>JAPMAC010000231.1:21272797-21969857 GCA_028671895.1 Oenanthe sinensis
CACTTGCATGGGTTTTGAACTTTTAATTGAGAGGTTAAAAAAAGTTCCTTGAATTCCTTTCAACCCCATTTCAATTATTTAGTAAAGATTCTCATACCCAAGATGAGTTGGACCGAATTGGGCTGCTGAGTAAGCACTCCAAATCAGATATATTATAGTTTTAAGAGTACAGAGAACTCTAAACTTTCAAGGGGAAGATTTACCTCAAACAACTCATTTGAAGATGGAAGATATTCACGAAGTTGATTAGTGAGAAGTAAAACATCAGCAGATAAATGACACTCAATTTTTAAAGAAAAATGAAATAACAAGTAGGGAAAGAAGTGTGTTCAATGACTTGAAAAGAAGCCCAATTAAAAATAATGGAGATTGCAAATAAATATCAAAGACCCCGAGAGTGTCGCTCCCTTCTTATTATTCCGTCTTTCGAAATCAAGAGAGAGAGAGAGTAGATTCAAGTTGAAAATATATCGGGTCCTTATATCTTCAATTAGTTTTAATACCTTTAAACCCAGATTACATTTTGGTCCTTATATTTGAATTCTAGCAAACCCATACAGATTACTGTATTACAGAACTTATTTTCTCTGATACTTAAAACTCATATGGTTTAAGTTTTTTAGATCTGTCCAAATTCGAATGTACTCTCAAGATTTAAATATAGAGAAAGAGAAGGGCAATTTGATATTATCTATTATTAAATTTTGAGAGCTGTTGACTTTTTTCATTCTCATACTGGTTTAAACTGCCAAATCTGACAGAAACAAATTGTCCAGGTTGAACACTGCTTGGTGTTTTAGAAACTAATGACCTCCAAACAAGACCACGATGATCACCCCTAAAAAACTCAAACCACATAGGACAAAATTTTGATCGCTTGGGCATGGGAAGCATTGAAGTGTCTAAGAAAGCATTATTGAACTATTTTTCTTCCAAGGTTAAAGATTTTTCACTGAAGAATTTTGATTGGAGAATATGAATAATTAAAAAAATCACACAATACTAGCCAATTCTCATGCATATAAATACCTAACATGAGAAAGTGTATATTTGGGAGAATGTGCACATTTTCACATCAAAGAAAGAAAAGACGATTCTCCTTTGAAAGAATTGTATCCGGACTTTTGCAGCCATTGCAAATGACATATTCATCTGAAATTATAAGACACATTAAAAATTTGACAGATAATAGGGACACAAAAAAATACCATGCCTTCAAAGGCTAGCCGTACTCAATCCAGTGCTTGAGTGAGTGAATCACTTAATTCCTAACAATTTATTGGTATTTTATGATTTAAATATTCAAAATGATTCTTGGCAGCAGATTCTATATCCAAGACGAGCCCTTTTAGGATTCCGGTACTTACTGTGGCCAACTCATGAAACTCCATAAAAGCAATGATGGGGACAACTTAAAGTTCAAGGACACTAATTGGAGACAGCATCCTGACTAATGTACATGTAATTATGTAAAAAAAAAACTGTCAAGGAACTTACTGATATATCGCCGCAGAATCCCTTCAAAATTTTTTGGCGCAAATCTTCCTTTAACAACCAATCTTTGTTGTCCATCAAGTGACCCGCTCATACCCAATTCAGCCAGCAAGAATGTCATTACATGCTCCGGTCGCCTATGCATCCTGGCAAGGAAAAAGACGAAGTTAACAGTAAACTATACTAATCCTCAAGCAGTTTAAACAACTGATAATTAGTATGATTCTCGAACAAAAACATCCAACACAGATGACAAGTTAGAGAATATCAAGACATCGAACCAAATAACTTGCACCAGAAAATTACGCAGATAGAGATGTTACAAGTTGTCTATGGTGGAATTGAGAGGACAGAACAGACCAAATTACCCTGACTTGCCTGGGCAGGCGCACATGTACAGAGCACAACAAGAAGCCAGATATAGCAAGAAAGCGTATGAGCAAACAAAGGTATATGACCAACAAGATGCAGGTAGATGACATATGGACTCACTTATCATTAGTGGCATAATACAGTATATTAAATTGATCCATTCGAAGGGAAAATGCAGGATATCATGTTAGGAAAAACTATTGTATGCTAAAAGCTAAAGTATCTGACAATACGTTCTGCAGAGATCCATGAAGTTCACGAAAACAGTTTTGTTAGTCCCCCTCATGAAGAACTTGTGGAGGCCTCATCACTGTTCTCCGTCTATCTCCAGCAAGTTCAGGATTATGCTCACGAAGAATATTAAATACTCGGCCCAAAAGCTGCAAATATTAAGAATAAAGTGTTAGCAACTACTACAGAAGTTCCAGCACCTGGTAAATAACAAAAAAAGTTAAACAAAAATAGACACTCTTATTCTCTTTATTAGGGCAATGTCTATCAAAAGAAACTAATCACAACGAGGAAAAACATTAAAAAAATATTAATTAGGAGAAACAAGAACATGAAAAGGAAGACGAATTCTTCTGCATCTGCCATATTTACGAAATCTGACATTTATACAAATAATTTGATAAATATCTGCTAGCTGTTGATCAACCTACTGAACTTTGATTTTCTTATGAACATATTAGACTCATTAGTTAACAAAAAAAAAAATCCATTCTTACGCCACTAATTTATTAACAAAAAATGTATCCGGTAATCTTAATTGGCTTAAGAAGTAAATGAATGAGATGGTTCTGTGAAGTAAATTATCAAGCTTCGAGATGCTATAGAAACTTGTATCGCATCAGCTTTCAGCTACGCTTGTGGCATTTGTCCTGCAAACAAGCCCTTCTCGTACTTGACTAGCAGCAGATTCTAAGACTTTTTGTTGTCCACCAATGTTCTAACCCAATGAAGTAAATCGAAACATTTAGTGTGAAAGAATAGAGTCCTATAATGTAGACTCCTTTAAAACAAAGGATATTAGGAACTATAAATTACTCCTCAAGCATTAGAAACTTACACTCAAGGAGAGTGAACAATGCAGACTCAAAGAAAAACATGGATTATAAACAATGCAGACTCCAAGTTTGAAATAAAATACAAACTGACCTCTTCGTACTCGTAATCTCGCTCAGTTCCTTCCCATGGTAACTGGTGTTGCAATATAATGCCTTCTCCTTGATCATCTTCTCCAATATTATCTGAAGAAGAGAGTGAGAATAGGATAGCAAGGCTTAAAAGAAAAATTTATCAATTAGCAGTTCCTAGAATACAAATTGAAAACTTGTCATCGGCAGGATCTTGAATGACAACTTTCTTCTTTTTTGAGGGATCAAATGGGGCAATCTAAAATGGAATATAAATTATTGTTATTATTATGATTGTTATTATATGATCAATACCAATTTAATTTACAGAACAACTCAATTGAATTTAAAAGCTCTACTACAGCAGAAACTGACTTACATCCGCAGCCTCAGCGTTAACATTTTCCACATCAGCCATGATTCTTATTATTAAGGTAATCTGTAAGCAGATACAAGAATACATATATACATAATTTAATATACGTACCTGTATTAAAATCGAAAACCCTAAATAAAAAAAAATAAAAAATAAAGTTTGTTTGTGTGTTTACCTTAAGAAACAGAAACAGAAACAAACCACCAGGGCTGAAAACGAATCCGAGTAATTCAGGTTCGAACTCGGATTCGACTGAATATAATTCGAGCCGAATCTAATCATACTACTATTCGCACTTATTCGACTCGATTTCACACCTACAAACAAACTAGTGTGTACGTTTAGCAATCGTTAAATAAAACAGCTTCCCTATTATATTTGTACCCACCCCCCAACAATTGGCCTCTCCGATCCGGTTAATCCAACGTGTTTCACTCTGCTCTTTTTAACGTCTCCAAATAAAATACGGTATACTTAAATTTATAATTTATTTATAATTAGAATTTACATATATTTTTTAACTTATAAACTACTTATAAATAAAACATACATGCCATTGAGCACGGTTGGATAGCTCAAGTGATTGAGGGCTTATTCTCTGTCGTCTCAGGTCCTGGGTTCGATCCTGGCTTATTCCGAGAATTTCTTTAGAACAGATACTCATTTGTAAGGCTATAAGCCAAATTAGTAAAAAAAAAAACATACATGCCATTTAATTTAAGATCTATAAAAAGGATTTTGGTCCGCGAATTGGTAATCATCACTCCGCGTGGATAGTAGAGAATTTCTAAAACAGGAATAGAAGATATAGAAGATATGTAATTTTTAAAATTTGGATAGAATACGTGGATTCATAAAAAAATCCAATGTTAATATATTTCACGGTTATTTTCAGATGAATATAACAAGTGAGATTAAAATTCGTATAAAAAAGTATAATTTTATAATTTATTTTAAAAAAATTGATAAAAAAAATTAATATTAAAATAGTTATTTGAATAAAAATTAAGAAAAATAATATATTCTTTCAATATATAGATACGTATATATATATATATAGCTATTTCTTTATACACTTTAAAATATTTATAAAAAATTAAAAAGACATTTATTTTGAAATGGGGGAATGTCTTTCTTTAAAAATATACGCCATCTTCCAAATTCAATTGTTTTTTTCATAAAAGAATTATTTCTACGTATAATGAACTCAAATCAGTTTGTACTATTTTTTAACTAAAAAGTGTAAATACTGTTATTAATTTACCTTTAACGAGAGTTTATTTTTTATTATTCTTATCGCACAACTAAACGAGTAGAAAGATGTGGATGATGGGTATTTTCTGTGTAATGTAACATCTCATGCTAAAATTTGAATGGGTGTTAGCACTATATGTCATAATTTGGAGAAAAAATGTCTTAAATGGCATACCAAAAAAAATGACCCTAAATAGCACTCCAAAACGTTACGTCGTGTAGCATTTTGAAGAAAAAAAATCTCCTCAAAACGATACTTTAAGTTGCGTTTTAAGCCCGGAACCCAAGATAAAGTAGCGTTTTTCCCCGAAAAAAATTAAAAAAATAAAAATAAAAAAGTGAAAAACGCTACACGAAATAGCATTTTCACCCCTTTTCCAGCACGCCACACTATGGACATATAATATAGGGCCTTTTCTCAGTTTGAATAACTTTTATAAATATATTTTGGCCATTTTTAAAAGTTAGGCTAAAAGAGGGGCTAACATCTTTTATTTCTTTAACTCTACATCAATTTTCACTAACATGATCAAGGTTTTAGGTTTTTAAAAAATTGTAATGAACATATTTAAGTTTGATTTTACCACTCCTAACTTGAGCATGCATATGCCCAACCACCATATTTTCATTTGCCATAATATTATTATTCATTTATTTAAGTTGGTTCTTTCTTGGTCATTGCACAAGCAGAAGCATATACAATCAACGCAAATACATGTCAACGGAGAAACAAAAGTCTCCCAAATTTTGTTGCTAAGAATGGCCGACATGTCAGGCATGAAACTTTTTTTTTTCAAGTGTCGTGTAATACTTTGTGCGAGACAATATACTTCTAGCCTTTGTGTCCATGCCTTTTATCTATCAGCTATCAGGATGGACGTTGAGCATCCTTCACAATCTCGTGGACAGCTGAAAAGTCAAGATCGCCCAATCCAACACCCAAGGCCTTTTTGAATACCTACATGAAAATTTGGAACTCCATAAGATAAATGATTAACATTGTTAAAAAAAATTCTAAAACTGTCCATAATGGTGGAAGAAAGTTTGCGAAGAAGAAGATGCAAGGAGAGAAGGGGAAGTAGCATACATGCATATTAATATCATCATAAACATGAATTCAATTTTGCAGATATACAGATGAATCATGATTCATGTATTCTTCAACTTATACAAATTTTTCTTCTTCTTCCACTTCAGGACTACCATTAACATCAACCACTACTGTTCAACATATGAATTGTTATCCATGATTTGTACTTTTTTATATTTAACTCTTTAGAAACTTGGGGTTTGTTCCTTTTACCATGACCTTGTTGATAAGCAATATGCATCTAGTTGCAGTAAGCATCAAAACTGATCTGAGTAACAGAGAGCACTACCTCATTGGCAGCAGCTGCTACTGGCATCGAAACAGCATTCTCATCTCCCAGAGCAAGAGCCAGCCTCATATCCTTTTGTTGATGTTTCAAAGGAAATGCAGGGGAATAGCTGTTTTGGATCATTGTTGGACCTTTCAACTTGAACATCAAATTAGCAATTGCACCCAAGTCCTTCCAGAAGAATTTACCAAAACATCAGGCCTGGACTAATAATGTTAGTCATAAAGGTAAGTTTCTGCTAACTCACCAACACGTCAAGAAGAGTCTGAGGGTGTAAGCCACTTTTGTCAGCCAGCACAAGCCCTTCTGAAAATGCATTTATCATACTACAAATGGGAAACTATATTAATGGTCTAAAACCGGGTAGATTGAAAGACTGGGAAGCAAAACTCATATAATCAATCTCTTTGGGAAACACTTGTCCAATGTTCATATGCAAAAGCCTAAATTTTGATGCATTATTTGTTTATTACAACTACCAGCATGATATGATTCAAATCTTGTTCAATCAGCATATAGCTTTAATGAAATCCATGCTTCCACAATTAATTACTTCTAGTTCCTGGGACAGTGAAAATGTTTTTTACCTCCTCATAGCTTAGCTCTTGTTTTATGACGGCATTGGCTTGCTGTTTGTTTTTATTTACTTTCTTATGACCGTCCTTCAGAGTTGTATAATGGATTATTATTTTTGCATATTCACCACTTAATGTAACTTTGTGATTTTCTAACTTTTACTCAAAGATATATAATCATCCCTTTATTGAGGATCCTTCATTACCTGCCCATAATCATGTTGACAATGAGTTTCATTCTTGCTCCATTACCAACCTGACCCAAAAAAAATGACTTCTTTCCCATGACGTCAAAAGCAGGTAGTGCTTCTTCATACAGTGCCTACATAGCAAAAATATGGAACCAAAATAACTAACAAATGATGTATGTTTGTAAAATATCGAGCAACATTATGTTGGAAACAACTAACATATTAGTCCAAGTCTATTCAATTTATAAGAAAATCAGAACTGCATCACAGTTCTTATGCACAAATATCTTTATCACCTGCAACAATTGGTCACTATTAACTAATCTTATTAAAATCATTGAATTGCATAAACACATGCACACACAATGACACAATCTATAAGCAAGTTTTGCATAAGCATGTAATGAAGAGATGCATGAGTGGCATGCTGCCAAGTCGACAACTTGACATTAAGAAGAGACATAAAAGAAGGATGCCCAAAAATCCGCAGACTGAAATTAGCAGTACAAATAACATGGAGCTTCATAATATTACAGCTTACAACCAATTTTTGGGCAATACTAGTGAGAATATATAAATAAGAACAAAATACTTTTTAAACTCGGTGTAAATGGTTAGGAGCACCATCTGTGCATAACCTGATAACCCAGGAAAGTATAGCAGCTCAGAATTTTATATTATTGTTTAGAATTCTGTGAACACATTGACAGTGAAATGTTTTCTTCACTATGGCTAACATAATACTTGCCAATGTTATATATTATTTTTACTCAGCATTCCTACCCATAACTACAAGGCAACAGCTCAATGGTTTCAATATTGGCAGACCCATAAATTTTGACAGGGTAGTCCAAATATATTAAGCAATTTTTTTTGCTTGACAAATAAAATAATATGCTTCTAAACAAAAACACTCGGCATAAATAAATTGAAAAATAATATTGGAAAGTGTGTGGCATGATATGGGATGAATAAGTTTCTGCTATATGTTGTCATTATACTTTAATATCAATTTTTATATTATATTCAAAAGTTAGAGTATAAAATTATATAACCAGGATACTCCAAGAGTCGATCTACAAAAAAAATACACGGGTAGAACCTTAATCCTTAATATTAAGGGTTCTCAATGGACCCTCCCTGGTCTCAGTCCCATATAATGATAATATTAAGGATAATTTGACTTAAACTTGTGCACATGTAAAGGCCTCATTTATAACATTCACCCTCTAGCAGTAAAAGCACTGCAGCAGTATAGTAAAAGAAGGGGCATAAGCATAAAATAAATTGTAAATACAATATCTGCAATTGTGAAGCATAATACAGGATGAAATACGTTTCCGCTAGATGTTATCATTATACTCTAACATCATTTTTATATTATAATACAAATTTAGGCCTAATTTTATTTGACATATATGAAACTTAAAATATAAAAAATGATTGAATTTAGCTTCGAAATGAAATTAAGTTCATGTTTTCAACGAAATAATAATTTAAATTACATATAACTAAACTTTTGTAAGAGAATCAGAGTATAAAATTATATAACAGGATACTCTAAGAGTCTATCTACTAAAAAAATGGGTAGGACCTTAAGGGTACTCAATGGACCCTCTGGGTCCCTGGTCTCAGTCCCATTATCCCATAGTATGATAATCTAATGATAATTTGACGTAAACATGTGCACATGTTAAGGCCTCATGTATAACACCCACCTTGTACCAGTATAAAGCACTGCAGGAATATAGTAAGAGAGAACTCACCTTGTCCCCGGCAGCAAGGATTACTAATTGACCATCTTCTGCAGGCTTTTTACTGCCTGAAACTGGAGCTTCGAGGAAACGACCACCTTTTAATGTGATTGCCTGCACTTTAAGAGCAGATGTGTTACTAATAGAGCCTAATTTTATGAAAAAATGATCCCATATCTGAACAGAGTCGTCAACATAAGATTTTTATGCTTCAAAAGTTCCACCCTCAAGTACATGATGGGGGAGAAGGCACAAAACTATAAGGAAACAGAATTTCAGGTATATATGTAAACAAGCTAAACCTCACTGATCTTTGATGAGGTATCAGCATCAACAGTTGACATGTCAATATAGGCTTTTCCAGTGCATGTATGATCGAGAACACCATCTTTATCAAATACAACCTAAACCACGATGCTAATATATATCAGCATATAGTTAGGCAGCAAAGAGTAACATAAAGGACAAGTTTGTTTTACCAACCGAAAGAGCTGCAGCAGGATCGGACAACATGGCAATAGTATATTTGCACTTGTTAAGGACAGCTCCAGGAGTTTCTCCAATAGAGGCGCCATGCTCCACTAGTTGATGACACTAGAAAATACAAGAAGATATCATGGGGTGGAGTGATAGTAGCCAAATGCGTAAACTAGTAATCGGAAACTAGAGCAGGGGTCTGTTGTTAATTACATTTCCAGATATAAGAAACGGGATGGGGGTATACTTATACATAACATAAGTAGGTGAATAAATAACATAAGTAGGTGCATATCATATTATCATGCATCCATCAATGTAGTAAGTATAACTTGGAGAACGAGTATAAAATAAAAATACATACCCGAGAGAGAGTGCGGTTCCAGACAGTAACTTTGAAGCCATGGCGGAGCAAATTCATGGCCATAGCTTTGCCCATTATTCCCATCCCTAAAAACCCTATTTCTTCCATTCCTAAACAAACAAGAAATAAAGAATGAGGGTGAATGAATAAGAAAAGTCTAGTTGTTTTATTATCTCAAAATATAAAAGATTATTACAAAGGCGGAGATTGTGCAAGTATGGATTAATTAATGGATATATGGCCAACGTCAGCTTTTCTTCGAGCCACTCGTTGGGCCTTCTCACTGTTTTCTTGGACCATTCATTTCTTGATGATTTCATTTCATATATACCTAGGCCCTACCCTACACACTTTCTTTTCTTTTACCTTTTCTTTCTTTCTTCAACTTTTTTTTTCTTGTTGTACGGTGTGTATTTGATATTGGTTTTAATTGATTTTAATAGATTATAAATTATTTCTAGATTTTAATAAATGTAAGTGTTTATACAGCGCTTAGCAGATTTTAATTGAGTTCATACAAATTTTCCATGTAAAACAAACTTTCCATGAAATATTAATAAAAAGTTCCACGTTACAGGAAGACTCAACTAGATACTAATGCTCATTTGTGTAGAGCAATGTAAATCTTAATTTTGTACAGAAACAGCCTCTTGATTGTCCACGATTATTTTGCCGGTAGCATGGCCATCGATGCTCTTAGCCCAAGCATCCTCCGCCTTGTTTAATGGATGCCTAGAGTCTACTACTGTTGTAAGCTTCCCTTCCTTCACCAAGTTTACAAGGTACGTCAGGTTTTTCCTCTTGGGAATTAGAAGCAAAGGCACTATCTGTTTCCTAGAGAAAGTTACTTTCCCACTAAAGAATCTCCACATGGTCGCAGGACCAGGTGTAATATCAATAACCTTTCCCTTAGAGCTCAACTGGGGCTCAAAAGTAGACCAAGGAATACCTCTACTGCAGTGGATCACAACATCATATTTCTGGCCCGAGGGACTTTTCAGAGCTGCTCCATCTGATGTCTTGTAGTCAAGAACCTCATCAGCACCCAGACTCTTCACCAAATTAATGTTACGAGCACCACAAGTGGCTGTCACGTGTGTGTTCCCAAGCTTTGCAAGTTGAACAGCATACAATCCAACACCTCCCGAGGCAGCAGTAATAAGAACATTTGATCGCGGACCACTTGCATCAAGCTTTATTCCAGCAGAGTGGGTGAGAGCCTGATGAGCAGTAAGACCTGCAATAGGTATGCCAGCACCTTCAGCAGCAGATACTTCAGGGGGCCTAAAAACTGTCAGATTTTTCTTCGCCACAGCATACTCAGCTAATCCACCACCTCTTCCCTGCCATTATATTTCATAAATCCATACAGAGACGTGGACATTTTAGATACCTATATTTGTCTTTCAGATGACTGAAATTAATATGAATATACAGGAACTGCTCATTGGGCAGATTAATTAAACAAACTGCTAAATGTAATCTTTCCGTAATTAAAATTTATTTTTTCAAAATGCATTGTAGAAACCTATTGTCAGTTGTTTCTCGATAGCCATAACAATGAACAGATAGATAGATATGGTCTGCAGTAACTAAGAATACTAGATTGTTGTACGTACATATTATGATATTTAATTAGTTGAAACTCTATAGGGAAAGCTATGAAGAACACGACACTTACAAAAATGCTAAGCATCGCCACAACTTTATCACCTGCTTTCAAGTTCCTTACCCCAGCTCCGGTCTCAACCACCTCTCCTGCTACATCAGTTACTGTTGTGCCAATGAAAAATATTTAGCCTAATATTCAGCAGCGAAGGCCAATTTTTAACACATCCAGTACCAAAAGTTATTCAAATTATACTTTCAAACGAAAAACTGCAATAGAAAGATGCATCACATTTCATTAAAACGAAAAGAATGAAAAGGTTGGTAATAAGTTTGTTAGAATTTTACTATCACATTCTCACAATCTCACATCTCAACACATTTTTTATCGTATGATGAAAGTACGTCACAAATTACTAATGTATCTTTCACTAAAAAAATCACTAACAATTATTTGAAATTATAGTAGTCAATTGCAACTTTCAAAGTCAAGAAAACCATATGATATCCAAAGCTAGAGTTCCAGCAATATGTTGAGTAAAACTTTTATCTTTGAAGCTTTCTTATATATTTTGGGTGGAAGGGGAACTTACGGGATCGACCAACAAATGAAGGTCTTGTAATAAGACACTTTACACATTGCTTGACTTACATGGTATATTAGGAAAATGGAAGGGCAAAAAAGGCCGCATCATTCCTCTTTGCATCTTCCAATCAACTGGATTAATGCTTGCAGCTTCTAGTTTTAGCAACACCTGATCCTTTTTCGGAGCAGGAATAGAAATCTCAACATGCTGGAAAAGAGGAAAATCAAACAGATTATAAGTGGTCAACCACTTGAATAAAACGAAACAGAATTCCTCAAGAATCAGGGTACATACATATTTAAGGAGACGGAGCACTATTACTAGTCTCCTCCTGAGCACATAACAGATATCTAACCTTAAAGGCTTAAATTCAAGATCCTATAGATGCTGAAAAATATGTATATATCACATAGACCATTTCAGCACTAAACCCGAGCTAATAATCTGTAAAACTTGAGTATAACCATGGTAAAAAGTGTAAACAATACGGAATAGTGTAGACATTTTTGATTGTCAATTTCCAAATGAACATTTGATTCCATAAATCTTCATGGAAATTTTTTCAGAGGAAGATGGCCTATTTTTTCTTAGGTTCATAAATAAACCCGTTTTCCTTAGGTTCTTAAATACCAAACCCATAAATCAATAATAAAAATTCAAAACATATTATCAAAAGTTAAAAAAATGGTATAAAGATTGCTACCTTTAGAGCAGAAAGACCACCGCCGTAACCTAAGTACTGGACTGCCTTCATAGTAATTTCAGCCATACCCAAACTATACTTGGTATAATATTTTGAAAAACAAAAAAGGAGACTTTTTATACGACAAAAAAATACTGTAAAGAAGAAAACAACAGACGAGTCCCAAGGTACAAACACCGAGAAGGAGAACGGTGTTAACACCGTAACCTTACGTCCGGGGAATGTTGTTCTTTATATATTCACCAATCGCCATCCTTTTATCCTTCTTTTCACCAAGCACTGCATTGAATTTACCGTCAACTGCAATGTTATTTTGTGCTGTACGCCTAGAGCTGCTTGCTGTCAATCGTGTTGTTTCGTCTCGTTTTGTGTAATTTCTTATTTTTGTGTTCTCACATTTAAAATTGATAATCTAAAATGATCCAAAATCATTTTGTATATTTGTTTAACCGATTCGAATATGAAACGAAATATTTCGTGTCTACACGAAACGAAACGAAAACTATACAAAATTTTTATATGCTTTTTATTTATATGAAACGACCCGAAATAACATGAAACGATTATATCTAAATATACGAAATATACATAAAATATACATAAAATACTAGTGAATACATAAAATGAGTAAATTGTTATATATTACGTATATATATAATAATATGTTAAAAAATATATATTACGTATATAATATATATTATGATATATAAAAAATAAAAAATATATATTAATATTTCGTATACTTTCGTGTATTTTTTGTCTACCCAAAATGAAACCTATATCTGATACTAAATTTATTATGTAATTTCATGTTCGTGTTATTTCGTGTTTCGTGTATCGAAAATCAAAACTCATATCCATTTTTCCGTGTCGTTTCGTGTTGTGTCCACGTGTTATGTGTCAAATTGTCGAGCCTACTACGCATGACTTTACTTTTTTTTTATAGATATCGTCACATACTTCAATCTTTATACTCCCCCGTCCCTAATTAGTAGTGTTTTTTTTTACTTTTCATGATCAAATTGACTAGTCTTTGACTAACAATTAAAAATTGTTCTTTTATAATTTTAAAAAACTAAAATATAAATTTTAAAGTAGATTATATATATTTTTTAATAACATGAGATTTTAATTTTTTTTTTCAATTATATATTATATTTAAATTATAGTAAAAAATGAGTTAGTTTGACCGGAATGAAAACAAAGTGGTCTACTAAAAGGAAACGGCATAATATAATGGTTTACATGTGAGTTCAAATATTGGGCTGTTTAATCTTTGTATTTTACTTGAAAGAAACTACAACTTTTTTTTTTGACAATGAAAGTACAACGTTAAAATGGAGTATGTTTAAATCGACTTCAAACGACTGTACCACTAAATGACAGTTTATATATATAATAAAGGATCCAGGTCCCGCCAAACTTGCAGGTTTTCTATTTTTACTGTATGTGAATAAAAGGCAAAAAGGCACCACTGTCTTCTTTGAGAAGGTGAGCTTCCTCGGGGCAAAATTAGCAAAGGCCCCGGCACCAGGGGTCCTATCTACAACCTTTCCGTTCTCACTCAAATTAGGCCGGAAAGTAGTCCAATGAATCTGTGGTGCAATTAATAACAGTGTTGTATTTTTTGCCTGAAGGGCTATTCACAGCTGCTCCTTTGGGCGTCTTGTAATCAATAACCTTGTCAGCGCCTAGGCTCTAAACGAAATCAAAGTTGTGGGCTCCACAAGTACAGTTACATGTATGTTTCCTAAGTTCGCCAATTGGACAGCATAGTGCCACACCGCCTGAAGCAGCTGTTACAAGGACGTTAGCCTTTTTTCCACTTTTATCGAGCTTGAGTCCTGCAGATTCAGTGATGGTATGTAGAGCTGTAATACCAGCAGTAACTAAAGCAGCAGCTTCGGCAGCTGATACTTCAAGGGGCCTTGCAACAGTCAAACTTTCCTTTGTCACTGCATATTCGGCTAGTCTGCCTAATATTTAACCAAACATGATACAACCATATTATAAGGACAAAGATCCAATATTATATAATTGCTTGACACTGAACTAGGGGTCTAGGGTTCATCTGATTATCTCAGTTGTTAGTTGTTACTCATACGAGCTTCTGTCCATATGTGGTACTCTTTTAAATATAAAACACCAAAAATTAGCACATATGCACCTGAATGAAAAAACGTCATGAAATTATACCACGCCACTAAGCTTAGCAACAACTTTGTCACCAGTTTTGCAGTTTTTGACATCAGATCCAATCCCTACTTTGACTCCTGCTATATCTGTAACTGTTCCAACAAAGATTATTAAAATCTCTACAGCATGTTAGTTCCATATAAAACTCTGATCCGATATCAGTATGCAAAAGAATATCTTGGTTAGGATTTATATTTAACAGGATCTCTAAAAACAGGAACTATTGAGCAGTTTAAAAGAGATGAGACTGTCCTGATTGATTCTTATTAAGCTGAGTACTCTTGAATTCAGTAAAGATACATACATCCACTCCGACGTGAAAAGTAAAAAGAAGCATCGATACAAATTAAGTTAATTACCAGGAATAAAAAGAAACATGCTGATCATACAACACAAGAGTTGAAGAAAAATTGGCATCTTGCTGCCTACAAGTAATCAACCAAAAGAACGGAAACAAAATGTAATCCACATTCCCTTTCTAGAAAATACAGCTAATTTGAAGAATGTATCCTGCTTTAGTGCTTTATCAGATTTTATCTCGAAGCACCGATGCTCTCGGTTGAACTTTTTAGGAAAGCACTTGCATCAGTAACAATAAAAACAAATATAAAAACCTGTAATCCATTATATTTATGTAGGGAGGCAAAACGCCTGTGATA
This sequence comes from Oenanthe sinensis, assembly GCA_028671895.1. NCBI lineage: Eukaryota > Viridiplantae > Streptophyta > Magnoliopsida > Apiales > Apiaceae > Oenanthe > Oenanthe sinensis. Next base: position 21,287,923 of record JAPMAC010000231.1, read on the forward strand.
AAATACAAGAGAAGAACAAAATTCATAAAACTCTATTCTCGACTTACAAAATGCAATCCATTTAACAACATTTTGTACGTATTCTCCTTCATCATATGATCCCTCTTCCTAAAATCATCAAGAAGTTGAAAAGCTTGATCACCCCTTCCCTCCCTACATAACCCTTCCAGAAGAGTTTTATATGTCAAGAAATCAGGCGGCAGGGAATTAGTCAACATATCAAACACAATATCAATAGCAACATCAAACCTCTGTTCCATTGCAAGACTGCAAATCAAAATCATATAACTACTCCCTTTGGGCACCAACCCTTTGTCCCTCATTTCCCAAAAGAAGTCGAGACCCTGATTAACTCTCCCCTTCTCACACAACCCCTTAATCAAATAACTGTAAGTATATAAATTGGGGTCACAGCCATATAATCCCATTTCACGAAACACCCTAATTGCGTCATCAACTTGTAAACACTTGGCAAAAGCCTTAATAATCAAATTCAAAACAAAAGTATCGGGAATAATCCCCAAGGCCTTCATTTGCTTATTCATGGACCTAACAGTATGCAAATAACCATAAGAAACATTAAGCCTATTAAACTTCCTCAACAAGGAATTCAACAAGAAAGAATAAGTCTCTAGCGACGGCTTAGCATCATCCGATCTCCACATTTTCTTATAAACATCAAACGCACGATTAAACAGAAACTTGCGACCACAGCAGAACTTAATAAGAGAATTATAAAGGTCAACACTAGGCGGACAAGCACCAGCAATGACTTCCTCAACTAAAGTTTCGGCTTGACGATACCGCCTGGCGGAGACAGAAATGTGAAGCATGGTGAGATAAGTATCGGCATTGTGATTGTAGCGACGTTGTTGGGCAGTCCAACGAAATATGTCCAGTGCGAGATCAGGGTCAGATTGGGCTTTCAAGGCTTGTTGGACGTTTAGGGGAGTGAATCCAGGTTTGAGCTTGTCGACCCATGTTTCAAATTGGTTTTCAAGTGGGGTTCGAGTTTTGGGTTTAGGGTTAGGGTTAGGGTTAGGGTTTAAGGGTGGGGCGGCGGAGTAGTGGCGACCAATGGCGGAGACATAGAGGAGGGAAGTGAGGGATGAGCAATGTCGTTTCATCAACACTGCCATTGCCATGGATTTGTATTTATTTATATTCTATCCCATCCAATTTATTTTTGGGAGAGATGTTTAGAGCTTCCTTTGACTTCTGCACTTCTCACTGCATCTTTGATTGGGATAGAATATCACTGCACCGCGCTAATCCCTATCTTTTTTTATTATTGAAGTTTATCTACACTTTTGAACTTGGCAAATTCATTTATATATATTAAAAACTGGATTATAATTCATAATTAAAGAGAATTTTAACACTAAATTTTTACAAAAAAATATTAATTGACTTAAATTTAGACAATTAGATCACTGCCATGCTATATAAATTTATTTATATATGAAAAATATACATAATTCAAATTAGCACCACTGTTGTAATAGTTATTCAATAATATATAAAGATAGTTCCACATTTTTAGTATTATACAACCTTTCAAAGATCAAATTGAATAATATCAATTAACATATTAAATATAATATTATATATTTATTTATTAAATATTATTAAAAACTTTTATTAAACTATTTTTAAAAGTTATTTATAAATTGATAAATTGTAAATATATAATCTCTTCTATATAAAGGGGTCGTTTGGGGTTCCTTAAACTTAAAATAACCTACTTATTTTATTTTTATTTTTTACATATTTTCATTTTTTTAAGATAAATATTTATTTTAAAATTTTAAAACCAAATATCATCTTAAAACTAAAAAATAAGTTACTTATTTTCAGAAAAAGTACATACATACCTATTTTTTCCCAGAAATAAGGGCTTATTTCTGGGGGAAAAAAGTTTAGCTAAATGGCCCAACAAAAAGCTTGATGAGACATTTTATTTATTATTTAAAATGAATAAATTTTTTCTTATTTTTTTATAAAAAAATTATTATTTGAGGGAGTTGAATTTGGTTATAATAATTAATTAATACTAGATTTTAACATGTGCGATACCCGGATATTTTGTTTTATTAATTAAATTATTTATTTTAAAATTACAAATATTTTTAAAATTTTAAAAAGTTTAAATATATTATAATTATATTAATTTTTTAACATATTTAAATTATATATTTTTACATCAACCGAATTAAATATAAATAAGAAAATTATACAATATTAAAATTAAATATGCATATAGCACAAAATATAACTTTATATTATTAATACATAAATATGCAAAATTTTGTGATTCGAAGTATTATGAACATGCTTTTTTAATATATCAAACAAATGTTTAATATATTTAAGATTATACATATTATATTTAAATATATTTTTGATAAGATCCCTATTATGTTTATTTTATCCAAAATTTAATAGATATTATGGTATATGAGATATAATATATATGTATCTGTTGATAATATGATAATATAATTATTAATTTGGATAAGTTTTTTTATGTTATTCGATTTTTAGTAGTATAATATTAATTGTAATTTATAAATAATTATACAACATATATAATTTAAATCTTGCTTCAATAAATAATGATGTTAATATATTGCTAAAGAGATTTAAACTTTAAGTTAATATTAAAAAATAAAACGATATATAACAATTACTGTCATAATAATTTTTACATCTCATTTTTTCATACTAATATATGACAGGTTCTTTATTGAACCAAACATTTTTTCATATATAAATTGATTAAATTTAAAAAATGTATTAATATTTCTTAATTTATATTATTTAAATTTTATTTATCAAAAAACATGGTTCAAAGTATGTGATAACGTGTGTTTGATATAGTATTATATATAATATAGTAACAAAATATAATGTATATTTAATATCTTCGGCAAATGTTGAACTTTTAGCCGTGAAATTCAAATAATGATTTTAAAAAATACATAATTTCTTCGATTCGGTCAAAACCAATGAATTAATAAGGTTTCTGAGTTCTCAACATAATAAAATTACCCTTATATCTTATATAAAATTACCCTTATATCTTATATAATATATTAAATATTTTAATAGAAAAGATTTGGGAAAAAAACTTTGATCCTCCCTCTTACAAGGAAAATTCACGTCATCCATTCATCTCTCTACATATAAAACCCTGGTACTATCTCTACTCTAATCTAATAATAATACATAATAATGTGTGATATATGACATGTCTCTATATAAATCTAATATAAAAAATATTTTAATTTTTTTAATCAATTATAAAAAGGTTTCTTAAACGGAATAAAATTCTCCAATAAAAATTCATAACTGTCTTTTCTCTCTAGATTACGGGCTGCTCTATTTGGATTTTGGATGTTGGATCACCTCAGAATTAAAAATAATTTTATAAGCTTCATGTGAGCCATAAAATCACTCAATTCTGACTTCTGAAACTCAAAATATGGCACAAACAATGTCTGTCGTGTAAATATCATAATAATTACGAATTTTCTTTTTAATTTAACTCCAAAATTGATCTTTAACTTCAAATTTATATATTACTAAGATATCTAATAGAGTTTGAGTTATAATATAAAGCGGGGTAAGAAAAATTATAGTTGTTAGGAATCTTAATAATAATTATAACTTATAAATAATTAGTACATAATATTATGTAGTTATTAAGAATCGATCATTTGATCTTTGGTAGTATTTGGATAAAATCTCTCATACTCTTATTATATATAGAATATAATATTTACTTATCATTAAGTTAATTAATTATATATGTTTTAAATCATACGACATGTGTGTCGCGTGAATGGAAAAACATTTAGTATTTTAATTATCGAGAGTTATTAACATTTTTTATTCATAAATATATTTTTCAATTATTGATTTATCTATACTATATTATTAAAGTTGAAATATTAAAAATTTGATAGGCAATCGTTGATATGGAATTTGTTCTTTAAAACTAGTTTAAAATATAAAGTAAATTTGCTAATTTACCGGGGCCCGTACACAAGTCACGGTAAACTACTGAGGTTCATCTTTTTTTTAATCTAGGTCGTCCGTACAACGAGATCTAACGGTTTAGGAAATATGCTGGAAAATGCTTATCCATCATATGCTTGCTGTGGATCAGCTCACTTCTTAAATTGTCTCAATCGTCAATGTTATGTCCGTCATCTTTAAGGAACCTACAATGCAAGTTCGAATTGGTTTTGTCCATTAAAGTTGTTTGTCTTTCTTCATATCCATTACGATTTGATTGCTTGGTGTATTCAGTCTTACATACTCAATAAATGTGGGCTCATTATTTTTTAGGGTTGGTCAATAGACTTTTATGGCCTAAGATATCTATCATTTATGTCATACTGTCATGGGTCTTGTCTAGCAATTAACAGTTAACTATTAGCATATTGAATTAATTGTTTTAACCAGAAGATTGAATTAACTATTTTGGCTAACTGATTGAATTAGTTATTTTAAATAAAATTATTTTGGTAAATAGCTGTTTGTATTTTAAATAGATAGATGACAATCATCTAATTGAAAAAAATTCCTTCAAGTAGTTTTTTCAAAATTATCTTATTGAGTCCAAACCGCTATTTCAATTTGTTAACTACCAAACACTAATATTAGAGGATCTATCCGGTCAAACCTCTAATTTGGCTTAAATATCTAATTTTATCTCAGGCCTCTAACTTCCAAACAGGGTCATAGTCTTATTTTCCTTTCATTTTTTGTTATTCTCAAGTTGAGAGGTGATTTTCTTCCTAATATTCTCATCTCTCTTGGACTTGGTTCATATTTTCAGGACATACTGTGCCAAGTACATCTTTAAAGTATACATCAGTTGTTCTTTGTTGAAGTGCTATCAGAGCGACTTTTTCATTGATTTGAGGGAATGCATAAGAAATATATTGAAGTTCATTCGGCATACCAAGTATCTGACTTACTTACGAAGCCATTCCCTAGACATGCGTTCACAACTCAGTTTGGCAAGCTAGCCTTGGTTGAAACCACACCTAGGGAGTGTAATATCATTACATCAATAACTACTGAAGACCATTATTTAGTTTGATATGATTTGTTACAGGCTTGCAGCTAGCCTTGATATTGTGCAGTTACGATTTGATTATTTTTGGGTGGTATCAACCCAAGTCTCACATCGAGAATACAAGAGAAAATTCTTTTGTATATAAGCAGCCAATTAACTCCATTAGTATGAGATCTTTTAGGGTGTGCCCAAATATAAATCCGTGCGGACTCGGCCCAAAGCTAACAATATCATACTATTGTGGAGTTAAGGCTTGCTTGTGGCCCAACAAGTGGTATTAGAGCCAAATGTTTGAATCAAGACTGTGGGGTAATGGGTTGTGGTTGTACGATGCCCTTGGTGTGAATGCGCTGGATATCCGTGGAGCTACGGTAAAGTGGTCACGAGATTTGTGGTTCTTGAGGGGAGAATTGTTGGGTGGTATTAACTCAAGTCCCATATCGAGGAGGCAAGAGAAAATTCTCTTGTATATAAGTAGCCAATTAAACCTATTTATATGAGGCTTTTTGGGGTGTGCCCAAAGCAGCCAATTTGTGTACACGTGGAGCTGAGGTAAAGTGGTATCAACCCAAGTCCCACATCGAGGAGTCAAGAGAAAATTCTCATGTATATCGCATATAAGCAGTCAATTAACTCCATTAGTATGAGCCCTTTTGAGGTGTGCCCAAAGCAGTCAATTACCGCGTATAATTATTAATATATATCACTATAATCTTTCAATCTTCCTATTCTTGTAAGCATATAGGAGCAGATGTAGTAACTCATATATAAAAATTTCCCTGTATCAAACTATTACAAATATATAGAAAATTATTTGTATAAAAATTTGCCTGTATCAAACTATTACAGATATATAGAAAAATATTTGTATAAAACCTCTTCTATTGAAGAAACCATAGTCGCTGTTTGTTAGACCCTTAGGCTTTTGAGCCTAAGTCTGGTGTTGCGGGCCGGGGCGGTGGCTTACTTAGGAGGCTTAAGACGTTGGGTTTCAGCACTAGAGTTGCAAGTCAGGCATGGGGCTTGGCGTTGAGGTGAAGTTGGGGCACATGGGGCACACTTGGGGCTCATATGGTACTTGTGACTTATGAAGGCACTTGCACGAGTTGGATATGTCAAAGGCTTAGATCATGAAAACGGAGGCAAAGGAATGCATAGCCAGGCATAGAAACATAGAACATGCATTGTGGGCACACTTGATTCTAGAGGGGTCACGCAGCATGGCGTAAGGGTAAGAGAGGCAGGATTGGGTGAGACTTGAACAAAGGCACGGCTGGCATAAGGGAGAATCATCATTCACCATAAGTCCTCTATGACACAGAGGCGACATGGGTGAGACTTGAACAAAGGCACGACCGGCTTAAGGCAGAGTCATCATTCACCATTAGTCCTCAATGATACAGAGGGGACATGGCAGACGAGTCTTAAGGAGTCAAACATGGTGGGCTTATCTAAGGCATGGTTCTATGGTGGAGCTGGATAAGTAATGCAATTAGTTGGGCCAGGGTTGGAGTATGATGCAGGCATGACATGGATTTAATGTGCAAGATCGACTTGGGCTTATACATATCATATGGATGGGCTTAGCTTACAAATAAGGAAAGAAAGCTAGAGCATATCATATTTGATATGGTATAAGACAATATCTTCTAAGGGCGGAAATCAAGGGATACGATTCAGCATATCTTAGAGAATATTCTAGAAGGAGGATTATCCTTGGGAATATTCCAAAAGGAGGATTTCGTGGGAGTGTATCAATGGAGATCTTCTCCATAGATGGAAATTTTGGATGGGCTTGAGTCATCCAAAGCCCGCTTAGCTGCCTATATAAGGAGGAGCTACTTCATTCTCATATCATTTATTCATTCAGCAATTCACTCATAGTTTGAGAGACACAATTATAGAGAGAAGTGAGAGCAAAATACAGAGAGAGCTATATAGAGTTCTAGAGAGAGAAAGAGCTTTGTAGTGAGGCACTCTTGTATTGCTAGAAGTTAGTGGGTAGCTGTGTCGAGTTGTGGCAAGCAGGCCTAGATTGTTAGATCCTTTTTGTGGAGTAATAAAAAGGTTGGGGGTTCCCCGTATATGCTCGTCTCGTTTATATTGTGAAGTTGTTACTAACCCATTGTGCAGGCATCGAGTTGTGAAGACTTACGCACAAGGGTTAGCTGTGCATTGCTGGCCAGGCTCTAGGCGTAGAGTTGGCGCATCACTTAGCCAAAAGTTTGAAAAAATTAGTCTTTGGTCGACACTTCCGCACGACTGTGTGACAGTTGGTATCAAAGCTGCGTTGAGAACGTTGCTATGGCTGGTCCTACAGTTGCTTCTGTGAATGACAGAGTTACCAAACTTGAGGAGATGCTTGGTGAACTGCATTCTGCCGATGTTGCACCAGTGCAAGAGCAATGTGCAACCATGAGGTCTGATATTGATCAAATCATATGGATCCTAGAGAATCACCTACGTGAAGCTGAGGGGAAAATTGCTGAGTGGGAGAATACTTCGGCAGAGCTTTATGAGGAGGTGATTATTCTGAGGAATGCAGTGGTTATTGGGGGCAGTACCTCGGGTAAAGCTACGAGAAAGTTCAAGGTGCCAGAGCCTAAGTCATATGAGGGTGGCAGAGATGCTAAGGCATTGGAGAATTTCTTGTGGGATATAGAGCAGTATTTCAAGGAGGCTCATATCAGTGATGGTAAACAAGTAACTGTGGCTAGTATGTTTCTTGCAGGTGACGCCAAGTTATGGTGGCGTACTCGCATGGATGATGTTGAAAGCACAGGGAGGCCCAAAATTGAGACTTGGGATGTCTTGAAGAAAGAGCTTAATGAGCAGTTCTTGCCTAATAATGCTTTATGGGTGGCTAGGGAGAAGTTAAAGCACTTGAAGCAGATGGGAACTGTGCGAGATTATGTGAAGGCATTCACTTCCAATCTATTGGACATTCGTGACATGGCAGAGGCAGACAAGTTGTTTAACTTTTGTTCAGATTTGAAGCCATGGACACATGCTGAGCTAAGGAGACAGAATGTCAAGGATTTGACAGCAGCTATTTTAGCAGACGATAGCTTGGTGGATTTTAATTTTGTAACTGGTTCTAGTGACAAGGGGAAGCAAACCCGGGGTGCTAAGGAGATATTGCAAAAGTTCAAATCCAAAGGTAAGAAGAAAGTCCAAGACAGGGATCAAGGCAAAGCCAAAGTTGGTGGTGGGCAAGCAAAGAATCCGTTGAGGTTTATATTTGTGAAGGTCCTCACATGATGAAATATTGCCCAAAGAAGGAGAAGTTGAACGCTATGACCATGGATGATAAAAGGAAGGAGGCTACAAGGGTTAATCCACTCAGAATGGTGAATGCACTGCAAACAAAGGAAGTTGTGAAGTCATTTAGTTTGTTGTATGTGCAGGTTGTCATCAATGGGCATGAGGTGATGACAATGGTAGACACTGGTGCTACTAATAATTTTGTGGCTGATAGGTGTGTGGAGCATCTTGGCTTGGCTTTAGGAGCAAGCACTAGCCGCGTTAAAGTTGTGAATTCTGAGGCGTAAGTGATCACAAGATCATCATTGGCAGATCTCACAGTTGGTTCATGGACTGGAAAGGTAACACTCTTAGCTATCCCACTTGATGATTTTGACGTTATACTTGGGATGGATTTTCTGTTGAAAGCCAAGGCTACAGTGATGCCACATCTTGGCGGGATAATGGTTGGGGATGAGGATAATCCTTGCTTTGTGAAGGGTGTTCTTCATCGTAACTCAGGGAAGCAAAAGGTGGGACTGTTGTCAGCTATGCAGGTTGAGGCAGGGCTCAAGCGTGGTGAATTGACTTTTCTAGCTGCTTTAGTGGAGGTGAAGGATGATCAGACGGTGATGCCTAATGTTGTTGCTTGTACACTCAAAAAGTTTGAAGATGTCATGCCCCTAGAGTTGCCAAAGACATTGCCACCAAGGAGAGCTGTGGATCACAAGATTGAGCTGGAGCCGGGCGCACGGGCGCCGTCTTAAGCTCCTTACCGTATGGGACCTATGGAGTTAGCTGAGCTGAGAAAGCAGCTGAATGAGCTTTTGGAGAGTGAGTATATTCAACCATCTAAAGCTCCCTATGGTGCCCTAGTCTTATTTCAGAAGAAGGCAGATGGGTCGTTGCGAATGTGTGTGGACTATCGTGCCTTGAACAAGGTAACTATAAATAACAAGTACCCTGTTCCAAATATTGTTGAGCTGTTTGACAGGCTCTCGAAGGCTAAGTACTTTACGAAGTTGGATCTGAGGTCGGGATATTGACAAGTCAGAATTACATGAGGAGATGATCCTAAGACCGCATGTGTGACAAGGTATGGGTCTTACGAATTCCTAGTTATGCCTTTTGGTTTAACAAATGCACATGTTACATTTTGCAATCTTATGAATGATGTGTTATATGAGTACCTAGACCGCTTTTTCGTTGTGTACTTGGATGATATTGTGATCTACAGTGATAGTCTTGAAGCTCACTTAGACCACTTAAGGTGCATTTTCACTAAACTGCGAGAACATAGCCTCTATGTGAAGAAGGAAAAATGTGAGTTCTACAGGGAGGAGATTCATTTCATTGGGCATGTGATTAGCCAATGGACGGTGAAAATGGAAAAGAAGAAAGTTGAGGCCATCATTGATTGGCCTACTCCAAAGAAAGTTGCTAAGTTGAGATCTTTTCTTGGCCTTGCGAACTACTACCGCAAGTTCATTCAGGGATACTCGAAGCGAGTGAGTGTTTTGACAGATTTGCTAAAGAAGGATCATATCTGGGATTGGAATGATGAGTGCCAACAGGCGTTTGAAAAGCTGAAAGTTGCAGTTACTTCAGAGCCCGTGCTCAAACTTCCAGATTTTGGGGTATCATTTGAGGTGCATACTGATGCTTCTGATCGTGCTGTGGGTGGAGTGTTGGTTCAGTTGGGACATCTGGTGGCCTATGAAAGTCGAAAGATGAAGGATGCTGAACAGAGGTACAATACCCATGAAAAGGAGATGACAGTTGTGGTGCATTGTTTGGAGATATGGCGGCATTACTTGTTGGGAGCGAAGTTTGTGGTTTGCACTGACAATGTGGCAAACACTTATTTCAAGACTCAAAAGAAGCTGACCCCAAAACAGGCACATTGGCAGGAATTTCTGGCGGAATTTGACTTTGTGTGGGTGCACAAACCGGGGGCATAAAACCAGGTGGCAGATGCATTGAGCAGAAAGGTGCAAGAATCTTTGGTATTTATGTCAGTGGTGGACACTGAGTTCCTAGAAGAGATCAGGTAACTGTCAAAAACTGATGTTGTGTATCTGAAGCTTGTGGAGGAAGTAAAGTCAGTCGTGGTTCGTAAGTATTGGTTGGAGGATGGGCTTTTGTATGTGAAATGCAATAAGCTCTATGTGCCTATTGGGGGGACACTTCGGCAACGAATTTTGAGGGAGTCTCATGATGCAAAGTGGGCAGGGCACCCGGGGGTAGCGAGGATGCTAGCATTGCTTAGTAGATCCTACTATTGGCCGAAGATGATCGATGATGTTGAGGCCTATGTCAAGTCGTGCTTGGTGTGCCAACTTGATAAGATTGAAAGAAAGAAGGAAGTCGGACTTCTACAACCATTACCGGTTCCTAATAGATCATGGCAGTCTGTATCGATGGATTTTATTTTTGGGTTGCCTCAGGTGGATGGGAAGGGGTCAATCTTTGTGGTGGTTGATCGGTTTTCGAAGTATGCGGTGTTCATTCCTGCGCCAAAGAGATGTACATCGGATGTGGTGGCTAGCCTTTTCTTTCAGCATGTGGTGAACCATTTTGGGTTGCCAGAGGATATAATCAGTGACCGAGACAGCGGATTCACTGGGCGTTTCTGGGGTGCATTATTTGGGTTCATGGGAAGTGAGTTGAAGTTTTCTACTGCAAATCAGCCCCAAACAGATGGTCAGACAGAGCAGATGAATCAGCTATTGGAGGAGTATCTCAGGCACTATGTTGCAGCTAGTCAGAAAAATTGGCTAGAGTTGATGGATGTAGCACAGTTTTGCTACAACTTGCAGCAGTCTTCAGCGACTGGCAAGAGCCCCTTTGAAGTGATTTTTGGAGTTCAACCACGAATGCCAAATGAGGTGGCTATACAAAGGTCAGGTGGTACTTGTTCTGCGGCTTATAGGTATGCTATTGGGAGACAAGAGATGATTGATGAAGCCAAAGCTAGTCTGGAAAAAGCCGTGAGAAGGATGAAGAAGTATGCCAATCAGAGGCGTCGTCCCTTAGAGTTTGAGGTAGGCGACCAAGTGTTGTTGAAATTGACACCACAGATTTGGAAGAAGATCAAATCTAGAAAAATTCACAAAGGGCTTGTTCAGAAGTATGATGGTTCCTTTGAGATTATGAAGAAGGTGGGCGCAGTAGCGTACCGTCTTAACTTGTCGGATAGATTGAAACTACATCCTACGTTTCATGTCAGTTTTCTGAAGCCGTTTCAACCAGAGTTGTTGCTTGATGAGAGGAAGCAAGGAAAACGGGCACCTCCAGTGATCAGGGTACAATTCGACAAGAAGGTGAAAAAGGTCCTTAGTCATAAAACTCAGGGGATGAGTAAGAAGAACAGGAGGACTGATTACCTAGTGCAATGGGAAGGCGAAGATGAAGCTGATGCAACATGAGAGAAAGGTGTGACCTTGTGGCAGTTTGAAGATCAGATTCGGGAGTATTGGAATCATCCCTTGATGAGGACATCGAGTTCTTTCGGTGGGGGTGGTTTGTTAGACCCTTAGGCTTTTGAGCCTAAGTCTGGTGCTACGGGCCGGGGCGGTGGCTCACTTGGGAGGCTTAAGACGTTGGGTTTCAGTACCAGATTTGCAAGCCAGGTATGGGGCTTGGCGTTGAGGTGAAGTTGGGGCACATGGGGCACACTTGGGGCTCATGGGGCACTTGCACAAGTTGGATATGTCAAAGGCTTAGATCATGACAACGGAGGCAAAGGAATGCATAGCCAGGCACAGACACAGAGAACATGCATTGTGGGCACACTTGATTCTAGAGGGGTCACGCAATATGACACAAGGGTAAGAGAGGAAGGATTGGGTGAGACTTGAACAAAGGCACGACCGGCTTAAGGAAGAGTCATCATTCACCATTAGTCCTCAATGATACAGAGGGGACATGGCAGACGAGTCTTAAGGAGTCAAACATGGTGGGCTTATCTAAGGCATGGTTCTATGGTGGAGCTGGATAAGTAATGCAATTAGTTGGGCCAGGGTTGGAGTATGATGCAGGCATGACATGGATTTAATGTGCAAGATCGACTTGGGCTTATACATATCATATGGATGGGCTTAGCTTACAAATAAGGAAAGAAAGCTAGAGCATATCATATTTGATATGGTATAAGACAATATCTTCTAAGGGCGGAAATCAAGGGATACGATTCAGCATATCTTAGAGAATATTCTAGAAGGAGGATTATCCTTGGGAATATTCCAAAAGGAGGATTTCGTGGGAGTGTATCAAGGGAGATCTTCGCCATAGATGGAAAGTTTGGATGTGCTTGAGTCATCCAAAGCCCGCTTAGCAGCCTATATAAGGAGGAACTACTTCATTCTCATATCATTCATTCATTCAGCAATTCACTCATAGTTTGAGAGACACGGTTGTAGAGAGAAGTGATAGCAAAATACAGAGAGAGCTATATAGAGTTCTAGAGAGAGAAAGAGCTTTGTAGTGAGGCACTCTTGTATTGCTAGCAGTTAGTGGGTAGCTGTGGCAAGCAAGCCTAGATTGTTAGATCCTTTTTGTGGAGTAATAAAAAGGTTGGGGGTTCCCCGTATATGCTCGTCTCGTTTATATTGTGAAGTTGTTACTAACCCATTGTGCAGACATCAAGTTGTGAAGACTAAGGCCCAAGGGTTAGCTGCGCATTGCTTGGTGGGCTCTACGCATAGAGTTGGCGCATCACTCAGCCAAAAATTTGAAAAAAATAGTCGTTGATCGACGCTTCTGCACGGCTGTGTGACACTGTTTAAAGTTAAACTATTCCAAGCCTACACCAGGATATGGTAGTACGATTATTGCTTCCTCAGACACAACACAAGGAATTTCTGCAGTCAAGTGGATTCATTTGGAATTTTAAATGCCAATGTTGAGAATGTAAAAGATCCTTAGTACGTATTCTAATAAAATTAAAATAATTTGAATAATAAGTTAAATTCAGGTGCTGTTTTTCTTACGAATGAAGGGTTTGGCAGATGAGCTTAAAAAATATCAACATTTATGATGCTCTATGTCTTGGTGCAGTGCACTAGGGACTGGCCACAGCTAAATTCTTCTCAGTGCCTGACCACTGCAATTACCAATTTTGATGGTTTTTGTCATTTACGAGAAAGGCTGTCAAGTTTTATATAGCAGTTATGTCCGACACGAGGAATATCTGTTTTAGTGTACTTCTGAATCGCAGAATTGAAACTTGTCAAATCATGTATCAGTAGTTTCTGAACCTTGAACTAATATGTAAAGCAATGTACGTACATTCAAATCTCTGGACAAACTTGTGCCCGATTATTCTGCTTCAATAATTTATTTGCATGAGCGTTTACATGTATATATGTAGTTTGGTGGATATACATAATGATAATCAGTTATAGACTTTGCCAAGGCTCCGTGGAAAAGGGATAACATCTCTGACATCATTGAGGCCAGTGGCATAGAGAACTAGGAGGTCAAACACGAGACTCAAGCCGGAGTTTTTGGCAGTTCCATGCCTGCAGAGATCCATGTACCACCGGTACTGATCCTCTGGCAAGCTCAACTCTTTAATCCTGCAATTTTACACTAAATCAGTTATAATAATATACACTTGTGCTAGTTTACTTGATTCTAGAATTATGTCATATTTTTTTTCATGCTACGTATTCATGCCTTGAATTACTATTGAATTCGTAAGATATGAGTTATGAATAGGTAAGATTACTGCTAATACATATGGTTCTTTACCTTGAGTCTAACATATTGAAACGCTCCTCAGTTTGGCTGCCTCTGATCAGTGTTCCAGCCTGCAAATATTTCTTATTGGTTCAGAACAGAATATAGTTGTAGACACTGAATTTTGTCAAGAACTACCTGCTTTGAGCTTACCTTTGGTACAATCAAATCGAATGCTGCAGCTGTTTTCCCATCATCATTCACGCGCACATTAAATGGCTTAAGATCTTTTGGATAATTATATATGATCACTGGTCTTTTGTAGATCTCATCAGCTATATAGCTGTCATTAACCAGGACAGGTTCTTAGTATCTGCCCTTATTATGAACATAAAGTGCATAAACATTTGTTTTAAGTTACCATTGAAGCTCTTCACTTAAGGGAATGCCATGCTCAATGTTAACATCAAATTTCTTCACTGGAACCTGATTGGGAACAATAAAAATATTTACATATCATGCGAAATTTTGTAGCATGTCCATTATATCTTGAAATTGTTCAAGTGAATAAAAGTTATATAAATGGTAGAAGCAATAATATTTTTATATCTGTCACCTTCTTAAGAACATTAATAGCCTCTGCATAAGAGATCTTATCAAATGAACCTGAGACAAGTGATTGAAGGCGGTCCACAATAGTATTGTCTACTCGTTTTGAGACGAATGCCAAATCCTCTGAACAATGTTCCAAAACCCATGTACAGAGGAACTTCAAAAGGTCATTTGCACAATTCATGGCATCCTGGGAAGTTTATACATATCAACTGAAAAATGTCAATTTCTCTTTCATGATTTCATTGTGATTATTAAATGAGACTAAATGGAAAAAAATAAAGTACCTCTAATCGTGAGAATGCCATTTCAAGCTCCACCATATTAATCTCTGGTAAGAACTTTTTGGACGCTGATCTTTCTGCATGGAACCTAGGTCCAAAGGAGTAAACATCCCCAAGGGCACATGCATAGCTCTCCAAATGAAGACGGCCCGACACAGTTAAATACGTTTGGCAAGAAAAGTAATCTTCTGAAAATTTAAGCTTATCAGTCTTAACATAAGTATGATCAGCCTTGGATTTTTCTCTGGCTTCTAAGTGTAGTGCCAGCTCATTTGTTTTTTGGAGATCCTGAAGTGCAGCAGCCAAAGCTTCCTCATTGCTATCTGTCCTTTTAAGTTCTTCAATTTTTCTATTTTTTTCAGCAATAGAAACCTTAAGAGATTGAAGACTATCACCAGCTTTGTTGTCATCCATACTAGTGGGCTTCTCCTTTTTAGTCTTTTGTCCCAAAAGGGTTGTCACGTGAAATTTTTTACTTGATCCTTCGGAGTCTGTGGCAGTAATTACTGGCACTTGCACATTGAGGAACCCTTTCTTATGGAAGAATGTGTGAGTTGCATGATTCAGTGCATTACGGATTCTCATCACAGATGCTACCTTTATAATAGTATTCAACAATTTAATGAAAATTAATGTCAAGATAATCTTCCAATTTTTGCAGCACGTCACAAATATTAAAGTTTTTTCAAATACATTTGATAACTTAGGCAATTAAAATGATACAAACTTAAAAAATAAAGAAGATTGATAACATGTACCGTAGTTGTTCTAGGTCTGAAATGTGCATGATCCCTCAATGTATCTAGAGGTATACGCTTCTTCGACAGCGGATATGTAGCATGATCAACTATTCCGACGTGTAAAATTTTCTCTGCTTTGAGCTCAATAATATTTTTTCCCTGCAATGATGGCTTCTGCAATATGCCTTCTACTAGTATACATGTTCCGGTGAGCATGATGTGGCTTGGAGGGACTAGAGAGGAGTCCACCACAACCTGTACCAAAATATTAACCAATTAGAATATTTCTTAGTAGCAATTATGATAATCTGGACCCCATTAGAAAAATACCGAAATGTTCAAAGGGGTGGGCAGGGTGGCCTCTAAACTAAAGCATTGAAACATCAAAATTGAATAAATTAATATATAAAATAGAAAATGTACCTGAAGACTTCTAATACATGAACCATCGCTAATTTGCAGAACCGAGAATGAAGGTGGTGGGGGCTTAGTGATGATGGACTCCAACTTGTCACGAATATTGTAATTATGCCCTCCAAAGACTTTGATGATTGAACGGAGAAATGGTATGCGCGACTGGATAACTTCAACACATGTAACATCAGCCGGAGTCCCAACATTTAGAGGCACGTCCGAAGTTTTAAGGGGCTCTTCTTTTCTAAGTTCCTTAGAGGACTTAACCCAGCCTCCAATCGCAAGTCTGTCACCAACCATTCCAAGACCGTTATCGCTACGATTTAATATGGTTTTCAAGATTATTCTGCTGGAATATCTAGAAAGAATGGGAACTGCCATTTTAGCTACGGCCAATTGACCTTGTTGATCAGAGTCCATTTTCTTCTAAAAAGTGAAGTTATGAAATATGAAGTATGAACAATACAAAAGAAAAATGAGAAATGTAAAAACGTCCGTGGGATGAAGTGGGATTGGTACTCGCCATTCAGTTTATATATAGTACATAAATATGTACATGTACATGTGTGTATAATGGAGCACCGAGGGTAAAGAAAAGAAGGGGTGGTGCAAGGCAAATGCAGAAAGGATGGGGAAGAGGAGAAAGAAATGAAGGGGTTTGGTATTCTTCAGAGATTGGGTTTTCGGCGGGAGTTTGCACACTCCAACGGCTTTCCAAATTTTATTTACACAAATTATATGGCACGTGCAAACTATTTATATATGCCTACCAGAGTTTGGTATCGAAGGCATTATAACTGGATTTATTCTCATTTAAGTAACATATATTGAATCATTCTCTGAGTCGGGAAATAAAGTAGAACAATTAAGGAAAAAACTGAACAAATTAATAAAATTGCCGAACAGCTTCATATTCTTGATATTGCCGCTATAATTTAATTAAACAATCAACTGTGACATTAGTCTGTTACATGGCTTTTCCCATCTCGCAAACTTATCAATTATAATTGATCTTGCTGCTATCTGCTACTCTGCTAGTGAGCTGGGAATCTCTGCCAGATTGGTGACATACAGATGATTTTTACGGCTCAACGTTGAACATCCCCATAATATCCCTTTACATCTGTTACATGCTGATGGGTCCATAATTAATACATCTTTAATACCTATTTTATGTTTGTTTTCGTAATTTTATTAGTTAATTAATTATTTTTATTTTGTTTTGTAGGAAATTAATTAAAATCAGAATTGTAGCAGAAAAAGGAAAATACAAGGAAGGAGGTGGAATTACTTGGAGGCAAAGAAAAAGAGATAAAATCGAATGCTTGTTGGAGAAGAAAAAGGAATAGAAGGAAATATTTAGAATTCAATTTGTAATCGATTTAGAAAACCTACATTATTTCCCCTATATATATGGGTCTCCTCTCTTTTATTTTAAGACATAGACCTTGTACCTTAACTTTAACTTTGGTTTTCAATAATTAGGAGTAGGAGTAGAGTACTTTTATTTTCTTGATCTTTTAATATAAATAAGTTTTTATCTCTCAAACACTTTTTATGTTATTCATTATTTACATGTCTTATATTAGTTGTTTTGTTTTGTTCTTCAATCATGTCTAGCTAATTCTCTTGCTCTAGGATGAAGGTGAAGTTAGTTAATTATTTTTAGTATTTACTTGTTTCTATTGATTGATTCTCATGATTTTTCTTGGTGCTTAATTGTTTGATTAACAAAGTGATTTTGATATATTATTGTTACCGAATTTATTTTTCATAGCCTATGCTTGCTCCATGAAGTTTTGATGGGTTATTGTTAGATAATAAGTTTCATAGTATATGCTTGTCTCGTTAATTGATATTTATTTGTTGAAGAAAGAGAATTGATTTTCAGGGCAAGTTGGATATTAATTGTGATTAATTGATGGATTCGGATTCCTAGGTTTTCCATATTTATTTGTTCTTATTTGCTTATTAGGTTAATTAAATTTCATCTCAACATTATTTGTCTAGTCTGCCTGATTTATTTATTAGGGTTTGGAAATTTCATAGTCTCTGAGGATCGATCTGTGATTGCTACAATTAAACACTGTGCGCTTGCAGTATTTCAACACATCAAGTTTTTGGCGCCGCTGCCGGGGACTATTGGTAATTTTTACTCCTTAATACTTAATTCTTCGGATTAGTTTCTTGTTTTTCTTTGTATTTTTTTTAGGGATTTGTGAAGCGGAGAAAAGTTTGGACAAGAAGATCGTTAGAAGGCATCGTTGTCTTCTTAGAAATTTTTGGAAAGCACTTTTCGGTATTCCGTATCACCTCTCTAAATTTTGTTTTTTTTCACAAATATTAAAAAAATCCAAAAAAAATAAATATTAAAAAAAAAATTAAAAAAAAATTAGTTAGTTATTTGTCTTATTAAAAACCAATTTGTTGCATCATTCATATCTCACATAGGAGCACATCATCTAGTTTTTCTTTATTGTATTTTATTTCTTTCCATCTTAAAATTATGGTGATTGCTGGAGGAAAGAGGTACGTATAATTTAGATTAATTCACGTAGTGTAGTGCATCAATATTTGTTTATTTTCTCGTTCTTTGTATGTTGCATTCATTTAATCAATCTTAAGGGTGTCACCCAATTATAAGATAAGGTAAGGGATTTCATCACCCTTTCCTTGGCCCACAAATCACTAATACGTTCATCTTTCATTCCCCTTACCTTAATAAATTAAGTAGACGTTGGCCCCCAGGATTTCGCGCTCACTTAGGAAGAGAACCTAAGACAAGACAAATCTTTACATATTCTTACTTTTGGTGTCTAGGAAAGCGAGAGCTTACCTGGCCAATTTGGATTGGTGTCTAGAAAGGTGGTTAGCCTCTTGGCAATGCTTCCATCTGCCTGGCCAATCGGTTTGAATATTTCTAGATTTGTGACTCTTAGTATTATCTTAAAGTTAGGAGCAGGTCTAGAATTTCTCTACGTTAACATAGACATAGGATTTTTCTTTTGTATTTTTTTTTCGGTGTTTAGTTATATCTCTTGTCTGCTACGTGCTTACTTGCTTACTTATAAATCATGTCTATCCCACTTAGAGACCGTTGTTACCCCATTCGTTCCGCCCAACCCTCATGCATAGTCCTACCAACAGTAAATGGTAATAATTTTGAAATCAAATCTCATCACATTAGCATGTTACCTAGGTTTACTGGGGTAGAGGGTCAGGATCCATATCTTTTCATCCGAGAGTTTGAGGAAGTTTGTGCCCTACAGAAAATTCAACAATTGACTAATGACTCTATTAAATTGAGACTTATCAACTTTGCTCTTAAAGAAAATGCTAAAAAATGGTTATATAGTCTACCCATTAATTCTATTTCAACTTGGGAGGGATTTGTAGGCATATTTCTAAAAAAATATTTTCCAAACCATAAAGCTAACAAACTTAGGAATGAAATCAACCAATTTCAACAAAATCGAAATGAGTCTTTTTGGAAATATTTTGATAGATTTAAAAATCTGTTGTCCCAATGTCCTCAACATGGTATAGAACAATGGAAACTTTGTAAAATTCTTTATGAAGCCTTAGATAGCCCAACCACTTCTTTGTTAGAGTCAATGTGTCAAGGTAAGTTCATGAATAAAAATGAAGAAGAAGCTTGGCAATTTTTTGAGGAATTAGCTGAAAAAACAATGTTGTGGGAGTCAACTAGGGAACCAAGTCAAGAAATTGAAAAACCTAGTTCATCTAAGGGCATACATGTAGTTGGTAATTCTATTACAACTGAAGCTAAATTAGCTACACTCACAAGAAGATTAGAAGCCTTAGAAACCAACAATGTGTCTTCACAAGTGTCTGTCTGTGCAAACTGTAACTCATCTAATCATATGACAAAAAATTGCCCTGAAATTCAACAAGCTAATGTCATGTTTCAAGCGAGAGTTATGAATGATCCCTTTTCACCCACATACAACCCTGGTTGGAAAAATCACCCAAATTTCTCATGGAACCAAGGTCAATATAATCAGTATAACCAACCATCTCAACCTACTTTTCAAAAGCCTCTTTCTGGTCCATACCCAACTCAAAATCCCAATTTTTTTCCTGCTCAAAATTTTGACCCATATCCAACTTCTGTTTCAATTCCTTTGAATCCTCCTGGTTTTAATGAAACTGATAAGAAAATGAATTTCTTGAAAAAGAGTATTGAGGCGTTATTGAAATCCCAAGCTAATATAACTCAATCTCAACAGGCTTTCATGCAAACTATGACCCAAGATAGGCAGTTACTAAATTCCAATACTCAAGCCATATCTAAACTAGAGGTCCAAATCAGTCAGTTAACCAACACAATCAATGAGAGAGAGAAAAACCGATTTCCTAGTCAATCTGAGGTTAATCCTAAATTTCATCCAAACCAAAAAGCTCATGAAAATGTGAATTCTATTATCTCTCTTAGGTCCGGTAATCAATTCAACAATCATGCTGGTCTCAATACTCAAGAGGAAGAAAAACTCATTTCTGAACCAAATCCTTTACTCTTAAATCCTAGTCTCGACCAATCCTTGTCTCCTAAGAATTCTAAAGTAGTAGTAAAATCTAGTGAACCTTTCAAATCTGATGAACCACCTTCAAAACCCATCTTTGATATGTCTAGTGAAAAAGTCTTCAAACCAAAAACCCCATTTCCTCAAAGGCTTACTTCAAACAAACAATCTGCTCAATTGGATAAGATTTTGGAAGTCTTTAAACAAGTCAAGATCAACATTCCTCTTTTAGATACAATTCAACAAATTCCCTCTTATGCTAAGTGTTTGAAAGATTTGTGTACTCATAAAAGAACCACTTATGTTCCTAAGAAAGCTTTCCTAACGTCTCTTGTTAGTTCTATCATATCGCATCAAATCCCTGTAAAGTATAAGGATCCTGGTTGTCCTACAATCTCTTGTGTCATATGTGATACTTTCATTGACGAAGCGTTACTTGATCTAGGAGCTAGTGTGAACCTTCTTCCATTATCTGTATATCAAACTTTGGGTTTAGGTGAGCTTAAAAAGACTAATGTCACTCTTCAGTTAGCTGATCGTTCTATCAAAACTCCTAAGGGCATAGTGGAGGATGTGTTGATTAAGGTTGGTGATTTTGTCTTTCCCGTGGATTTTGTTGTTCTCGAGACCGAACCTGTCAAAAATTTCAAAAATCAAATTTCTATCATTTTAGGAAGACCTTTTCTTACTACTTCCGATGCTTTGATTAACTGTAGGAATGGTTCGATGAAACTAACTTTTGGAAACATGACTCTAGATCTTAATATTTTTAATGTGGGAAGTCAATCCAATGCTCTATATGACCAACCTGTAGGACTTAATTTCATTAATGATGTTGTTTCATGGTCGAATCTTGAGGATAGTTTGATTGAGTCTTTTCTTGAACATGATATTTTGTTAGAGTATGAGATTAATAGAGAACTTCATGAGCTATATCAAAATTTCACTTCTGATGAGATGTTAGATGAATTGAATATCATTTGTTCTAAACA
Organism: Oenanthe sinensis; assembly: GCA_028671895.1. NCBI lineage: Eukaryota > Viridiplantae > Streptophyta > Magnoliopsida > Apiales > Apiaceae > Oenanthe > Oenanthe sinensis. Next base: position 21,309,523 of record JAPMAC010000231.1, read on the forward strand.
TGAAACCCAATTGAAGGATATTTCTTTTGAGCCTAGGACCGTTGTTAAGACTTCTGTAGGTGAGCCACCCCCACTTGATTCAAAACCTTTTCTATCCACTTTTGGTCTGTCCTTTGTAGGTTTCAATGAAACTCATCATGCTTTTATTTCTAATGACTTAGTCCATGATCACAAATATCAAGTAATCAATCTGCTTAAACAATTTAAAAAAGTATCTAATTGGTTTATGGATTATGTTAGTGATATGAGTTTTATCTTATTGCGAGATTGTATATTTCTAGTGGATAATGTTGTTCTTGAGAATGTGTTTCAACAGTGTGCTTACTCTACGATGAAAGAAGTTTTTCCTCGATGTGGTGTTGGTTAGTAAGTTATTCTTGATTGTCTCCCATAGTCAAGTGTAGGTATGGGGGAGTAACTATGTGTGTGTGTTGTATAATAGTTTATTTTGCTTCCTCCATCATGCTTTTATCAGGTATTCTCGTCCTTTTACTTTATCATTTCTCTTCTTTGCATACATTGAGGACAATGCATGATTTAGGTATGGGAGAGGGAATTAGTAGTATTATAAAAAATTTAAAAATCCAAAAAAATTAGAAAATTAGAAAATCCAAAAATAGAGATGTTTTAGCTAAGTTTTTCACTCTTGTACTTTGATGCTAGTTGGTGTTAACAATTTTTTATAAAATTATATATATATAATGCCTTGAGATAATTCAAATGTAGTTGAGTAAGGTTTTCTTCATGAAACTTGTGTCGAACAAATTTTTGCTTAAAAGTCCAAGATGACACTTATTGCACAAGGTCTTTGTTGGAAAGATTGTCTAGGGAAGTTTTCGATACCTGAGAGAAAGCCCACATGTTAAAACAATGTCGAATCAAATGTTTGTGGAAAAATATATAAAGCATCAAGTACTCCTTTGAGATCAATGGGTGGCAAATACAATGTTATATGAAAGGAACGATCCATATACATGTGCTGGTATTAAGTGCGATTGTATGAGAAATAAATTTTTCTTGGTGACTTTTCACTGCCCTTGGTTACTGGAGAATTACTTGACGAGCTAGGATAAAAGTAGTAATTGACTAGTCTTGTTTTGTGGCCTTTGTTACTCGAGTAATTAAGTCCGTAGGGGTATTTTGAAACCTAGTGCCCTAAGACCAACTGGTTTGGGAGTCATTGACCCAAAGCTCGCTACATGGGTAACATAGAAAGCCTAAGAAAACAGACATTGCACAGTCAATTGGAAAAAAAACTGTGAAATTTGGCTAGATACTTGTTTTGATAGAGATTGGGTCAGTTCAATATTGGTTGAAAAAGAGGAAATGTACTTATTCAATTGATTCTTCAAAGACCTATTTTCACGACACACCTTGGGAGTTTTTGCAAACGTTTGCGTCAATATAAGTGGATTTTAGATACCTACATCTTATCTATTAATTAGAAGAGTCTTTAAGGCATATATTTTCTTAAAAATCTTCTTTTGTTGACACCGATGAACGTTATTGATAGAGTGGGATGCTTGCTAGAATATTTCACAGATTTTATGGGTATATCTTCTGTAAACCCTTAGGAGACAGCACTCCTCTGGTAGAGATCGTCTACGAGTTTAACGGGTTGGTAAACCTAAAATTACCCGTCACGCCTACGAAAAGGAGCATAGGACTTTTATAATATATTTTTTTCTTTCTTTTGATTTTTCTCGAGGACGAGCAAAAGATAGGTATGGGGGTATTTGATGGGTCCATAATTAATACATCTTTAATACCTATTTTATGTTTGTTTTCGTAATTTTATTAGTTAATTAATTATTTTTATTTTGTTTTGTAGGAAATTAATTAAAATCAGAATTGTAGCAGAAAAAGGAAAATACAAGGAAGGAGGTGGAATTACTTGGAGGCAAAGAAAAAGAGATAAAATCGAATGCTTGTTGGAGAAGAAAAAGGAATAGAAGGAAATATTTAGAATTCAATTTGTAATCGATTTAGAAAACCTACATTATTTCCCCTATATATATGGGTCTCCTCTCTTTTATTTTAAGACATAGACCTTGTACCTTAACTTTAACTTTGGTTTTCAATAATTAGGAGTATGAGTAGAGTACTTTTATTTTCTTGATCTTTTAATATAAATAAGTTTTTATCTCTCAAACACTTTTTATGTTATTCATTATTTACATGTCTTATATTAGTTGTTTTGTTTTGTTCTTCAATCATGTCTAGCTAATTCTCTTGCCCTAGGATGAAGGTGAAGTTAGTTGATTATTTTTAGTATTTACTTGTTTCTATTGATTGATTCTCATGATTTTTCTTGGTGCTTAATTGTTTGATTAACAAAGTGATTTTGATATATTATTGTTATCGAATTTATTTTTCATAGCCTATGCTTGCTCCATGAAGTTTTGATGGGTTATTGTTAGATAATAAGTTTCATAGTATATGTTTGTCTCGTTAATTGATATTTATTTGTTGAAGAAAGAGAATTGATTTTCAGGGCAAGTTGGATATTAATTGTGATTAATTGATGGATTCGGATTCCTAGGTTTTCCATATTTATTTGTTCTTATTTGCTTATTAGGTTAATTAAATTTCATCTCAACATTATTTGTCTAGTCTGCCTGATTTATTTATTAGGGTTTGGAAATTTCATAGTCTCTGAGGATCGATCTGTGATTGCTACAATTAAACACTGTGCGCTTGCAGTATTTCAACACATCACATGCATTATGCAAACATAAACTACAGAATTACAAAACTGCAGTGCAGTCTGGTAATTAGAAAGAATTAGCTAGAATTCTCCCATGGGTTGGCACTTGGCTGTAATATGATCTATATCAATTGGGGACCTCTTTCGTTCTTCTCTCGGGGCTGCTGGCTGTCTATATTATCAAGTAGAGAGGTCTATCTTATGTACTCAGTACTTGACCACATAACCTCTTCATTCATTTCTCTCCTTAAGTCGCTGGCTATATTTAGATTTTATAATTTTCTATACTTCGATAATCCAAAACTTATCACAACTCGATCTCAAGGCCAGGCCAGAATGACCAACAACTTAAAAAAATTAAATCATCTTGCTATTGTCGTTCTTCATGTTAATTTGTGCGGTGCAACTTGCAAGCTTTAAAATCCCGAACTTATTCACTTAAATAAAATCCATGAAAAAATTCAAAAAAAGTTCAACTCGTCAATGTCCAACAACTTACAATTTATAAATTAAAAATATAACTAAGGTCTCCAAATTTCGCAACTCGCAATCTGTCCACAAAATAGCACACCTAACCTGCCAGGGGAAATCAAAGAAACATAGACTGACAGTGAGCGAAAAACTCATATACGGATATAAAATTATGCAAATAGTACTAGAGTTGGAACGATGACAAGATGAATAAATAAAATATCTGAATAAAAAATGATGAAACAAGTCAAAAGAGACAAAATATATTGGTCATACTTAACACACAATATAAACAAATAACAGAAAAAGTAAAAAGACACTATAGATATCTTGCAATATCAACTTACATATATACTCTTAAATCACAAATATTCATACTCTTACACATACTCTTACCACTTACTGATAATAATATCAAATAGATCAAAAGTGAACTTACTTACGGATATGGGAGATAATCTTACACTTACAGGATGTCCTACATTTTGGTTCTCCAGAAAATGTAGTGATCAAAACTTATAGGGGTTTGCATAGAACAAATCAAATGCTACCCAAAATTTTACAAGGGCTTGCATGGTACAAAACACAATGCTACCCAAATGGCCAAAATACACATACACAATAGTCATGACTCAACGTGTCCCATAACTCCGACGACACGCCCATACAATTTAAATACACCGTATAGGTGGTGCCAAAACATGCGATTATCCACTCATGACGGAGGTCTTACGAAATCTCTCAAATCATACATATATCACAAATAAACTAAAAGTATCTTACTCAAAATATCATACACACCAAATATCATAAACTATAACAAATAAAATCAGACTTGATCAATCCAGAAAAATGACAATTTACTATATGAAGTTGAACTCAAATGAAAAAGCGGAGAACACAAAAATCGTAGACAATTCCGAGGTCTTTCCAGAATGGTAAGTCTCGTTAAAAACAGAGAAGTAACGAATTCAGAAACAATTAAAATGTGGATTGTCATAACAGAATCAGACTATGATCACAGTAGTATTTCGATATTTACGATAACGAAATCATAAAATTTTACAGCGGAATGTAAACAAAGAACGAAGCGCTCGAAAAGTCCTTTCCAGAATGATATTACTCACAATAATCGAATACAATTTCAATTTACTAGATATTTTTGAAGGTACAACAGAATAACTCCAAATAAATAATCAGATTACACAAAAGACAGATTTTGACATACTTGCATGCGGAATTTCAGAAAACGCAAAGAACGAAAGTCGTAGATAATCAAAATAACTTTTCAGGCACAATAAAATCGTAATAATACGACGAATAATAAACCATATACGAATTTAACAAGAAATCAGATTATCAAGAGGTCAAACAAACGAATTGGATCAAACAAACGAATTGGGTAGAGTCATAAAAAGATAGGGAGTGTAACGAAAATATCCGTACATTAACGATACGATAACAAAGAGAGTGTGTAGAATGTATCTGTACCTTGGAACTCAAAGAATACGAATGAACCTCAAAAAATCTAGATGCTCCAATTACACGAACCCTAGTTCAACACCATAACCCATTCTCTTAAGTCTTTCCTCCAATTCTTCTCTTTCTCTCTCTCCCTCTCTCTCTCTCTCTTTCTCTCTCTCTCTCTCCCCCTTCCATATGCTGCTCCTACAAAACTTACGTATTTCTTGTTTTTTAAAACCCTAACTCCTTTCCTTTTCTTTTTATCTATTCTTTTTTTCTTTTTTTCTTTTAACTAAGGATATCCTATAATAACATCTTAATTATAAAATAAATATATACATATTCAAATAATAATATCAGTAATAACTCACTAATACGATTTTTAATTTTAAATAAATAACTAAATATATTATATATAAAAATACTGGATGTTACATTCTTCCCTTCTAATAGAAATTTCGTCATCGAAATTAATCTTGCACAACTCTACTTTAAAAAAGTGATAACGTACACGAATCGTTTCCTCTAATCTCGTAAGTAGCTCGCTCCACCTTGACGATGCATTTAACTAGAATCATGGTCTTTCTCGATGACTAACACTACAAGTCATAAATCGGCCGCTTATATATTTGACGATTATCCTAAAAAGTTATACTATTCTCATTAGGTGTTGTCGGCATCTTTCCATCGCTGCTACTTGAGTAATACGCTAAAATACACGATATCCACAATTAAATCTAACAAGAAGTCATACGTTAAGTCGAAATTGTTGAAGATTTCTGTTTCCCAGAATAATCAATCTATTACAGAAGGGGGGTTGAATGTAATAGTGCCTGTAAATCGATTATGAACACAAGTATGTTGAATGGAATACTGTTTTGTATTAATAATGAACTTGAATACAAAACTCTCTCAAGATATAAAGTTCTTAAGAGCTGTTAGGTTACAAGATATTGCTTTTATATAAATTCTTAATTCGATATAATTCGACATTGAATTATAACTTATCTCTGTGTTTATATAGACACAGCTACAAATACAATTACAAAACAGATTATGATAAGAATAGATTTAATAAGGTAATTAGACTTGCACTTGAATTCCTTCTTACTATCCAAATCAGACTCTGATTTGTCTGTTTCCTTTTCTGATAAACTCTGTCGGTTGATAATCTCTGATAGAGCATTCTCTGTTAGAGTAAACTCTGATCGAGTATTCTCTGATAGAGTAAACTCTGACCGACAGCTTCCTTAATTTTCCCTTTCCTTCCCATAGCATATCTGCAATAAATTTGTTTTGATCTTCGAAGACTTTCCTTTAAACTAGCTGTTTGAATCAACCGAATACTCATCTCCTTTAAGCTTCGATAAGTCAGGCTGTGAGCTAATCAATCGAGTACTTGTGAGACTTCTCGATTGGTAAATATCCGTTGATGACTTCTCGATCAATAAATATCCGTTGATGACTATATATCCGTTGATGAGTTCTCGATCAGGAAATATATGTTGTCGAGTTCTCGATTGATAAATATCAGTTGATGACTTGAGTTCTCGATTGATAAATATCAGTTGATGACTTGAGTTCTCGATCGATGACTTCTCGATTGGCTTTATCAGTCGATGGCTTATTATCAGTTGATGACTTATCGATCGATATTTATCAGTCGATTGCTTCTTGCAGATAGATATCCGTTGATTGATTCTTGCAGATAGACTGTGTTAAATCCTGTTCTAGTATTTTGTACATCATCAAATTATTATATTCCTAACAATCTCCCCCTATTTATGCTTTATAAACAATGAAGCATAAATCAAGATTTGATGATGTCAAAACTAAAAAATGAAATAATTAATCTAGAACAGTATAAAATAATCATTTCTTATTTGTTTCTCCTGGAGGAATCACCTTTCTTGAATCACTTTTCTTCTCCCCCTTTTTGACATCATCACCACCTGTGACAACCAAAAGAATCTGTGCTAAGACTGTGGAGAAAGTGAACTGTGCTGCAACTACTGAATCAACCTTTGTGGTTAAGTCAGAGACTGTTGTTTGGAGAGAAGCTTGAGTGGTAGTAATATCAGCAATAGCATCCTTGAAAGCTACTTCTGTGAATAAGTGAAGGGAGTGAATTCTGTCAAACAACAAAAATGAATTTTCATCCATCCCCTGCTTCAACTCATTGGACCAACTCTGTGGAAAATCTTGATCCCAATAAGTAAAGCTAGGTTCAGGATACCCTAATCTCTCATCCTCACAGTGGGGTTGGGCACCCACTCTCTCATTCTCACTCAGGCTCTCTACAGCCGTATCTACCTCTCCTTTTGCCTGGACCAGTGTCAGCCTCTCAATTATTATTATTATTATTTTTTTCACTCAATTTGGAAGGTGCACTCAAAAATCCTACAGAAGAGGGGTTGAGAGAAGAATTATGTGCTACAATACCTGAACCTCCTTGATGGAGGGGAAACCCTTCAAATGTCTGAAGGCTAGGGGTTTCCACCAAGGGGTGAGCAGCAACAGAGTCTGAACCCTTACAATCATCTTCTTTCTTTTCAGAGTCTGTTGGCTCCAGTATTCCAGTCTCAGGGTCTACTCTAGACTTTGACTGCTTCAGTATGACTTCATTAGAAACCAGAGTCTGAGTGTCACCATCTTTGACTGTTGGTGCATGAGACTCCCCCTCAAGGTGGATAGACTCTGATAGAATAGATTTGGAAATTTCTTCATGAGCATCAATCAGAGTTTGTCCTCCCATATCATTGGGGTTCTCATCAGCTTTTTGGTGAGTTGTCAAGGAGGGCCTAACAGCATACTCCCCTGCCCCACTATCACCCAACCTCTGACTAGGTGGTTCTTGTGTGGGTGAGGCAGACTGAGCATCTTTATCACTAGTCACCACTGGTGCACTAGTCCCATCCTCCAACTACCTTGCACTACCTGCTACCTCCTGTGGTTCTTCCATAGTCAATGCATCCAAGTGTTTATTTAGAAAAGTCCTTGCATGGATGACATTAATGGCCTGGGAAAGAGTCATGTTAAAGGAGTCCTGCAGTTCCCTTGCAATCTTCTAATAATATGAGCCCTTGAGTTGATCCAATCTACCTTCAAAGGTTGTATAGATGTATTCGTTAGCCACCTTTCCTAAAATGTGGACTAGAAAGTCAACCACCTGTCTTGACAGAGGTTGAACATGAGAAATCCATTAAATGGCTGTCCTGTAGGTAATTTCATTATCCCAAATTGCTTCATAGTCAAAAACTGGTTGCTCAATCTCAGTTTCCAACTCGGCAACATACTCTGATTCCCTCCTTATGTGGACCTTAAGCCTTTTAGGCTTCTTTGAAATTTGTTGTTCAGAGTCTGGCACACCTAGTGCTTTGAGAACTTCATTTGTCTTGCCTTCTATGAGCCCAGCTGCTTGTACTTGTAATGAAGAGTTGAATAGGTAGTTGTATAGATTTTTGACCACATCCTGTGCAGACATTTGTAGCTCCTGTTCCATTATCTTCCTTAGGGCTTCATAGGTTGTAAGAAAATCCAAGACTTGAGATTTAGTCTGATATTGCCCTGGATCTTCAACTGATTCCACCAAAGGATATAGGAATAGCAGTACCTCATCACTTGGAATAATGATCTCATCAATTAGACTTGAGGCTGCATCCAATGGCATTCCTTCCCGAAATGTGTCATGATCAGAGTCTAAAGGCAGTCTAGACTCTGACTCAACATTAGACTCTGGTTCAGGTGTTTTCTTGATTTCAGAGTCTGGCTCTGCAGGAGCTTTGGGAGCATCTGTTTTCGGCAAAACAGGGTTAGTAATAATAACAGGCTTGTGTGTGTGTGCAGAATAAGCCTTCCTTAACCTTCTGTACTTCTTAGCAAAAGATTTCTCAGGAGACTCAATATGAGAATCCTGAGGTGCTTCCCTAGGTTTTTCAGAGTCTGTAGCCTTTTGAGAGTCTACAGACTTGGCTTGAAAGTTAGATTCAGGTGCATCATTACTTTCCTTTAACAAAGAAAGTCCTTCAATAACCTGTCTCTCTAGAGGGTTGAGCTTCTCATCACTTTGCTCATCTATAAGCCTAGTTTGTACCAATCTCCTTCTTTTTGCAACTGGTGCCTTTTGAGAGACACCAGAGGTTGGTTTTCTAGATAGTGATTTCTTAGATTGTTTAGTGGAAGGTGATTTGGCTACTTGGGTAGGTGCAGGGGGATTCTCCAAAACTTGTTCCTGCACCATTTCACCAAAAAAAATGAAGCATTGTAGATAGAAGGTTTGTAGGTGGAGAGTTTTACCTGAATTACCTGTTGATATGTCATGGCAGGTAGACTCTTCTTCTTGTCATCAATTCTCTTAATGTCAGAGAATATCCTTCTTTGCTGTTTGTATTCCCCATACTCTGACATATACTCTGAGTGTCTGAAACTTGCTAAGTTGAGCCATTTGTCACCATCCCTAATTCAGAAACCAGTCTGTTAAATGTTGCTTCAGGCAAAGGCTTGGTGAATATATCTGCTAATTGTTGATCTGTAGGAACAAAATGTAATTCAATTGTGCCTTCCTCCACATGTTCCCTTATGAAGTGATATCTGATACTGATGTGCTTTGTTAGAGAATGTTGAACTGGATTTCCTGTCATTGCAATAGCACTTTGGTTATCACAATAAATAGGAATATTTGAAAATTTCAAACCATAGTCTAGCAATTGATTTCTCATCCATAAGATCTGTGCACAGCAGCTTCCAGCAGCAATATATTCAGCCTCTGTTGTTGATGTTGAAATCGATTTCTGTTTCTTGCTTTGCCATGACACAAGTCTTCCACCTAAAAATTGACAACTGCCACTTGTGCTTTTCCTGTCAATCTTGCATCTTGCAAAGTCAGCATCTGAATAGCCTATTAATTTGAAATCAGATTCTCTAGAATACCATAAGCCAAGATTAGCAGTGCTCTTGAGATATCTGAAAATCCTTTTCACAGCAATCAAATGAGGTGCTCTTGGATTTGCTTGAAATCTAGCACATAGACATGTGGCAAACATGATGTCTGGTCTACTTGCAGTCAAATAAAGTAGAGAACCAATCATTCCTCTGTATGCAGTAATATTAACAGGTTCTCCAGTGTCTTGATCAAGTTTTGTTGCAGTAGCCATGGGAGTTGTAGCAGATGCAGAATCTTGCATTTGAAATTTAGTGAGTAGATTCTTTGTATATTTGGACTGATTAATGAAAATGCCTTCCTCAGTCTGTTTCACTTGTAAACCTAGAAAATAACTCAATTCTCCCATCATGCTCATTTGATACTTGGACTGCATTAACTTTGAAAATCTTTCACAGAGTTTCTCATTAGTGGAACCAAATATAATATCATCAACATATATTTGAACCAATAATAAATCCTTACCTTGAGTTCTGTAAAACAAGGTTTTATCAATTGTTCCTCTAGTGAAACCATTTTCAAGTAAGAATAGAGCCAGAGTTTCATACCAGGCCCTTGGTGCTTGCTTTAGTCCATATAGAGCTTTATCCAGTCTGTAGACATGACTTGGATATTTTGTATTGACAAAGCCAGGTGGTTGTTCAACATAGACTTCTTCTTCAAGTTCACCATTTAAAAATGCACTTTTAACATCCATCTGGTAGACCTTGAATTTCTTATGAGCAGCATAAGCAAGAAAAATTCTGATTGCCTCAAGTCTAGCTACAGGTGCATAGGTTTCATCATAATCAATCCCCTCCTGTTGAGAATAACCTTTGGCTACCAGTCTTGCCTTGTTTCTTGTAATTATTCCATCAGAGTCTGTCTTGTTCCTGAATACCCATTTTGTGCCAACAATAGATCTGTTCTTTGGCCTTGGGACTAGGGTCCAAACTTCATTCCTTTCAAACTCATTCAATTCTTCCTGCATTGCAGTAATCCAATCTGCATCTTTCAAAGCATCTTCAACCTTCTTTGGTTCTGTTTGTGAAAGAAAACTATGAAATAGCCATTCATTTTGAGTAGCTTTTCTTGTTTTTATTCCACTTTCCAGATCACCTATAATTAAATCAGGTGTGTGATCTTTGGTCCATTTCCTTGGATGTGGAAAGTTCCTTGAACTAGATGCTCCCCCATGATCTGTGCCTTCATAGAATGATCCTTCTGTAAATGATGATCCTCCCCCTGAAGATGTGTTTCCATCAGTATTTGATGTCTCAGAGTTTATGTACTAAGAGTTTGAATTATCAGAGATTGAGGTATCAGTGTTTGTGGTCTCAGAGTTTGAATGATCAGAGTTTAGGGTTTCAGAGTTTGTGTTGTTCAGAGTTTGGTCAGACTCTGATATTTCAATAGTTGAATCTCCAATGTCAGTATTTGATTGATGTTGCTCCCCCTCAACATGTGCAGTTTCTTCAATTTCTATTTCAATCATTTCTGAATCAGAGTTTAAAGAATCAGAGTTTGCTTCTCCAGGATTTGGTTGATCAGTGTTTATCTCGTTAGAGTTTATTTTCTGCAGTTCATTCTCAAATCTCAGAGTTTCCTATGCATCTTTATCATGTAACCCATCTATCTTCCCTTCATCAAAGGAGACATTAATTGATTTCATGACTGTCATTGTCCTTAAGTTGAATACTTTGAATGCCCTTGAAGAGGTTTTAGAAGTTGTTGCATATCCAATAAAAATTCCTTCATCTGCTTTAAGTTCAAACTTCTTCAATTGTTCAGGATGTGTTTTGAGAATAAAACACTTGCATCCAAAGATGTGAAAGTACTTGACATTTGGCTTTCTTCCTTTCAAAGATTCATATGGAGTCATTCCATGTTTGTTTATTAAAGAACAATTCTGAATGATGCATGCAGTGTTCACAGCTTCTGCCCAAAAATAAGTAGGTAGTTTTGCTCCTTCTAGCATTGTTCTAGCAGCTTCTATTAAAGTTCTGTTCTTTCTTTCAACTACACCATTTTGTTGAGGTGTGCCAGGTGCTGAGAATTGTTGAGTAATACCTTTTGTTGAGCAGAATTCCTCCATTATTGAGTTCTTAAACTCTGTTCCATTGTCACTCCTTAAATTCTTTACTTTGTGAGTTGATCCATTTTCAATCATTGCAATATGATCAATGATTGTTTCTGCAGTTTCATCCTTCTTGTGCAAAAAGTACACCCAAGTAAATCTAGTGAAATCATCAACTATTACCAGAGTGTATTTCTTCTTTCCAATGGACATGATGTTAACTGGACCAAATAAGTCAAGATGCAATAGATGAAAAGGTTGATCAATAGAGTTTTCAGTTTTGCTCTTGAAAGATGTCTTCCTTTGTTTGGCCTTTTGATATGAATCACAGAGTCCATCAGGATGAAATTGAACTTTTGGAAGACCTCTAACTAGGTCCTTCTTCACTAACTCATTAATGTTTCCAAAGTTCAAGTGACACAACTTTTTTTTGCCAATTCCAGCTTTCCATTGGTGATGCCTTTCCAAGTAGACAGGTTAAGGGACCATTAGAATTAACATCCAAGCTAGCTTCAAATAGGTTATTATGTCTGTGGCCAATAAGAACTACTTTTCCATTCTTCTTGCTTTTCACTTCACAATGAGTTCCATGAAATTCCACAGAAAAACCTCTGTCTGTCATTTGACTCACACTGAGCAGATTATATTTGAGTCCTTCAACCAGAGCTACTTTTTCAATGATGACATTTCCAATCACAATGTTGCCATATCCCAGTGTTCGTCCTATGTTGCCATCTCCATAAGATACTGTTGGGCCAGCCTTCTCCTCAAACTCTGAAAGCAGAGATTTATTTCCAGTCATATGTGCAGAACATCCACTATCAATTACCAGAATGTTTTTCCTGTTTCCCTGCAATCAGTAAATGCAATTTAATTAGTAGTTATGGGGACCCAAACTAGTTTGGGTCCTTTCTTTGAAAACTTGTTAACTTTTGCAACAGAAGTTCTTTTGTCAGAGTTTGTGTTAACAGAGTTTACATGATCAGAGTTTGCATTCACAGATTTTGTACTGTCAGAGTTTACACTCCTTTTATCAGACTTTATCACATATATTTGCTTGACAATATGTTTTGGAGAATTACTTATTCGAGGCTGTGGTTTGTAAGAATTGTAATACAAATTATGATAATCTTTGCATGTATAAATGGTATGCCATAAACTACCACAATGAAAACAGGGATTGTTTCTTGTTTGTTTTCTAGCCTCAAACCTAGGTCTTTCAGGTTCTTTCTTTTTCTTGTGTTTGCAATCAATAGCAAGGTGATTAGAATTACCACAAGTAAAACAGGTTTTCCTAGGAGCATCAGGGATATTCATGTAATTATTCTCCTTAGTAATTCCTACTTTACCATTCCTATTTCTTTTCACCTTTTTAGATTTCTTAGTGACTGCCTTCAACTTTTCTTTAAATTGCTTCTGAGAAAGTAACCCTACATTCACCTTTTTAGAGTCTAGCACACTATTGTTTTTAGAGCATTCAGGGAGAGTTTTCTTATTATCACTAGCTCTAACAAACTTCACAGGTTCACTCAGTGTTCCTTTTGTGTGTGAATTAGTGTGAATTTCTTTATCAGATTCATAACCTAGGGCAGATGTCTAATTCTTTTCAGAAAGCATTTGTTGGACCTTCTTACCAGAGTTTGTCCAAACTCTGAAGGTCTCTTTTTCCTTAGCTATCTCAGATTTCAAATATGTGACTTGTATTTCCAACTGAGTTTGCATGTGTATAGCATTCTCACAGTCTTTCTTAAAGCTAAGCATGTGTACAAGTTCAGTTTCAAGAAAGTCATTCCTAGCATTCAGAGTTTGTATTTCAGATTTTAATCTTTCATTCTCAAGAGACTGTGACTTAAAGCTAACATGCAAATTTCTAAGAAAAGACTTTAATTCATGAATATCTTCAGTATCAAAATTGAAAACAGAGTTTGGTACCTTGTCAGAGTTTAAGATGGGAGAATCAGAGTTTGCCATGAGAGCATAATTAGTTTCTTCTTCAGAGCTGAGGAGTCCATCCAATCTTTCTTTGATGTGATGAGAGCTTTCCCAGATTCCTTGCTTCTGCACTCAGTAGCAAAATGTCCCATCTTGTTGCACTTGTAACACTTGACTTTTGATTTATCAAGAGTTTTTTATTTTCCATCTCTATCTTCTCTTCTTCTGAATCTGTCTTTCTTGTCTGACTCACTATGCTTCTTCTGATAGTTTCCTTGCTTCCTAAATTTTCTGTATTTCTTGAAGCTTTTGACAAACATAGCAAACATCTCCATCATGTCAGAGTCTGAAGAATTATCAGAGTTTACATCAGAGTTTGCCTCAAACTCTGATTCACTGCTATCTTGGAGTACTACTTCTTTCCCTTTCCTTGTTGAAGCCTTAAGCACCTTTTCCTTTGGTTCTTCAATTTTTGCTTCAACATTCAAAGCAATAGGTCTTGCCTTGTTACTCTTTCTGTTTCTTCTTTGCTGTAACTCCAGATCATGAGTTTTCAATTTGCCATAAACTTCATCTAAGGACATCTCATCCAAATCAGCCCTGTCTCTAATCAAGGATGTCTGCAGATCCCATTCTTCTGGAAGAGCCCTTAGAAATTTGGTGTTTGAATCTTCATTGTCATATACTTTATCCACCAAAGCCAAGTTGTTCAACAGAGTTAGAAATCTGTCATAGATATCTGTGAGGGACTCATTCTGCTTAGCCTCAAAGTATTCATACTCTTGGATTAGAACAGATCTTCTATTTTTCTTTATCTCCTTGGTTCCTTGACATTGAACCTCCAGTGCATCCCAGATTTCTTTGGCAGTTTTGCAAGCTATTACCCTGTTAGACATTACAGAGTCAAGACTGTTATGCAGAATATTTCTTACCTTTGCATCTTTCAAGACTTCCTGTTTTTCTTCATTAGTCCATTCTTTCTTGTCCTTCAGGGTGTAATACTCAGGGATTTGTCTTCCTTCCACAATTGTAGAAGGCACCAGTTTGGTTGGTAGGTACTGACCTGTATGGATTCTATCTAAGTAATCAGGATCAGTTGCTTCTAAGAACATCATCATCTTCATCCTCCATGTAGGGTATTCAGCCTTCTTCAATATTGGAATTCTGATGCTCTCATACTTGCTTCCAGACATGATTATTTGATCTTTTGAGTTGAAATTTACTGCCTGCTCTGATACCAATTGTTTCCCAGAATAATCAATCTATTACAGAAGGGGGGTTGAATGTAATAGTGCCTGTAAATCGATTATGAACACAAGTATGTTGAATGGAATACTGTTTTGTATTAATAATGAACTTGAATACAAAACTCTCTCAAGATATAAAGTTCTTAAGAGCTGCTAGGTTACAAGATATTGCTTTTATATAAATTCTTAATTCGATATAATTCGACATTGAATTATAACCTATCTCTGTGTTTATATAGACACAGCTACAAATACAATTACAAAACAGATTATGATAAGAATAGATTTAATAAGGTAATTAGACTTGCACTTGAATTCCTTCTTACTATCCAAATCAGACTCTGATTTGTCTGTTTCCTTTTCTGATAAACTCTGTCGGTTGATAATCTCTGATAGAGCATTCTCTGTTAGAGTAAACTCTGATCGAGTATTCTCTGATAGAGTAAACTCTGACCGACAGCTTCCTTAATTTTCCCTTTCCTTCCCATAGCATATCTGCAATAAATTTGTTTTGATCTTCGAAGACTTTCCTTTAAACTAGCTGTTTGAATCAACCGAATACTCATCTCCTTTAAGCTTCGAGAAGTCAGGCTGTGAGCTAATCAATCGAGTACTTGTGAGACTTCTCGATTGGTAAATATCCGTTGATGACTTCTCGATCAATAAATATCCGTTGATGACTATATATCCGTTGATGAGTTCTCGATCAGGAAATATATGTTGTCGAGTTCTCGATTGATAAATATCAGTTGATGACTTGAGTTCTCGATTGATAAATATCAGTTGATGACTTGAGTTCTCGATCGATGACTTCTCGATTGGCTTTATCAGTCGATGGCTTATTATCAGTTGATGACTTATCGATCGATATTTATCAGTCGATTGCTTCTTGCAGATAGATATCCGTTGATTGATTCTTGCAGATAGACTGTGCTAAATCCTGTTCTAGTATTTTGTACATCATCAAATTATTATATTCCTAACAATTTCCATGATGTTGTCTTCCATAAAACTAATTTTTCTTGAAAAATTTGCTTGCGGTTGAGTTTTCACGTTTCATCTTACGGTTAAGTATCGCACGAAAAAAATGATTCTAAACGATCACAAAAATATATTCAAGAAATACGAATCAAATAATATTCTTAACTAACTAACAAACATACTGTCTACCCATACTCACAGGTCGAGCCTAAAGCCAAATATTCAGAATCTTGAAACTCTATCATACACCTACTAAATCTCACAAGTCGAACCTAAATGTAAGTCTACAGAATCATTAAAACTCTAGCTCTGATACCAACTTTAAAATCACGAACTTATTCACTTAAATAAAATGCTATAAAAATCCAATAAACGATACAAGTTCTCAATATCCAACAACTTACAGTCCAAAAATATAACTAAGGTCTCCAAATTTCGCAACTCGCACTCTGACCACAAAATAGCCTACCTAACCTGCCAGGGGAAATCAAAGAAACAAGACCGACAGTGAGCGAAAAGCTCATATACGGATATAAAATTATGCAAATAGTACAAGAGTTAGAATGATGACAAGATGAATAAATAAAATATCTGAATAAAGAATTATGAAACAAGTTGAAAGAGACAAAATATATTGGTCATACATAACACACAATATAAACAAATAACAGAAAAAGTAAAAAGACACTATAGATATCTTGCAATATCAACTTACATATATACTCTTAAATCACAAATATTCATACTCTTACACATACTCTTACCACTTACTGATAATAATATCAAATAGATCAAAAGTGAACTTACTTACGGATATGGGAGATAATCTTACACTTACAGGATGTCCTACATTTTGGTTCTCCAGAAAATGTAGTGATCAAAACTTATAGGGGTTTGCATAGAACAAATCAAATGCTACCCAAAATTTTACAAGGGCTTGCATGGTACAAAACACAATGCTACCCAAATGGCCAAAATACACATACACAATAGTCATGACTCAACGTGTCCCATAACTCCGACGACACGCACATACAATTTAATTACACCGTATAGGTGGTGCCAAAGCATGAGATTATCCACTCATGACGGAGGTCTTACGAAATCTCTCAAATCATACATATATCACAAATAAACTGAAAGTATCTTACTCAAAATATCATACACACCAAATATCATAAACTATAACAAATAAAATCAGACTTGATCAATCCAGAAAAATGACAATTTACTATATGAAGTTGAACTCAAATGAAAAAGCGCAGAACACGAAAATCGTAGACAATTCCGAGGTCTTTCCAGAATGGTAAGTCTCGTTAAAAACAGAGAATTAACGAATTCAGAAATAATTAAAATATGGACTGTCATAACAGAATCAAATTATGATCACAATAGTATTTTGATATTTACGACAATGAAATCACAAAATTTCACAACAGAATGTAAACAAAGAACGAAGCGCTCGAAAAGACCTTTCCAGAATGATATTACTCACAATAATCGAATACAATTTCAATTTACTAGATATTTTTGAAGGTACAACATAACAACTCCAAATAAACAATTAGATTACACAAAAGACAGATTTTTTAATATCGAATGGTATATACTTTGAACAGTTGGTTTTTTTAATTTCTCTTTTTTTAACATTCATTTATGTTAATTTTTACAATTTTTCAATATCATATTGCTCCCGAGCTTCCTGGACAAGATTTCAGGATTCTGAAACTTGTTCAACATATCCAATGGAACAAGTTGCTTCACATAGCATTGCAATATTTGAAAAATTCTTGGCTTTAATATTCTTGCACGTGTCCATATTAATCATGGTGTAACATCTAATGTAATTTGCAGGCTTCACAGATATATCATTACCGCCTCATCTTCAAGTCAAGAATCATAAATTATATCTTGGTCTTCCACCTGCATTAAATGTATTGTGCTATCCAATCACCATATATATACCATCGTTATTTAGCATAGTAGTGGAACATGTTGTTGGAAAATGTGGGTATAAACCCCACATTGTCAAGTCGTTTTGAGTACTTTTTAGATGCATGCGCGCAAGAGAGCTTTCTAGCGCAGATTTAAGTATTCAAAATGATCAAGGAATGGATGAGATATGATGATCCAAAGTTGGTCCCTTGAAAATGAAAAATTAAAAAATTAAGAATGAAAACTTGAATCCCACATTGAATTGGAAAATTGGTTTCCATGACTTTATATAATAGAACACTTATGTAGTGTTTAAGTTGTGTTAAGATGGTATTGCTCCACCACACACGTGCATTCGTGCTATTCTTGTGCTATTTTTCATGACTGGAGATAGTTTTGCATTGGACTCGTCGCACACACAATCAATCGTATTATATTATTGTGTTTGTTGCAGATTATTTCATACATGTCACCTACTACCACAATATTTGAAAAACTTCTATCATAAGACTCCACACATTGATTTTCAATCGCATTCACAGTGAGAGCCTTCAATAAAACATTGATAAATCTCAAACTGGTTATTAAAATGGAAATATAATATCATTTTTGTCATGAATCTCAATGGGCATTTAAGTTGGTATAAATATCACATCATTAAGGGTGAAGGGCTAAAATACCCATTTTTAATTATGCACGGACTAATATGCCTACCCACCATACACACATTTGTACCGTGCGTTAACTGTAATAACATATTTCTGGTCTGTATACGCATGACACTCATGCGTGAACTAATTTTCCTTTCTCTCATGTGCGCATCCAAGCACATATTGGATGCGTGTTCAAACTATACATGTACGACTTGTGTGGGCATTTTTTTAAATTTTAATATTAATAAAGTTGGAAGGTACATAACCCAATATACACTCGTATAGTCATAACATATGCATGTTTTGTGGGAATTGAACTTACCCACTGTATTCATTTGTCATCATTCTTACGAGTGGACTGAGATTAATGCCTCAAATTTTCAAGTTTTGTATTTTAGCGAGTACGCAGGTGGACAATGCGTATTTAGAGACATTTAGGGTCAATTTATTGAATACGGGTTTTCTGGGCCTCTTAATCTCATAAATGAGATATTTTAGTTATTTTGTCCATCAGTAACTCTTATCATTATAAAAAATAAGTTTAAATATTTTTTAATATTATTAAAATTTAAATAAATCATTAAAAAATCATACTATGTATAAATTTACATTTATGTGTTATATTTTGTAAATAAAATGAGTTTTACTGTGTTTAATCTTTTTTAATAATAAATCAAAAGAAAAAAAATTATAAAACGAATAAGAAAAATTGTAAAAGAATTTCATAAAATTTGAAAATAGTACCGAAAATACTAGAATTTATAAGTTTTCATTTAATTATAATAATATATAAAATAAATGTATAGGACTCGAAAAAATGGCATTGTCAATTATCGAATACATATTTATGATTACTAATATGATATTTATGAAAATTGAAGTGACTTAAATGATAAACGTTGAGATCGGTAATGAAAATTATATTAGACCTTCGTGGACAATTTGATACAACCACATCATTATAGGGTACGAAGATCAAAATATAAAAAATTGATATTATAAATTAAAATATTTTCATATACACATTGTTGAGTTTAAAATTTTAAATATTTTAATATATAGATTGTTGTAGATGCATTATTATTAATTATTGAATATTTTTATTTTTATTTTCTTGTATAATTTTATATTAGTAAAATAATTTTATAATTTATGTAAAAAATAGTGATTATTTATAGAGAAAAAAGTTCCTAAATTTAACTATAGATAAATTACTTAAAGTCACATGTATTTTAAATATAAAAACTAGATGACATTTTTGTAATAATAAAATTCACTATCATGTATTTACAATAATAATCTTGACATTTTATTATATTTTATGTTAACTTTTAGATAATTACCTAAAAGCGATTTTAGGGTCATTAAGTCCTTATTTATAATAATATAAGGAATAGTGTATAAAACAAAGAAGAGTGATACGCATTTTATAATGGGTAGGTAATCAATGTAAAATGATTAAAAACTAGAATAAATTTTTAAAAATAAGATGAAAAATTAACAAAGAATGTAAAAACAAATTTTAATACGTAGGTAATTTTACATGTATGACTTGATCAGGCAGTTGAAGCGCAACTCTAAGGAAACTCTAATTTGGTTTTCTAAAATATTTAAAATAATGATTATTTAAAATATAAAAAATCAAAAAGTTATTTTACTATTATGTATTATAAAAATAGAATATAATATAAACACATGAATTAGGTAAAAGGGTTGGAAATACACACAACTGATGAGTTGAAGAATATAAGGGTGTTAGTTTTCATCCCCTCCCTCTTAAAATATATACACAAGTAATGAGTGGGAGAATATAAATTAAGGCGCTAGTTTTTATCCCTCAAATAAGAGGTTATATTTTTCCTCTCAACTGTACAGGGAAAGGGAAGAATGATTGAAGCAAAAATTTTCAACTAAAAACTCTTTGGGTCGTTTGGTTCCGATTTATCAGATATGAGTTTTCCTCATTCCAAACTTATACATAGTGTTTGGTTAAAAAATTTTAATTTTCAAACTCATGGCTCAAACTTATAAGATATGAGTTTCTGATACCATAGGAGGAGGTGAGCATGAGATGGAGGTACGAAAAATCAAAATAAAATTTTACTATTTTTATATTTATTTATAAAATTACATGCTAATTTTTAAAATAAATTTTTTATAATGATATTGTTTAATATTTAATAAATAATAGTGATAAAAATTTTCGCATTAACTGCACATATTTTTTTATTTATTAAAAATATATT
This sequence comes from Oenanthe sinensis, assembly GCA_028671895.1. Taxonomy (NCBI): domain Eukaryota; kingdom Viridiplantae; phylum Streptophyta; class Magnoliopsida; order Apiales; family Apiaceae; genus Oenanthe; species Oenanthe sinensis. The sequence continues at coordinate 21,330,154 of JAPMAC010000231.1, forward strand.
AAATTAATACTCACTCTGTTTGGTTTTATTTGATGTTTGACTTTTTGGCACACATCTTTAGGAGTTTGGACTATATAGTTAAATTTATTATTTTTAAAATTTTCTTTTTTTGAATAAAAATATTAAACTAAAATTTTTATTCGAAAAAAATTTTAAAACGAAGAGAGTAAATTAATTCCACCATTCAACCAAATACGTGATATCAAAAATGATATTTCATCCATGTAACACCTTAACCCGATTCCTGATTACAATCCTATAATAGTGTATGAACCAAATGACTCATTATATTTATATAAGATCATCTCTGAGAGTCTTTTATTTGGATCCTAAATATAATATAAATAATTAAGTTTCTAATAAATTTGTACATTATTTAGAGTGTTACTCTTTATTTTACTTTTTTATTAAAAAAAGGAAGAGAATTAAAAAAATAATAAATAAAAATATTTTATTGAAAAAAAAAAGGTAGGACGATAGCTCTTAAATTTAATCACACCTTGCAAATTGATATCACTACTACTTCCGATCTTACATATACATACCGGTTGCCTGTAAATTGAGTTGTTTTCGGGTCGGTCCGTTTAATATCCAATTATCCATCCTCCTTGTGTTTTTTGTTTCTAGCAACTTGGGGGCTTTTGTTTATATATATAGCATATCAGATATATAGCATATCCGAGTTGGGCACTAACTACATGGGACTTAGCTGCTGCCCCTACAATTGCACCACTACATGGGTGGGGGATGGGGGTTGTTGATTGTTATCATCTCTGAATTGGTGGGGGTGAGATTCTCGAATTTTGACTCAATTTCAATACATTGATATTTAACCCAACATACCCTTTTTATGCTTAATTGCCTGGACTATTCATTTGCTGCCTGCTAATAATACAATTTTATGACTGCTCTTTTTTATGCTTCTATACTTGTATTGTTTTCTTGCTCTACATGTATGTTTGTGTTTCACATTTGCACCTATGCTGTTTGTGTACTAGTTGAGTACATCATTTTAACCTGTATGCCATCCTCTTATGCCTAATTGTTTTCTATTCAAATTATATATCTTTTTTTACCTCATCTACACCAAAATTTACATGTTGCCATTATTCAGGAGCTGCATGTCTTGCAGATACCTTTTCAATTCATTATCTTCATACTGCATCACTTCTGGAATACGCTTTGAGTATCTCAAATCCAGTGCTCAACTTCTATTAGATTCCAAAACATAGATTTGTGTACTCTCTGTGGGTTTGAGTCACCAACCTTGTCTAGCATAACTTATCACAAGATTATGATATATATCCGTACAGTACAACCTTCAGAATAGTAAAGCTGGTTTTTCCAATGGAAGCTGTTGCTAGAGATAATACCACCTCCATTATGCACCTTGCTGATGATTGTCTTTATTTCATTTTCCAACGCCTTGAATCTGGTTTTGATCGCAAGTCCTTTGGTTTGACTTGCCATCGGTGGCTGCACATAGAATGTACAAGCAGGCGATCTTTGCAATTCCAATGTTCATTCCGCCAACTAAACCACTCTTCTTTATCTCGGACTAGCACAACTATTGGTTCCTTCCAGCTCTATAGGTTACTTAACCGTTTCCAGCAGCTAGAGTTATTGTGCCTTTCAGGATGCATAGATCTTCCTGACTCAGGGTTAAATCAATTGCAATATCATGGCTCAAAATTGCAGATGCTGCATCTAGATTGTTGTTTTGGAATTACAGATGATGGGCTTTCTGTGGTTGCCTCTGGCTGTCATTCTTTGACATTTATTAGTCTTTACAGATGCAATGTCAGTAGCATTGGGATAGAGACCTTGGCTAAATCATGTAAAGCACTAAAACAGGTGAATCTCTCATATTGTCCACTTATTACTGACTCTGGTATTAGAGCTCTTTCGCAAAATTGTCGTCAGCTTCAAGCAGTCAGGATTTCTTCCTGCAGAAATATTACCGGTGTTGGGTTTCACGGGTGTCCCCAGACCTTGGCCTATTTAGAAGCTGATTCCTGTAAGCTTGAAACTGAAGGGCTTATGGAGATTGTAAGTGGTGGTGGATTGGAATACTTGAATATTTCCAATCTAAATTGGGCTATCCCCGGAAATGGTTTAACCATAGTTGGTTCTGGATTTGGCAAAAGACTTAAAATCCTGGATTTTCGTTTGTGCAGGACTGTCAATGATGAGTCCATTATAGCAATCGCAAGAGGCTGTCCCTTGCTTCAAGAATGGAACTTGGCTTTATGCCATGAAGTTCATCGACCAGGGTGGGAGTCAATTTCCTTGTGTTGTCATAATTTGGAGAAGCTTCACGTGAATCGGTGTCGGTCCCTTTGTGATCGAGGTCTGCAGGCCCTTGGGAAAGGGTGCCGAAAGCTCTCAGTCTTGTACATTACTCGATGTCGTCAACTCAGTGATCCTGCAATAATGACATTTAAATGTTTAAGGGGAGATGTTGAGATCAAAGAAGATGAAGTTATGTGCATTGCTCCTGAGTGGGCCTTTTCTGGATGATTAGTAAGACGGTCAATTTTTCATAGGAGATGAAATTATGTGCATTGCTCCTGAAGGCCATACGATTTTAGTTTTTCAATTTGGTACTCTTTTATGTTTATTTTTAATATGCAAAATTTTTAACCTGTAATTAAGTAATAAATGTTCTTGGGAGGAAGAGTGTGTCTTGCAGTTTAGTGGGTTTTAAATCCGTATGCAACAGCTACATTCGTTTATGTTCTATATATAAGTAAAATGTAGTATATTTACTTGTGCAGACTGATTTTTCCTTCTCATTTTTTAAGATTGGTCTTCAATTCGGCCCTCATGTGTCATATTCTCCAAGTCAGTCTCGGGGCTCTTAGATAGATTAACAGTCTGAATTAGAATGAAGGTTGTTGTTCCCAAATGAAACGGTTCCATTAAAATGTGTCTGAAATAGGTCATAACGAGATGGCAATTTTATTTTTTTTTTGACAAAATGAGATGGCGATTTTAAATGTTCAGATATTTGATTTTACATAAGCCTTTTTTTTTGAATAAATAAGCTTATAACTATACAAATGAATATCCAACTACACAGGTGGAATTATACATGGAATTTCTTTGGAAGATTGAAGAACTGAAACAAACTCAGTTAACAAACACTTTGTATACAAAATTTCAACATCAGAATTCAAACTTCACAAACAAACATCAAACATATATGTCAAATGAAAAGGAAATAATATTTCGTATATCTTGTCATATATTAAGAACTCACAACTCATATTGTGCTTGCTTTTATCGTTCATATGGTTACAGGGCACATTAATTTTACATTTGAGTACAGGGCTACCAATTTTAAGGATTAAAAAATTTCAATAAGTTGAGGGGAATATAATATATAGTTCTATGTAAAGACAATTTCGCAAAAGATGAGATCTGGTCTATAAGGGCCATGGAAGCATCAGTTTCATGGTTCCTCTGTTCTTTCTTGAGTCAACACTGACAATTTAGATGAGTGTATCATGTAGTATCATCAGTTACTTGGTTCATATCCCCACATACCATCCCAGGCAACCTTGGGACCGTCAATGTGGGATGCACCAGATGGAGCAACCTTGGGACCTTCAATGTGATTTTCTCTACATAGGAAATTATGAGGACCTGGAAGTCCATTAGGTTGTGGCAGTTGAGCTTTCTCGGACTTTGTTCTGATTCCAAGCAGTCTAAACACAAACCTGGCGAGCTCTCCGTATAGCATGCCTGAGCGATCAAACAACTGCATACGGTCTCATCTCTACTAATATTATCATCCACAATATAGCAGATGAAAGATCAAATCCTTGCCATATAGCTCTGAGATAATTATACAACAAATTGCCTTTTCATTTTAGAAACTTTTTTTGAAGAGTATGCACTTATTTTTTGTATACTAACCAAAAAACAAGTTCATTTTCTTTCATTCGCAGAATAATAATACAAAAAAATTATACATACCTGTAGAAGCGCAGACATGAACATGTCTATCAACATTGCAACATGGCCAAAAAAAGTAATCACGCCTTGCATCTTCCATTATGAACATAACAACATTTAGCCATGATAAGCAAATTGGACAGTAAAGAAGAAAGAATAGAGCAGAATCATATACAGAGACTGTTTAAACTCATCAATCTTGGATTTAAATTAGACAAAAACTCATGGCTGAAATGAAACTACAACTACTTAACACTACCTTTCCCACACTTCTATAATTATATCATTTATAAACCTAACTCCCACTTACAATATATACAAAATCATTTTTCTAAGAGCCTTTTGTCCATGAAAAGAGAAGCAGAAAATACTCATCAGGTGAACAGAACTTTCGGTATTTTGATATGTATGTAATTGTTGTCATCTATCTGATCTATGTAACTGAAAAGGTCTTGAAAGTCTCTCCATTGACAATGTTTTGCTTCAAGTCAATGTACAATAAAGATGGGACCTCCTTTACATAAGAGAGTTCCATTCACCAAATTTACACAATAATTAATAATGACACACATATCTGCCTCACATCTTCTCCACGATTGGAGTTCGCGACATATATTAGTGGCATGACAATGAAAAATGATTATATTCAACTTCAAAATATCTTGTGAAACATAAACATCAACCAAAAGTAGACCAGAACAACTACTTAGTAAATGGTCCACCAAACGGAGGACTCACATGCTATTGCAATTAACATGTTAAAATTTGAATCTGCAATGAAGTCCGGTTTTATAAAATTATTAATGTTAGGACTTGTGTTACTGACATGTTAATCAAACTTGAAAATATATCAAAAACACTTGTCAACATGTCTACGTCCTAATGCATATAGAGACAATAGGAAGGATAATATGTTTCACTTACCACATGCATGAAACTAATCCAAAATCCCGATGGAGCTGACGGAGCAGCAAAAGGATTATTTGGATCTTGATCTCAATATGGAGGACCGCCCATCCCCATTCCCCAATAACCACCCATTGCACCTCCAAAACTACTATTATTCATTCCACCACCACACATGCGGCATGCCTCCTCCATACATACTTCCAGCCCACCATTCATGCCTCCTCTATACATGCTATTTCCATACATCCCTCCTCCATATGACCCGTAGGTTCCAGATCCATACCCCGAATTATTGTTTAAACTGGAACCATAACCAGCACCAGCTATTGTCACACAAGTTCAATCAGACATATGAGGTAGCAGACTGAAAAATTAAGAAATGATTTCACACTGAAAAGAAAAAAATGTTTATAGTTGTAATTTTCAGAAACATCAGCAAAGAGTCAAAGACCTCAAAAAAAGTTTAAAGAATATGACCTGCAACAAGTAGGATCAAAATTTTGCTATTTGCATACAATAAACCAGTACAATATTCAGCACATTACAATTTTCTTGTATATGCTATAATATTTTTATAACTATGTATAGTAAAATGTTCATGAAGATAAAGACGGATTTATCTGTGATTATCCTGGATGGCCGGAGGCATTACAGTAAATCTATATCTTTCTAGAAGTTTAATTAAAATTGTGTGCTAAATTTTGTGCTAAATTCATTGGCCTTTCATAACCATTCCTCAATAATCTTTGGTAACTGGCAAGGAAGTACTAATTGTGAGAACATATTTCTTCATTGACATATATCTTTTTTCTAGAAAATATTTCTTAATGTACTAGTTGTAATTTACATAATGAAGATATATGTAACGTACACATATTTCAAACATAGAAAATAGGTAAGTATACCCATATATGAGTTGTAGCTAAATGTTTTCTTCTGTTCCCAACGCCTCAATGGCAAGGATCTCCCGAGTGCATTGCTGTTAGATGCTGCTGTATTTGCATCAGGTGTTGTAACAATTTCACCAGGCCTTACAGTTCCAGAAGCCTGAACTATATCACTTGTGGTACCAGAAGATGGGGGGTTTAAATGGGGAAGGACCGGATGGTCCAGGTGAAGACCCGAATGGCTCCCAAGTCCCAAGGTTTTGGAGGAGGACTTGTACCTGCAGTAGAATGGCAACGATCAATGTTGTAATTAGATAATTATTGTATTAGTGCAACTCCAAGAAAAGGGGTAGGAGTCTTACTTAGGACAAGGAAAGCAACAGTATCAACACGTAGCTAAATTCAATTACTGAAATCCAGAAACAAGTGACATTGTCATCATAACGAGACAATTAAGGTGGTGTTTGGTTTTGTTTTCACAAAACAACATTTTCATTTTCAAACTGTTTTCTACTCTTTTTTTTGCCAGAAAAGAAAATAGTTCCATTAAACTTTCAAATCATTTAGCAATACATGAATTAAATCCGGGTGGGCATCTCCCATCCCCCAACTACGATCAGCTAAAAAACTAGAATTTCTCGCTAAATAGTGAGCTACCTTGTTCGCGGATCGTTTCACAAATTTTAAAATCACGTTTTGTGACTCTAACTCAACAAGTAACTTCTTGCAATCATCAATTACACACCCAAAGTAGGAGAGATTAACTGATGAACATCTAATTGCCTGGATTGCTCCTAGACAATCAGACTCGACAATAGCTGATGTCCAACCCTTGTGCTTGACCCAGCTCAACGCTTCTCTTATACCAATAGCTTCTGCGAGGTCTGGATTTAAGCACCCTTGTTTGCAACTCGAAATGGCTTCTAGCAATGCTCCTGAATGATCTCGAGCCACCATTGCGTAGCTATAAGAACCAGAATCTGTAAACAAAGCCGCATCAGTGTTCACCTTAACTTGGCCTAGCTGTGGTTGTTTCCAGTACACGTCTCTGTCCGTTTGAGTTAAAAACCCAACAGTGTTGTCGAAGGATCTATCTTGTGCACTCTCCCAGTTCTTAAGGACTTGTAAAGCTCATATGACAATGTCTTCATACTCCATTCCTTTTTGATTCCGGACTATATTGTTTCTGTTCTTCCAAATAGCCCAAGCCACCATGGAAACCTTATTGATATCATTTCGTCTGCTGTGCTGAAGAACTTCTGCTACCCATTCCTCCACATACATGCACGAACTGAAAGTGTATCCCAGCTTTTTCCAGCATAACATTGCTACATGACATGTTATTAACACATGAAGTGCTGATTCGTTCTCCATATTGCACACTGGGCACACACTAATAACCTCCACTCTCTTGACTAACAGCTGATCCTTAGTATGTAAGCAATTGCGAACTGCCCTCCAAACAAAATGCTTTACCTTTAATGGAATCTTTAAATTCCATATTTTATTCCAAAAACCTGAGCTGCTGCTTATTTGATTATTACCTGCTCTTTCTCTTATACTCGCATAAGCACTTTTAACTGTATATTGCCCCAGCTTATCGTGTCTCCAATACCAAGAATCGTTGTCCATGCGTCTTACTGGTATCGACGATATTAAACTGGCATCTCTCTGATCAAAGATATCATTGTTAGTGTAGGTGTCCTAGAGGCAATACAATATCACTTTTAATAGACCTTTATGTCATTTGATTATTCAATAAACGTATTTATTATGACTTTAATTACTACGATATATTTGTTAGCATAATAAATGTCCTTAGAATCATGATACACATTGTATAGTTTAAGTACATGACTTGAACTTGAGATTATATAATATATCATATTCTTAAAAGGTCCTTAGTCGAGTATTATTATTATAGAACAATAATAATACATAAATAGACTAGTATGTTGTTTGACTGATAACCACATCTTATTGGTTATAAGTATGGGGATACTAAAGTCAATACATAGGTACATGTAGGAGTACATGATACTGGACAGACCCACAGTGAGATTCTTCATGTTTAATAAAGTCATAAGAAAGACTCACAGTGATAATGGTGTAATGATCCTTTGACTTGAGATCATTATATTTCTATACGAGGATTAATATGCTTTGACTACATTAAAAGTTACCTTTGACCGGGTGATGATAAAAGTGGACATCGGGTATATCATGAGTCGTATGAGAAATATGAATGATAGATAAATGATTTAACCCTCCTATAATTAGGAGAGATATTATAAGGCCTCTTGATTGAATGAGACTATAAAATGCATGGCCGTGCTCAAATAATGATTTGTTTTCATAGTCTACTCATGGATCAAGTAAACCCGGATTAAATGTAGTAGAGGATGACTAAATACATGCCTCGAGTTTAATCTATAATATATATGGTTAAAGGGATTATATTACATGGAAACATTAATCACGAAATGTTTTATCGAATCACGATTTAATTATTGTTTAATTGGGTAGCAATGATGTATTACTAGATACCGCTCATTGTTTATAATTTTATTGGAGAATAAAATTATTGCTAATTAAATAATAACCTATAAGGTCACACACATAGAGCACTTAGAGGAATAGTTAATTTAAATTATAGATTTAAATTAATTGATGATTATTTGAATTTTATTATATTAATTAAGTGAGACTTAATTGATTGAAATAATATAAATTCGAATTTGAAGAGGATTTCTGCCCATAATAATTAAGTATGACTTAGTTATTAATTAAATAATAGAAAATCGTTTTAATATTTAATCCTATACCTACATGGGTTAGGTTTTGCTGATTGGGCCTCTTAACCAGCATTATAAATAGATAATGATAGGGTTAAGAGGGATGACGTTTTTGAGAAACAAAACCCTAAAGGCAGCATCAGCAAGGAGGCAGAAAGAACAAAATTCGAAATCATCAAAGGGAGGCTAGTACATCCGTTCCATAATCAAAACCGTGAGACGTTCTTGAAGGTGCTCGTGTGGATACCATAGATGTATTTTTCGAGAGGAAGACACGAATCGTAAAAGCTAGGATCTCCGTTGAGTTCGTGAAAGTCATGACCAGAAAAGGTAGAATTCTGTTTCACCATAATCTGTCAATCTTATACATGATCCTGCGTTAGGGTTCCGAAAATTTTGTTATATTTACGTTAATCCGCTGCGTTTTATGCCTCGGAACCCAACAATCATTTATCAACTCTCTAAATCCCAGGTGTCTTGATCCATTGCCATAAGTGATGAGACTGTGTTCCCTTTCAAAGCTTCATGATCTGTATGAAAATAAGGATCTTCAGCACAAGGCAACCACGGATCCTTTAAAACATCTACTGTGCATCCATTACCAACTCTTCTGATCACCCCGGATTTCAACAACTCTTTTGATTCCAGGATACTCCTCCAGACATAGCTTGGATTAGATCCGATTTTGGCTGTGGGATAGTATCTTGCTTTGTATACTCTGCTCACCATACTGTCTGGTCTTGTAATTAGTCTCCAAGCTTGTTTCCCCAAAAGAGCTACGTTAAAATAATGTAATTTTCTGAAACCCAAACCACCTTCAGATTTTTTCATACACAACCGATCCCATGACATCCAGTGAATACCCTTCGATTTCTTGGTTGAAGATCTCCACCAGAATTTACACATTAGACCCTCTAGCTCAGTGCATACTTGCTTGGGCAACAAAAAAAATGCTCATTGCATACGTTGGAAGGGCTTGTGACACCGTTTTTATCAATAATTCCTTTCCTCCTTTAGACAAACACTTCTTATCCCACCCTTCTATTCTGTTCTGCATACGACCTTTAAGATAGCCAAATATTGTGCTTTTATTTCTTCCTACAGAACTTGGAAGACCCATATAAGACGTTCCTTCAGTTGCTTCATGAAAATTGAGAATCGGGCACACTGTTTCCTTCACCTCCTGGTTTGTGTTGCTGCTAAAACAAACTGACGACTTTGCCTTATTAATTTTCTGCCCCGATGCTTTTTCGAATATCTGAAGCATACTATTAATTTGATCTGCAGCATCTCCGTTAGCTTTACTATAAATATACGAGTCATCTGCAAAGAACATATGAGACAGACTCGGAGCTCCCCTTGCAACCTTGATACCAGATAAAAGCTGTCTTCTTTCGTTGTTTCGTATTAATGCTGTGAGACCCTCCATACAAACTAAAAACAGATACGATGATAACGGATCGCCATGCCTAATGCCTCGACTTGGCACTATTGATCCAAACTCCTTCCTTGGATGAGTTATTTTGTAACGAGCTGATGTAACACATTCTAACATCAGACTTACCAACTTTCTGTCAAAACCCAACTTCTCCAGCATAGCTCTCAAGAAATCCCATTCCACCCGATCATAAGCCTTACTCATATCCAACTTTAAAGCCATCCACCCCATTTTACCAGCCACCTTACGCTTTATGTAATGCATAACTTCGTACAAAAGCATAATATTATCTGAAATTAGTCTCCCTAGGATGAAAGCGCTTTGAGATTCCGAAATTATGCCATCAAGAGTACCCTTTAGTCTGTTTGCCAAAACCTTCGACACCACTTTATATATAACATTGCATAAGGAGATAGGACGAAGATCGGTCATAGTTGTCGGGTCATTCTTTTTCGGAATTAGCACAATATTAGTATCCGTTATATTATCATCAAACTTATCTGTATGAAAAAGCGGCTTCGTTAAATCAACTATGTCATATCCCACAATTTTCCAATACTTCTGATAGAAGCCTGGGCTCATCCCGTCTGGCCCAGGAGATTTGTCAGGATGCATATTAAATAAAGCAGACTTCATCTCTTTGGCTTGAACTGGAGCTACTAACAAAGAGTTTTGATCTTCATTAACTCGACTGGAGACACAATTAACAACCTCTGTCCACTCTGTGTTTGAGGCTGAGAACAGATTTGAAAAATATCTTACCATTGTTTCTTCTAAACCTGTACCCCATTCAACTTGCTTCCCATTTTCATCTGTTAGCATTGTGATCTTATTTATCTTGCGATGTGTCTTTGTAGCCGCGTGAAAGAATTTAGAATTGCTATCTCCCTCTCTTAACCAAAGTTGTTTACATCTTTGACGCCAAAACACTTCTTGCTCATTATACACCTCCATCAGCTTCTTGGCTGGTAAAGATTTACTGAAACTGTTTTCTACTTACTTATGTTGGGAAACTGTTTTCTTTTTAAAAAACCAAACACCACATTTATTTTCAGGAATGGGTTGGGTATCCATCGAATCAGATATTTCTGAGATCCTTAAACTAGGCCGGTGTTTGATTCTCTTTCGGACCGCGATTCTCTCGCACACTTCGCAAGAAGCCAAACTGAATATATCAATAGTACTACTCCCTCCGTACCTAAATAGTTATCATTTTGACTTTTTTCCTGCTTAAATTGATTAATTTTTTACTAAAAATTAAAAATTATTCGTTTATAATTTTAAAAAACTAAAATATACATATTAAAATAGATTATATATACTTTTTTAATAATATAAAATATATTTTTTTTCAATTATATATTATTTTTAAATTATAATTAAAGATGAGTTAATTTAACTGCACTAAAAATAAAATAAATAATTAAAAAGGGACGCAACACAAAGTCAACAATTAAAAAGGAAGGGGAGAATATCATACGTTAAAATTTTCGGTGGGTAGGGCTCAAATAATATACTCAGTATAACAGCTTCAGTTATGTATATATTTTATTTAAGATTTAATTAAATATAATAATTATGATATGGACTTAAATTTAAATATATTTAGTATAATACAAGTTTAAATATATAAATATTAAATATAATTTTACTTATTATAAGGTGAATTTAAACTATATATATATATATTAATTAAAATTGTATTTTAAATATAAATTAAATATATATTTTTTGAAGGGAAATTAAATATATTTATTATATAATGAGTACAAATTATATTAAATAGAATATTATTTATCATACTTAATTTTTGTAAATCCAAATAATATAGATATTTATGTTAAATAAATATTTTATTATAAAAAATAATTCTTTTAAATAAAAATATAATATAAAAAAGAAATAAATTTAAATATTAATTAATCCAATGTTAAATTAAATTCAACCGCAAGTTAGAGTTTTAAGCCCACCGGGCCTAATATTTGATGGCTTGTACGCAATGTATATATGCATTCCCATTAATTGGGCTGAAGCGGTGCCCCCATCTGATAGATTCCCTTGTTGGAAGTTCCAAGTTTGCGCTCAGTTTTGTTGCTACATAAATCGAGAGAGAAAAAAAGCAGTGCAGCAGTGCAGTTGGATCGATCATATTCATATTCATATTCATGGCAGCTAACTTTTGGACTTCAACTCAGCAGTAATATTAATTTCTGGGCTTTTACTATTTTATGTTTTGATTTTGACGATGATAATCTAATTGTGTGTGCTGATTATTAGCCGGAAAACTCTGACAACTACTCTCAAAATATCTTAATTTCTTTAAATTGACCTCATACAATTAATTATTAAGGTTCAATTATGTAAATTAGATGTTTAATTGAATGTTAATAGTTTTATAAAATATTGAAATTATGTTATGTAAAATTATAGTACTACAGAATATAAGTGATAATATATTTAAAAATAAATTACAGAACATGTGTTGATTGTTGAATAATATAGTATAGAACATAGCGTAGAAGTGGAACATGTTTATACTATAAAAAATATTATTTAATATTATATTTAATCGAATTCCCATGAGGAGTTCCCATATATATATATATATATATATATATATATATATATATATATATATATATCGGGTTTCGGACCGGGTATCGGTTTGAGATACCTAAGATCCAGATGCAGATCCAAATCCTTTTAGGTCTAAAAATATGATCCAGATCCAGATCTAGATCCAAATCCAAAAATCTAATAATCAGATCGGAATGAGTAGGGTATCCATCGAATCGGATATTTCTGCGATCCTTAAACTAGGCTGGTGTTTGATTATCTTTCAGACCGCGATTCTCTCGCACACTTCCCAAGAAGCCTAACTGAATATATCAATAGCACTACTCCCTCCGTACCTGAATAATTATCATTTTGATTTTTTTCTGGTTAAATTGATTAATTTTTTACTAAAAATTAAAATTTATTCGCTTATAATTTTAAAAAACTAAAATATACATATTAAAATAGATTATATATACTTTTTTAACAATATAAAATTTTAATTTTTTTCAATTATATATTATATTTAAATTATAGTTAAAGATGGATTAATTTAACTGCATTACTGAAAACAAAGTAAATAACTAAAAAGGGACGGAACACAAAGTCAACAATTAAAAAGGAATGAAAGAATATCATACATTAAAAATTTCGGTGGGTAGGGCTCAAATAATATACTCGGTATAACAGCTTCAGTTATGTATATATTTTATTTAAGATTTAATTAAATATAATAATTATGATATGGACTTAAATTTAAATATATTTAGTATAATACAAGTTTAAATATATAAATATTAAATATAATTTTACTTATTATAAGGTGAATTTAAACTATATATATATATATTAATTAAAATTGTATTTTAAATATAAATTAAATATATATTTTTTGAAGGGAAATTAAATATATTTATTATATAATGAGTACAAATTATATTAAATAGAATATTATTTATCATACTTAATTTTTGTAAATCCAAATAATATAGATATTTATGTTAAATAAATATTTTATTATAAAAAATAATTCTTTTAAATAAAAATATAATATAAAAAAGAAATAAATTTAAATATTAATTAATCCAATGTTAAATTAAATTCAACCGCAAGTTAGAGTTTTAAGCCCACCGGGCCTAATATTTGATGGCTTGTACGCAATGTATATATGCATTCCCATTAATTGGGCTGAAGCGGTGCCCCCATCTGATAGATTCCCTTGTTGGAAGTTCCAAGTTTGCGCTCAGTTTTGTTGCTACATAAATCGAGAGAGAAAAAAAGCAGTGCAGCAGTGCAGTTGGATCGATCATATTCATATTCATATTCATGGCAGCTAACTTTTGGACTTCAACTCAGCAGTAATATTAATTTCTGGGCTTTTACTATTTTATGTTTTGATTTTGACGATGATAATCTAATTGTGTGTTCTGATTATGCAGAAAGCAGCTGCTGGATCCAGAAGAAGTAGATGTAGTACACCAGGTTGACAAGGAGATGGGTTTTACCTTAGAAGACTGCAAGCTCATTAAGATGCATATGGCCAATTGTATGTATCATATTTTGTGTTGGTGAATTTGATTATAAAAATGTTTGTATTTTAGAATCTTTATTTATGCGGAGGGAGGTAGCTTGATTAGGATTTGTTTAGCTAATCTTTTTTGTTTCCAGATTATATTTTGATACATACATGATTATTACCCTTTTTCAGTTCCTTTACTTGATTATTCTACTCCATTGACTAGTTATGACTGTAGAATTGTTATCTTGTGTTTTATCTACTTTTTGTATGATTTTATTTTTATAGATGAATGATTCATCATGAGCCCAAGAGTTTCATTCTGGCATGTAAAAAATTGTGATATCAAACTTGTGGATTCTGTATCGTTATGCAATTGCAACGTAATAGGAACTAAGACTACTTTCAAATGAGACCTATTTTCTGGAAATTGAGCAAGTACAATTCCCTGATATCTTGACATTAAAATCTAAATATTAAATATGGAACAATCAAGTAATTTAATTGTTATAAGGAAAAACTTTGCTCAACTGGAAAGAATCTTTGCTACTTGTAGAAAATTTTAATTTCTTTATCATCCCTGACATTGTGGTTTCTGTTTTCAGATATTGCCAGGTTGGCTCAAAATGTGAAAGTTAGGCAAAGGTTTGACCTTTCTTCTGTTTACTATTATTGTTGTTGCTGATCTTCAGTTCTTCACATGGCCTCTTTTTACTCTCCATTTGTTGTTTCTTTTGGTTATATTTTTTCCTTTTTGTATATATGTTTGTATCTAGTATTGGAATGAATTCATTTTACTTGCAATTTATTTAACTTCATCCTGTTTATAATATACCTGTGATATCTATTATCTTTTTTCCTTTTCTTTTGGGTTTCGCTTTCTGTTTGCTATATCATATCCATTTGTTAGCATATCCTAAGCAGGGTTCGCCAATTAATTAAGGATACAAAATCTTTGTTCGGCCGAGATAAATATTCTGCAGAAAGCTCCTGGATATTTGAAACAACAAGGATGTTTTCTTTGGAAGAGATACAGGGATAAAAGTGTTGATATGAGTCATCTCTCTGTAACTCCATGTGATAGGCTATATGTAATGGTTATGTAAAATAATAATATCTGCTGTAATTTTTGTACGATCTGGCTGTATAGATATTCAATATCTGTATAAAGGTGTAACTTTTAGTACATATGCGATACTCTACCTGAAATGCTAAACCCTCATAGACAAACGAATATATCTCTATCCCATTTAGTAGTTTAGGAATGCTCTTTGTAATTAACTGCCAACCACATAACATCTTTTATTATGGCCAAATACATGGATGTTTTTCCATTTGACTTTTGCTGCCACCTGATTAATGTTCCTAGTGTATGTGAGACACTAATGATATGATGAGATTCGTGCATGCCAAATTCTTTTCTGTTACACATTATATTAGCTGACGGTCTTTAATGTACACCAGTGCATTTACCGCGATTTATTTATTCTTTCAGGGTTGTGGCTACTGCTGTTACATATATGAGACGTGTTTATACCAGGTATATGTTAGAATTATTAACGAGGGAAGAATTGTAATACTAATGACCACCTAAATGGTCATTTCTTGAACAATATTCGCCTCTTACTAAATACTGATAAACATGTTTTACAATATTCAGCTAGTCATTTTGAAAGTGCAAATTCTGTGTCGTCAACAGAATATTCTATAAGCATGGTTTTATTTTGGTTGAAGATACGGTTTCAAATTGTTACTTGTATCATTATTTTAGCTCATGTTCTTATGTCACAATGTCCTGGTATTATTACATAAATTAATCCCTTAAGTTGCATTTCTCCAACCACTCACATATTTTCTGCGATTTTTTTGAGTTTCCCATCATATTGTGATGGTACATAGTTGCTACCTTTGGCCGTTTATCTAATGCTAACCTTTCCCTCTTTGGTTCGCCACTGTTTATATTGTAGTGCATAATTGCAATATCTGTGACTATATTGTCTCTGCTTATAGACTGTGCAAATTTAACTCAATTAGTTACTTATAATTAAATGTTTATATTTTCTTAGCAAATTACTTTATAGCCTACACTGCACTTTGATCATACGATGGACCATAATCCTCTAGATGCTCCTACACTGATTGTATATGTTCAATCACGAATTGATCTAACAAATTACTGAGGGTTAATATTGTCATTTTCAGAAAAAGTATGACCGAATATGATCCTCGTCTGGTGGCCCCAGCATGCCTGTACTTGGCATCTAAAGCAGAAGAAAGCACGGTGCAGGCTAGGCTTCTTGTATTTTACATCAAAAAATTACGTAAGTGCTGTTAAACTTGTTGCAGTTTAGTCAGTAATAATAGCTTGCTACAAAAATTGCTCAATCTATTAAAATAAATGCTTAAAATCATCCTATTCTGACTTTACAGATTCTGATGAAAAGTATAGGTTTGAAATAAAAGAGATTCTTGAAATGGAAATGAAAATTTTGGAAGCTCTGAACTATTATTTAGTTGTATACCATCCGTACCATGCATTATCTCAGTAAGTATTCTCCCATCATTCATTTATTTTGATGTTTCTCACGACAAACTACAGTACTCCTGAAGTCCTGATGATAAGTTTCATTTCTCAGAATATAAATTCTAATTATTCTATATCTAAGATCAGTTCATCAACCGCACTTCGTGAAATCTCTATTTCTAAGCTCCTGGTAGTATAATTGGTCAATTGATGTAGTTTCTCCGACAGTTGTCTACCGATGATAGTTTTTAATCGAATCATTGGTCTGTCCTGGCAATTTAGGATACATTGAGTACACTATTTTGGGGTGTTGATAGTTTGTTCATGTTAGACATCTAACACGTTGATGTGATTATTTGTTCATTACTTAAACCCTTGAATATTTTTCTATTAGGAATAAAAGAACAAACAGTAAAGAATAATGATGAAAAATGGTTGTGTTTAGAGTCGAAGAATATCATAAAATTACTCTATGATGGCCAATACTTTTGAACTTATACATAAAAGGGGTCAGTTATCCAACCAGGGTTGGATAACAAAAACAAAATCAGCCAACAAATAAAGGCTGTTGATATATAAAATAAACGACCTGGATTAAAAACATTGTGGATGCCGCCAAGAAACATTGTGGGTGGCAATGAAACATTGCGGGTGCAACAGAAGGTGAAAGTACATAACTAACCTTACTACATCCGCAATGTTTCATTGTAGATGCCCAGGACACACACACATGATCACACACATACACACACTCGCTCAAGCACTGTTACACTAGTCGCTGAGATTTGTTGGCTG
Organism: Oenanthe sinensis; assembly: GCA_028671895.1. Classification (NCBI taxonomy): domain Eukaryota; kingdom Viridiplantae; phylum Streptophyta; class Magnoliopsida; order Apiales; family Apiaceae; genus Oenanthe; species Oenanthe sinensis. Next base: position 21,347,534 of record JAPMAC010000231.1, read on the forward strand.
GCGAACTGGTCCTATCGAACCGTGGCTCTATACCGGTTCACATACGTAAATGTGTTATATATATATAACAAATGACTCTCTACCGCCCCGACAAGCTCTCATCTAAATTTGAAATTTGTAGTGTACATGTAATATTCTGATTTTTAGCTGTATTATCTCTAGCATGGGAAGATTACTTACATTCAAATCGGTGTTGCTCTTAGTTATCTTGGTCCAAGCCTATTAGCCACCTGAAGTTGGGTTGACCAGTCTAAATTTCATATTATACAATTTCCAGTGAGAGGTGTCTCTTCCTTACCTATTGCTTTTACAGGTTACTGCAGGATGCTGGCATGAGTGATGCAACTCAATTAGCTTGGTGAGAGACTATATACTTAACTTTCCAAAGTAATTTAACGAGATATATAAAGCTCTCTGATTCATTAGAAGACCTGTCATGTCCTTTTTACAAGGCAATGTTCAATTAAGATGTGGGGATGAATCTCACTTATGTACTTGGCACTTTCAAGTTTAAACTGTTACTGTAGGAGATTATAGGAGTTACTTGATTAGATTTTCAGCCTTGATATTTTTCCCTATTAAATCTCTTCCTCCATTTTTTCCTGTTCTGCACTATTGTTGCTCCTCTTTATCCTTCCTCTCCATTAAAATTTATTTTGACATTGGAAAGGAAGACTCACATAGCTTGAAATTTAATATCAAGTGAGCCTGTATGCATGGGTCAACTATCACATAGTGAACATTTTTTAGGCATTTATGTCTGCAATTTTATTTAATTGCAATCCACTAATCCAGTCAACTAAATCACTAAAATTTGACCTAAAAGTCAGTCGTGAATGTAGTCCATTAGACCTCTAGGCGACTTGACTTTATGAATTAAATACTCAATCACCTCACTAGTTATTATGGTAAATCCTTGTGTGCTTTTTAAGTCGAAATGTCCTGGATCTTGCAGGGGGCTTGTCAATGACACCTATAAGATGGATCTGATCCTTATTCATCCTCCACATTTGATTGCACTAGCCTGCATATATGTTGCAAGTGTGCTGAAAGACAAAGAGAACACTACCTGGTTTGAAGAGCTCCGAGTTGATATGAATGTGGTATGTATCTGCAACTTAATTTGAGCTTTATAAAATGTCGCCGTGCTTATATTTTCAGCCTTTTATATCATTTAAGAAGATTCAAGTTAAACAGCGCCCTACTAAATAAGTAAAAGGATATAGTATCTAAAGGGTAGTAACTCCTCAGCTTTTGCCTCATCCATGGTACTCAATCATCTTGTTTTTTGTTGTTGCCAATCTACTAGATAATCTTGCTACTGCCAGTTTAAAGTATTTTTTCACTCAGCAAATTGTAGTAATAATGGAAGTATCACAAAAAGTTATGTACTTTTGTTTGTAAGTGGGGACGACCATAATCTTCATTCTGCATGCAGCATGTATATTGGCAGAACAATGTTCATCCATCTGAATATCTTATAGCCCTTTCTCCATTCCTCGTATGAATGCAATAAACGTTGGTTACTACTTGCATCTGATAGTCTTTATTACTCATATTTAAATATTTACTATCCTCATTATCCTCTATCTGTAGTGTTATTTTACAAAATATTCCCTTGTATATGTTCTCTCCTTTTTACACAACTTGTACGAGGTTTTTTAAGTACTAGATGGATATAATTTCATCTTCTTGTGCTTTGCTTATGTCAGATTGTGCTTTATTCTACTTTGTTATAGGTTTGGATATCATTTTTATGTCATTCATTCAACAGGTGAAAAATATTGCAATGGAAATATTAGATTTTTATGACAGCCACAAAATGATAACAGAGGAGAGGGTACATCTTGCAATGCACAAGCTAGGTTTTAAACAGTAGATGTGTTATTTGTTTCCCACAGTTTGGCTGTTTATCTTAAACCTAATTATGTAATGATTATTGAACGGTATGATTTATGAAAAAGAAAAAAACATCCAAATGATGCATGAATGCCAATATTTAAAGAAAATTGCCGGCAGCTAGCAGGGATATAATATTCAGAAAAGTGGAATTTCAATAATATGGCTGGAATTTGAATCGAGCAGGACATTCTCTTTTGAGGTCTGAAAAAGTAACATATGCCAATTACGTATACGAAAGTCTCAAATATTAAAATAACAACTCTTTGTGATAATGTGTTGATAAAAGAGATACTACTCTAGTGGCTGAAAGTCTGAAACCGCTCCTGATTGTATTTATCATGAAATCATTTCTGAATCGGTTTAATGAATGCAAGTACAACAGATCATGTAACCCTGTCATATCTGCCGTATTCAACAGACGACGTATTAGTAAATGTGAAATGAATCCGAAACGTCAGTTTATCAGCTATAGCACAAATCAATTAGTATAAAAAATTAGTGTTAGCATCAAATATAGCATAACAAAACGAAACAACGTAATAAATAATTCGGATTCCTACTGGTCCCTGTAATTAGGCAAATAGTTCGGTTTTGGATCCAAAACTGTTTCGGTTATAATATATTTATATTCGGGTTGGATTGGATCTCGTTCAGCTCTTAAAAGAATATTTTTAGGTAAAATTATAGTAAATCGATTCAGATCATTTCTTGGAACTAGATTTTATTTAGATTTAAAAGCTCTATTCAGATTAATATTAAATTAAATTGAACTTAAATAAAGATTATTAAGTAATTTATCAAATTATAGTTAAAATTCGAGTGGATAATATTGAATAAAGTAATTATTTTAATTAAGTAATATATAGTAATATAATTTTCCAATCTCGACTTTGGTCAATATGATAAAAAAAATTCACGGAATACGCGTAATATAACAATTTTATAAAAAAACAATTTGAGGGCTAAATAAAAATATAAAATAAAATTTAATAAATTTTATATGTGCATATAATATTAAATATTTATCTGTTTCTAAAATATGAATTTATATTCATTTTTCTATGTTTTCCGGCAAATTCAAAATAAATAACATTTCAATTTTTTAATATTTTATTTTACAAATATATATATTATACATATATATTATGTTGAAAACAAGGTGACTATTGAACTAGTTGGGTGGTAACATTATATTGTATGTGTTTATTTCACCTTTAACAAAAATTATAGCATATATATATATAGGATTCTCTGAACATATTAGATTTTTTTTATTAAGTTTAGCATGATTTAACCTTATTTTTTTGCTTCATTGTTCCCCATTCCAAGTTTCGTCTCTTATAAAGGTCATCTAATTGTGAAAAGTGTTGTAAAGTGATAACATCTGGGAGTAAAATTTTTACCTTCATATTAGAAATTTGTTCCCTTTAATTTGCTGTAGATGGTATGCATCTGTGAATGAAAAATGTGTATCGATCAATTCACTCTCTCTAACTCACTTCTTTCAGTCTCTTATTTTTCTTTTAAATTAGTGCAGTTTCTTTATTATTATAGCGGACATATTACATCATGTTATCAGCATAAAACCCTGCCAGAATTGAGAAAGTATAATTTTTATTTATTATATTTCAATATCTAATATACGTATATATATTTAATTATTATAGGACGTGGTTATGCCGTCTACCAACAATTTAAATTTATATGGTCGGTCGCCTAATGCAAATTAAATTATTGTTTAAGGGTACCATTTATTTTTGGGTGATGCCGAAAATATAGTGAGAACATTTTAATTATATTATCATTTATATGTTAACTGTATATATATAATTGATATTATTGTCTATATAAATTTTATTATTATGGTAACATTTATCTTTGATAATTAATGGAGAATAGTGGGGATCTTAATTTTGTTATTTTTATAGTGGTATCATTTATCGCAAGATATTGTGAGAACATTTTTATGAATATTATATGAATGATAATAATCTGTTTATACATGAACTAACTTCTGCAGGATTTTCTACTTAAAATTATTTATCAGTCGGAGATAACCTGTATAAGCAGACATCCGTATGGCGGGTGAAAAATCCATTTGTTGTTATATATATATACATACATACATATATATATATATATATATATATATATATATATATTATTAATGATAATCATAATATATACATTAATTATTGAGTATTTATTAACGCACCCGAATCAACAAAGTGATATGTAATATTTACATCAATTATTTAGTTTAATATTTTTTGTGTTATAATTCAAATTTAGTATGACAAATCTTACAATCTTTTTCATTTATTGCATTGGACATTTCTGGGGATAATTATTTGTCATGGGTACAAGATGTAAAATTTCACATTCATTTAAAGAAATTAAGTGATACAATTAAGCTAGAAAATACAATTACGATGGAAGAAGAGTTTACCTCTATTATATTTCTCCGACACCACATGCATGAAGATTTTAAATCTGAGTACCTAAAGTCGAGGATGCTTACATTTTATAGGAAAATCTAAAAGATAGGTTTGATCATCAAAAACTAGTTTATTTACATGCCACTGAAAATGATTGGGCTAATTTAAAACTTTAAGATTTTAGAAGTGTCCGAGCATATAGTTCTTCTTTATTCAAAATAAGTTCTAGGCTCATTATGTGTGGTGAGAAAGTTACTGAGAAAAAAAAGATTGACAAGACACTATCAACTTTTCATCCCAATAATATCAACTTAGCAGAGATGTATAGGGAGCACAAATTCACCAAATTTGGGGATCTATTGTCAACCCTCCTTGTTGCTGAACAGAATCATGAATTGGTGATTAAGAATCATCAATCCCGTTCAACAGAATATGCCCTTTTACCAGAAGTAAATAACATGTCATTCAAGCATAATGTGCGTGGAAAAGGGCATAGAGGTGGATGAGGCAATGACCGATGTTGTGGACGAGGTTGAAGTCATGAGAATTTGTTAGGTGAGATAAGTGTTGTAGAAGGGGGGGGGGGTTGAATGCAAATTGATTAATTATGTCTAATTCTTACAAACAACACACAAGAATAATAATTAATAAGTTTTATGGTGCCAACATATAAATATATAAGCAAGACAGCGTTTTAAACTTCAAAAATAATTTTATTATTTTTGTTTTGCTACAACTGACTGGAAATGAATCCCATCTTCGATAGATACAATAACAACAAATTTGTTAATGTTTCTATTCTTGAGAGAATGTCTAGTTCAGTTGCATAAGAGAAAACACTTGTGAGATATGTGTATTTCTACTGAAACACATGTCTCACTTACATGTGCACTTTCCCTTGTTCATAAAACAAAGCTTGAAATGGAAACTGTGCTTTTTCCATTCAAATCTATCTTCATTCCATTTGTAGATAAAGCAGTTCTGAGATGTGTAGAAATCTTTGAACATGCTTTAAATTTTACTTTTCTTCTCCCAAGTTGCAGTAGTAGACTTGACAGACTAGATAGACATGTCCAAATCAGTCCTTGTAACTTCACTATCGTAGTCTGCTACCTAGAACAGACTGTCAGCTTTTAGCTCCTCTATGGTGACAGTATCTTTGGCTCTGCATACTTTGCTGTCAAGATTTGATAGTCTTCTGCTATCAACTATCCCCGCCAATGTTGCTTTTAACTATCCTCGCCAACAATACTGTCAGAAAAACTTGATTTCTTCAAATCTTCATTCTCCGCCAAGTTTACTGTCAATGGGATAGTTGCTGTTAGTAATACTTGCTGTCTTCAAATCTTCATTCTCTGCCAAATTTACCGTCAATGGAATAGTTGCCGTCGTCTATCCCAATTGTGTTGTCACTTGAATATGTTGTCATAGGCTTGCGTGTTGAATGTTACTGTCATGGATTTGAACCATACTGTGCATGAACACTTTGTGAACTTCTACTCCATGGATTAAGTTATTACATTTGTACAAGACAGTAATTATTAAACTTACTGTCACCTATTTGGCTTTGTTAAACATACTGTTTCAAGTGACTATCTAAACATACTGTCAATATACATATGATAGTACATTTTACTTAGCTTATTATGAGTTAAAACTAAGTAATTTTTAATTGAATACACTGTTAACACCACAATCCCTAACAATCTCTCCCAATTTTTTTTATGTAAAATAATGACAAATTTAAAGTGAATTGTAGATGCAAACTCAACTAACATAAACTGAAAATATACAGAAAATTATAATTACAAATTTTTCTCAAACTAAGTTATTCTAGACTGAGCAAATCTTCAACTTTGACTTGAGTTTCCTTGTTCTGATTTCGTTTGAGGATTCTTTCTTTCATACAACAATTTCAAAGATCTTAGGGCCCTCTTATCTTCTGTGGTCTTGACATGCTCAGACACACAGTCAAGTACCAGCTTCACCAATTTATAAGATAGGTTCCTCAAGTGTTGATAAGAGTATTAGGCTTCCACCGGCCCTTTGAAAATGTAGAGATATTTAACTCCAAAATCATCAGTAAGAAATCTGACTTTGAAAGATGTGTATACTTGATTTACCCTGAGGTTTTCCACATCATTATCTTTCATAGACCTTACTTCAATTAATTTTCATGCTGATGCATTCAAGTTCCTTTCAGTTTCCAGAAGTGACCCTGTTATCAGTCTAAAAATTCTTCTTAGAGTTGTAGTGTTGAGAATCCCAAAGTCTTCAGTCTTCACTTCAATGCTGTCAATGATGATTCTTAATGGATTTATAAAGACAGGAGACACATAATCAGATTTTCTTGAGAATTGATCATTTATCTTGGCACACTTCAAATCAATCTCAGCTTCTTTGATTTGTTTACTAATTCTGTCTATCTCCTTCTTTGTAGCTTCAACATCAGCATCAAATTTCATTACCTTCTCCATATCTTCCATTCTCTTCTTTACCTTTAAAATCACAAATATCTAGAGCTTTATTCTTCAGATCAAACACCTAAAAATTAGTAATATTGAGTAGTTGTCTCTTGATGAGTTCTGTGATTTGAGGTTCCTTTTCAGCCAAATTCTTCAATTGCTCAAAGGTGATCTCTTTAGCAGATCCACCAGTGTTGTAGAATATAATTTTATCAGAATTTCTGAGAAGACATTGTTGAGTCCTCTCATAATCAACCTTTTTTTCAAACTCCTGCTTCTTCTTTGAAGAGATGATTCTTTCTATTGTAGGAATAAATCCTTGCTCCTCGGGATATGGATATTCACTTAATTGTTCCATCAGCTTCAACAAAAGTTCAGTGTTCTTATCCTATAAAGAATTCATACTCCAGAATTCTTTGACTCCATCATCATTTGTAAACATCACTCCATCTGAGTAGATTACTGGTTCAGGTTCTTCAACATCAACACCATCCAAAAGATGAGGCTTAAAAGAATTCATAAGTTCTAGGAATTTTATGATCAATATCCCTCTAAAAACCTGAGTCTTTACATCTGAGCCCTTAATGATTTGCAGCATTCTTCTGATCATGAAGTAACTTCCACTCTTTAACTTATAGTTTAATTCTTCAATCAACCCAGTAGAATAGATGACATTTACCTTCTTCGAAGAATCGTATTCAGACCGCTCATCAACAACCTTAGTGATTAATTCTGATTTTATTTCAACTAAGTTGTTGATTGTGGCTCTCTTCACATCCAAACATTCTTTATTCAGCACCCCAGACACAAGCTTTCATTGCTTCATGTTGGATTTCATGCTTGAATGTGGCTTTGGCCTTTCTGACTTTGCCTTCGTGTATTTCTTAGAGATAGGGATTTTTCTGGATAGTAACTCTTCCCTCACTTCTTCTGAAAGTTACTGTTAATACAGGTTTGACAACAGGTTCAGGCTCCTTGACAGCATACTCCACCTTATCAATCCTGACAATAGCTTTCCTGACAACATCTTATTTGTCAGCTTCAAATCCCATAACCACCTGCTTCAACACCCTTCCTTCAATTTCACTAACTATTTTCTCATCTTTTCCATCTTCACCATCCTTATCACCAGTTCTAGAGGTTCCTGCACCATCATTGTTATTGTTGGACTTGGAACTACATGCACCTCCATTAGGCTTTTCATTATCATCACCATCATCTTTTATGTCCTCATCTTTCTTTTCTGTCTTATTAGATTTCTTCTCTTCAAGCCTCCTTAACTCTTCAACCAACACCCTTATAACTTCAATTCTTTCTTTAGTCACTGGAAGCTGCTTGAAGTAGTTGATGGCTTCTTTCACAGACCTTGGTCTACATAAACTGACCTTGTCAAGATTCATTGATATGTATTTCCCATCTATTGAGCTACTGAACTTAATGCACAGGGGATTAAAAGTTACTTCAGGTAATTTTTCAACTACCATCCTCTACAAGATTCTCTTTAAATTTTCATTCAGCCCGTATTTATCTGTTTTGATTTTGAGTTTAATGGCTTCAATTACAACTATCTTCTGTCTGCTCAAATATCCCATGCTAATGTACCAACTAAACCATCCTCAGTCCTAACAGAGATCACCCATTTATTGCTCTTTGAAACCATTACAGCAACTCCAACTGTTGACTCCCTCAGAACTTCAGAAAATTTTTTAGGATCTCTATATGAGGATTTTTTAAGATCATTAATCCTGTCATTGAAGCTAGAATCCTGAAACACTATGTTGTTCTCATTCTTTTCTACCATCAACAAAGATGCTTCATCATCATTCAAGTCCTCCTTCTCCTCAACTATAAAATTATTAGCATCATTCTTGAATAGTTTCTCCTTTCCTTTCTCAGCTACATAAACATGGGTCTTCATAACACCTTCCCTGATCACAATTCCTTTCTCAACCTTATTACTTCCAAGCTTTTCAACCATCTCAGTAGCCACCTTGGACAACAATGCCAATTGGCTCTCCCTCTGAGATGCAACTTGAGTCTCCTTATTACCCCTCTCCTTATCACTCCTCTCCTTATCACTCCTCTCCACCATCTCAGCATCTACAAAGACTTCACCATTTTTCTCCCCCTTAGTTGAGTTGGCAGCTGCAGGGATTGTGAAATTTGCCTCAAACTCCTTCAACTTCTAAAAAATAGCCTGAAACCACCCTTCATTCATACATTTCTCAAAGCTGTCCATCTTGGCCACCAACTTCAGTTGATTTCTCCCCACAGTGGCCACCTTCTTTGATAATTTGGACACCTTCTTTGAAAGGGATTTCAACCTTCCATCAGCTTTTTTAGTTGAAATTTTAGATTTTGGAGCTTGGAGGGTTCTCACACACTCTGGTTTTTTCTGAATGATCTTATCATCCCTCACATACTCACACTCAGGGCCTAGTGCCCCTAAATTTTGGTTCCCTCTTTTATTTCTTGACAATACTCAATGCCTTCTCCTTTTTCTAGGGTCTTTCCCTACCTCTCTAATTTTTTTGGCTCACTTCTCTCTTTTCTTTTTCTCTTATTCTTTTTCTCGCCCTCACTCATCCTAGGTGTAAGAGTCTGAGAAGGTATACCTTGCACAATGGGTTTAGAAATTACCTTCAGGATAGTGGAAATAGAAACCGAGTCAATGTCCTGAGAGGCTACAGGCATATGCGAGTTGATGTCTAGATTTGTAGTATTGACGACATCTTTAGTTTCAAAGTTATTGTCAGGATGAGTGACAGTAATTATGTTCTTAACAGCAACTGAGGATGTGATAACATCCTTATCCAATGAAGGGACAGTTTCTTCTACTCTTTGAGTGAAAGGTTCTTGTGTACTGCCAAAGAGGGACTCCATGGTAGGTTGCTCCCCCAAACATGTGTGTATTTGTAAGTGAGGGCTCATGTTGAATGAATTCAACATGTGGTGTTGACTCTTTACAAGGTGTCATGGGAGACTGGCCAAGTTCAATAGATTCCCCCTGTTGAGAGAGGACACCTAGAAATGTACTATTCTCCCTTTGAAGTTCTATGCCCTTTTGAGAGGACACAAACTTAGTGATAGAGGTTAATGTCCTTGCCTTCTTATTCGTAGGCTCAACAGGACCCTAGTGGATTCATTGACAATCCCATCCTTATTTACTGCACTTAGTGTAGTTACTCTCTTAATAACTTCAGAAACTGTTTCTAGCCTAGAGGTTGAGGATCTTTTCTTTGTAGAAACCTGATCCCTTTGAGAGGAAACAGACTATTGGCTAGCAACCCTAGACTGTTTGGAGGCTCTAACAGACTTGAAAGGTTGTGAGTGAGGGTTAGGAATGGAGAGGTCAACTCCATTTTCATCACTAAAAAAACAGTAAAATCTCCCATAATTCTTAAATTAAGTGAGTTTATTATAGATTTCATGCGGTCATTAATAAACAAACCCAACTCAGAATTAAGTGGTTTGTTAGAAAGTATGAAGTGTGTGTTTTTCTTGAGTGTGGGGGATTCCATATATTGTACATTATCTAGATTAATTATGCCTACTACAGAATGAATGATAAGCATAAAAAATCAAGGATAATACATTACCGGCCTCCTACTTTCCTTCTTTCCCAGCACCAGCTTCAACAAGGGCACCAGTAGCTTTCTAATATCAATTCTGTAATTATGCACCATGGTGTGCATAATCTTCTTGATGTATGCTGGGACCTCATTCCAGCCGCTGGTTTTGCTCGACATAGTTCGAGTGACAACATCCATTATCATGCTCCACTCGTTTATAAGATATTTCCTATCCATTCCCGTTAATGGATACCATTCTTCTGAGTTTGGGCTAGTCTTGGGTTTGGTGTACCCAATCATCCTGAAGAACTTAGCTAGTTGAGCATCATTTGCAGGCTTCTAGAATGACGATTCTTCTTTAGCTTCAGTGTGGAGAGCAGTGTTGATGTGATTTGAGTTGATGGTGTTGGAGGTGTTGTTGATTTGAAAGGTTATAGTACTGTCATCCTGCTCTCCCTTACATGTTGCAGATGTCCACAACTGTGACAACCTTAGAATCTCCAGCATCAGACTCTCAGTTAGAGCATACAATAAGAAAGAGTTGTTCATGAAGCCAACAAAAGGTTTGAAGGCTTCTCCTGGTTCACCCACGGTAGCCATAGTGGTGAAGTTGGTTTGGGCAAGAGTATAAATGATTTGAGGTCCAGACATGGTTGTAGAAGAATGAAAGGTTAAGAAATTTAGAGAGAAAGAGAATGAAGAAGACGAAGTTGTAGAGAGAGAATTAGAGGTTTTAGAGCGTTTGAGAGTAAAAGAGTTTTAGAAGAAGTAAAGAGTGAGAGTGAATTTACTGTTTGTATTTATATGAAATGAAAAAGAAACTGTCAAGAAAGAATTTCAATCGATGAAATTGATAGTTGTATGCTTAATCTATTCCCTTTTGACAGTAACTCATACGCTAGAAATCACAAACACTCTTGACAGTAACATTAGCGGTTAGAAAATAAATAAATAAACAATAACCCTAATTTAACTATTGACAGTATGTTATGCGGGGATTTTAAAAAACTATACTGTTAATTAATACTGATAGTAAGTTATTGACAGTAAGTTTCAGTCCCGCATACTATGCTATCAAGACTCCTTCAAGTGATTGACAATAATTATCACCATATGATAGTATAGATAAAATATACTATTAAGACACTTGACAATACTTTTTATTAAGACCATATGAGATAAATTACTCAAAACAAATTACTTAACCTCTCACTAAAATTTCATCATGTGTATCCATTGTGATATAAATCAAAACAGCTTAACAAGCCATTAATTCACAGTGAATTTCAGTTAACTAATATTTTTGATCATTAATCAACTTGCTACAGAAATACATTAACAGGATAAATTTAACATACCCAATTCACTCACTAACCTGTTGAATGTCTTTTCATCCAATGGTTTGGTAAAAATGTATGCAAGTTGCTTCTCTGGGGGCACATAAATTAGGTTGATTGTGCCTTGCTCCATATATTCTCTAATGAAATGATGTCTGATGTCAATGTGCTTAGTCTTAGAGTGTTGAATAGGATTCTCAGAGATGGCTATTGTACTAGTGTTGTCACAAAAGATAGAATTCCTTGCAATGCCAAGCCATGGTCCAACAATTGATTCCTCATCCAAAGTAATTGAGCACAACTACCAGCTGCAATGTATTCAACCTCTGCAGTTGAATTTGACACAGAATGATGCTTTTTGCTAAACCATGAAACCAATCTTTCTCCCAGAAACTGACAATTTCCTGTTGTACTCTTCCTTTTAATTCTACATCCAGCATAGTTTGAATCTGATTAGCCAACTAAGTCAAAACCAGATTCCTTAGGATACCAAAGGCCTAAATCTTGAGTGCCTTTAAAGTATCTAAAGATTCTTTTAACTGCCATCAAATGTGACTTTTTTGGATCAGACTGAAACCTTGCACACAAACCTGTAGCAAATATAATGTCAGGCCTGCTAGCAGTTAGATAGAGGAGAGAACCAATCATTCTTCTATACATCTTATTGTCCACCTTTTTTCTTTTTGAATCTTTGTCAAGTTGAGTTACTGTTGAGATTGGAGTCTTTGCAGATGATGAGTTTTCCATATCAAATATTTTCAAGAGATCTTTGACATATTTGGTTTGGCAAATGAATACTCCATCTTTCTTTTGATAGACATAAAGCCCAAGAAATACTAATTCACTCATCATGCTCATCTCATATTAGTTCTGCATTAACTCAGAAAATTCTCTACACAGTTCTTCATTTGTTTGAGCCAAAGATGATGTCATCTACATAGATTTTGACTAGAATGAGATCATTTCCATACTTTTTTTAGAATAGAGTCTTGTCCATAATCCCTCTTGGAAAGTTATTCTCAAGGATAAACATGGAAATGGTGTCATACCAGGCCCTTGGAGCTTGCTTTAGACCATACAATGCTTTAAGAAGTCTGTATAATTTTTTTTACATCTTTGGATCTTCAAAGCTTGGTGGATGTTCAACATAAACTTCTTCTTCTAGTTCTCCATTTAGGAAAACACTTTTCACATCTATTTGAAATATTTTGAAGTTGTTGAATATAACAAATGCCAAGAAAATTCTTATGGCTTCAAGTCTAGAAACATGTGTAAATTTTTTATCATAATCAATTCCTTCCTATTGATAGTAAACTTTTGCTACCATCCTTGCTTTGTTTCTGGTGACAACTCCACTATCATCCATCTTGTTTCTGAAGACCCACTTAGTACTAATTACAGACTTGTTATTTGGTCTATATACCAATTCCCATACACAGCTTCTCTCAAACTGGTTGAGTTCTTCTTGCATAACATTTATCCAATCTGGATCAAGTAGTGCTTCATCTAGAGTTCTAGGCTCAACTTTAGATAGGAAGCAGGAGTACATGCATGCATTTGTCACATTTCTTCTAGACTTGACTCATGTTCCTGGATTACCAATAATTAAATCATTTGTGTGATCCCTGTTCCACTTTATTTCTTTAAGAGAATTACCAGAATCTTCTATACTTTGTTGATTGACAACATCCCTTGCTCTTATACTGTTGACCACATCAATTTCTTCAAGTCCACTATCCATGAGAATATTCCCAGAGAGATCTGTTGTTTGAGCATTTCATTCATTCTCTATAAATTGATTGGGAACCATAGTTGGACCAGAAATTGTGTGTTCAACTCTTGGTGATTCTTCATCATCAATATCTTCCAAATAGCTTTGATTCTCAAAAGCTAAGGTCTCTGATTCTTGAATTCCTTCAACACCAAGGAACTTGATTTCATCAAATGTGACATATACACTTTCATCCACAACCTTGTGATCAATGATATAGACTCTTGAAAGGCATATGACTAGGCCTATTTGTAATAATTAGATGGCAACTCAACTCTAACTAATAAAGAGAAGTAAATACTAAACACCAAACAGGAATCAAGACGAAGACAGTCAACTAATCACAAAGGATCCAAGTATCAGAGATATTTTCTAGGATTGCTACTCGACACTGGATGAAGTTCATTTCTATGTTCAAGCGTCAGTGAAATTAATAATGTGGTAGTACTTCTATAGAAGACAGAAGATATAGAAGATTTCAAGTGGTTACTACAAGCAGATTCCAGAAGAAGAATGCAAACAGTGAAGAAGAATTAATGACAGAAGGCCTCTAGTTAAATGTTATTTAAATGGAGAATATTTATTGGGATGACACAAATGAACCAGACAGTACATTTGTGTGTCAACTAATATAATATTTATTCTTTATTTAATTCAAGAGGTTTCAAGATCAGAAGTCGAAGAAAAGACAGGAAGATTTCAAGACTATCAGCACGGCTGCGACTAAAGATAATATTTTAATTCTACTATCAATTGTTGATTAATTATTTAATTTATCTAATTAAATTAATTCAAGTTGAAATTAATTTAATTTATAAATTAACTAATTAAATTAAGTAGAATTAATTTACTATAAAAGAAACGGATCAAAATGACTTATATATATATATATATAATCAGTTAGTATGACTTTCAATAAGTCATACCGAATTTCTTTATATATATATATATATATAAGTCATACCGAGCCTGTTTAAATAAGTCATACCGACCTATTTAAATAAGTCATACCGAAGCAATTTGATTAAGTCATACCGAGCAGATTTGATTAAAAGGTCATGCTGAGTTGATTTTGTTTAATTTAAATAAGTCATACCGATTTATTTAATTAAATAAAATCTGGATATGACTTTCAAAAGGTCATACCGAACTTTTGATAAGTCATACCGAGTTTTAAAAGGTCATACCGACCAGAAATAAATCATGCCCAGTCTTTTAAAAGTCATACAAGTGTTAAAATAAGTCATACAGACTTATTTTCTTGAAATTAAGTCATTCTAGAAAAGGTCATACCAGCCTTTTCTAATCTCTATAAATATGAGAAGATTGCTTCATTTGTTTGTTGTTCAACTTGTGAAGAGTTAGAAAAATCAGATCAAATTCAGTAATTTATCTGCATTGTAATATTCACAGATTTCTGTGCTGAGTTTGAATATAATTGTTTAAACACGAACACTTCATGTCGAATTCGTTCTAGACTTTATATCAATTATATAACAGTTTTTCTAAAATATTAATTGTGTAATACTAATCAAGTTAAAATAATATCTTTCACTTGAACAGTATTTCATTATAATTAATATTTCGTGAGTAATTAAAATAATATTTTTAATCCAATTATTCAGCGAATAATTATCAGATATTGTATTCAACCCCCCCTTCTACAATATCAGGGACCAACAATTGGTATCAGAGCAGGTTGATATAGAAAATATCAGATCCAAACCAAAAATTCCGCAACTCATACAGATCTCAAAAATTATTTTTAATTCAAAATAATTTTTTATTCGAAATAATTTTTCACTAAAAATTATTTCTGATCAAAAATTGTTTTCAGTCAAAAATTAAAATATTTTTTTTGAAACACTTAATTTTTAATCTTATTAAAGATGAGTACCCAGAAAGTTACAAGCATCAAGATTCCACAGTTCGACAGAGAACACTACAACTTGTGGAAACAAAAAATGCTACTGTTTATCGGGATTGCAAATCCTAAGTATGCATTGATAATGGCTAAAGGTGTTGAGCTCCCTATATCAGTTGTTCTCGAACATACAGTAGATGGGGTCGTAATTCCCCACAGACAGTTTCCGAAAAGTCCGGCAGACTATACAGATGAGGAAACAGAAGCTGTGTCCCTTGATAATAATCTAAAGCTCATATTAATTGAATCCCTAGACTACATCATGTACAACCAAGTAGTCAATTGCAAGAATGCAAAACAAATCTGGGAAACAATTGAAATTATCAATGAGGGAACTGAAGAAGTTAAGGAGAATAGACTGGAGATCCTGACCACCCAATATGAACAGTTTAGATCCAACCCTGGTGAGGGTATCTCTGAGGTGTTTCAGAGACTAAACAAATTGATAAACGAGCTAAACATGAATGGAAAGTTTTATCAAAACCAAGAGGTGAACAGGAAGTTTTTGTTGACCTTACCAGAGCATCTGGAGCACAGGATTGCAGCCATCCGGGAATCTAGGGACATGAAAGAAGTAACCCTAGAAAGACTCTACGGAGTTTTAAAAACTTATGAGCTGGAACAGATCCAAACCAGAGAAATGTATGGAAGAGGTAAGGTACTGAGTTCCTCCAAGGCATTAATGGTAGAAGCACCAGAGGAAGAAGAAGTGAAGGCTGTTGCACCTTCTAACAGTTCAACAGAGTATGTGGTTCCAGAACTTGGACATACTGCTGACAAACAAGAAGATGGTGATTTCTACTCACTGGAAGAACTAGATCAGCTAGAAGATGAATCTCTAGCTATGGTTGCCAGGAAGTTTGGCAACATGAGATTCCGAAGAAACTCCTCATTCAGAAGTAAGCCTAATTTTGGAAGATTCCAAAGAGGAGGTTCTTCGACAGCAGTATCAAAAAGCGGCTACAAGACCGGCTTAGTTGATAGAAGCAAGTTTCGTTGCTTCAACTGTAATGAGCTAGGCCACTTTGCAACTGAGTGCAAGAAGCCTAAGCAAGGGAAGAAGAGAGAGTCTTATGAAGAGCTCAAGGAGAAGTATGATGCACTAGTGAAAAAGCATCAAGGAAAGTCCTATCTAGCAGCAGGCAAAAGCTGGGATGACTCAGATAACGATGATGAGGAAGAGCTGGGAAATCTTGCTCTTATGGCTTCATCAGAGGGATCACTGTCTCCCACCAGTGACAGAGGAATAGAGGTAAATCCTTCGTGTCCTAAGATGTTTGCTTTGCTAGGTAAAGAACTAGATGGTGAAAGAGATAAAGTTAAGAAACTCAGACTCAAAGTCAAAGAGTTAATTGATGAGACTGAAGTTTTTAAACAGTTAAAAAGAAATCATGACAAGTTGACTATTAAGTTGACTGAAGACTTAGCTGTTCAAGTCAGCAAAGTCAGTTGTCATGTTGTAGTAGAAACTAATCTCAGAAACCAGATAGAAGAAGAAAAGAAGAAGTGTCTTGCTTATAAGAATTCCTCATATATTGTTAAGAACCTAGTTGACCAACAAGAAATAAATCGTAAAGTTGGAATAGGCTTCGAGTATAACAAATCTGTAGGAAAACCAAGCAACATAACCCCCTTTAGAAAAAGTGCTGAAGAAAGGGGTATCCCACATGTTGTTAAAGACACACCGAAACCTCTCTTCATAACACCGATAGCTGAACCCATCCTTGAGAGCTCTGTACTAATTGCATATGAAATGCAGTTGGAAGATCTTGAGGAAGAGAAGAAGAGAGGAGAACAGGTTAAGGACATAAAAGGAGTTAATGTCCAGAAAGAAAAATGTGCACTAGAAACACTAGTGAAAGATGTGGGAACTTCTGATTCCCCCAGACCTGGTGTAGGTGCAAAAGACTTAAAGAATAAAATGAACAGACCCAACACGTTTGTGAACAGTAGGAATAGTAACAATAAATTTCATTCTACTGAAAACTTCAAATATGCTGATAAAATTGAAGTAGAATCTGTTAAACCCCCTACTGTATTGAATAACATGCCTACTATTGATGCTTTCCATAAACCATGTGGTATAATGAATTGCATGTTATGTGCCTTTAATGCTATGACTGCTTACTTCAAACGCATGATAGCTAAGAAAGATAACATGACACCTAGACAGCACATCAATAGTAAATTTGCTAAATCCAAGACTGCGACTCCTTCACCTGAGAAGAAGGAATCATATATTCCTAAGTCTAAACAGAAAGTTGTTAAGACTGTTTATAGGAAGGTAGGAACAGTCAAGGAAGAAAAGGATGTTGTTCGAAAAGGATCTGTTGTCAAAGCAGACAAAGGTCAATTTTTTAAGTATGCCGGGCCCAATCAATTTTGGGCTCCGAAGACAAATTAATCCGTTTGATAATTGCAGGGAGTTAAACAGGTAAACAGAGTTATATGGATCCTGGACAGCGGATCGTCAAGGCATATGACCGGAGATAGAGCCCTGCTATCAGACGTGGTTGAGAGAGCTGGCCCAGTCGTCACCTTTGGAGATAACAGCAAAGGAATGACTATGGGTTATGGCAAGTTAAATACAGGAAATGTTATCATTGAAAATGTCTCTTTGGTGGAAGGACTTAAGCACAATCTACTCAGCGTCAGTCAATTTTGTGATAGAGGTTACAAAGTAAACTTTATCAAGGAGAAGTGCTTAATAGCTCATTCTAAAGAAGACAGACTAGCCTTGCGTGGAGTAAGGAAAGGAAACTTGTACGTAGCTGATTTCAACTCGGGAACTGAAGCCGAAGCAAACTGTTTCTATTCAAAAGCTTCAACAGAGGAAAGTTGGCTATGGCACAAGAAGCTCTCACACCTGAATTTCAAAACAATGAACTCTCTAGTCAAGAGGGATTTGGTGAGAGGACTGCCTCCGATGGAATTTACACAAGAAGGATTGTGTGAGGCATGTCAAAAAGGCAAGTCAAAGGAAGCAACTCACAGAGGCACAGACACTACAAACATCACTGAACCACTTCAACTCCTTCACATGGATTTATTTGGTCCAGTAAATATTCTGTCTATGTCAAGGAAGAAATACGCCTTAGTAATTGTGGATGACTTCACAAAGTATACATGGATTTTATTCTTGAATTCTAAAGATGAAACTCCACATTTGGTGATTGATCATATAAAGCTGATTGAGTTAGATTCAAAGTTACCTGTCCGAGCAATCAGATCAGATAATGGAACAGAATTCAAAAATGAAGTTCTGAATAACTTCTGCTCAGACAAGGGGATAACAAGGCAGTACTCAGCACCAAGAACTCCACAACAAAATGGAGTTGTAGAAAGGAAAAATCGAACCCTGATTGAAGCTGCAAGGACTATGCTAAGTGAATCAAGGTTACCTATCTACTTCTGGGCTGAAGCAGTTAATACAGCTTGTTATACTCAAAATCGAACTCTGATCAACAAAGATCATATGAAAACTCCCTATGAATTAATGGCTGGCAAGAAACCAACTCTCAAGTACTTTCATGTATTTGGAGCCAAATGCTTTGTGCTAAAAGATGGAGATGAACGCATTGGCAAATTTGAGGCCAAGGCACATGAAGCCATTTTTGTCGGATATTCAAGAAGAGCATATAGGGTTTACATAATTGATCAGCACCAAGTGAAGGAAAGTGTCAATGTAACTTTTGATGACACTAAACTCCCAATTATCCAAACTGAAGATTCTTCTGAGTCATTAAAATTCGACAATTATCCAGACTCACATACTGAGGATGAAGAAGAACCTGAAGTTGCAGCAGGAAATAATGACATCAATGATGGTAATGATCCAGGTATTAATGGTGGAAACAATGGCAACACTGGGGATTCTACTAATACCAGTGGTGGATCAACAAGTCATCCTGGCAGCAACTCAGGGGGAGATGAAGGATCAACTGGCAGAACACAACATCACAATGAATTTCGAGGCGAATCATCAAGATCAAACCTACCTAGGGAAATGATATGGAGCAGAGATCATCCTTTTGAATTGATCATAGGTGATCCAGATGTTGGAGTAAGAACCAGAAGTGCAACTTCAAATGAATGTTTATTTTCAGTTTTTCTATCTCAAGAAGAACCAAAGAAGATTGAAGAGGCACTAATTGATCCAGATTGGGTTCTTGCCATGCAAGAAGAACTCAATCAGTTCGAAAGACAAGAAGTCTGGACACTGGTACCCAGGCCTAAAGATAGATCTGTTATTGGCACAAAATGGGTATACAGGAACAAATTAGACGGTGATGGCATTGTTACAAGGAACAAAGCCAGACTGGTTGCAAAAGGTTACTCCCAGGAAGAGGGAATTGATTATGACGAGACCTACGCACCAGTTGCAAGACTTGAAGCCATCAGGATATTTCTGGCATTCGCAGCACATTCCAATTTTAAAGTCTATCAAATGGATGTGAAGAGTGCATTTCTGAACGGAAAGCTAGAAGAGGAAGTTTATGTGGAACAGCCCCCTGGCTTTGAAAATCCAGAGTTTGCTGATTTTGTGTACTTTCTTTTCAAAGCTCTCTATGGACTCAAGCAAGCACCGAGGACATGGTATGACACTCTCTCTGAGTTTTTACTTGAAAATGGTTTCACTAGAGGTGTCATAGATAAAACTCTCTTTTACAAATTACATAATGAAGATATGATATTTGTCCAAGTTTATGTTGACGATATTATATTTGGTTCTACTAACGAAAACTTGTGCAAGAGATTTGCTAAGTTAATGCAGAGCCGATATGAGATGAGCATGATGGGTGAGCTGTCATTCTTCCTTGGATTGCAAGTAAAGCAAAAGGAAGATGGGATTTTTATTTGCCAATCAAAGTACGTAAGAGATCTTCTCAGAAAATACAGTCTAGAAGATTCTTCACCGGCAAAAACCCCAATGCCAACAGCCACAAAGCTTGACAAAGATGAAACTGGTAAGAAAGTTGACATCACAAGCTATAGAGGTATGATAGGCTCTTTATTATATCTAACTGCTAGTAGACCCGATATAATGTTTGCAACATGCTTATGTGCAAGGTTTCAATCTGACCCAAGAGAATCTCATCTAATAGCTGTTAAACGAATTTTTAGATATCTAAAGGGTACACCAGATCTTGGAATTTGGTACCCTAAGGATACAGGTTTTGACCTAATAGGCTATACAGATTCAGACTATGCAGGGTGCAGGATGGACAGGAAAAGTACCTCTGGAAGCTGTCAGTTTCTAGGACGACGGTTGATCTCCTGGTACAGCAAGAAACAACATTCAGTATCTACCTCGACAGCCGAAGCAGAATACATTGCGGCAGGTAGCTGTTGTGCACAGATCTTGTGGATTAGGAATCAGCTAAATGACTATGGACTTGCGTTGAACAAAATTCCAATTTTCTGCGACAACACAAGTGCTATAGCTATTTCCAACAATCCTGTACAACATTCACGAACCAAGCACATTGACATAAGGTATCACTTTATCAGAGAGCATGTCATGAATGGAACTGTGGTGCTACATTTTGTACCCACAGAAGATCAAATAGCCGACATCTTCACAAAACCACTTGACGAATCCACTTTCTCAAAGCTGGTTAGTGAATTAGGGATGTTAAATAATGGCTAATTTTTGATTGCTAGGAATTAATTTAAGCTCATAAATATTAAATGTTAATATTTAAAGAGTTTATGAGACTTGAATTAATAAAATCCTAGGGCTTATGAATTTTTGGAAAATTATCTTAAGATTAAATCAATATCCTTAGAAGATAATTGTTTCAATTGAAGCATAAGTAATTTTGGATAAATTAAGCATTTATAAGCATTATCTGTTGTTTTAATATAGTTATTTTAAGCATGTATATTAATATTTATTTTACTAATTATTATTGTACATTAATATAAATGATTATGTTATTAATTAATCAATTAATTTACTCATTAAATTAATTCAAAAATGAGTTAATTCAATTCTTAAATTAATTAGAACAATTAATAATGTAAATATTTATTATATGTCTTTAATAATTTGTTAATATGTAAATTATAGTATTACTCTTCTATTTATTAATGCTTGTTAATATTTATGTTGTTTTAATTTACTGTAATATGTATTTAATTATATTTCAGTATGTATTTTATTCAAATCTCGGTATGACCTTTCTTTATATAGAAATTCGGCATGACTTTTCATTTTTAATAAAAAGTCATACCGAGTATCTATATAAAAGAGTCATACTGAGGCAACCGAGTTTCTTGTTTATTTATCTTTACTATTTTCCTTAAACAAAACTCGGTATGACCTTTGAAAAGTCATACCGAGTCTTTTTGTAAACAAGTCTTAGCATCTCTTTTACTTTACAATAAGTCATACTCATTAATATACACACACACTGTCATACATACACACGAACAGGTTCTCTTCCAATTCAAAAAAAAAAATCGATCGATTCTTGTTCTAAAACAACTGATTCCAGTTGCTAATTTCCATTTACAAGCATCTTTGCTTGCTAGATTGATAAAATCGAATAAATCAAAGGAAACTCTGCCCGATTTTCGTCTAAATCGAACACTGCTTTTGTTCTTGATAAAATACGATTCTTTTGGTTTGGATTGTGATTAAAGACTGTGGTGTAGTGAATTGTTGATTAAAGTTGATTTGGGATTATTAATTAGGGTTTCAATTTTTAAAGTGTAATTTTCGAATTAATTGACTTGTATTTGTTAATTTTAAGTTGTAATTGCACTTTATAATTTTATTATTTGTAATAGCTTAAATAAAAAAAAAAAAATGGCTGGTTATTGCGAATTAGTAAAAACTAATTTTGTTGGATATTTTAATCCGGTGAATTGTTCAGTCGAGAGGTTTCGACCGTGGATCGTATTTATGAATGAACATTCACTCGTCAGAACTGCAATTACTCTGAACGCCCCGTTGCAAGTGTTAGCACTTAGGGCTCTGTATTCCACTGCTAGGAATAGGAGTACTGCAGGCAGAGTTCAATTCTCGTTCAGCATAGGAGATCATGAATACATGGTGACTGAAGAGGACGTGAACAGGATTCTAGGCTTTCCAACAGACAACTTCATGGATCCACCCACTGTACCAGAAATTCTAGAATTTTTCTACAACATTCAATATCAGGGTGAGATCAACTTAGTAAGGATGACTAAGTCCAAGTTGGTAAGCGAGTGGGACTACTTCTTTGACACGTTAGCCAAAGTGTTTGCTCCCACTACAAAGAACAACTTCAACAACATATCTTCAATACTACAGATCATAGGGTTTTCTGTGGCCCACAATCGGAGGATAAATTTTGGGAAGTTAATTCTAAAAGAAATAATCAGGAAAATGGGGAAACCAGAAAGCAGGGAACATAATGTACAAGTTTACTATCCAAGGTTCCTGATGCTGTTTATGAATGACTTGTTGATGGAAGAAGACAAAGCCTTATTTCAGAATGGTCCTGTAGAAGAATCTCCGACTTCTCAGAACAACTTATTTGCAAGGCTCCACAACAACCCCAAGTTTCAAAATGTGCAAGTGGTAAGGACAGATTATATGACTGAGATACTAGATCTTATTGTTCATCCTGTGCAGGAACAAGAGGCAGAACAAGTGCCTATGCAATTAGAACATCCTGTGCACCTTCTACTTGAAGCTGCTCAGCATGTCGATCAAGTGGCACAAGATCAACAGGATATCAGCTACGAACCTGAAAACACACAGGTTCCACCCCCAGCTGAATTAGAGCCTCAAACAGTTCTTCCTTCTTCCTCCTCTTCGCTTAAAGTCAGAAAAAGGAAGACACCTGTCAGAATAGTTAGGGGTCTTGGTGCTGATGTGAGTGAACCCGCAGCTCTGTCTCCACAATCTAAAAGATCTAAATTTCAACCAGAGACACCTGCAGACTCATCCTTTTCCTCTCAATGGGATATGGATTTTGACATGGCCATTCAAGGTTCTTTAGATACACTTGCTCAACCAGATAGTGAGGAAAGCACACTGCTAGCTCTCACACTAGCAGGACCTCCGCTTGCAGATACACAAACACATGAGGGCACATTTGTTGAAGAAAATGTTTTTGATAAAATCCCGTCGGATGCCACCTATGTTGTGGACCATGACATTTTCGATGCAGTGCAGCATCAAACACCCTCCGAGGTATTAAGGGGCATCACAGACTCTAATGAGCCATTCACTACATTGTCTAAGGTGGTGACCCCCCTGGATTCTTTACATCCAGTTCTTTTAAAAGAAGGTCTTGAATCCACTGGTGGATTTGAGAGGCAACCACTCCATAGAGGGAGATGGGACTCCATTCAAGGAGTAGCTACGTCAGTAGCGGAGCCACTTCAAGTTAATCTTGTTGAGGACGCGCCTTCACAGGCATCAGAAGAGCATTTCGACTCTTCAAAAGCAATTGTAATATATGCAGGTACAGCTTCAGGATCTGGAAAGGAGCTAAACACTAGTGATGTGAGGCATACACAAAGTGAAACACATGCACCGAGTGAAAGTGAGTTAAACAGGAGTGCAAGTGAGCTGAGTGCACACACACACAGTGATTTATTATCAAAAATGGAAGCTCTCCAGAGGGAAATACAAATTGTTCAGGCTGAGTTGGTAAAAGTAAAAGCACAAGCAGAAGAAAAATCTACATCTGCCTCTGTAACACAGCAGCTGACAATTGTTCGAAATGATGTTGATAGTGTCAAGTCATCCATTCTTCTAAAAACACAAGATATCCAGCACGTACAGAGTCTCATTGCTGAAGATATGAAAGAAGTGAGCAAATTACATGAAAAAAATTGATGACGTTGAGAAAAGTTTAACCCTCACAATCATTGAAAATGAAAAGATCTCTACTCAACGATTCACCAAACTAGATGATGGCATGACACATCTGAATGAAGGAATGAAGCAAGTCTATCTGACTATGCAGAAAATGTTGACATCTTTTGAAGCCTCTAAAACTCAAGAGGATCCCTCAACTAAGGGGGAGAAAGCAAAGGAGAAAGTAGCTGAAGATGAAAGGACTTCTACGAAAGACAAAGGCAAAGCCAAGCTGTTTTCTGAAGAAGAATTTCAATCGTTTGATCCAGTACCAGAAGAACAGTACTATGCCCAAGAGCAATTCATTGATGACAGTGCTCATGATGAATCAGATATTCCTGACTACTGCAGAGCTGAGGATGAAACTGCATTTGATGAAGAATTTTTGTTTCCAAAAGAAGTTGATCCAGCCTATGAAGAGGCAATGAAGAAACTAAAAGAAGACATCAAGGCAAGTCATGCAAAAACTGAAAATCTGAAAGCTCTAGTCATAGAAAGAACCAAGGCAGAAAGAGAAGAAAGCCAAGAAAAGCAAAATCTCTGGGCCATAGCAGTCAGAGAGAAAAAGAGAGATGTACAGCTCAAAATTGGAAAGAAATGGGATACTGCAAGAAAAATAATGGACAAACATCAAAAGGGTCCATTTGAAGACAAGCATCTGAAATCATTAATTGATCGTCTAGAAAAGACAAACGACAACATTGACAACTTCATGAAAGCTCTGAAAGAGGAAGTGGACTACATCACTATCTTAGTGGATCACATTCTTGAAGACTGGCAGATACTAGTCTATACACACAGGAATGGGACATTCAGAATTTCCTTGGAGTTTTTCAGACAAAGAAGTTTATCAGTAATATGGACGTTCTTGAACAAAGTCAAGAGAAGCTCAGAAGAAAATGAACTTCTCAGGGATAGACTTAGAATCTTTGCAACAGCTGCTAGTCCTCAAATCTTATTTGATCCTCACGAGGTAAGATTCTTTTCAAACAAGCTATATCAAATCTTTCAGTTAAATGAGGAATCATTAAAGGGCTACACAGTTAAGTACATGATTCAAGTTGAAAGGATGCTAAGGTCGAAAGGATTTAAATCCCAAGCTAAGATGGATGCTGCAGAAAAGATAAGAAACTACTGTCTATCAAAGAGGATTCCGTCATACATCAGGCAAATACCAAAGATAGATTCAACACAACCATCTGATGTAGAAGAAGAGATAGTAGATCCTGTTGAACAGGAAGTACTGTGGCAGTTAGCAAGAGCTGAGCAAAGAAGGTTGTATGGAGAGGCCACTACAACAGAACAATCAGTAACCGAAGAGGTACCAAGGACACCTGTTCATAAAGGTTCAATCCTAGAAGAAGGTGAAGTTGATACTTCTGAAGACGGAAGACGTAGATAGAACAAGATAGAATCTTTGTAATATTTGTTCAGTGCTAGAGGAACATCTATCTTGTATTTATCTTTTATGTATGAATCTGGAAAATTGTTAAATATAAAACCAGAACTTTTGTTTATTATTTACAAGTCACTACATGTCGTACTACTTTCTTAGTTGTTAGTTGAGTTATCCTCTAGGAATTTGTGTGTTAAATGTTTAACAACAAATAGGGGGAGATTGAAAGGCATATGACTAGGCCTATTTGTAATAATTAGATGGCAACTCAACTCTAACTAATAAAGAGAAGTAAATACTAAACACCAAACAGGAATCAAGACGAAGACAGTCAACTAATCACAAAGGATCCAAGTATCAGAGATATTTTCTAGGATTGCTACTCAACACTGGATGAAGTTCATTTCTATGTTCAAGCGTCAGTGAAATTAATAATGTGGTAGTACTTCTATAGAAGACAGAAGATATAGAAGATTTCAAGTGGTTACTACAAGCAGATTCCAGAAGAAGAATGCAAACAGTGAAGAAGAATTAATGACAGAAGGCCTCTAGTTAAATGTTATTTAAATGGAGAATATTTATTGGGATGACACAAATGAACCAGACAGTACATTTGTGTGTCAACTAATATAATATTTATTCTTTATTTAATTCAAGAGGTTTCAAGATCAGAAGTCGAAGAAAAGACAGGAAGATTTCAAGACTATCAGCACGGCTGCGACTAAAGATAATATTTTAATTCTACTATCAATTGTTGATTAATTATTTAATTTATCTAATTAAATTAATTCAAGTTGAAATTAATTTAATTTATAAATTAACTAATTAAATTAAGTAGAATTAATTTACTATAAAAGAAACGGATCAAAATGACTTATATATATATATATATAATCAGTTAGTATGACTTTCAATAAGTCATACCGAATTTCTTTATATATATATATATATATAAGTCATACCGAGCCTGTTTAAATAAGTCATACCGACCTATTTAAATAAGTCATACCGAAGCAATTTGATTAAGTCATACCGAGCAGATTTGATTAAAAGGTCATGCTGAGTTGATTTTGTTTAATTTAAATAAGTCATACCGATTTATTTAATTAAATAAAATCTGGATATGACTTTCAAAAGGTCATACCGAACTTTTGATAAGTCATACCGAGTTTTAAAAGGTCATACCGACCAGAAATAAATCATGCCCAGTCTTTTAAAAGTCATACAAGTGTTAAAATAAGTCATACAGACTTATTTTCTTGAAATTAAGTCATTCTAGAAAAGGTCATACCAGCCTTTTCTAATCTCTATAAATATGAGAAGATTGCTTCATTTGTTTGTTGTTCAACTTGTGAAGAGTTAGAAAAATCAGATCAAATTCAGTAATTTATCTGCATTGTAATATTCACAGATTTCTGTGCTGAGTTTGAATATAATTGTTTAAACACGAACACTTCATGTCGAATTCGTTCTAGACTTTATATCAATTATATAACAGTTTTTCTAAAATATTAATTGTGTAATACTAATCAAGTTAAAATAATATCTTTCACTTGAACAGTATTTCATTATAATTAATATTTCGTGAGTAATTAAAATAATATTTTTAATCCAATTATTCAGCGAATAATTATCAGATATTGTATTCAACCCCCCCTTCTACAATATCAGGGACCAACAACTCTATATGCTGTTCTTTTAATTTTATAGCCCATGAATATTCCTTCATATGCTTTAGTATCAAACTTCCCTTTGATGACCTCTGTTGAGTCTTTTATGATATAACATTTGCTTTCAAACACATGAAAGTACTTGACAATAGGTTACCTTCCTGTCATCAACTCATAGGGTGTTTTTCCAAAAGCCTTGTTGACCATAGTCATGTTTTGAGTATAACAGACTGTATTAATAGCTTCAGCCCAGAAATAAGTAGGAAGTTTTACTTCACTCAAAATGGTTCTTGCAGCCTCAGTGAGATTTCTATTTTTCCTTTCTAGAACATCATTTTGTTGAGGTGTCCTAGGTGTAGAGAATTGTTGAGTAATGTCATTGTCTTTGTAGAAATCATTCATGATACTGTTTTTGAATTCAGTACCATTGTCACTTCTCAAGTTTTGGACTTTGAACTTGAGATTCTTGTCAAGGACTCTTACTGGATCAATAATTTCTTGTGCAACTTCATCCTTGATTGCTAAGAACCTCACCCAAGTGTATCTTGAAAAATCATCAACCATCACAAGGACAAATCTTTTCTTTGCCAGTGACTGCACATTCACAGGACCAAATAAGTCCAAATGAATAAGTTGAAAAGTTTCATTTATTGAACCACTATGAGTGCTTTTGTGAGTAGCTCTCCTTAGTTCCCCTTTTGACAATCCTCACACAATCCTTCTTGATAGAATTCAAGTTGAGGAAGGCCTTTCACTAATTCTCTCTTCATCAATTAATTCATAGATTTAAAATTTAAGTGAGAGAGATTCTTGTGCCACAATCAACTCTTAGAAGATGAAGCTTTGCTGTAGAAACAGTAGACTTTGTCCTTTCTTATTGAATCAAGGTCAGCAATGAATAAGCTTCCATTCCTTACTCCTTGAACAACTTCTTCTCCTTTTTTTTCTTAACAATTGAGCATCTGTCTTAATCAAAACCAACTTTGTAATCTTTTTCACAAAATTGAGTAACACTCAATAAATTGTGCTTCAATCCATTCACTAGAGCAGTTTTATCAATCTTCAAGTTACCAATTTCCAGAATGCCATATCCCATTATGAAACCAAAGTTGTTGTCACCAAAGGTTATATAAGGGCCAACCATTTATTTGAACTGTGATAGCATGGCTTTATCACCTGTCATGTGTCCTGAGCATCCATTGCCAATGATCCATATGATTCTTTTATTTTTCCTATTGCCCTTCAAAGCAAGATTTTCAAGTTGCTTTTGGTACCCACTTCTCATTGGGTTCATCTGGCTTAGCTAAATCACAGTTTAAGATATAATCAATTGGTTTGCTTTCATTAGCTTTGAGCATGACTCCCGTGGCCACCCATTTAGATTTGATCATTGGTTTTGGATTCTTGTTCCTGGGTGGCTTGCCCATCCTTACTTTAGGAGGACTTGAAGTCTTTGCCTTTCCAGTTTTAATAGAATTATGCAGGCATATATTGTTGGATGCAATAAGCATGTTAAAGCAGATACTCAGCATGTTTATTTTACATGGCATGCAATCAATATTTCCACAATGAGATACTTGTCTGTCTATTAAGAGAGTACTATGCAAATTTCCATTAACAGATGTAACATGTTTCACTTCAGACTTACTCTTGGTATAAGCATGAGTTAAATGACTAGAAGACCCATAGTTGTTATACAATTTTCTAGGATCATTAGGAATGTAACCATAATCATTCTTCTTGTTTATTCCTAACTTTCCAATTATGTTCTTCTTGGTTTTCATGACAATAGCTTTAGAAGTCATTGTCTTACTAGTATTGACAGTAAGTTTAGATGGAACTGTCTTGACAGTAAAATTTGATCTTACTGTCTTGACAACATCTTCTGAACTTACTGTCTTGCTAGTATTGACATCATCTTCTAGACCCTGAGTACTGTTAAGGGGAAAACTAACTGTCTTGTGGATTTTGACAGTATCTTTTGACCTAAGGGTTTTTGTGACAGCATCATTGTCCTCATCATTTAGAATTTATTTAAGAATTAGAGATTTCTCATCAAATTCAAACTCAGGCTTTTTAAACATGGGATTCTTGACTTTTCTAAGTATAAAGGGTCTGACAGTAGGTTTTTCAATAGTATTGTCTTCCTCTACCACATGCTTCTTACTATTTTTCTTCTTATAGTTAAACCCTATACCTACCTTTTGATTTTAGTATTATCAACATGGTATGATTTTAACAATGAAGAAGGATTCTTGTAGCCTTTGATTTTTTGTTCATTTTCATTAATCTGTTTTCTGAGAAATTCCTCAATCTGAGAAGCACAAACTACCTTGTTCTTAAGAATCTCATTTTCTTGTCATAAGGACTCAAAAGCATTCTGTCTAAGCTCTAGTTCTTCATTCTTTCATTTGAATGATTCATTAGCTTTAGTCAGTTTAACAATCTCTTCTTTAGTAGCTATAGCATGCTTGTATGAATATTAAAAATTTCAGAACTTAAACATTCATCAATTTTCTTGTATTGAGATGCAATCATATCAATAGTAGCAAGAAAAGGTATCTGACTTGATGAAAGAGGTGACTCTTCTCTAAAATTTTCCATGAGAGCTAGGTTTCCATATTCTTCTTCCTCTTCATCGTCAGATTCCTCCCAGCATTTGCCTTCAACTACAAATGCCCTTCCTTGTTGCTTCATGAATAAGGCGTCATACTTTGCCTTGAGTTCCTTATAGTCATTGCCATTTCTTCTAACTTCCTTTGACCTTTTACATTCAGTTGCAAAATGACCCATCTCATTACAATTGTGGCATCTTATCTTAGATATGTCCACCATTCTTGTCTTGTATCCACCTTTGCTACTTCTTCCGGGTTTTAATGTGTTTCCTTTATTGAACTTGGAGTTTAGAACTTTAGGTTTGATGAACCTGTTCTTCTTGAATCTCAGGTTTAAGAACTTCATTTCCATGTAGGCCATGGTTTTATTTTCCATATTATCAAGTTCATTTAGGGTGTAGAACTCATATTCATCACTATCCTTGAGTTCAAGAGTAACACTTTCATCTTCATCAGTGACCTCTTCAATCTTGATTTGCTGTTGATGTTGAGACTCTTGAAACTGTAGCATCTTTGGATCTTGAGCCACTAGATCATTTGATGTGTTGACCATTTTTCCTCTTTGTCTAGACCGGATAACTCTCTTTTGTAACAGTTCTAGCTCATAGATTTTTAGAATGCCATACAAAGTTTTAACAGATTTGGAAATAAAAGCCTCATACTGAGACACCATGATTTGTTTTTGGTTATCTTTCACCTCTTCTGTTCCTTCACAGAGTATCTCAATGGTTTTCCATATTTTTTTGGCACTTGTGCAGTTGACAATGTTGTTGTACATCACATTGTCAAGTGCTTCAATGATTATGAATTGCAAGCAATCATCCGGGGCTACTTTTTCTTTTTCAGTATCATTGTACTCTGAATCCTTTTTAAGAACACAGTAGGCAGGTATTGTCTCATATTCTACTGTGGTTTCAGGTACATATGATTGAGGAATAAAAGGACCATTTTCCAAAATACTAGGATAAAGTAGATTGGCTATTTTTATGAATAACATAAATTTTCTTTTCCAAAGATTTTAATGTTCTTTGTTAAATGTGAGTATTTTTATATTGCTTACTTTCTATGCACTCATCATGGATCTTTTCAGGTTAGATATATTAAACCAACTGCTATGACACCAGTTGTTAGGTGAGATAAATGTTGCAGAAGGGGGGTTAAAAGTAACTTGGTTAATTATGTCTAATTCTTGCTAACAATACACAAGAATAATAATTAACAAGTTTTATGGTACAAACATAAAAACAGATAAGTAAGACAGTGTTTTAAACTTTGAAAATAATTTTATTGTTTTTGTTTTGCTACAATTGACTGGAAATGAATTCTAGCTTTGATAGATATAATAACAATGAATTTGCTAATGTTTCTATTTTTGAGAGAGTATCTCAGTTGCATAAGAGAAAACACTTGTGAGATATGTGTATTTATACTGAAATACATGTCTCACTTACACGTGCACTTTCCCTTGTTCTTAGAACAAAGCTTGAAATGAAAACTAAGCTTTTTTCATTCAAATTTGCCTTCATTCCATTTGTAAATAAAATAGCTCTAAGATGTGCAGAAACCTTTGACTCTTTGAGCATGCTTTAACTTTTGCTTGTCTTCTCCCAAGTTGTAGTAGTAAACTTGAGAGACTAGATAGACATGTCCAAATCATTCCTTATAACTTCACTATCTTAGTCTGCTACCTGGAAAAGACTGTCAGATTTACTTAGAGTTTACTATCAACTTTTAGCTCCTCTATGGTGACAGTATCTTTGGCTCCGAATACTTTGGTAACAAGTTTTGATAGTCTTCTAAAATATATTGTCTCCAAAACTGTTGTCAACTATCCCCGCTAATATTACTGTCAACTATCCCCGCCAACAATGCTGTCACTAAAACTTGTTGTCTTCAAATCTTCATTCTCCGCCAAGTTTACTATCAATGGGATAGTTGATGTCAGTAATACTAGCTGTCTTCAAATATTCATTCTTCGCCAAGTTCACTGTCAATGGAATAGTTACTGTCATCTGTCCCAATTGTGCTGTCACTTGAATATGTTGTCATAGGCTTGAGTGTTTAATGTTACTTCATGGATTTGAACAATGTTGTGCATGAACACTTTGTGAACTTCTACTCCATGGATCAAGTTATTACATTTGTACATGACAATTACTATTAAAATTACTGTCACCTATTTGACTTTGTTAAACATACTGTTTCAAGTGCCTATCTAAACATACTGTCAATATACATATGACAATACATTTTACTTAGCATATTATAAGTTAAGACTAAGTAATTTTTAGTTGATTACACTGTTAACACCACAATACATAACAGAATTTTAGTCCTTATAATAGATCTGGCCACCAGAAATGGCAATCTGAAACACAGAGCAAAAGAAAGGTACCTCGAGATGGGAAAAGTAAAAGTATATGGCACATATGTGGAATAGAGGGGCATTGGGCCGCACTGACCGCATCCCAAAACATTTTATTAATCTATATCAGTCATCCAAGAGGTCCAAATAAAAAATGGTGAAAACAAATTTTGCCAATAATAACCTTGATGATTCTCCAATAATCACAACTGGAGGAATGAACATTAATGGTCCGAATGAACCTAATGAACTCACATGTGATAGGCCGAAGATTAGTTTCATATAATTATTATATTTACCTATATTATCTTTTTTAACTATGTAATGTTCTATGTTTCTATTAAATAAATTATGTTATTTAATTATATAAAGAATGAACACCGAAGATATGTGCATTGCTAATTTTGGTACAACTCATAGGATTCTACAAAACCTAAAATATTTTATGCAATTAACCAAAACTGAAGCGCAAGTTGGGACTATATCTGGTGTATCTAACATAGTTAAGGGTTTTGGAAAAGCTAGTTTTATCTTACCTAATGGCACACCCATTCATATTCCAAATGCATTATTTTCTAGTAAATCTACCAGAAATCTTCTAAATTTTAAGGATACCCGGCTCAATGATTTTCACATCGAGACCACTTCTGAAACTGATAAAGAATATCTTCTCATCACCTCTGCTAATTCTAGCAACAAGAAAATATTAGAAAAGTTCCACTCACTATCCTTAGGATTATATATGATGAAGATCAAAACCATTGAGTCACATAAAATTGTTGCTCCCAAACTCACAGATCCAAAATCATTTACACTTTGGCATGAAAGATTAGGTCACCCTGTTGTCTCTATGATGCTCACATTATAGAAAATTCTACTGGACATCCTCTTAAGGATTTTAAAGTTCTATCAACAAATGACATTCCTTGTTCAACACGTTCTTTAGGAAAATTGATTACTCTGCCATCTCCTACTAAAGTTCAGCTGGAAAATCCAGGTTTTGTAGAAAGAATCCAAGACAACGTATGTGGACCTATACATCCATCATCTGGTCTATTTAGATATTTCATGGTCTTAATCGATGCCTCAACTAGATGGTCTCATGTTTGTCTTCTCTCAACTCGTAATGACGCTTTTATAAAATTACTTGCTCAAATTATTAAATTACGATCTCAATTCCTAGATTATCCCATAAAGTCAATATGTTAAGATAATGCTGGCGAATTCACATTTGTAACTTTTAGTGACCTTTTCTTGTCTGTAGGAATCCGGTTCCTCATGTACATACACAAAATGGATTAGCTGAGTCATTTATCAAAAGACTTAAGCTCATTGCAAGACCTTTGTTGTTAAAAGTAAAATTACATACATCTATTTGGGGTAATGCAATACTTCACACTACCAACATTATTAGGATTAGACCGACTGCCTATAATAAACATTCTCCACTATAATTGATACTTGGTCAAATTCCAAACATCTCTCACTTCAAATTTTTTGGAAGCGTTGTATATGTCCCAATCGCTCCACCACAGAGATAAAAATGGGAGCCCAGAAAAGAATAGGTATTTACGTTGATTTCGATTCAACATCTATAATTAGATATCTTGAACCACTAACTGGAGATTTATTTACCGTGAGATATGTAGATTGCCATTTTGAATAAAACTAATTATAGATGAAACACATCAGGATTACATTTTCTATATCCGCGTACCGGTCAATGTGAACTTGAAGTTAAAAGAATTATTTACATGCAAAATATCACAAATCAAATGCCAGACGCATTTATCGATTCTAGAAAAGTAATAAAATCTCATATACCTGCAGTAAATACTCCAGCTAGAATAAATATACCAATTCAAAAATTAAATTATAAGGAATTTGTTACAGAATCAAACCCATGTTTGAAGCGTGGTAGATCGGTCGGTGCAAAAGATATTGCACCAAGAAAACGAAAAATAAAGAAAATTGTCCCAGAAGTGGAACATGCTCCAGAAGTAGCAATTATCCCCGAAGAGGTATTATATCTTGAAGAGATTTTAGTCTCTGAAGACACGAGATTAAATAATCATGAAATTTTAATAAATTATGTGCACGATATGAAATTATGGGATTGAAGTAAAGTCGTAATCGATGATATATTTGTGTACTCTGCGACATTAGATATCGACATAAATTCCGATCTTGAGCCACATAGTGTTGATGAGTGCCGTCAAAGAAAAGACTGGTCTAAATGGAAAGACGCAATTCAAACAGAATTAAATTTATTACGCAAGAGAGAAGTATGTTAGCTAAAGTAGGAGTGTACATAATGTAAAAGCAATCTTGTAATATTTCATATTCTAGCTATAGGTTAAAGGGGTGCATGTGAACATATATAAATTGTAATATTACAAAATAGATTATTTTTCTCATACAAAATAGATTATTACAAAATAGATTATAAATTGTAATCTTGTAATATTACAAAATAGATTATTTTTCTCATACAATAACAAGAAACTGAGAATCACACTTGATTATCAAATTGTAGCAAACCATTAATTTAATATATAAACTGGATTAAAAGTTATTTGGTATTGTTCATTTCACTCCTTAAATCACACCACATACACAAATTACTACTGATTTCAACTAAGAAAGAAAAGTAAAAGAATTTAAAAATATCCATTCACCCCTCCTCTATATATTTTTGAGAAACGTGAAGCCATTGGACTGTAGTTGTTTGCTGAGTTTCGTATCTCATTCTTTTAATATTTCATATTTCATGCAATAGAAATTTGAAGTACATTTGATTTTGAGAAACTCGTGTTAGAATTAGATTGATACTTGATATTCATGATATTTGTATTTTAAATTATTTGAGATTTTGAGTAGAGATGAATATAATATTTGCCGCGCTTCCACATCTATTTTTCGTTATTAGTTTCCAATTTTGTAAGATAATAGTCTGAAAAATGGAGGGCTGTTACAATACCACTATATATTATATATGCAAAGTTTTATAATTTTAAATAAAATACTAATTGAAAAATCATATATTTTTAACATCATATTTTCCTTATAATATATTATAAAATTATTTTAAAATATAATACAAACATATAATTTATAATTAGTATTCTGTTGTATTAAGTTATATATATATATATATATATATATATATATATATATATATATATATATATACCTAGTTTGGTTTTCATTTCCATTTTGTAATTTTTATGTGATTGTGTGTGTATATATCATTTTTAGTTGGAATTTTAATAGATGTAATTATTTTAATCAAATTTATAATAATTTCTTAACTTTTGGACTCAGAGAACAAACACGTTCTGAATGAAGTAATGACTAATGATTATCTTATTGTATCATTTGATTTGATAATAAATTTTTGTATTTTTTAGAAAATATAATTTTTTTAATTTTCTTACAAAAATACGTTTTTTTTGTACTTTTTAATTTTGTAAAAATAAAATTTTTACAATTTTTATTTTTACAAATATGCAATTTTGTAACTAATGCAACTAAAATCAATTTCAAGTGCAAACACGAACAACTTCAAATTTTTTCAAAAAAATTGCATTAAATTGCATTTGATTATAAATTATAGATAAAATGGTTACATTTGATTTTTTTTAAAGGTATTTGTAGTGTGTGCTCGTGGACACACGTTATGTACGATGAGTTTGATTCTTTTTGATTAGTGTGATTTTGTGCGATCAATAAAATTTTGACAATTAAATTTCTAATGTGTGTTCATGGGCACATTATAGAAAAACAGTACTTTAAATTGCAAACTTTATTTTTATAAAAAATTTCAAAAATAGTAAAATGATAAAAAAATATTTTTGATAAATACCCTAATCCTAAAAATATGTTTAATCCAATTGAGAAAAACCCTATCCTACCCAATTTTTTTTAAAAAACTGGGCTTGGTCCGTTTTCAGTAAGCACCGATATTTCTGCAGATTAAACTTTTGTGCTGTTTATTTTATGATTATTTGTTTTGTTTTGTTTCTGCGGAGGATATTAGTGCCTTTGCCATTCAGAAATAATCTTGAAGAAGCTGGTTGGAAGGTTGGGAGGTCGCCTATTTATAAAGCTGTCACAGCAGCTGATGGCACTATCAAAGTATTTTATTGATCACTTCTACCCAGTTCTATTCATAAATACATTTTGCTACACTATGATTTATCATTTTTTACATCAGATTACTGAATTGCTGATTGCCGTACTTTATGCTGCTGTGATAAAAAGTTCCTAACTGGATTTGCCTAGTTTTGCAAGATGCATCAACTAATGAGAGAAAATGTACTAATTCCCTGTTATAACTTATACGTTATTAGTCACAACATTGTATAGTAAGTGGTTGTGCTTGTTCTTGTGCAACTGCAATTGTTTTTAGGTTATTCCCCTTTGTCAGTAAAATTGATAGACTCATTCATAATAACTTAATGTGCTGAAGATGAGAATCATGCCAATAGATATGAAGGATGATATCAACGATTTTACTTATTAGAAGGACGGATTTCGATCAATCCAGATATATTAAACATCTATGTCATGTTCTTTTACCTTTTTAATGTTTTTTTAGTTACTGATTAAGCTGGAAGATGGTCGGCTGGTTGAAACTGTGGGCATCCCAGTGGAAGATAAGAAAGGCTCAGTTCGTCTTACAGCATGTGTCTCCTCACAGGTAATGTGAAAAAGACATGATAGTTGCAAACATATTATCTTCTATATAAATTTAAGGTTCATATTATGCCTCTTGTTTTAACCTACCTTTTGTTTTTTACTTTTATGTTTTCTGCTACATAATGTTTAAATCACGTGGCTAATAATTGCAGGTAGGCTGCCCATTGCGCTGCTCATTTTGTGCTACTGGCAAGGGAGGTTTCTCAAGAAACCTTAAGAGGCATGAAATTGTTGAACAGGTTTATTATACGCTTTCAGATTCAGGTTTATCTAGTGGGGTACCCTTAAATGCTTAAGTAGTTATGTCACTATCTGGAACTGCATAATATGAGTTTTCCATTGGCATAATGAAGAAAGTTATTGGGTTAACATCATTAGTCATAGAATTACCAAGTGTGAAAATGTTGTACAATAAAATGATTAAATAAGTGGGTGTAAAGTACTGTAGCGGTTTAATTTCAGCATACATTAATGAAATCTAATATATATATATATATATATATATATATATTAGAGTTTGGATCTTCTTGTATCCATCTCTTTTTACCAGCTAAAACTCTTTCTAATAAAAAGGTTCCTTTTCTTATATCTAGGTATTGGCAATAGAAGAGCTCTTCAAACGTAGGGTAACAAATGTGGTATTTATGGGAATGGGGGAACCAATGTTAAACTTGAAAGAAGTTCTTGGAGCTCACCAGTGCCTGAATAAGGTTAGTTGACAACTTTGTTAGCAAACATCAATCATTTACTCTTCTATCTTTTGTGTTGGTGCCAAAACCATTTTACTAAAAGATCAACCAAGTTGCTTCGATATATCAATCCTCCCATGTATGCATTACCATTCTATATATATTAAATACATCAGAACCAACCTTTTAAGAAGCAGTTCATGTTAAAGGGAATTATTTGTAGGTCAAAACTTATTGTTTTAGTTATATAACTAGTTTTTTAATTAATGACTGTCCTCATAAAATTACTGTTTTCCCTTTCGATTTCTTGAAAAATAACATGCGGAGATGCACTTTTTCTCTATAAATTTGATCATATACACAATTCATGAAAACACTATAGTTATTAATAAATCTATTTACTCGGAATTGCGTTCAGAGTGTAGGAAAGGAGTCCCAGGACACGAATCCGAGTGTCAAATATAATATTTTTTTAATAATTTACAGACCTCCTTTTGGACATGTCTTTACATCAATATTGAGGCAGCATCTTTTTTTCTTTACTTCAATTTTACTTTTTTTGCGTCCAAAGTTCCATCTTATATGTGGTCTTTCATTTGGTCAAAGTTTCCAATTTCTTGTCAAAGATTTCTATACGAACTAAATCTAGTGTCTTGTGTCTAAGGATCTGACATCAGTAGGGGGCATGATTCGTGTGTATTTAAATTTCTGCAATTGGCCTTTATTAAAAAACAGCCAAGAGTTTGAGTAACATTGCCTTCAAGTTTCATATGGATAATGTAGTCTGGAACAAAGTAAAACAGTCGAGTGATTTCAAATGGGGTCATGGGGAAAAACACCTACCACTCCTTTTTCCTCTTGGTAATAATAGGTCGAGGTTGGAAGTGACGAAGTGTAGGCAGGCGTGTGTGTGTATTTCAAATTCTTGTTACAAACTTGGTAGAAATAAATTGGGGGGTGGGTGGGTGGGTGGGGTGATATTAGTACCGCTATTGGATTTGTTTCCAATTTTGTAGACATTGTTAAAAGATTTAACATTTTGAAGATATTGACTAATTCAAGCATGTCATGCTGTTGTTTTTAGCTGAATAAAAAACATGAAGTTGGATCCTTATATTACTTGTTATCTTTTTGTTTGTATTTGTAGAATGTCCAGATAGGCCAAAGGATGATGACAATTTCCACTGTCGGGGTTCCAAACACTATAAAAATGCTGGCTTCTCATAAGCTTCAGTCTACATTAGCTCTAAGGTATATTGTGATTGTTATTTGTTTTTCTTTGCATTTAGACAACATGTTGTTTGTCTGTTTTTTGCATAAATGATAAAATATCCTGACTTCAAATTTTGATGAAATTGCTGCTTCATTTTTGTAATTTAGTGCCATATGGCTCTTATGCTGTTGTAATTACCTAATAAATACAACGGGAGTGGAATATATGGGTATACAGAAGTTGGACATGGAATAACGTAAACACAAAAGTAAATAAAATAGATATATTTATTATATAT
This sequence comes from Oenanthe sinensis, assembly GCA_028671895.1. Classification (NCBI taxonomy): domain Eukaryota; kingdom Viridiplantae; phylum Streptophyta; class Magnoliopsida; order Apiales; family Apiaceae; genus Oenanthe; species Oenanthe sinensis. Next base: position 21,386,750 of record JAPMAC010000231.1, read on the forward strand.
ATATATATATCCAAATTGCATATAAAATATAATGTTAATATATTTTAAACATTAATTTGTAAAAACAAACATAAAAATAAAATATTTTTATATATTTAATTATCCAATTTCCTAATTGGGGGACGGGTACTACATAATTTATTTACGCTAATTATATATAGGATATAAGTTAAAATTTTAATTTTATTTATTATTTTTTATCTGTACTTTAATTTTCTTTATGTATATATTTGTTTGTATTATTCTAATAATATTTTTTAACATTATTTAATATCACATATAAATATTTAATTATAATATTAACCATTTTATTAGTTATATTTTTATTTTAAAATGCAGAAATATTTATAAAAATATTGTGATATTGTTATTAAAATTTTCTGTTTATATATCTTTTATTTTAATATATATAAGTAGTAATAATATAGGTATAATATTCTTTTTCTCTTTATTTTAAATACTATTTGTTAGCTTCTGTGACCATGTCACATTAAGTCTCCTACCCTAATTTTAATATTAAATAAAATTAATATATATAATATTTATTTTGATAACTATTCCTTTTTCATTTTAAATATTTGTTTGTTAACCGGTGACGACCTTGTCAAATTAAGCCCTTATATATTTAATTATATATAAGATATACTACATAAAATTGAGAACTAAATTTACAAAATGAACAATTCGATGCACAACTATAATTGTATGCATAAATGTTAAATCTATAAAATGGTTCATTTGAAGCTCGTTCAAACTTAGAATCAAGCATTAAAGTGAGATTTTATTTAAGCACCAAACGTATATTTAGTGTCATAATATAGCAATTACGGTAGCCATCTTAGAGTCAGTGTTGGATATGGTCTAAGAGCTTTTATTTTATAAATATTGTGTATTATTTATTTATCGGGAATTATATTATGTTCGTTTCCATGTTTTCCATGTTTAAAGATTGTCATATGTTTTGTCTCACATTTTGACAATTTTCACCTCTTCCGTCGTTTGGCCCTAAGCCTTCATGCTCCAAACCAGAAACTAAGAGAACAAATTGTGCCTAGTGCCAAGTCATATCCTCTTAATGCAATTATGAAGGATTGCAGAGACTACTTTCTGGAAACAAGTCGACGGGTTTCGTTTGAGTACACGCTTCTAGGTATTGTACCTTTCCCTGCAAACACTTACCATCCTCATTTCCTTAATATGCTCTAACTTTGTACTATAACATTGATTCTTTTTAATACAGCCGGGGTTAATGATGCAGTGGAGCATGCAAAGGAACTAGCAGAACTACTCAATGAATGGGGTCGTGGTCATCACGTGAACTTAATTCCTTTTAATCCAGTAGAAGGCACTGAGTATCGACGCCCATACAGAAAAGCCGTAAGCTACTCTATTTCCTCTTTGGATGCATAAGCGATGATATAGAGGCATCTCCTGTCCTTTTATAAGTTATAATATAGAGGCATTTCTTTTGTCCTTTCATAATGTATAGTTCGTATATACGATTATAAACTATGTTAGAAGATTATTACACCCTCAATACTCGGTCAGGAATGCATAAGCTATTAGTTAGTTAAAGCTAGACTGGAACTACTATTTATCTTCATACTTGTAGCCCTTGCCATTGTCGATTTAAACCGTTGTCTGTGTTCTATTACTTTGATTCATATAGTCCTCTCAATAAAAAGTTGACATGCCCATTTATTTGAAAGGTCATTCAAAATCTGGTGCAGCTCATGCAACCTTCATGCAGTTGCATGATAGCATTATCATCGTCAATAAGGGTTGACTTCAAATTTATACAGTCACTTTTTAAAATATTGATGTTCCGGTAAAAGTCTAACCAACTTGACTATGAACTCTATGATCAGTTTATTTTGTTGCTATATTTCGTGCATGTCTTAGTTTATGTTATTACCACTAGTTTAATTTCACATATAGTGTTAAAACTCTTTCAATGTTCTGGTGAAGTTCTGAAAGTTTCATCAAGGGAAATTCTCTATGGTACCATTATAGAATTGACTTTTGCCAATGGTACTATTACATTATTAACTACTATTCATGGTACCCTCCTAGTAAATTTTTTTTACTTGCTATAGGCTTCTGTTAGACCAAACGTTATAAAAACATTAATGTACACCTTATAGGCTTCCCTCCTAACTTTAAATTGAAATTTGGTGCCATTTTTCTCCATACTGAACTATGTACAGTGACAAACTATAATTAAGACACCTATAACAAAATACCATCCATTAAAAATAACATTGAAGTACCCAGAATTCAACATAGAAAAGCACCAATAATTCAACTTACAAAAGGCAAATGATCTGTGGTGACAAAAACATTAGTTCTGGTCTACAAAAGAATTAATAAAAGTGACAAAAGCATATAATCAAGTTTTCAGTCCTGGTGCTGGGATTGAGAAGTAGTAACAGTAGATGGTTGTGATGCACTCCTTGAGGCTGCCTTGGCTGCATTTGATTGATATCGAATCCTTGGATTCTTGACTAACATACATTCAGTTGCCTTGGGTTCTTTTCCAGTAGGATCTCCCTTACATGTTCTTGCATTGTGGCCAAAATAACCACAATTTTTACATATAACAGTCTTGCTTTTTTTGCCTTTCTGTTGTGAACCTTCCTCTCTCCTCCTATTTCTACTTGGTCTACCAAGTCCCGTTTCATTGTTGGTGGCATGATAGATAGGGTTTATGCTAAAACTGTAGGTCTGCTTGTAGGTTCTAACCGAGTACAAAGAACTGACCATTTTTTGTGGATCTATCTTGGCATGGAGCATAGCTCTAACAACATGTTTACGAGGAATCCCAAAAAGCTGTCATGCTCCACATGAACACAGTTTATTATTCAGAGATAATGGAAAATATGATTTACCTTCATGTATCTCATATTTACTAGGTTTGGACAGGTAAGCTTTACAACTGATGGTTCCTTTGTTAATTTCTTTAAGAGCTTTAACAATTTTCGGGCATATACATCATCATTCCAGGTCATTGCATTTTGAAGCCTTGTTGCTGTTAGTGTAGGTGCCCTAGAGGCAATACAATTTTTTCCTTTTAATAAACATTTATGTCATTTGATTATTCAATAAACGTATTTATTATGACTTTAATTACTGCGATATATTTGTTAGCATAATAAATGTCCTTAGAATCATGATACTCGTTATATAGTTTAAGTACATGACTTGAACTTGAGATTATATAATATATCATATTCTTAAAGGTTCCCTAGTCGAGTATTATTATGATAGGACAATAATAATACATAAATAGACTAGTATGTTGTTTGACAGATAACCACATCTCATTGGTTATAAGTATGGGGATACTAAAGTCAATACATAGGTACATGTAAGGGTACATGGTACTGGACAGACCCACAGTGAGATTCTTCATGTTTAATTAAGTCATAAGAAAGACTCACAGTGATAATGGTGTAATGATCCTCTGACTTGAGATCATTATATTTCTATACGAGGATTGATATACTTTGACTACATTAAAAGTTACCTTTGACCGGGTGATGATAAAAGTGGACATCGGGTATATCATGAGTCGTATGAGAAATATGAATGATAGATAAAGGATTTAACCCTCCTATAATTAGGAGAGATATTATTGGCCTCTTGATTGAGTGAGACTATAAAATGCATGGCCGTGCTCAAATAATGATTTGTTTTTCATAGTCTACTCATGGATCAAGTAAACCCGGATTAAATGTTGAAGAGGATGACTAAATACATGCCTCGAGTTTAATCTATAATATATATGGTTAAAGGGATTATATTACACGGAAACATTAATCACGAAAGGTTTTATCGAATCACGATTTAATTATTGTTTAATTAGGTAGCAATGATGTATTACTAGATACCGCTCATTGTTTATAATTTTATTGGAGAATAAAATTATTGCTAATTAAATAATAGCCTATAGGGTCACACACATAGAGCACCTAGAGGAATAGTTAATTTAAATTAATTGATGATTAATTCGAATTTATTATATTAATTAAGTGAGACTTAATTAATTGAAATAAATTCGAATTTGAAGAATTATATTTCTGCCAATAATAATTAAGTGTGACTTAATTATTAATTAAATAATAGAAGCATGTTTTATTATTTAATCCTATGCCTACATGGGTTAGGTTTTTGCTAAAAAGGCCCATTAACCAATCATTATAAATAGATAATGATAGGTTAAATGGCTTGCACGTTTTTGGTATAAACCCTAGCAGAAGAGGCAGCATAGGAAGAGGCAGAGAGAATTCGAAACCTATCAAAGGAGGCTAGTACTTCCGTTCCGTGTTCAAGATCGTGAGACGTTCTTGAAGGTGCTCGTGTGGATACCATAGAGGTGCTTTCGAGAGGAAGACACAAATCGTGATAGCAAGGATCTCCGTAGAGTTCGTGGCATTCAAAATCTTAATAGGTATGATTCGATTATCACCATAATCCGTCAATTCTTATACATGATCCTGCGTTTGGGTTCCGAAAATTTTCGTTATATTTACGTTTATCCGCTGCGTTTTATGCCTCGGAACCCAACAATGGTATCAGAGCTACGTGTATAAGGGACTGATTTGGTTACGTGTTAACTGTATTTGATGCAAATATGCCTGTTTTGGTGACTGCCATGCCACTGCCATGCTACTGCTTTGTTACTGCCATGCTTCTGCCATGCTATGTTCTTCATGTATATTCGAATTGTAATATGTGGTGATGATACTAGCATGTTAATGATTTGTCATGACTGATTTATATGCCATATTGCGATTTGTATATTATGCATGAGGGTCAGTTTGTATAGTGATATAAACTGGTGGACAGATTATGTTGGACATGATCTGTTAACTGGGATATGATAAGTATGTATATGATACATGCTTCTGAAACTGTATAAGATGCAGTGGGAAAAAGGGCCAACAGATATGATCTGTAGTTCAGAAATTGATGATTTCTGAATAGGACTGGTCTTCGAAAATAAAAAAAATTTCTGATTTCGAGCTGACCCCAGCTCGACCCCAGCCGGGGGCTGCCGCCCCCAGACCCTGCCTGGGGCTGCCGCCCCAGACCCCGCCTGGGGCTGCCGCCCCAGACCCCGCCCAGGGGCTGCCGCCCCCGGACCCCCGCCCAGGGGCTGCCGCCCCCGGACCCCCGCAATATTTTATTTTGTGTACTTGAGCATGGTGCTGGTTATGGCCCTTAGACCCCTAGATTAATGGTTTTTGGTTTTGGTTTTATAAATACGACTTGCATGTCGTTTTCTTCATTCTTGTAATTGTTTAACCTCGAATGTAACTCGAGTTTTCTTATGTAAGTACATTAGCTTAGGTTGTATTCAATTATTCCATGTAATGTACTTGAAGACTGAAAGATGATCCAAGAAGAGGAGCAGGCACTAGTGGATACAAGAAGAATGAAGACATGTAATTGTATTTATATTTTACCACCATAGATTGACTTTGATCCTTTCATTAGCTCGAAAGGATCACATAGGAAAGGGGCCATAACCAAGCACGTTTACATACTGCACTTTACATATTGATGTATGAATGATGCATGCTTTAATTAGATTAATCATGTATGTATGTATGTATTAGATACGACACCCATGCCATGCTTGTTTAAACAAGATAAAATCTGTAACGACTCAAGATAAAATCTGTAACGATTCAAGATTTTAAAATCAACAAACGATCATGAGATTCTTGTGTTTATGAAATATGGATTTTTAAAACACGGAATTGAATATGGATTTTGATATCTATAATTGGGATTTTCTGACAAAAACGAATATGCGTATTCGTAAGGCTGATGGGTTTTAAGTGTGACCACTGGTATCCTCCATCTACCTGGGAAATGAACAATTTAAGATGTCAATTTGAAATATTTAGTTCAAGGAAAAATTGAGGATCTCTTCATGATGTGATCATGATCGTCGTAAAATTTTCTAAACCCCTTAACAAAATATTAAGTTTTAATCAGATGCTTTCCAATGAATGAACACTCATCGAATCCTAGATCGATTAGGGGAAAGACTGTCAGTGACAGGGGACTCCTGTCTATCGTGGTGAGATGCGACGAATATAAACGGTTATATTCGGCCGTTGTATCATTGGGTCAAACTTAACTGAGTCGTCATAATAAGGTGAAAGTAAACGGTTATATTCAACCATTATGAACTTAGAAGCATAGAGTTTGGTTAAAAATCTATTAGATAGATAAGATCAATCGTTGCTCACCAAACTATCCAAGAATTATATATGATATAATTGACAAATGTTGTCTACCTAAATAATCATTCTTAAGGACTTCCAGTGGTTGACTTGAGACATGACGAAATATGGATCTTGGCTCACTAGAAAGGATTATGGGATATACTTTCCAAATTAATAATAAGGGCTATTGATTTGATAAAAATAGTGGGAGATATATTATGAATGTATCTTAATCATTTGAACATAATAAATAACTCAGACAATCTAATGTTTAATTTTGTGCTTTTATCATTGTAGATACCAAGTAATGACAAACAACACAAACACACTATCCGTACGATCTGTCCTTGAGAAGGATAAGCTGACAGGAGGAAACAACTTCTTAGACTGGCAGAGGAATTTGAGGATTGTCCTCAGGCAGGAGCGCAAGCTTCATGTCATTGATATTCCTCCGGCAGGTCCCCTTCCTGAGGGCGCTACTGTTGAGGAACGAGCGGCCCACACAAAGGATGAGAATGATGCAACTGATGTTGCGTGTCTTATGTTAGCAACTATGAGTGCTGAGCTTCAAAGACAGCATGTGCATATGGATGCATATACTATCAATGAGCACTTGCAAAGCATGTTTGCAAGCCAAACTCGTCAAGAAAGGTTCAACACGAGCAAGTCACTCTTTAACTGCAAACAAGGGGCAAATGAACCAGTTGGCCCACATGTTCTGAAGATGATTGGTTACATTGAGTATCTTGATACTTTGGGTTTCCCGATTGGTCCGGAAACTGGTATTGACCTAATCTTGAATTCTTTGAACAACAAATTCACTCAGTTTGTTATGAACTACAATATGAATGAGTTTGACAAAACACCTACTGAATTGTTGGCTATGTTGAGAACATATGAGACCAACATGAAGACGGCTGAACCTGCTCCCATACTGATGGTGGGCAATAAAGGTAAGGCCAAAGGGAAAGGCAAGTGGAAGGGTAAGAAGAAGACAGGTTCTGATTCTACACCCAAGCCAAAGTCAGGTCCTAAACAGACTTTAAAGCCTAAAGGTGGGGTCGCTAAGGGTGAATGTCACTACTGTAAGAAAACTGGTCACTGGAAGAGAAACTGTTCAGTTTACTTGGAGGATCTGAAGAAGAAGAGGGCTGAGCAAGCTTCTAATTCAGGTATATATGTTATAGAAGTCAATCTGTCTATTTCTACATCTTGGGTATTGGATACCGGATGTGCTTCTCACATTTGTATAAATGTGCAGGAAATGCAGAGAAGTAGGACATTGGCTAAAGGAGAAATGGACCTACGAGTTGGCAACGGAGCAAGAGTTGCTGCTTTAGCTGTAGGAACCTATTATTTATCTTTGCCCTCTGGGCTAGTTTTAGAACTGGAGAATTGTTATTACGTGCCTGCAATTCGCAGAAACATTATTTCTGTTTCTTGTTTGGACAAGAAAGGTTTTTCGTTTACAATAAAGGACAACAGTTGCTCTTTTGCTTTGAATGATTTAACCTATGGTGTTGCGCGTTTGTTTAATGGTTTATATGTTCTTGACTTAGATAATCCTGTCTGTAATATAGAAAACAAACGACTTAAAGTTAATGACTCAAATCAAACATACCTCTGGCATTGTCGTCTAGGCCATATAAATGAGAAACGCATATCCAAATTACATAAGGATGGATATTTGGATAAGTTTGATTTTGAATCATACCAAGAATGCGAATCTTGTTTGCTTGGTAAAATGACTAAAGCCCCTTTCACTGGTAAGGGTCAAAGGGCCACTGAACGTTTGGAGCTAATACATAGTGATGTATGTGGCCCAATGCGTGTGATGGCTAGAGGAGGCTACTACTACTTCATAACATTTACTGATGATTTCAGTAGATATGGATATGTATATCTTATGAAGAATAAATCCGATTCTTTTGAAAAGTTCAAAGAATACAAGGCTGAAGTAGAGAAGCAAATTGGCGGAGGTGCAAGTATTAAAATCTTACGATCTGATCGTGGAGGAGAATACTTGAGCACTGAATTTAAAGATTATTTAAAGGAGTGTGGTATTGTATCACAACTCACTCCGCCAGGTACACCTCAATGGAATGGAGTTTCAGAGAGGAGAAATCGCACCTTGTTGGACATGGTGCGATCGATGATGAGTCATGCAGATCTTCCAATTAGTTTCTGGGGTTATGCTCTAGAAACAGCGGCTTTCACACTTAACCGTGTTCCTACTAAGAAGGTTCAAAAGACTCCATATGAGATATGGGAGAAGAAACGGTCAGGCATGAGCTTTATGAAAGTTTGGGGATGCAAGGCGTTTGTGAAGCGTCAAGTATCTGACAAGCTTGGACCTAAATCTGAAGAGTGCAATTTTGTGGGATACCCTAAAGAAATAAAGGCGTATTATTTCTATAGTCCTTCTGAGCAAAAAGTGTTTATTGCTCGAGATGCTGTCTTCATGGAAAGGGATTTTGTTTCCAAAAGAAACAGTGGGAGAACTATAGACCTCGATGAAGATCGAGAACCACAAAATAGCATTGAACCTGAAGTGGAACAAGAGCAGGATAATAATAACGTTCAACAAACACAGGTTGTTCGTAGAACTGGTAGAATTCGCCATGAGCCAGAGAGATATGGATTTCTTTTGACTCAATGTGGTGATTTGATGCTCATAGATGAAGATGAGCCTCTCACATACCAAGATGCTCATAGGTATGATTCGATTATCACCATAATCCGTCAATTCTTATACATGATCCTGCGTTTGGGTTCCGAAAATTTTCGTTATATTTACGTTTATCCGCTGCGTTTTATGCCTCGGAACCCAACAGTTGCTATGCTGACCATGCAAACTCTCCTAATTCCTGCACAAAATGGTGTAGATTTTAATTAGTAACAATTAATGGTTGTAATGTAGAATAATATTTGATATGGAGTTTACTTAAAGTCAATACTCACCTAGTTCTGTCAACTCCCCGGGTGGAATCAAAACTCTGAACTTACAAACATTTGGATCAAATTTGTGTTTGCTCCAAGTACGTGAATCACCTAAGTTAGCAAACCATATCATCACCTTATCACCTATGCTTCTTTTAACCTCTCCAGTGCCTTTCTAAAAGTGAATATTGATGTGGCATTGCATATCATTTTTATTTCCAGGAATCTTTCAAACATGGTCATAAGACATAATAGCTAAAGGCAGGGTAATGATAATCAAGCCTCAATCTGATTCTTAGCTTCTTTCGTTTGGCCGTGGGCTTCCAAACACGTCGCCCACTATCGTCACTCGCTAAAATCCTAAGTCGCCCACTATCGTCACTCGCTAAAATCCTAAGCTGACTGTATGACCTTTGGGATACAACTCGGGGTCTTTTTGTATATATATATATATATATATATATATATATATATATATATATATATATATATATATATATATATCATGGTTGTCACGGCGGTCAGTCGAGTCAAGTCGACAGAGGTCCGGCTAGTCGACTAGTCTGACTAGTCGTCGACTAGTCGACAAATTATATATATATATATATATTATTTAATTAATAAATTTATATATATTATATCTATTAGATTATATATGTTATATAATTCCAACTTTTTAAATTTATGAGTTATCCAAAACTTGTAATTTACTCCCACAATGTACTCCACTCAAGCTCAGTGTTCTACTGCCTGGAACAAAGACAGAAAATTGAAAATTGAATTTTTTTTGAACCAGTCGACCAGTCAGGCAACTAGTCGACCAGTCAGTCGACTAGTCGCCCGAAATATCATTTTTTTCAAGTTGACAGTTTCAGTCGAGTCAGTCGACTAGTCGCCCGAAATATCATTTTTTTCAAGTCGACAGTTTCAGTCGACTCTTCCACCTCGACTGCTCGACTAGTCGTCCACTAGTCGTGACTAGTCGAGCGCCGTGACAACCATGATATATATATAGCTTTAAATATTTCTTTAATAATGTTGTATTAAATATAGTTTCCAGTTTCTTATATATAACGTTTGTTTAATGTTTTTACTAATGGAGGTGTACAATAAATCGTTGGGAGGATACCATGAATAAAAGTCAATAATGTAATCGCACCATTGACAAAAATCAAATCTATAGTACTATAGAGAATTTCCCTTTCTTTAGCATTGGTCTAATGTCTTCTCTGAGAAGTTTAACATGGATCCTAGTGATAGATTTATTTCCTGGTATCGATCCGATTTTGTATCAAAGTATTGTCGTACGTGTGTATAAGTATATACAACTCCCACATGTTTATATGTTTGACTCATGTTTTGTATACATTTTTAATTATTCTTCAACTACACTATAAAGAATTAGATTCTTATTTTTGTGGCAGGTGCTTGCATTCACTGCTGTTTTAGAATCTCGAAAAATAACTACTAGTGTACGCCAAACACGAGGTCTAGATGCAAACGCAGCCTGCGGACAACTAAGAAATGAGTTCCAGAAGCGTCCAGTTTTACCAAGCTCAAATGATGTGAAACCACAATTAGAAATCCCCATTGCTTGTTGACGCTACAGTACTGGTTGGATATGAATTCCTAATTAAGTTTTATATCATATACTTCAGCAATCTCTTATAGTATTGTACTTCCTGTTAGTATAGGTGTTATTAGTGTGAGTGATGTAGAGACAATATATTATAGTTTTTGGAAACATTATTTATGATATTATATTTTTTTTGAGTATTCAATATAATTGGCATGCCTTTATTTATGACTGTTTGTATAAAAAATAAATGTCTTTAGAATTATGATACAAATTATATGTAGTTTTAAATATGTGACTTAAACATGAGATAATATAATTTAAGAGTATTAGCATCCCAAGTTATGAGGTATATCAAATAGATAAAATAAATTCAAATTCTCTCAATTAACATTTACTAAAATTCATCAAAATGTTACAATTCTTCAAAATTCAACAAATTACTATGTATAAATTAAAATAAAAGTGAATTATCCGAATTTGAATTAAAAAATTTATAAAGAACTAAAAAAATATTTGAATTTTAATAAAATGTGAGAAAATAAATAATATTCGTTCTCTTCAAGTAACCCACCTAATTATGATTATCAGAAACAAAGACCGGTAGTGAATAAAAAACTCGCTTTAAAAACAAATGCACAATGTGTACCACCGTTAGAAGGGAGTTAACGGGGATTAAATTGATGGAAAGTGGTTTCGTTAGTATTAATGAAAAATAAGTTGCAATCACTTAGTTTTAATGGAAAACAAGTTACAAGGCTCCATTTCGGTCATGGTACATTGACTGAATTCATATATCAAAAATGGTATACACATTCAATTGTTTTCAAGAATGGTATAGCTAACCCCCCTTTTTGATGAACACAACTGTATGTATATTAATCTCTTTAACTATTGTGTTTGTTGTGTGCAACGGCGAACATATTACCAAATATAAATATTGTGTTTCCATTTTCCCACGGCGAACAGGCAATAAATCATCATTGTTGTGTCTGCATGCTCCACTGGCGAACACATCAAACATAATACAATGGTGTTTGCATTATGGCACGGCGAACACTTCATGTTATGAAATGTAACAAAAATGACGTCGTTTTTGTAGCTAGTTTTAAACCTAAATTTAAGATACAAACAGCAGCCACTCAGACAGAAATTTGCAACAGCCGCAGCACACAAACAGAAGCTATTCTCCTCCCTCTTTGCAGTCCCACAACAGCAGTTGCCACCGGCGAACACACAAGTAACTCCGATTTCCTTCCTTTTTTGTGCTATTTCGAATAGATTTTCTTTACGTGTTTGCCATATGTCTCCCGAATCCGATTATATAACATGCTTTGTATGTATAGTCTCCTATATACTTGGTATGTACTAATCTAGTTTGTTCATAGTTAAATTTATATAGGTAAATTGTCTTGAATAAAATGTAAATTAGTCTAAATTTGAACCTAACCCATGAATTAGTTAAAAATGAGTAGGTAATTAGTTGGAGTATTCTAATTAATGGGTAATTAGTATGTAATTCTATAAACAAATTTTCAATTAGTTAGGTAATTAGTTTGTTGATTAGTCATTGTTGAGTAGATAATTAGTAATTTGTGGGTAATTAGTATATTGATTATTATTTTTTGCATAATTAGTTGGTCATTAGTATATTGATATGCACTAGAAAATGATTAGGTATTTTCTAATATAAAATTTTTAAAATATTGAAAACATATATTTTCGAATATATATTATTAAAAAATAATATTTTGGAATATAAAATTTAAAATATATAATGTTTTTGTAGTGTATTTTCGAATATAAATTTATCATATATTTTTTGAAAAAATACTTTATTAAAATATTAATAAAAATTAAAATCTATGTACATATTTTGAATAAAATTTTAAAATAAATAAAGATACAATTTCTATTAATTAAATTTTGGAATATATATATATAATAATATATGAACAATAAAGTTATGAAAATAATCATAATAAAATTTAAAAATTTTATTTTCGAAAAATCGTAATTTATGTTTTTTAAAATATATTTTCGAATATAAATGTATGAATTAAATTATTATTTAAGGAATATAAATATTAAAATAAATAAATTTTATTATTTTATAATATTTTAATAAATAAATTGAAGAATGTCATATATTTAAAAGAATATTTGGAATTTATAATTAGAATTTTGAAGTATATATGTACCTTTTTAAAAGATGATAAAATTTAGATTTTCGATGAAAACTCTTTTAAATAGTTTATATATAATATAATAGTTCCAACAAGTTAGTAAGTTTTAATAAAAATTGATTAATTAATATATATTTTTATTTTTCCAGATACATCTATGGATTCAGTTAGTTATCATCCCGGTCCTGTAGACAGATCTTTACTGACCCGACAGCAGGAGCATCGGTCGGAACATATGTGGAATGGAGATGTATAAAATATTTAAAATATTTATTGTTAGATTATAGGTAAAAAAATATTAATGTTATTATGCAATTTGTTTAATTGATATAATCATATAATTGTTTTTAGGAATTGCCTGATTTTCGTACTCGCATCAACTACCGTGGATATTGGGATAAAGTAAAAAAATATCCACCACATCCAGATGTCCTGGCAGATATTGTATCATCTGGTTTTCATGGCGTTTACCAGATTGGAGCAATTAAACATGATCCAGGATTGATTACTGCATTTGTGGAGAGATGGCGCCCTGAGACTCATACATTTCATTTTCGTTTTGGGGAGACTACTATCACTCTAGAGGATGTTTATTATATACTGGGGCTGCCTACTATTGGATCTCCTGTGGTTCATTCATTTCATCAGCAAAGTTTAGAAGAGAAGCGCCAGATGGTTGGTGATTTGTTAGGTGTCTATCCTGTTGGCGATGACGTGAATAGGGGTGGACTGAAGCTGACATGGTTGACAGATCATTTTGGTGCATGTGATCGGCTGGACGAGGATTCAGTTGATTTTGACAGACAGTTGTTATTTCACATCCGGGCACATTTGGTTATGATCATTGGTTCTGTCTTTCCCAACGCATCTGGGAACAGGCTCCAGGTTGATTTCTTAGAGTATGTACGAGACTATACCGAGGTACAGACGTATAGTTGGGGTAGCGCAGTGCTTGCCTTCTTGTATAAGAAGTTGTGCTCTACTAGCATTAGTAGGAAGAAGGACTTCTGCGGGTGTACTACACTATTGCAGGTAAATATACTTTATTATACATGCATCATTTCCCTTTAAGATATGTGAATCTGACTTTGAAATATGAATTAGGTATGGATATGGGAGCGTTTCCCTTCGCTAGCTCCAGTACGTAGGGATGATGCATACATTCAGCATCCCTTGGCTATGAGGTACGATAGTAAAAAAGTACATGTGTAATTTGATTAACGCTTTGTTATTGACTGTTATTGACCCATAAATATATTGTAGGTGGAAGGTTCAGTTGAGTATGATATCTGTTCCACACTCAAAGTCGCGTTTTGTTCGTTACGAGCTGGATGCCATGGGTACTGATGAGTTCTTTTGTTGGAGGCCATACAGAGGTGTTGATGGTGAAATTAGGCCTGATGTTATTACTCGGACTTTGTGGACATCAAAGTGTCCCCTCATATTTGAAGAAGTTGTCGAGTGGTGCTATCCTGAGCGTGTGACCAGGCAGTTTGGATTTAGGCAGGATATACCACGTGCCTCACCTGAGGAGAACCACGAAAGGATGCACGTGGCCTATAATGATCATTTGGATTGGATCTCTGTCCATAGCATATTCATCCAGCTTTGGGAGTCCAGGCTTAGCGAGGCCCTGACACCGCGTCACTACAAATATATCAAGGATGGACCTGCAGGGTGTACATCAGCATGGGATGGATGGTATTCTAGAGTTACCCTCCGATTTGTAGTTGATCCCAGGCGACGGTCTAGAGAGCATGGCTTTCATGGCACACATGGATATTCACAGTACTATGTAAGTTAACTATAGATTAATGATTTAGTGATTCATAATGTAGTTTTTAATTTTGTTTAGTTTTTAAAAGATTGAACTGTTTTCATTTAGGCGGAGGGGATTTCCCAAGCTTATCATGCCATCCAGCATCCTGATCCCGATGTCGATGAGGCACGTACGATTTTAGGGGACCGACTGTCCTCTACTGGTTGTAGTTCTTACCAGCACACGTTGTCCGAGCCGGTACCCCCTCTATCAGGTGGCCGACGCGGTTATCAGCGACATAGGCGTACTAGAAGAAGAGTTGGTCGTCCTCGAGATGTCCTAGTTGTTCCTGAGCCCGGCACGTACTACGACCATGTTGCCTCAGATGTGCACCCTTCTTCAGGTTTCATGACAGAATCATCGCCTCCCCACTCAGAGGGTGGATGGGGTACATGGACACAGGGTCATTCGTATCATCAGTCTCAGATGTCTGCTGAAGGAGGTTGGGGAGACACCACACCGGGTAGTGCTGGCGGTGGTTGGGATTCTTGGACAGACCGTCCTTCCAATGACCAGCCTGAGATATCCGCTGGAGGAGGTTGGGGAGGCACGACGCATGGTAGTGGTGACGACGGTAGGGATGCATGGACCGGTGCGGGTGCAGAAGAGCAGTATCAGATTGGGTTCGGTGGTTCGTTTGGTGGTATGATGGGTGGTAGTACATCAGGAGGTACTTCGTCATTGCCTCAGGAGCAGTCACAGTTTTCGGGTGGTGGTGCAGGTGTTTGGGGTAGTTGGCGACGTGATGTTTCACAGGAGTATACCCCTATTTCTGGAGGAGGTGCGTGGGATATTGGCGGTACTCAGGAGCAGTCTCAGGTGACCCATGCAGATACTTCACAGGGATACCAGACGCCTATTCGTGGGTTTGATGTGTTTCAATCGCAGAGTTATGCATTTAGTTCTCTCGTTATTGATCCAGAAGGTGGTAATGTGCATCAGAGACAACAACCACCTAGACATGTTAAAGGTAAAGGGAGGATATGTTTTACAGGCAGCCATATCTTGTAGGGATTTGGTTATGCTAGAGTTGTTTGGTTATTAAGTTTTCGTTGTGTATTACTCTTAAAAGCATTAGTACTTTGAATTTCGTTTGGTTGGTTTATTTTAATGGAAAACTTGTTGTTAATGTAGGCACTTCAAATTAGTAGTGACAATGGGAAAATTATAAAATTGAAAATTTATCAACCACTTTTTAAGCACCTTAAAATGGCCTGAAATACACATATTTTATTGAAAAAATAGATTTTCTTCCATTTTTTTGGATTAATAATTGTAACTACTTTAAATCATTTTGCCAATTTCACAACATGTTGCTATAGTAGGCACTTAAAATTAGTAGTAACAATGAGGAAATTTAGAATTTGGATTTTTTTCAACCACTTTTTTACCCCCTAAATATGGCCTGGAATACTCCGATTTAACATGAAAAAGTTGTTTTTCTTCCTTTTTTATGGATTAATAATTGTAACTTGTAGAAATCATTTTCTCCATTTCACAACATGTTGCTATATTAGGCACTTCAAATTAGTAGTAAGAATGAGAAAATTTAAAAATTGAAATTTTTAACAACACTATTAACCCCCTAAATATGGCCCGGAATACACAATTTCTCCTGAAAACTGACTTAATGATTAATGCTTGAAAAGTTACATATACATAAACATAAACATTGGAAATGCATGAAAGGTACATAGAATACATAAAAGCTACAGAAGACATTCAACTTAAACATTACATTAAGAAAACTACAATGAACAAGTCATCTTTATTTTTGACATCTTCATAATTCATTAGTCAGAACTGTCATCTTCAGCTTCACCATTTGGATGAGATGCCCACCACTCAAGAAACTCGCGTTCCTCAATTTCCTTGTATTTGACGCAATAGTCTTGATTGATTTTGTCCAACGCAACTCTTCTCTCAGTTTCACTTATGCGATTCGCATCCCTATCTGCATTCACCTTCCACTTTGCATTTAGACTCTCATCCATTATAGGACCCGCATCAGCAGGGAAGTGCCAATATTCTAATTGGGTTGGTACCCAGTCTCTACCAACCTTTTCTTTCCTTTCCTTCATGACTAGTGCCTTTTTCTTTTCCAAATTCCTAGTTTGATAGTCCCGCATTCTTTTCTCCCTTTCAGCTTCAGAGATCTTTCCAACCGACTCCCCAATACTTTTCAGGCTTGTAACCCCAGGTAGACTTAGAAATTTGTTCAGCATAGCTTTCTTACCCCCCTTTTCACTCACATCTCCCAGATTCATTGGTTTCTTTCCCTTATCCATTTGATGCACCTTACCTATAATATATTATTAAAATGATTAGTAAGAAAGTGTACAAGTATATTCAAACTCTGAAAGTTATACTCCCTTCATTACCTTTACTCAGATATGAAAATTTATAGGGAAATAAAAACATAACTTCGTTTGGCATGTGATTAAACATGAATTACTTTGCACTATTAGTCGTTGTTGTAGTTAATTGACAAGACCTATCGAGATTTTCAACTTTACAGAACATTACTTTTACTTTGCTGGTATATGGCAAGGTTTATCGACTTTTACAACATTGCATAACATTACTTTAACTTTGCACAGTTAACAAGATAAAACATTATTTTATGTTTGCTGATAGAGCTTGTATTTGGTAGCTTGTTTAAAGGATAATATTCACTTTTTAGTTGACATGACCAATCACCCATTTTAATATCATCTTTTACCCAGAAATATACAGCGTGACTTGAGTTTCTTGCATTTTTAGGGAGTAATAATTGTAACTTGTGAAATTTATTTTCAAACACATTACAGTCACAGTTACATCGAAGTAATAATTCAACTTATCAAACGACACTCAGGTCAATGGCTTTTGTTACATCTTCATCAGAACTTTCCTCTGCATCTTCATTAATGTTATACGGTTCAGCAAGTTCTTCCATCTTCGCCCATTCATCTTTCATTTGCTGGTCAAGATCCGATTCTTCTGATTGTGCAATTTCAATTTTATTAATTGCTTTCTGTTCCTCCATTTTCATCGACGAATATGAGATTTTCCCTTCCTTGTACCGTTTATGTAACTCTTTCATTTTTTTGCAATATACGTCTAACGCTTTTGAGTATACAGAAATTTTCTCGACTTTATTCTTCATGCGTTGATTGGCAGAAAATTTATTAAAATTAAGCTGATAAACCGGGGAGCAATCATTCTCCGATGGACTTTTTTCCTTATCCATATCTTCAAACTCAACCTGTAATTTTAATAAAATAAGTTAGGTCATACGGCTTGTATTTGATTGGTTGTTAAAAGGACTCAATATTTACTAATAGAATAAGCTATATAAGTGTTAAACTAACAATAACCAACAATGTTACATAAGAAACAAACCAAACTTAAGAAACATACTAAACATTACTTAAGAAATATACGAAACATGACAAACATAAGAAACATCAACATTATACACCAAACTTATTATGGTTAAACATTAAACAACTTGTTGCAGGTTGACTTCAAGAACTTATGAAATTTATTACTTTGAGTACGTGTGTGAGACTGAAACGGAGACAGAATATGTTTCAGAAGATGATGACTCAGAAGATGACGAATAGTTATATGTGAAACTACATATTTATGTTACAAAGTGTTATTTACTGTTGTCCATTACTTTGCTATTATTGTTATTGTTGTAAGAAGCGTGACTTTAATTTTATCAAAGAAATTCAAGATAAAGTCACTTATATTTATAAATTAACAAAGTTAAACTAGAAATCACTTATGGGATCAAATAATTAAAAGTTATGAAAATTATGAAACACACAGATAAATACGCATTACAATTATTATCCATAGAGAAAAATAACAATAAACATATTACATTTTAAATATAAAGACTTAATTTGCACGTTCTGGACATCTTACACTGCGCCTAGTATGTCCTTCTTGCTTATAACGACTGCACGTCACCGTCGTCCTGGGACCGTCCATCTCTGTTCGAATTCTAACTGATTTCCCTTTTTCACCTCTTTTCTTCTTTACCTTCATCAAAGTTTCATCAGCTACTAACGTCCCATATTGTTGCCAACGCCTGGGCAATGCATAATTCCAGTACTGGGTAGGTGCCAAAGGAAATACAATAGGTTCCCACAACTTCTGCAACTGTAAGGAGTAATGATAAGGCCCTATCCACTGCTTTCAGTTTATGTTGTTTGCCATACAACCTGCAACAACATGCGAACAGGGTAAACGGTGGCACATCCATTTGCCACAGGTGCAAGTACGTTTACCAATATCTACATTCTGCTTGTTACCACCTTTCCACACTGATTTAACATGATATCGGTGTGTCGTCACTTGATAGATCCCCATTTGACGACTATAGGTCTCAACCTTATGTGTAGTAGCTTTCTCCAAAATTTTTGTTAGCATTGTAGTCGTCCTTCCACAAAACTCTTGACCCTTTTGCATGCTTTCCTCGACAATGTTCCTTTGTGTGTTCACTATTTTCACAGTCCTGTAGAAGATATACTTCATCATCGCCGTAATTGGAAGGAAACGAGCCATTCTAATGTTACCATTAAAACCTTCCATTATATTAGTGGTACTTTGCCCATATCGAGCTCCACCAATGTCGTGACACAAGGTCCATAATTCTGCAGGAATGTTCTGAAGGTACTGCAATGCGGGAAGAGATATCTGACCAATTCTTTTCATGTAAGCATCATGTTTCCTAACTTGTGTGGTAACCCCAGCTAACCACATCAACTTCTTCAACTCTCCACCGGGGTGGTGTGATGAAAAGTTACTTCTAACTTGGAACAAGCAGAACCGATGCACCCCATACGGTTGCGTAAATCCATTCCTCATGTCCCTCATTGCTGCAAGAATACTTGGTGCACGATCTGATATTATGCACACACCCTGTCTTTCCTTACAAACATGTTTACGGAGCAACTTCAAAAACCAAGACCAGTTCTCATATGTCTCCTCTTCAACCAAGGCATAACAAATGGGATATTGGTGATTGTTCGAATCAACTCCCATGGCAATAAGGAGTTTTCCCTTGTACCTCCCCTTCAAAAATGTTCCATCTATTGAAATTACGGGACGTGCATGCTGCCAACCATCCTTCATTGCTTTCAGACACCAAAAAATTCTCTTGCATACAGAAGTGCCCTGGAATGTTTCATGAGGGACAGCAGCAATCTTAACTACACTGCCTGGATTAGCATGTAACAAAGCAGTCAAGAACATTGGGAGTGCAGAATATGTCATGCTCCATTTACCATAGACCTCCTCAATTGCTGCCTGTTTGCCCCTCCATGCTCTTAGGTAACTAACACGATGGTGGTATTCATCGTTTACCATGGTCATAACAGTCATGATTGGCAAATTTGGCCTCTCCATCACCTGTTACATGATTTAATAACATCAATTCACCAGAAATAGTTTATCTATAATCAAAGATTCCAAGTTAATATTGGTAACTTATAAAACTTACATGGGGTTTCACAAGTCTTGAAATTAATTTTGCTGAAATACGGCGGTGATCCTGCAACGGCTCGTTGTTAACGCATGTGTGCATTTCTCTCACCTTTGTGATTTCCCACAGTCCCTGCTTTTTCATCAAAGCAGCTCGCAACCTCCAAGGACAGTCGTCACTAAATTCACACTTTGCAATGAACTGAGTACGATTACTCCTAACCACTTTATAGTTCCTGTCACTATTGATGTGAACCTCTCTAACTGCTGCAACTAAGGTGTCCTTGTCACGAAATAATGTTCCCACCGAGAATATTGCATTTCGAGGATCAAAAACAGTCAACATCTCACCAGGATTCGTCACTGTATTTAGTGTATAATCCTCATTCTCAAAGAAGGCTGCCATTGGAACATGGGGTCCTGCTATTGGAACATGGTCTTCTTGCTCAATACCCCTCGAATTCCTTCCCAAATCGACCCCATCGTCTGAGTCATCTTCGCTGTCATCTTCTAAAAAATCTTCATCACTTGAACTATACTGCTCATATTCTTCATTTTCATTGATGAGGGCCAAATTTCTACCAGCCGTCGATGTAAATGGATCACGTGGGGGAGACAAAATCACACCAGCATTGTGTCCATAAGAATGCCCAGATCTATCATTATTAGTACTAAACACATTCCTGCTTGAACCACCCTCATACTCCTCAAATGGACGACTACTTGAACCACCAGCATATTCCTCAAATGCATGACTGCTAGAACCGCCAACATATGGCTCACTGTTACCTCCTCTAGTAAAATAATAATCTGACCAACTCGTCATACCATAATCTGGCAACTGACTCCTCTCATACATTGTGCCGTAACTTGATTGTGTAGGTTGGTTAGGCTGTGAGTAACCGCCCTGATGATACGAAAAAACATCATCTTGTACTATTTTTTCAGCATCCATAAATAGAGATACATCACCCATCCCCATCTGCATCTGCCTAGGAACACTCAGCATCCTCCTTACATCATCATCGCAATCAACACCAATAATGTAATATCCACTTACTACATTACCAAGACCTAATTGAGGATATTTAAACCTCATCTTCACATTCCAATGTGAACTGCTAATCTGCATTAATCTATACCAATATGGGGATCTATAGAATATCTTATATCATCATCCCGTCTAATTATTTCACCACCCCAAAAAAAATTAACATTCACCGGATCTTCCATTATCCTAAATTTTAAACAACATTTTTAATTAATTAATAGCATGTCAAATTTATTCCATACATTAACATATATAATAAAATTTATTGCAATTATAATTATATTACTAACAATTTATGCATTTTATAGTGTAATTTGTTAATGTATCACAATTAGTTTAATTATGGACAATTAGCTGTAAAAATTTAAACTAATAGTGTAAACGAGCAGTTAATATATGAACAAGTAGAAACTAACATCTATAAACAAACAAGATATGCAGTATATGTAATATATAATGAAAATCATATATAAGGTATAATCAAAACAATAAACAATATACTAGCAATATAAGGTATACTCGAAATAATAAGCAATAAGCAACAAGTAAAGAGAAAAGAGAGAAAATGGACCTTTTTCCGTTGGTAGATGTGAGGAACAATCAGCTGAAATGGTAGATAATATAGATAGAGTGGATAGATAAGATAAGGTAACGTGCCTCGAAAAGTGTATTATTCGGTATTTTTGTTAGATTGTGTTTAGATAAGATAAAATCACCAGCTTCGTACACATTCTCTAACGACGTCGTTTTTGTTACATCTCATAACATGAAGTGTTCGCCGTGCCATAATGCAAACACCATTGTATTATGTTTGATGTGTTCGCCAGTGGAGCATGCAGACACAACAATGATGATTTATTGCCTGTTCGCCGTGGGAAAATGGAAACACAATATTTATATTTGGTAATATGTTCGCCGTTGCACACAACAAACACAATAGTTAAAGAGATTAATATATATACAGTTGTGTTCGTCAAAAAGGGGGGTTAGCTATACCATTCTTGAAAACAATTGAACGTGTATACCATTTTTGATATATGAATCCAGTCTCTGTACCATGACCGAAATGGATCCCAAGTTACAATGTTTGAATTTTGACCATGAACATAAACCAACCAATGCATAATATATGTCTTGTTTAAGAAAATAAAAAATCTAAAAAAAAGCAAATACAACAAGTCACATACGAATTATTTAATGAGTATAAGGATTTATATTCACCTACTAGTGTGTCTATTATCGAGTCAAACAGTCAAAGTGAAGCTAAAAGTTGTGATGCTAAATCCATGAAAAGTAGTATCCTAGATAAAGTCAGGAAGTTCCAAACATCAGCAGGGTCAAGGGGAAAATATATGAGTACTAGGCCTGAACTGGAACGATATTTGAATGAAGAAGGGGGTGATATCTTAGCAATGCCTAGATTTCCTGTACTTTCACACATGGCACGTGATATCTTAGCAATGCCGGTATCTACAGTTGCTTCAGAAGCAGCATTTAGTACAGGAGGAAGAACCCTTGATCAATTTAGAAGCTCTCTAACTCCTAAGGTCATATATTTATATCAATATCTGTTAAGTAAATATATATTTCGCTTCTTCAATTGGTATATTTATATGTATGAATTTGGTTTTTAAATCAAAGGTGGTGCAAGGTCTTATTTGTGGCCAAGATTGGTTTCGAGCAAAGTTACAGAATGATAGAGAAAGAGTCATAAATGTCGAGGAATCATTAAAAGAGCTAGAAGACTTGGAAGATGGTATAAATATAATATATTGATATGATATATAGTAAAGTATTAGTTGTAACATTTGTTCTTATTTGATCATTTCTCTTATTTAATTGCACAGATCTTCAAAAATCTGGAGCTAATGAGTCCACGATATATGTCATAGACGAATATGAAGGCATGTAGGCGATACGGTTAATACAGGTACTTATTTAAATCTTACTTCATTACTAAATATCGGCTTTTAGTCTTTGATCTTATTCTGGGCATTTGTTTATCAGCTGTGTAATTTTAGTTCTAGTTTACCTTGTTCACTGACTTCCTAACCAGTTGTTTATCAGCTGTGTAGTGTTACTAACTTACTAATATAGTATGAAGCAACATTTATTGAAGATTTTTTATTGCATACTCTTTTCACCTGACACTCTCTTTTGAAATTTCAGGTTTACTAGCTTGAAGCTTGCGAGTTGTGAGCAACTAGTCAATTTGTGGCTGCTACAATTTTACTGAAAGTCTGAAACAAGTAAAGTTGCCAAGACAACAAGGGAATGAAGCCATCGGTTTCTTCTGTGTTTAGTTCTAGTTATATTATTAATCATATCAAAATAAATTTACATGTTTTTTAGTGATAAATATTGAAAGTGTATTTTGTTCTTTCAGTGGTATAGTTCACTGGTGTTTTCAACGGCATACTTGAATTGTTATTGATCTTTTAGTTGGGGTTTAGTGTTAAGGTTGTTGGGGTTTAGTGTTAAGGTTTTTAGTGTTAGAATTCAAACTCGAACTAAAATAAAACTTTACAGTAGTAGTAAAAATAAATAAAGTATATATATCTTGTTAGTGTGAAGGTTTAGTTGTCCAGAAACTAATGTCAACAAATGCTGCACGCACAAGATCAGGAAGACTGCATGAAATAGATTATGGTTGTGCCTGGGAAAGCCCATCTAGAAAGCCTTGAATACATGTGAAACAAAGAAAAATGTGGTAACAGCTGGTGGGTTGTAATGGTCACGTTTGAATCCTGGAATTATGGTAGGCTGCAGCATATGGAGAATTCACAGAGCAGGTGTCGTACATGCATGCATAGACGGCTGTAAAATAGTGTGTAATAGAAATTAAAGCTACTATTATTAGTCAAGGTATGATGTCAGGAATGATGTAAAGCCATGCAAATCTGGAGCCTATATAAAGGCAACCTAAACTCAAAAATAAACACACCGAGTGAGTTAAAGAAAAAAAAAACAAGAGCCGAAGCTCTGTGTTGTGTTTGAGAGAGGAAAAGGCTGTAGCCCCCTACCTTGTATTTGCAATATTACCAAAGAATAAATAGTTGTTGTTACTATATACTTGTGTCTCTAAATTATAATACTTTATCTTTACAAAGCCGAAACCCATTCACGTTTCCAACAAGTGGTATCAGAGCTAAGGTTCTGTTCGAAAAAAATGGCGAATATGATGCAGCCCCAAATTCCAAAATTAACGACTATAAATTATGGAAATTGGAGTATTCAAATGAAGGTGTTACTCGGTTCCTACGATAACTGGGATATTGTTGAAAGTGGATACAACGAGCCCGAAGATGCTACCGCAGAAGCAACTCTTCCGAATGCCGAGAAGACGGTGTTAAAGGAGTCCCGGAAAAAAGATAAAAAGGCGTTGTTTACTATTTTTCAAGGTGTTGACGAATCAACCTTTGAAAAAATTTCTGAAGCCAAAACAGCAAAAGACGCATGGGAGATTTTGCAGAAATCATTCCAAGGTGTCGAAAAAGTTAAAAAGGTGCGGCTCCAGGTACTACGCGGCGAGTTCAAAAATTTGAAAATGAAAAGTTCAGAAAATATTGAAGAATTTGTTACGCGTTTGAAAATGGTGACAAATGAAATGAAAAGGAATGACGAAAGTCTCGATGATGTTCGGGTGATGGAAAAGCTTCTACGTTCGTTAACACAAAATTTGATTATATTGTTACATCAATCGAGGAGTCAAAAGATTTGTCTAAAATTTCAATTGATGAGCTCGTAGGTTCTCTTCAAGCCCATGAGTCCCGGATGAACCAGTATGATGATACAAGTAATTTGGAAAAGGCATTGCAAAGTAAGGTGTCCATCGGTGAAAGCTCAGGCAGTAGCAATTATGTTCGTGGAAGAGGTGGCTTTAGAGGAGGCTACCGAGGTGGACGAGGACGTGGAAGGCAACCGTTCAATAGAGGCCAAAGAAATGAAGGCTATCAGCCATCTGGTCGTCGTCAAAATTTTAGAGGACGAGGAAGAGGCGGATTCCAACAACGAGGCGATAAGTCTCAATTTCAATGTTATAATTGCAATAAATATGGTCACTTCAGTTATGAGTGTAGATCCCCGAAGGTGGAAGAAAGTAGTCATTTTGCAGCAGCAAAAGAAGATAAAGATGTTGGCACTGCTATGTTTCTCACTTACAAAGGAGATGAAGAAGGCAAGAAAAATATTTGGTATCTTGACTCGGGAGCAAGCAATCATATGTGTGGTTACAAGGATTTATTCACAGAGATAGACGATACAGTCAGTGGAGAAGTTACTTTTGGAGAAGTTACCTTGTATTTGCAATATTACCAAAGAATAAATAGTTGTTGTTACTATATACTTGTGTCTCTAAATTATAATACTTTATCTTTACAAAGCCGAAACCCATTCACGTTTCCAACATTTAGTTTGGTAAATGAGGGCGACACCTCGTCAAAGTATATTAATTAAAAAATGAGTACAAAAGAGTTTTGAGAGAACTGCTTTTCGAAAAAAACATTCTCATTAAACACACTTTTGCCAAAACCAAAATAAAAAATTATCTCTAAATGCAATAGAAATCCTACTAAAAATGAAAAAGTAAATAGCCCCTTTATTTATGAGCAACCTGTTTTAAACAACATATCACAATCACCACTCATGCAATAGTATTCTCTAAGAAAGCTAACTACGAAGGAGAATATATGTTTAAGTGCAGAACATGAGTGGCTTTGTTAGAGAATACTATTGCAACAAATTCATATAACACAACTGATACCAAGAAAGGAATCAAATTTGATCCAGTGTCGCCTCTAGTTTCAGTATTCTTAACAATAAAAACTCAAATACAAATTATTAAGATATAGAAAATGATAGTATGTGTAATAAAACAGCCATAATGTTCCCTTCTATATCTATACAAGTGGCGTGATCTTCCATCGGATTTAATAAGGTTAATCATGAAAAAACTCAACTATCAAGAACGAATTTGTTTACGTGCTGTTTGCAAGAATTGGAACAGTATTCGACATTCGACAAGTGATTTAATTCACAACATGCCATTAAGATCTGTTGTGCTTATACTAATGAAAACATCGGACAATAGCTTCAGAAATTTCTTCAATTTCCTAATTTTCTGGATAAAGGACCAAACAAAACAGACAGTTAAAGCTTTATTAGAGAATATCCCCATTCAAGAACTATATCACTGGGGACACGATGTGCACAGACCTAACGAAAGCATGTTTACATACTTCATGACTATGGCTCAAAGACTTGGAAACATGGAGGCTGAATTTTACTGGGTTTGTAAAAGTATAGTGCTGAGAAATCAGGTCTACTACGACATCTTAGAATATTCGTATAAAATAATTGAGGATTTGTCTAAGAAAGGACACATGCTCGATCTCCATGCTGTTTAAGAATATGATTGATATATATTTCTTCCCGGAAAAAAGGACAGATGCCGTCACTGCTGTTATACTTATGATTACTGCACCAAAGACAAAGCTGCCAATTAATGGTATGATAATGGCTTTAAAAAAAATCGGTGGACAAAATAATCCAAAAACAAAATTTGATGCATTAGATGGTTCGCCTATTTGCAGTGCTCAGCTTCCAAATGGAGACAACCATTATCAACCCGATGGATATCCAGTACACCCGGACCAGATGGATGCCTTCAATGCAAAGTCGCACTGCTAATGGGATGCCTTTCAGCTTATCTTACTGAATCCAATGACTTCTACCTAGATTTATTTTAAATATCAAGAACATTAACAGGGTAATTAGTTTTTCATAAAACTTGATTTGCTTTCTCATGTTTGTTCTTTATTTTTTTAAAATCAGATTTCTACATATTGTATGCACTATTTACATGTTTCCATTAATCTACATGAAGTTTTTATGCAGCTGTTTGCTTTTTCCGCATATGTTATTCTTTAAATTTTGGGTTTCCCAAAATATTTTTTTACACTCTTTTTGCAGATGTTATCCAGAGCATAATATTTTTTATACTCTCTGCAAAATTCAAATTATAGATACTTACTTCGCTTCCTCAAGTCTCTTCTTTATTTTTTTAAATCAGACTTCTACGTACTCTATGCACTACTTACATGTTTCCATCAATCTGCATGCATTTTTTATGCAGCAATATTTTTTTCTGCATAGCAACTCTATAAATTTAGAGTTTTCTAAAGTATTTTCAAATGACATGAATTGCATTGTCATTTCAAATTCTCAAATTTATGCAAATATTTAAATGTATTCAAATTCATTTGGTTATCCAACCATGTCATCTGACTAATTCCAAAATTTCGAATGAAATTCAAACAGATATATAACTTTTAAAGGAGTGTAATATTAAGACTTGCAAGAATGGATCTCAGCATATAAATGGAGCCTTTTGCTAATATTAACATTAACAAATGCGTTTATATAGTAGCTCTTTATCCCCCATTTAATGAGTAACAATTACAAAAAAATAAAGCATTAACATGCTGGCACCTTCAGGAGCATAAAGTAAACAACTTAATTCTAACAGATATAAGCTTTACTATAGTTTACCTAATTCTAGGTGGCACCACCAACTATGTTCATGTTGGGACAATCGAATCATGATATTGCGTTTTATGATATGAAAACAAACGAGTTTGAATAGAAAATTAACCTTAATCGCTACGGTGCAAGCGATTCAAATCCCCGTCTTCTATTATATTTCTGTATTCACCTTGAGCGAAGTGTGACATTCGATCCTCCCAAAGTTGCCTCCCTTCTAGTTTTGAGATCTTGAACCCTAGTTCTTGGTTGCCTCCCTGAACGGTTGCTCACAAAAACCCTAGTTTCCAACTCCCTTAGCTAAAAGAGAATAAGATGAATATATAAGCTACAGTAGGAATCCTGGATAATTAGGTCGGGTCTTCCAATGACATTCTGGGTCAAGCCCAATGTCATTAAATATTAATTCAATCCACTAAAGAATTAATATTTGCACTACCTTTCATAATGCCGTAATTTAATTATTTAATTCGGCTCCAATATTATTTGCTTATTAAATTCCCCATATTTAAGATATCGAATGTCCATTAATTAAATTAATTTCTGAAAATTAATTTAATCAATATTTTTTATCCTTGATCATCCACTCAACCTTATAATAATGCAAGAATAAATCTTCCTGCAGGACTAAAGCATAATTATCTTTATGAACTTTCAAGAGGACATCATTACCCGAATATTTTCGGACACGGTTTCCTTTTATAGTCAATATCCCACTCTGTATTCAATGTCATTGTCTAAAACATAATATCGTGATTAACAATAAATCACATCACATATGAATCAAAACATGTGCATTGCATACAAGTGTCAATCACTGTATCTAGATTAAGAAACTAAGCAATAATAATATTATAAAATCTTTGTTCTTATTTATTATCAGAATAGAAGAACAATTCTAATATTTTAATCCCGTTCAATATACACATATTATTCAATAATAAAGATAGATTATTTCCAAATAATATTTCAGTCATTCCAGTGATTTGTTTAACTCCACTTAAACTGCGAACATTTATTATATTATGTATAGACACTAACAATCTAATCTTCTGTTATCCCATTTGATACTAGATTATCCACAATATATAATATACAAACAATGTTAAAATATGCATTCAAGATTCTCAATCAAAAAAGACAATGTCATATATAATTCAAACGAATAGGTCAGTATACTCCCTAACAATCTCCCACTTATACTCAAGCTATTCTTTGAGTATATCAGTGTTTTATTACAAGCAATCCACTACCAATTTAAAACTACTATATGACCATACATCTGACTTCTATCGCCTCCACGTGCTGCTCAAAAGCCATAGCTGGTAAGGACTTTGTGAAAGGATTTGTCCCTTTGTCCTTTGATGCTATATCAATCACAATAATATCTCCCCGCATAACAAACTCTAGTATAAGGTGATACTTACGCTCGATGTGTTTTGCTGCCTTATCCATATGGACACAAATTAACAAAAATATTAATTTAATATCTATAAAAGAGCTCGATTCAAGTTTTAGCAAATCCTCGTGTACTACCCCTTTGAGGATTATTTAAATTCCAAATTTTTTTATATCAGCTCCGTTTGAGGTCCAGACTCCAGCATATATGATCAAATTCTAATTCTAATATCCATAGGGACTCAAATATACCAAAATATAAATTTAATATTCATAAAAGACCCCAATTCAAGTTTTAGCAAATCCTCGTGTATTACCCCCTTTGAGGATTATTCAAAATCCATCTTTTTTTATATCAGCTTCGTTTGAGGTCCGAACTCCAGCATATATGGTCAAATTCTAATTCTAATATCCATAGGGACACAAATATACCAAAATATAAATTTAATATCCATAAAATATCCCGACTCAAGTTTTGACAAATTCTCGTGTACTATCCCCTTTGAGGATTATTCAAAATCCAGCTTTTTTTATATCAGCTCCGTTTGAGATCCGAACTCTAGCATATACTGTCAAATTCTAATTCTAATATCCATAGAGACATAAATATACAAAAATATAAATTTAATATCCATAAAAGACCCCGATTCAAGTTTTAGCAAATTTTCGTGTACTACCCCCTTTGAGGAATATTCAAAATCCAACTTTTTTTTATATCAGTTCCGTTTGAGGCCATGACTCAAACATATATGGTCAAATTCTACTTCTAATAACCATAGTGACACAAATATACCAAAATATAAATTTAATATACATAAAAGACCCTGATTCAAGTTTTAGTAAATCCTCATGTACTACCCCTTTGAGGATTATTCAAAATTCAGCTTTTTTTATATCAGCACCGTTTGAGGTCCGGACTCCAGCATATATGGTTAAATTCTAATTCTAATATCCATAGGGACACAAATATAACAAAAATATAAATTTAATATCCATAAAAGACCCTGATTAAAGTTTTAGCAAATTTTCGTGTACTACCCCCTTCGAGGATTAATCAAAATCTAACTTTTTTATATCAGCTCCGTTTGAGGTCCATACTCCAGCATATATGGTCAAATTCTAATTCTAATATCCATAGGGACACAAATATACCGAAATATAAATTTAATAT
This sequence comes from Oenanthe sinensis, assembly GCA_028671895.1. Classification (NCBI taxonomy): domain Eukaryota; kingdom Viridiplantae; phylum Streptophyta; class Magnoliopsida; order Apiales; family Apiaceae; genus Oenanthe; species Oenanthe sinensis. The sequence goes on from JAPMAC010000231.1 coordinate 21,417,148, forward strand.
CCAAAAAAGACCATGATTCAAGTTTTAGCAAATATTCGTGTACCACACTCTTTGAAGATTATTCAAAATCCAAATTTTTTTATATCAGTTCCGTTTGAGGTCCGAACTCCAGCATATATGGTCAAATTCTAATTCTAATATCCATAGGGACTCAAATATACCAAAATATAAATTTAATATCCATAAAATATCCCGACTCAAGTTTTGACAAATTCTCGTGTACTATCCACTTTGAGGATTATTCAAAATCCAGCTTTTTTTATATCAGCTCCGTTTGAGGTCCGAACTCTAGCATATACTGTCAAATTCTAATTCTAATATCCATAGGGACATAAATATACCAAAATATAAATTTAATATCCATAAAAGACCCCGATTCAAGTTTTAGCAAATTTTCGTGTACTACCCCCTTTGAGGATTATTCAAAATCCAACTTTCTTTTATATCAGTTCCGTTTGAGGCCATGACTCAAACATATATGGTCAAATTCTAATTCTAATAACCATAGGGACACAAATATACCAAAATATAAATTTAATATACATAAAAGACCCTGATTCAAGTTTTAGTAAATCCTCATGTACTACCCCTTTGAGGATTATTCAAAATTCAGCTTTTTTTATATCAGCTCCGTTTGAGGTCCATACTCCAGCATATATGGTCAAATTCTAATTCTAATATCCATAGGGACACAAATATACCGAAATATAAATTTAATATCCAAAAAAGACCATGATTCAAGTTTTAGCAAATATTCGTGTACCACCCTCTTTGAAGATTATTCAAAATTCAAATTTTTTTATATCAGTTCCGTTTGAGTTTCGAACTCCAGCATATATGGTCAAATTCTAATTCTAATATCCATAGGGACTCAAATATACCAAAATATAAATTTAATATCCATAAAAGTCCCGAGTCAAGTTTTAGCAAAACCTCGTGTACTACCCCCTTTGAGGATTATTCAAAATCCAACTTTTTTATATCTGCTCCGTTTGAGGTCCGGACTCCAGCATATATGGTCAAATTCTAATTCTAAAATCCATAGGGACACAAATATACAAAAATATAAATTTAATATCCATAAAAGACCCCGATTCAAGTTTTAGCAAATCCTCGTGTACTACCCCCTTTGAGGATTCTTCAAAATCCATCTTTTTTTATATCAGCTCCGTTTGAGGTCCGGACTCCAGTATATATGGTCAAATTCTAATTTTAATATCAATAGGGACACAAATATACCAAAATATAAATTTAATATCCATAAAAGACCCCGATTCAAGATTTAGCAAATTTTCGTGTACTACCCCTTTTCAAGATTATTCAAAATCCAATTTTTTTTATATCAGCTCCGTTTTAGGTCCGGACTCCAGCATAATTGGTCAAATTCTAATTCTAGTATTCATAGGGACACAAATATACCAAAATATAAATTTAATATAAAAAAAAGACCCCGATTCAAGTTTTAGTAAATCTTCGTGAAACACCCCCTTTGGGGATTATTCAAAATCCAAGTTTTTTTATATCAGCTCCGTTAGAGGTACGGACTCCAGCATATATGGTCAAATTCTAATTCTAATATCCATAGGGAGACAAATATATAAAAATATCAATTTAATATCCATTAAAGACCCCAACTTAAGTTTTGATAAATCGTCGTGTACTACCCCCTTTAAGGATTTTTCAAAATTCAGTTTTTTATATCAGCTCTGTTTGAGGCCCGGACTCCGTCATATATGGTCAAATTCTAATTCTAATATCCTTAGGGATACAAATTAACAAAAATATTAATTTAATATCTATAAAAGATACCGATTCAAATTTTAGCAAATCTTCGTGTACTACCCCCCTTTAGGATTATTCAAAATCCATCTTTTTTATATCAGCTCCGTTTGAGGTCTGTGCTCTAGCATATACAGTCAAATTCTAATTCTAATATCCATAGGAACAAAAATATACTAAAATATAAATTTAATATCCATAAAAGACTTCGATTCAAGTTTTAGGAAATTTTCGTATACTACCCATTTTGAGAATTATTCAAAATCCAGCATTTTTTATATCAGCACCGTTCGAGGTCCGGACTCCAGCATATATGATTTAATTCTTATATCCATAGAGACACAAATATACAAAAATATAAAATTATTATCCAAAAAATAGCCAGAGTCAAGTTCAGAAAATTTTCGTGTACTAACCCTTTGAGGATTATTTAAAATCATACTTTTTTTATATCAGCTCCGTTTGAGGTCTGTACTCTAGCATATACAGTCAAATTCTAATTCTAATATCCATAGGGACACAAATATACCAAAATATAAATTGAATATCCATAAAAGACCCCGAGTCAAGATTTAGCAATTTTCGTGTACTACCCCCTTTGAGGATTATTCGAAATCCAACTTTTTTTATATCAGCTCCGTTTGAGGTCCGGACTCCAGCATATATGGTCAAATTCTAATTCTAATATCGATAGGGACACAAATATACCAAAATATAAATTTAATATCCATAATAGACTCCGATTCAAGTTTTAGGAAATTTTCGTGTACTACCCCTTTGGAGGATTATTCAAAATCCAACTTTTTTTTATATCAGCTCCGTTTGAGGTCCGAACTCCAGCATATATGGTCAAATTCTAATTCTAATATCCATAGGGACACAAATATACAAAAATATAAATTTAATATCCATAAAAGACTCCGATTCAAGTTTTAGCAAATCCTCGTGTAATACCCCCTTTGAGGATTATTCAAAATCCATCATTTTGAATATTAGCTCAGGTTGAGGTCTGAAATCCAGCATATATGGCCAAATTCTAATTCTAATATCCATAGGGACAAAAATATACAAAAATATAAATTTAATATCCATAAGAGATCCCGATTCATGTTTTAGCAAATCCTCGTGTAGTACCCCATTTGAGGATTATTCAAAATCCAGGTTTTTTTATATCAATTCCGTTTGAGGTCCGAACTCCAGCATATATGGTCAAATTCTAATTATAATATCCATAGGGACACAAATATACAAAAATATAAATTTAATATCCATAAAAGTCCCGAGTCAAGTTTTAGCAAAACCTCGTGTACTACCCCCTTTGAGGATTATTCAAAATCCAACTTTTTTATATCTGCTCCGTTTGAGGTCCGGACTCCAGCATATATGGTCAAATTCTAATTCTAAAATCCATAGGAACACAAATATACAAAAATATAAATTTAATATCCATAAAAGACCCCGATTCAAGTTTTAGCAAATCCTCGTGTACTACCCCCTTTGAGGATTATTCAAAATCCAGCTTTTTTTATATCAGCTCCGTTTGAGGTCCGTGTTAGTGTAGGTGCCCTAGAGGCAATACAATAGACCTTTATGTCAATTGATTATTCAATAAACATATTTATTATGACTTTAATTACTGCGATATATTTGTTAGCATAATAAATGTCCTTAGAATCATGATACACATTGTATAGTTTAGTACATGACTTGAACTTGAGATTATATAATAGATCATATTCTTAAATGTCCCTAGTCGAGTATTATTATAGGACAATAATAATACATAAATAGACTAGTATGTTGTTTGACTGATAACCACATCTCATTGGTTATAAGTATGGGGATACTAAAGTCAACACATAGGTACATGCAGGAGTACATGGTACTGGACAGACCCACAGTGAATTTCTTCATGTTTAATAAAGTCATAAGAAAGACTTACAGTGATAATGGTGTAATGATCCTCTGACTTGAGATCATTATATTTCTGTACGAGGATTAATATACTTTGACTACATTAAAAGTTACCTTTGACCGGGTAATGATAAAAGTGGACATCGGGTATATCATGAGTCGTATGAGAAATATGAATGATAGATAAAGGATTTAACCCTCCTATAATTAGGAGAGATATTATTGGCCTCTTGATTGAGTGAGACTATAAAATGCATGGCCGTGCTCAAATAATGATTTGTTTTCATAGTCTACTCATGGATCAAGTAAACCCGGATTAAATGTTGTAGAGGATGACTAAATACATGCCTCGAATTTAATCTATAATATATATGGTTAAAGGAATTATATTACACGGAAACATTAATCATGAAAGGTTTTATCGAATCACGATTTAATTATTATTTAATTGGGTAGCAATGATGTATTACTAGATACCGCTCATTGTTTATAATTTTATTGGAGAATAAAATTATTGCTAATTAAATAATAGCCTATAGGGTCACACACATAGAGCACTTAAAGGAATAGTTAATTTAAATTATAGATTTAAATTAATTGATGATTATTTGAATTTTATTATATTAATTAAGTGAGACTTAATTAATTGAAATAATAAAATTCGAATTTGAATTCTGCCCTTAATAATTAAGTATGACTTAGTTATTAATTAAATAATAGAAATTCGGTTTTATTATTTATTCTAAACCTACATGGGTTAGGTTTTGCTGATTGGGCCTCTTAACCAGCATTATAAATAGATAATGATAGGGTTAAGAGGGATTACATTTTTGAGAAACAAAATCCCTAGAGGCAGCAGCAAGCACAGCAAGGCAAAAACAAATTCGAAATCATCAAAGGAGCTAGTACAATCCATTCCGTAATCAAGACCGTGGGACGTTCTTGAAAGTGCTTGTGTGGATACCATAGAGGTGTTTTCGAGAGGAAGACACAAGTCGTGAAAGCTATGATCTCCGTTGAGTTCGTGTAAACCAAGACCAGACAAAGGTATGATTCCGTTTCACAATAATCAGTCTAGGCTTATACATGATCCTGCGTTTAGGGTTCCGAATTTTTGTTATATTTACGTTTAATCCGCTGCGTTTTATGCCTCGGAACCCAACAATGGCATCAGAGCTACGTGTATAAGGGACTGATTTGGTTACGTGTTTTATGTATTTGATGCATACATGCCTGTTTTGGTGACTGCCATGCCATGCTACTGCTTTGTCATAATCTGTTATGCCACTGTCATGCTACTGCTTTGCTACTGTCATGCCTGTTTGAGACTGCCATGCTACTGCAATGTTATAATCTGCTATGACATGATATGAATGATTTATATGCCTTATTGCGATTTGTATATTATGCATGAGGGTCAGTTTGTATAGTGATATAAACTGGTGGACAGATTGTGTTGGACATGATTTGTTAACTGGGATATGATAAGTATGTATATGATACATGCTTCTGAAACTGCATAAGTTGCAGTGGGGAAAAAGGCCAACAGATATGATCTGTAGTTCAGAAATTGATGATTTCTGAATAGGACTGGTCTTCGAAAATATTTTTTTTTTTTCTGATTTCGAGCTGACCCCAGCCGGGGGCTGCCACCCCGGACCCCGCCCGGGGCTGCCGCCCCTGGACCCCCGCCCAGGGGATGCCGCCCCCGGACCCCCGTATTATTTTTGTTGTGTACTTGAGCATGGTGCTGGTTATGGCCATTGGACCCCTAGATTAATGGTTTTTGGTTTTGGTTTTATAAATACGACTTGCATGTCGTTTTCTTCATTCTTGTAATTGTTTAACCTCGAATGTAACTCGAGTTTTCTTATGTAAGTACATTAGTATAGGTTGTATTCAATTATTCCATGTAATGTACTTGAAGATTGAAGGATGATCCAAAAAGAGGAGCAAGCACCCATGGATACAAGAAGAATGAAGACATGTAATTGTATTTATATTTTACCACCATAGATTGACTTTGATCCTTTCATTAGCTCGAAAGGATCACATAGGAAAGGGGCCATAACCAAGCACGTTTACATATTGCACTTTACATATTGATGTATGAATGTATGTGTAGAGTAGAAGATGCATGCTTTAATTAGATTAATGATGTATGCATGTATTAGATACGTCACCCATGCCATGCTTGCCATGCTAAACAAGATAAAATCTGTAATGATTTAAGATTTTAAAATTAACAAACGAACATGAGATTCTTGTGTTTATGAAATATGGATTTTTAAAACACGGAATTGAATATGGATTTTGATATCTATAATTGGGATTTTCTGACAAAAACGGATATGCGTATTCGTAAGGCTGATGGGTTTTAAGTGTGACCACTGGTATCCTCCATCTAACTGGGAAATGAACAATTTAAGATGTCAATTTGAAATATTTAGTTCAAGGAAAAATTGAGGATCTCTTCATGATGTGATCATGATCGTCCTAAATTTTATAAACCCCTTAACAAAATATTAAGTTTTAATCGGAGGCTTTCCAATGAATGAACACTCATCGAATCCTAGATCGATTAGGGGAAAGACTGCCAGTGGCAGGGGACTCCTATCTATCGTGGTGAGATGCGACGAATATAAACGGTTATATTCGGCCGTTGTATCATTGGGTCAAACTTAACTGAGTCGTCATAATAAGGTGAAAGTAAACGGTTATATTCAACAATTATGAACTTAGAAGCATATAGTTTGGTTAAAAATCTATTAGATAGATAAGATCAATCGTTGCTCACCAAACTATCCAAGAATTATATATGATATAATTGACAACTGTTGTCTACCTAAATAATCATTTTTAAGGACTTCTAGTGGTTGTCTTTGGACATGACGAAATATGGATCTTGGCTCACTAGAAAGAATTATGGGATATACTTTCCAAATTAATAGTAAGGGCTATTAATTTGATAAAAATAGTGGGAGATATATTATGAATATATCATAATCATTTGAACATAATAAATAACTCAGACAATCTAATGTTTATTTTGTGCTTTTATCATTGTAGATACCAAGTAATGGCAAACAACACAAACACACTATCCGTACGATCAGTCCTTGAGAATGATAAGCTGACAGGAGGAAACAACTTCCTAGACTGGCAGAGGAATTTGAGGATTGTCCTCAGACAGGAGCGCAAGCTTCATGTCATTGATATTCCTCTGGCAGGTCCCCTTCCTGAGGGCGCTACTGTTGTGGAACGAGCGGCCCACACAAAGGATGAGAATGATGCAACTGATGTTGCATGTCTTATGTTGGCAACTATGAGTGCTGAGCTTCAAAGACAACATGTGCATATGGATTTATATACTATCAATGAGCACTTGCAAAGCATGTTTGCAAGCCAAACTCGTCAAGAAAGGTTCAACACGAGTAAGTCAATCTTTAATTGCAAACAAGGGGCAAGTGAACCAGTTGGCCCACATGTTCTGAAGATGATTGGTTACATTGAGTACCTTGAAACTTTGGGTTTCCCGATTATTCAGGAAATTGGTATTGACCTAATCATGAATTCTTTGAACAACAAATTTACCCAGTTTATCATTAACTACAATATGAATGAATTTGAAAAAACACCTACTGAATTGTTGGCTATGTTGAGAACATATGAGACCAACATGAAGACGGCTGAACCTGCTCCTATACTGATGGTGGGCAATAAAGGTAAGGCCAAAGGGAAAGGCAAGTGGAAGGGTAAGAAGAAGACAGGTTCTGATTCTACACCCAAGCCAAAGTCAGGTCCCAAACAGGCTTTAAAGCCTAAAGGTGGGGCCGCTAAGGGTGAATGTCACTACTGTAAGAAAACTGGTCACTGGAAGAGAAACTATTCAGTTTACTTGGAGGATCTGAAGAAGAAGAGGGCTGAGCAAGCTTCTACTTCAGGTATATATGTTATAGAAGTCAATCTGTCTATTTCTATATCTTGGGTATTGGATACTGGATGTGCTACTCACATTTGTATAAATGTGCAGAGAAGTAAGATATTGGCTAAAGGAGAAGTGAACCTACGAGTTGGCAAAGGAGCAAGAGTTGCTGCTTTAGCTGTAGGAACCTATTATTTATCTTTGCCCTCAGGGCTAGTTTTAGAACTGGAGAATTGTTTTTACATGCCTGCGATTCGCAGAAACATTATTTCTGTTTCTTGTTTGGACAAGAAAGGTTTTTCGTTTACGATAAAGAACAATTGTTGCTCTTTTGCTTTGAATGATTTAACCTATGGTGTTGCGCGTTTGTTTAATGGTTTACATGTTCTTGACTTAGATAATCCTGTCTATAATATAGAAAACAAACGACTTAAAGTTAATGACTCAAATCAAACATACCTCTGGCATTGTCGTCTAGGCCATATAAATGAAAAACGCATATCCAAATTACATAAGGATGGATACTTGGATAAGTTTGATTTTGAATCATACCAAGAATGCGAATCTTGTTTGCTTGGTAAAATGACTAAAGCCCCTTTCACTGGTAAGGGTCAAAGGGCCACCGAACGTCTGGAGCTAATACATAGTGATGTATGTGGCCCAATGCGTGTGATGGCTAGAGGAGGCTACTACTACTTCATAACATTTACTGATGATTTCAGTAGATATGGATATGTATATCTTATGAAGAATAAATCCGATTCTTTTGAAAAGTTTAAAGAATACAAGGCTGAAGTAGAGAAGCAAATTGGCGGAGGTGCAAGTATTAAAATCTTACGATCTGATCATGGAGGAGAATACTTGAGCACAGAATTTAAAGATTATTTAAAGGAGTGTGGTATTGTATCACAACTCACTTCGCCAGGTACACCTCAATGGAATGGAGTTTCAGAGAGGAGAAATCGCACCTTGTTGGACATGGTGCGATCGATGATGAGTCATGCAGATCTTCCAATTAGTTTCTGGGGTTACGCTCTAGAAACAGCGGCTTTCACACTTAACCGTGTTCCTACTAAGAAGGTTCAAAAGACTCCATATGAGATATGGTAGAAGAAACGGTCAGACATGAACTTTATGAAAGTTTGGGGATGCAAGGCGTTTATGAAACGTCAAGTATCTGAAAAGCTTGGACCTAAATCTGAAGAGTGCAATTTTGTGGGATACCCTAAAGAAACAAAGGCGTATTATTTTTATAGTCCTTCTGAGCAGAAGGTGTTTATTGCTCGAGACACTGTTTTTATGGAAAGAGATTTTGTTTCCAAAAGAAACAGTGGGAGAACTATAGACCTCGATGAAGATCGAGAATCACAAAATAGCATTGAACCTGAAGTGGAACAGGAGCAGGATAATGATAATGCTCAACAAACACAGGTTGTTCGTAGAACTGGTAGAATTCGCCATGAGCCAGAGAGATATGGATTTCTCTTGACTCAATGTGGTGTTTTGATGCTCATAAATGAATATGAGCCTCTCACATACCAAGATGCTATGAACAGTCCAGACTCTAAGAGATGGCTAGAAGCCATGAAATCCGAGATGGATTCCATGTACGAAAACCGAGTATGGACTTTGGTTGATCCACCTGAAGGGGTAAAACCCATAGGGTGCAAATGGGTTTTCAAGAAGAAAACTGACATGGATGGAAATGTTCAGACCTATAAAGCAAGGCTGGTTGCAAAAGGTTTCAAACAAATTCATGGTATTGACTATGATGAAACTTTCTCACCAGTGGCTATGGTCAAGTCCATAAGGATTTTGCTTGCTATTGCAGCATTCCATGATTATGAAATCTGGAAAATGGATGTCAAAACAGCCTTCCTTAATGGAAGCCTTGAAGAGGATGTGGATGTGTACATGACACAACCTGAAGGTTTTGTCGATCCAAGGAATGTTAGCAAGGTATGTAAATTACGTCGATCCATTTATGGATTGAAGCAAGCCTCTAGGAGATGGAACATCCATTTTGATGAAACAGTCAAAGAGTATGGCTTTGTTCAAAACGAAGATGAACCTTGTGTTTACAAGAAGGTTAGTGGGAGACATGTGGCATTCATAGTACTGTATGTTGATGACATACTACTAATGGGGAATGACATACCTTCTCTCAAGGCTGTTAAGATTTGGTTAGGGAGCAACTTCTCTATGAAAGACTTAGGTGAAGCATCCTACATTCTAGGAATGAGGATCTATAGGGATAGATCTAGAAGGATGATCGGTCTAAGTCAGAGTACATGCATCGATAATGTTTTGTAACGTTTTGGTATGCAAAATGCAAAAAGGGGATATGTCCCCGTGTCTCAAGGGATAACGATCTCTAAAGATCAGTGTCCGAAATCATTGGATGAGAAGGACCACATGAGTAAGGTTCCATATGCCTCAGCAATTGGATCCATCATGTATGCAATGATATGTACTCGCCCAGATGTTTCGTATGCTTTAAGTATGACGAGCAGATACCAATCTAATCCAGGTGAAGGTCACTGGACGGCTATCAAAAATATTCTAAAGTACTTGAAAAGGACTAAAGATTCATTCTAGGTGTATGGAGGAGAGGAGAAACTGATTGTAAAGGGTTACACCGATGCAAGTTTCCAAACAAACAGGGATGATACTGTATCACAGTCTGGTTTTGTGTTTTGTCTAAACGGAGGTGCTGTAAGTTGGAAGAGTTCAAAGCAAGAAACAGTAGCTGATTCTACAATGGAGGCTGAGTACATTGCAGCTTGTGAAGCGGCTAAGGAAGCTGTTTGGATTCGAAAATTCATTATTGATTTGGGAGTGGTTCCATCGATCGCAGATCCCATTGATCTATACTGCGATAATAATGGAGCCATTGCACAGGCTAAAGAACCTAGATCTCACTCCCGAACCAAACACATACTCAGGAGATATCACCTCATTCGAGAGATTAATGAAAGGGGTGACATACACATATGTAAAGTGCACACAAATGATAACATTGCAGACCCACTGACCAAAGGCTTGTCGCAGACGAAGCATGACGGTCACACTAGTTCCATGGGTATTAGATACATGGGTGATTGGCTCTAGTGCAAGTGGGAGATTGTTAGTGTAGGTGCCCTAGAGGCAATATAATAGACCTTTATGTCAATTGATTATTCAATAAACATATTTATTATGACTTTAATTACTGCGATATATTTGTTAGCATAATAAATGTCCTTAGAATCATGATACACATTGTATAGTTTAGTACATGACTTGAACTTGAGATTATATAATAGATCATATTCTTAAATGTCCCTAGTCGAGTATTATTATAATAGGACAATAATAATACATAAATAGACTAGTATGTTGTTTGACTGATAACCACATCTCATTGGTTATAAGTATGGGGATACTAATGTCAACACATAAGTACATGCAGGAGTACATGGTACTGGACAGACCCACAGTGAGATTCTTCATGTTTAATAAAGTAATAAGAAGGACTCACAGTGATAATGGTGTAATGATCCTCTGACTTGAGATCATTATATTTCTGTACGAGGATTAATATACTTTGACTATATTAAAAGTTACCTTTGACCGGGTAATGATAAAAGTGGACATCGGGTATATCATGAGTCGTATGAGAAATATGAATGATAGATAAAGGATTTAACCCTCCTATAATTAAGAGATATATTATTGGCATCTTGATTGAGTGAGACTATAAAATGCATGGCCGTGCTCAAATAATGATTTGTTTTCATAGTCTACTCATGGATCAAGTAAACCCGGATTAAATGTTGTAGAGGATGACTAAATACATGCCTCGAATTTAATCTATAATATATATGGTTAAAGGGATTATATTACACGGAAACATTAATCATGAAAGGTTTTATCGAATCACGATTTAATTATTATTTAATTGGGTAGCAATGATGTATTACTAGATACCGCTCATTGTTTATAATTTTATTGGAGAATAAAATTATTGCTAATTAAATAATAGCCTATAGGGTCACACACATAGAGCACTTAAAGGAATAGTTAATTTAAATTAATTGATGATTATTTGAATTTTATTATATTAATTAAGTGAGACTTAATTAATTGAAATAATAAAATTCAAATTTGAATTCTGCCCTTAATAATTAAGTATGACTTAGTTATTAATTAAATAATAGAAATTCGGTTTTATTATTTATTCTAAACCTACATGGGTTAGGTTTTGCTGATTGGGCCTCTTAACCAGCATTATAAATAGATAATGATAGGGTTAAGAGGGATTACGTTTTTGAGAAACAAAATCCCTAGAGGCAGCAGCAAGCACAGCAAGGCAGAAACAAATTCGAAATCATCAAAGGAGCTAGTACAATCCATTCCGTAATCAAGATCGTGGGACGTTCTTGAAAGTGCTTGTATGGATACCATAGAGGTGTTTTCGAGAGGAAGACACTGTTGGTGTAGGTGCCCTAGAGGCAATACAATGTTTCTTTTGATAAACATTTATGTCATTTGATTATTCAATAAACGTATTTATTATGACTTTAATTACTGCGATATATATGTTAGCATAATAAATGTCCTTAGAATTATGATACACATTGTATAGTTTAGTAAATGACTTAAACTTGAGATTATATAATATATCATATTATTAAATGTCCCTAGTCGAGTATTATTATTATAGGACAATAATAATACATAAATAGACTAGTATGTTGTTTGACAGATAACCACATCTCATTGGTTATAAGTATGGGGATACTAAAGTCAACACATAGGTACATGCAGGAGTACATGGTACTGGACAGACCCACAGTGAGATTCTTCATGTTTAATAAAGTCATAAGAAAGACTCACAGTGATAATGGTGTAATGATCCTTCTAACTTGAGATCATTATATTTCTATACGAGGATTAATATACTTTGACTACATTAAAAGTTACCTTTGACCGGGTGATGATAAAAGTGGACATCGGGTATATCATGAGTCGTATGAGAAATATGAATGATAGATAAAGGATTTAACCCTCCTATAATTAGGAGAGATATTATTGGCCTCTTGATTGAGTGAGACTATAAAATGCATGGTCGTGCTCAAATAATGATTTGTTTTCATAGTCTACTCATGGATCAAGTAAACCCGGATTAAATGTTGAAGAGGATGACTAAATACATGCCTCGAGTTTAATCTATAATATATATGGTTAAAGGGATTATATTACACTGAAACATTAATCACGAAAGGTTTTATCGAATCACGATTTAATTATTATTTAATTGGGTAGCAATGATGTATTACTAGATACCGCTCATTGTTTATAATTTTATTGGAGAATAAAATTATTGCTAATTAAATAATAGCCTATAGGGTCACACACATAGAGTACTTAAAGGAATAATTAATTTAAATTATAGATTTAAATTAATTGATGATTATTTGAATTTTATTATATTAATTAAGTGAGACTTAATTAATTGAAATAATATAAATTCGAATTTGAATTCTGCCATTAATAATTAAGTGTGACTTAGTTATTAATTAAATAATAATATTCGGTTTTATTATTTGATCCTAAACCTACATGGGTTAGGCTTTGCTGTTATGGGTTGCTATTATGGGCCTATTAACCAACCATTATAAATAGATAATGTAGGGTTGATAAGGATTAAGTTTTTAAGAAAAACGAACCCTAGTAGCAGAAAAGGCAGAGAGAAAAGGCAGAGGCAGAATTCGAAATCATCAAAGGAGGCTAGTACATCCATTCCGTAATCAAGATCGTGAGACGTTCTTGAAGGTGCTCGTGTGGATACCATAGTGGTGCTTTCGAGAGGAAGACACAAGTCGTGAAAGCTAGGATCTCTGTTGAGTTCGTGTAAGTCAAGACCAGACAAAGGTATGATTCCGTTTCACCATAATCTGTCAATCTTATACATGATCCTGCGTTAGGGTTCCGAAATTTTTCGTTATATTTACGTTTAATCCGCTGCGTTTTATGCCTCGGAACCCAACAATGGTATCAGAGCTACGTGTATAAGGGACTGATTTGGTTACGTGGTAACTGTATTTGATGCAAATATGCCTGTTTTGGTGACTGCCATGACACTGCCATGCTTCTGCTATGCTACTGCCATGCTACTGCCATGTATATTCGAATTGTTATCCATATGATGAGTATATAGATTCTGATACTAGCATGTTAATGATTTGTCATGACTGATTTATATGCCTTATTGCGATTTGTATATTATGCATGAGGGTCAGTTTGTATATGATACAAACTGGTGGACAGATTATGTTGGACATGATCTGTTAATTGGGATATGATAAGTATGTATATGATACATGCTTCTGAAACTGTATAAGTTGCAGTGTGGAAAAAGGCCAACAGATATGATCTGTAGTTCAGAAATTGATGATTTCTGAATAGGACTGGTCTTCGAAAATAATTTTTTTTTCTGATTTCGAATCAGTATGTAACTGTCAGAGAATGTATATTCTGTGTCTGATCAGAGTTTGTAAAATTGGAGCTGGGTCAGAGTTTAACAAACTCTGATGGACTCGCTCAGAGTTTAATAAACTCTGATGGTCAGGTCAGAGTATAGAGCATGGTCAGAGTTTAACAAACTCTGATGGTCTCTAGTCAGAGTTTAGCAGTAAACTCTGATGGACTGTGCTGATCAGAGTTTAGCAGTAAACTCTGATGGACTGGCAGAGTTTATAAACTCTTGAAATGCAGAGTGTCTAAACCCAGCTCGACCCCACCCAGGGGCTGCCGCCCCGGAACCCCGCATTATTTTGTTGTGTAATTGAGCATGGTGCTGGTTATGGCCCTTAGACCCCTAGATTAATGGTTTTGGTTTTGGTTTTATAAATACGACTTGCATGTCGTTTTCTTCATTCTTGTAATTGTTTAACCTCGAATGTAACTCGAGTTTTCTTATGTAAATACATTAGTATAGGTTGTATTCAATTATTCCATGTAATGTACTTGAAGATTGAAGGATGATCCAAGAAGATGAGCAAGCTGTTGGGTTCCGAGGCATAAAACGCAGCGGATAAACGTAAATATAACGAAAATTTTCGGAACCCAAACGCAGGATCATGTATAAGAATTGACGGATTATGGTGATAATCGAATCATACCTATTAAGATTTTGAATGCCACGAACTCAACGGAGATCCTTGCTATCACGATTTGTGTCTTCCTCACGAAAGCACCTCTATGGTATCCACACGAGCACCTTCAAGAACGTCTCACGATCTTGAACACGGAACGGAAGTACTAGCCTCCTTTGATAGGTTTCGAATTCTCTCTGCCTCTTCCTATGCTGCCTCTTCTGCTAGGGTTTTTACAAAAACGTGCAAGCCATTTAACCTATCATTATCTATTTATAATGATTGGTTAATGGGCCTTTTTTAGCAAAAACCTAACCCATGTAGGCATAGGATTAAATAATAAAACATGCTTCTATTATTTAATTAATAATTAAGTCACACTTAATTATTATTGGCAGAAATATAATTCTTCAAATTCGAATTTATTTCAATTAATTAAGTCTCACTTAATTAATATAATAAATTCGAATTAATCATCAATTAATTTAAATCTATAATTTAAATTAACTATTCCTCTAGGTGCTCTATGTGTGTGACCCTATAGGCTATTATTTAATTAGCAATAATTTTATTCTCCAATAAAATTATAAACAATGAGTGGTATCTAGTAATACATCATTGCTACCTAATTAAACAATAATTAAATCGTGATTCGATAAAACCTTTCGTGATTAATGTTTCCGTGTAATATAATCCCTTTAACCATATATATTATAGATTAAACTCGAGGCATGTATTTAGTCATCCTCTTCAACATTTAATCCGGGTTTACTTGATCCATGAGTAGACTATGAAAAACAAATCATTATTTGAGCACGGCCATGCATTTTATAGTCTCACTCAATCAAGAGGCCAATAATATCTCTCCTAATTATAGGAGGGTTAAATCCTTTATCTATCATTCATATTTCTCATACGACTCATGATATACCCGATGTCCACTTTTATCATCACCCGGTCAAAGGTAACTTTTAATGTAGTCAAAGTATATCAATCCTCGTATAGAAATATAATGATCTCAAGTCAGAGGATCATTACACCATTATCACTGTGAGTCTTTCTTATGACTTAATTAAACATGAAGAATCTCACTGTGGGTCTGTCCAGTACCATGTACCCCTACATGTACCTATGTATTGACTTTAGTATCCCCATACTTATAACCAATGAGATGTGGTTATCTGTCAAACAACATACTAGTCTATTTATGTATTATTATTGTCCTATCATAATAATACTCGACTAGGGAACCTTTAAGAATATGATATATTATATAATCTCAAGTTCAAGTCATGTACTTAAACTATATAACGAGTATCATGATTCTAAGGACATTTATTATGCTAACAAATATATCGCAGTAATTAAAGTCATAATAAATACGTTTATTGAATAATCAAATGACATAAATGTTTATTAAAAGGAAAAATTGTATTGCCTCTAGGGCACCTACACTAACAATCTCCCACTTGCACTAGAGCCAATCACCCATGTATCTAATACCCATGGAACTAGTGTGACCGTCGTGCTTCTGCTGCGACAAGCCTTTGGTCAGTGGGTCTGCAATGTTATCATTTGTGTGCACTTTACATATGTGTATGTCACCCCTCTCATTAATCTCTCGAATGAGGTGATATCTCCTGAGTATATGTTTGGTTCGGGAGTGAGCTCTAGGTTCTTTAGCTTGTGCAATGGCTCCATTATTATCGCAGTATAGATCAATGGGATCTGCGATTGATGGAACCACTCCCAATTCAGTAATGAATTTTCGAATCCAAACTGCTTCCTTAGCCGCTTCACAAGCTGCAATGTACTCAGCCTCCATTGTAGAATCAGCTACTGTTTCTTGTTTTGAACTCTTCCAACTTACAGCACCTCCGTTTAGACAAAACACAAAACCAGACTGTGATACAGTATCATCCCTGTCTGTTTGGAAACTTGCATCGGTGTAACCTTTTACTACTAGTTTCTCCTCTCCTCCATACACCAAGAATGAATCTTTAGTCCTTTTCAAGTACTTTAGAATATTCTTGACAGCCGTCCAGTGACCTTCACCTGGATTAGATTGGTATCTGCTCGTCATGCTTAAAGCATACGAAACATCTGGGCGAGTACATACCATCGCATACATGATGGATCCAATTGCTGAGGCATATGGAACCTTACTCATGCGGTCCTTGTCATCCAATGATTTCGGACACTGATCTTTAGAGATCGTTATCCCTTGAGATACGGGGACATATCCCCTTTTTGCATTTTGCATACCAAAACGGTGCAAAACCTTATCGATGTATGTACTCTGACTTAGACCGATCATCCTTCTAGATCTATCCCTATAGATCCTCATTCCTAGAATGTAGGATGCATCTCCTAAGTCTTTCATAGAGAAATTACTCCCTAACCAAATCTTAACAGCCTTGAGAGAAGGTATGTCATTCCCCATTAGTAGTATGTCATCAACATATAGTACTATGAATGCCACATGGCTCCCACTAACCTTCTTGTAAACACAAGGTTCATCCTCGTTTTGAACAAATCCATACTCTTTGATAGTTTCATCAAAACGGATGTTCCATCTCCTAGAGGCTTGCTTTAATCCATAAATGGATCGACGTAATTTACATATCTTGCTAACATTCCCTGGACTGACAAAACCTTCAGGTTGTGTCATGTACACATCCACATCTTCTTCAAGGCTTCCATTAAGGAAGGCTGTTTTGACATCCATTTGCCAGATTTCATAATCATGGAATGCTGCAATAGCAAGCAAAATCCTTATGGATTTGACCATAGCCACTGGTGAGAAGGTTTCATCATAGTCAATACCATGAATTTGCTTGAAACCTTTTGCAACTAGCCTTGCTTTATAGGTCTGAACATTTCCATCCATGTCAGTTTTCTTCTTGAAAACCCATTTGCACCCTATGGGTTTTACCCCTTCAGGTGGATCAACCAAAGTCCATACTTGGTTTTCATACATGGATTCCATCTCGGATTTCATGGCTTCTAGCCATCTCTTAGATTCTGGACTGCTCATAGCATCTTGGTATGTGAGAGGCTCATCTTCATCTATGAGCATCAAATCACCACATTGAGTCAAAAGAAATCCATATCTCTCTGGCTCATGGCGAATTCTACCAGTTCTACGAACAACCTGTGTTTGTTGAGCGTTATTATTGTCCTGCTCTTGTTCCACTTCAGGTTCAATGCTATTTTGTGGTTCTCGATCTTCATCGAGGTCTATAGTTCTCCCACTGTTTCTTTTGGAAACAAAATCCCTTTCCATGAAGACAGCATCTCGAGCAATAAACACTTTTTGCTCAGAAGGACTATAGAAATAATACGCCTTTGTTTCTTTAGGGTATCCCACAAAATTGCACTCTTCAGATTTAGGTCCAAGCTTGTCAGATACTTGACGCTTCACAAACGCCTTGCATCCCCAAACTTTCATAAAGCTCATGCCTGACCGTTTCTTCTCCCATATCTCATATGGAGTCTTTTGAACCTTCTTAGTAGGAACACGGTTAAGTGTGAAAGCCGCTGTTTCTAGAGCATAACCCCAGAAACTAATTGGAAGATCTGCATGACTCATCATCGATCGCACCATGTCCAACAAGGTGCGATTTCTCCTCTCTGAAACTCCATTCCATTGAGGTGTACCTGGCGGAGTGAGTTGTGATACAATACCACACTCCTTTAAATAATCTTTAAATTCAGTGCTCAAGTATTCTCCTCCACGATCAGATCGTAAGATTTTAATACTTGCACCTCCGCCAATTTGCTTCTCTACTTCAGCCTTGTATTCTTTGAACTTTTCAAAAGAATCGGATTTATTCTTCATAAGATATACATATCCATATCTACTGAAATCATCAGTAAATGTTATGAAGTAGTAGTAGCCTCCTCTAGCCATCACACGCATTGGGCCACATACATCACTATGTATTAGCTCCAAACGTTCAGTGGCCCTTTGACCCTTACCAGTGAAAGGGGCTTTAGTCATTTTACCAAGCAAACAAGATTCGCATTCTTGGTATGATTCAAAATCAAACTTATCCAAATATCCATCCTTATGTAATTTGGATATGCGTTTCTCATTTATATGGCCTAGACGACAATGCCAGAGGTATGTTTGATTTGAGTCATTAACTTTAAGTCGTTTGTTTTCTATATTACAGACAGGATTATCTAAGTCAAGAACATATAAACCATTAAACAAACGCGCAACACCATAGGTTAAATCATTCAAAGCAAAAGAGCAACTGTTGTCCTTTACTGTAAACGAAAAACCTTTCTTGTCCAAACAAGAAACAGAAATAATGTTTCTGCGAATCGCAGGCACGTAATAACAATTATCCAGTTCTAAAACTAGCCCAGAGGGCAAAGATAAATAATATGTTCCTACAGCTAAAGCAGCAACTCTTGCTCCGTTGCCAACTCGTAGGTCCATTTCTCCTTTAGCCAATGTCCTACTTCTCTGCATTTCCTGCACATTTATACAAATGTGAGAAGCACATCCGGTATCCAATACCCAAGATGTAGAAATAGACAGATTGACTTCTATAACATATATACCTGAATTAGAAGCTTGCTCAGCCCTCTTCTTCTTCAGATCCTCCAAGTAAACTGAACAGTTTCTCTTCCAGTGACCAGTTTTCTTACAGTAGTGACATTCACCCTTAGCGACCCCACCTTTAGGCTTTAAAGCCTGTTTAGGACCTGACTTTGGCTTGGGTGTAGAATCAGAACATGTCTTCTTCTTACCCTTCCACTTGCCTTTCCCTTTGGCCTTACCTTTATTGCCCACCATCAGTATGGGAGCAGGTTCAGCCGTCTTCATGTTGGTCTCATATGTTCTCAACATAGCCAACAATTCAGTAGGTGTTTTGTCAAACTCATTCATATTGTAGTTCATAACAAACTGAGTGAATTTGTTGTTCAAAGAATTCAAGATTAGGTCAATACCAGTTTCCGGACCAATCGGGAAACCCAAAGTATCAAGATACTCAATGTAACCAATCATCTTCAGAACATGTGGGCCAACTGGTTCATTTGCCCCTTGTTTGCAGTTAAAGAGTGACTTGCTCGTGTTGAACCTTTCTTGACGAGTTTGGCTTGCAAACATGCTTTGCAAGTGCTCATTGATAGTATATGCATCCATATGCACATGCTGTCTTTGAAGCTCAGCACTCATAGTTGCTAACATAAGACACGCAACATCAGTTGCATCATTCTCATCCTTTGTGTGGGCCGCTCGTTCCTCAACAGTAGCGCCCTCAGGAAGGGGACCTGCCGGAGGAATATCAATGACATGAAGCTTGCGCTCCTGCCTGAGGACAATCCTCAAATTCCTCTGCCAGTCTAGGAAGTTGTTTCCTCCTGTCAGCTTATCCTTCTCAAGGACAGATCGTACGGATAGTGTGTTTGTGTTGTTTGTCATTACTTGGTATCTACAATGATAAAAGCACAAAATTAAACATTAGATTGTCTGAGTTATTTATTATGTTCAAATGATTATGATACATTCATAATATATCTCCCACTATTTTTATCAAATCAATAGCCCTTACTATTAATTTGGAAAGTATATCCCATAATCCTTTCTAGTGAGCCAAGATCCATATTTCGTCATGTCTCAAGTCAACCACTGGAAGTCCTTAAGAATGATTATTTAGGTAGACAACATTTGTCAATTATATCATATATAATTCTTGGATAGTTTGGTGAGCAACGATTGATCTTATCTATCTAATAGATTTTTAACCAAACTCTATGCTTCTAAGTTCATAATGGTTGAATATAACCGTTTACTTTCACCTTATTATGAAGACTCAGTTAAGTTTGACCCAATGATACAACGGCCGAATATAACCGTTTATATTCGTCGCATCTCACCACGATAGACAGGAGTCCCCTGCCACTGACAGTCTTTCCCCTAATCGATCTAGGATTCGATGAGTGTTCATTCATTGGAAAGCATCTGATTAAAACTTAATATTTTGTTAAGGGGTTTAGAAAATTTTACGACGATCATGATCACATCATGAAGAGATCCTCAATTTTTCCTTGAACTAAATATTTCAAATTGACATCTTAAATTGTTCATTTCCCAGGTAGATGGAGGATACCAGTGGTCACACTTAAAACCCATCAGCCTTACGAATACGCATATCCGTTTTTGTCAGAAAATCCCAATTATAGATATCAAAATCCATATTCAATTCCGTGTTTTAAAAATCCATATTTCATAAACACAAGAATCTCATGATCGTTTGTTGATTTTAAAATCTTGAATCGTTACAGATTTTATCTTGAGTCGTTACAGATTTTATCTTGTTTAAACAAGCATGGCATGGGTGTCGTATCTAATACATACATACATACATACATGATTAATCTAATTAAAGCATGCATCATTCATACATCAATATGTAAAGTGCAGTATGTAAACGTGCTTGGTTATGGCCCCTTTCCTATGTGATCCTTTCGAGCTAATGAAAGGATCAAAGTCAATCTATGGTGGTAAAATATAAATACAATTACATGTCTTCATTCTTCTTGTATCCACTAGTGCCTGCTCCTCTTCTTGGATCATCTTTCAGTCTTCAAGTACATTACATGGAATAATTGAATACAACCTAAGCTAATGTACTTACATAAGAAAACTCGAGTTACATTCGAGGTTAAACAATTACAAGAATGAAGAAAACGACATGCAAGTCGTATTTATAAAACCAAAACCAAAAACCATTAATCTAGGGGTCTAAGGGCCATAACCAGCACCATGCTCAAGTACACAAAATAAAATATTGCGGGGGTCCGGGGGCGGCAGCCCCTGGGCGGGGGTCCGGGGGCGGCAGCCCCTGGGCGGGGTCTGGGGCGGCAGCCCCAAGCGGGGTCTGGGGCGGCAGCCCCAGGCGGGGTCTGGGGGCGGCAGCCCCCGGCTGGGGTCGAGCTCGAAATCAGAAAATTTTTTTTATTTTCGAAGACCAGTCCTATTCAGAAATCATCAATTTCTGAACTACAGATCATATCTGTTGGCCCTTTTTCCCACTGCATCTTATACAGTTTCAGAAGCATGTATCATATACATACTTATCATATCCCAGTTAACAGATCATGTCCAACATAATCTGTCCACCAGTTTATATCACTATACAAACTGACCCTCATGCATAATATACAAATCGCAATATGGCATATAAATCAGTCATGACAAATCATTAACATGCTAGTATCATCACCACATATTACAATTCGAATATACATGAAGAACATAGCATGGCAGAAGCATGGCAGTAACAAAGCAGTAGCATGGCAGTGGCATGGCAGTCACCAAAACAGGCATATTTGCATCAAATACAGTTAACACGTAACCAAATCAGTCCCTTATACACGTAGCTCTGATACCATTGTTGGGTTCCGAGGCATAAAACGCAGCGGATAAACGTAAATATAACGAAAATTTTCGGAACCCAAACGCAGGATCATGTATAAGAATTGACGGATTATGGTGATAATCGAATCATACCTATTAAGATTTTGAATGCCAAGAACTCAACGGAGATCCTTGCTATCACGATTTGTGTCTTCCTCTCGAAAGCACCTCTATGGTATCCACACGAGCACCTTCAAGAACGTCTCACGATCTTGAACACGGAACGGAAGTACTAGCCTCCTTTGATAGGTTTCGAATTCTCTCTGCCTCTTCCTATGCTGCCTCTTCTGCTAGGGTTTTTACAAAAACGTGCAAGCCATTTAACTTATCATTATCTATTTATAATGATTGGTTAATGGGCCTTTTTTAGCAAAAACCTAACCCATGCAGGCATAGGATTAAATAATAAAACATGCTTCTATTATTTAATTAATAATTAAGTCACACTTAATTATTATTGGCAGAAATATAATTCTTCAAATTCGAATTTATTTCAATTAATTAAGTCTCACTTAATTAATATAATAAATTCGAATTAATCATCAATTAATTTAAATCTATAATTTAAATTAACTATTCCTCTAGGTGCTCTATGTGTGTGACCCTATAGGCTATTATTTAATTAGCAATAATTTTATTCTCCAATAAAATTATAAACAATGAGCGGTATCTAGTAATACATCATTGCTACCTAATTAAACAATAATTAAATCGTGATTCGATAAAACCTTTCGTGATTAATGTTTCCGTGTAATATAATCCCTTTAACCATATATATTATAGATTAAACTCGAGGCATGTATTTAGTCATCCTCTTCAACATTTAATCCGGGTTTACTTGATCCATGAGTAGACTATGAAAAACAAATCATTATTTGAGCACGGCCATGCATTTTATAGTCTCACTCAATCAAGAGGCCAATAATATCTCTCCTAATTATAGGAGGGTTAAATCCTTTATCTATCATTCATATTTCTCATACGACTCATGATATACCCGATGTCCACTTTTATCATCACCCGGTCAAAGGTAACTTTTAATGTAGTCAAAGTATATCAATCCTCGTATAGAAATATAATGATCTCAAGTCAGAGGATCATTACACCATTATCACTGTGAGTCTTTCTTATGACTTAATTAAACATGAAGAATCTCACTGTGGGTCTGTCCAGTACCATGTACCCCTACATGTACCTATGTATTGACTTTAGTATCCCCATACTTATAACCAATGAGATGTGGTTATCTGTCAAACAACATACTAGTCTATTTATGTATTATTATTGTCCTATCATAATAATACTCGACTAGGGAACCTTTAAGAATATGATATATTATATAATCTCAAGTTCAAGTCATGTACTTAAACTATATAACGAGTATCATGATTCTAAGGACATTTATTATGCTAACAAATATATCGCAGTAATTAAAGTCATAATAAATACGTTTATTGAATAATCAAATGACATAAATGTTTATTAAAAGGAAAAATTGTATTGCCTCTAGGGCACCTACACTAACACAAGCACCCATGGATACAAGAAGAATGAAGACATGTAATTGTATTTATATTTCACCACCATAGATTGACTTTGATCCTTTCATTAGCTCGAAAGGATCACATAGGAAAGGGGCCATAACCAAGCACGTTTACATACTGCACTTTACATATTGATGTATGAATGTATGTGTAGAGTAGAAGATGCATGCTTTAATTAGATTAATGATGTATGCATGTATTAGATACGTCACCCATGCCATGCTTGCCATGCTAAACAAGATAAAATCTGTAACGATTTAAGATTTTAAAATTAACAAACGATCATGAGATTCTTGTGTTTATGAAATATGGATTTTTAAAACACGGAATTGAATATGGATTTTGATGTCTATAATTGGGATTTTCTGACAAAAAACGGATATGCGTATTCGTAAGGGTGATGGGTTTTAAGTGTGACCACTAGTATCCTCCATCTACCTGGGATATGTATATATGTACATATGATATATGTATTGTCTCTAGAGCACAATTACTAACAGTATATGTATATATGTATATATGTAAAATATAAAATATAAAAAGTATATATGTATATATGATATATGTAAAATATAAAAAGTATATATGTATATATGATATATGTATATATGTATATATGTAAAATATAAAAAGTATTGTCTCTAGAGCACAATTACTAACAGTATATGTATATATGATATATGCTTGTTTTTGTTATGAGAATTGTATATGATACGATTTCTGAAACACCGTCAGATTTGGAGAAATCTGACTGCCGTATCCGATTTTCGCAAACGATATGTGTTTTCTGACTGGAATCGGGCCAATGAACAAAACTGATAGCTATCTATCACCGACGGGTCTGTAAGGCGTTTGACGTCGTTAAGGGCCTCGAAATAGCGATTTATTGTCTTCAGAAATCTGTTTTTAATTTTCTGAAATTTCGAAATTTTTTATATATGATTATATGATATGATTATATAATATGAGATATATTATATGTGTTATATGATAGCATGGTGGATGGTTATGGCCTAAAGACCCATAGGATAGTGGTTTTGATTTATGGTTTTGGTTTCTAAATACGACTTGCATGTCGTTTATTCATTGTAATTTAATTATCTCGAATGTAACTCGAGTTCTTCTTGTAATTTCATTAGAATAGTTTTATTTTTATTATTCAATGTAATTATCAATGAAGACTTGCAAGCAAGGAGGCGATCCAAAAGGGGATGATGGAACAATGAAGAAAGAAGACATGTAATAGATAGTATTTTTAAAACCACCATAGACTGACCTTGATATTTCCATTAGCTTGGAAATATCATATAGGATGGGGCCATAATCAAACACGTTTAATTTACGCACATTACATATATGTATATGATTGCATGTATTGGTATGTATGCGTAGATATAATTGAGATGCATGCTTAATATTGATTAATCATGTATGTATTAGATACGACACCCATGCCATGTTTGCTTAAACAAGATAAAATCTGTAACGATTCAAGATTTTAAAATTAACAAACGATCATGAGATTCTTGTGTTTATGAAATATGGATTTTTAAAACACGGAATTAAATATGGATTTTTGATGTCTATAATTGGGATTTTCTGACAAAAGCGGATATGCGTATTCGTAAGGCTGATGGGTTTTAAGTGTGACCATTGGTATCCTCCATCTACCTGGGAAATGAACAATTTAAGATGTCGATTTGAAATATTTTGTTCAAGGAAAAATTGAGGATCTCTTTATGATGTGATCATGATCGTTATAAATTTTCTAAAACCCCTTAACAAAATATTAAGTTTTACTCGGATGCTTTCCAATGAATGAACACTCATCGAATCCTAGATCGATAAGGGGAAGGACTGTCAGTGGCAGGGGACTCCTATCTATCGTGGTGAGATGCGACGAATATAAACGGTTATATTCGGCCGTTGTATCATTGGGTCTAACTTAACTGAGTCGTCATAATAAGTGAAAATAAACGGTTATATTCAACTATTATGAACTTAGAAGCATAGAGTTTGGTTAAAAGTCTATTAGATAGATAAGATCAATCGTTGTTCACCAAACTATCCAAGAATTATATATGATATAATTGACAACTGTTGTCTACCTAAATAATCATTTTCTAAGGACTTCCAGTGGTTGACTTAGGACATGACGAAATATGGATCTTGGCTCACTAGAAAGAATTATGGGATATACTTTCCAAATTAATAGTAAGGGCTATTAGTTTGATAAAAATAGTGGGAGGTATATGATGATATACCATAATCACTTAAACATAATTAATATTAAATTTGCAATCTAGTTTATTTTATGCACTTTAATATTGTAGATATCAAATGATGAACACAAACAACTTCTCTATGCGATCAGTTCTTGAGAAGGACAAGTTGACGAGAATATATTTCCTTGACTGACATAGGAGCTTGAGGATCGTCCTCGGGCACCATGATATTAGTCAAATCTCTTCCTCTGCTCTTAAAGTTGAGAATGTAACATGTGCAAATCATAGTGCTTACTGGAAGCAAATTGATGTTGCGACTGATGTTTCATGTCTCATGCTCGCAAATATATGTGCTGAGCTTAAGAAGCAATACAAGCATATAGATGCTTATGAAACGATTGAGCACAAGATATATTTGAAAGGGCACTATACACTTACAAGTAGGGAGAGTGAGACCCGGTTACACCACATGTTCTAAAGATTATAGGGTATAATGAATACCATTGATATTTTAAGTTTCCAGATTGGTCTGGAGACAGTTAGATTTGATCTTACA
The DNA here is from genome assembly GCA_028671895.1 of Oenanthe sinensis. Lineage (NCBI taxonomy): Eukaryota > Viridiplantae > Streptophyta > Magnoliopsida > Apiales > Apiaceae > Oenanthe > Oenanthe sinensis. Next base: position 21,443,668 of record JAPMAC010000231.1, read on the forward strand.
ATCTTTGGATAAATATTATTCTTATTTTGTTATGAACAATAAAGTGAATAAGATTGGTAAAACACCCATTGAGTTGCTAAGCATGTTGAGAACTGCTGAAAGTAATATGATAAATGCATGAACTACTACTATATTGATGGTAAACATAGGGAATGCAAAAGGGAAAGGAAAATGGAAAGGCAAGGAGAAGATTTGATCTAGTTCTGTTGTCAAACCAAAGTCCAATCCCTAAAGCAGACTCTAAAGTCTGAATGAGGTGTTGATAAAGAAGATGATTGTCACTTCTGTGGAAAGTTGGGAGACTGGAAATTAAACTGTCATGCTTAATTGGAAGATCGGAAGATGATGATCAATAAGGGTCAAGCTTAAGGTATCGGGTTGGAATTGGAGTAAAGATAGTTGCTCTGGTTCAAGGAACTCGTTACTTAATTTTTGGCCTATAAGGAAAATTTAGAACTTAATAATTGTTATAGCGTGCTTGCAATTGGCAGAGACATTATTTCAGTTTCTTGTTTGGACAAGAAAGGCTTTTTCATTTTATAACAATAGTTGTTTATTCTATTTTGATGATGAGCCTTATAATGTTGCACATCTAATTAACAATTTATATGTTCTAAAGTGACTCAAATCAAATATTACCTTTGGCACTGTTGTTGAGGCCGTATTAATAAGAAACGCATTTTCAGAATACATAAGGATGCATTCATGGATAAGTTTGATTATGAATCATACAAAAGGATGTGAATCTTGGTTTATTTGGTAAAATGACTAAAGCTCCTTTTACTGGACATGGTGAAGGGATCATTGAATGGGTATGACTTATACATAGTGATGTATGTGGTCATATGTGTACGATGACAAAAGGTAGATTTTATTAACTTCATAAAATTTACTAATTATTTTAGTAGATACGGATATATGTATCTTTTGAAGAACTAATCCGAATCATTTGAAAAGTTCAAAGACTGTAAAGATGAAGTAGAAAATATCAAAGAAAAGTTTTTTTGATAGGAGAGATCACACCTTGTTGGACATGGTGCGATCAATGTTGAGTCAATGAATCTTCCAATTAGTTTCTGGGGTTGCACCCTGGAAACGGCTCCACATACACTTAACTGTGTTCCTACTAAATTGGTTCAAAAGACTCCTTATGAGATATGGACTGAGCAACGTCACAGCATGTCATTTATAAAATTTTTGGGATGTGAAGCGTTTGTGAAACGTCTAATCTCTGACAAGCTAGGACCAAAATCAGACAAATGTAATTTTGTGGAATACCCAACTGAAACAAGGGTTATTCTTTCTATAATCCTTCCGAGAACAAAGTGTTTGTTGCTCGAACTGCTGAGAGACAGTGGGAGGATAATAGATCTCAATGAAGTTTGAGACCCACATGATAACATTGAACCAGTGGAGGAACCTGAGTAGAATGTACAAGAAAAATAATACTGCTCAAGAAACACAGGTGTTCGTAGGTTTAGTAGGATTCGCCATAAGCTCGAGAGATAATATGGATTTCTCTTGACTCAAGATGGTGATGTGATGCTTGTGGATGAAGATGAGCCTCTCACCTACCTAGATACTATAAACACTCCAGATTCTAAGAGATGGCTGGATGCCATTAAATCTGAGATGGAATCCATGTATACTAATCAAGTATGGACTTTGGTTGATCCACCTGAAGGGGTAAAACCTATAGGGTACAAGTGGGTTTTCAAGAAGAAGACCGACATGGATGCTAATGTACAGACCTATAAGGCACGATTGGTGGCAAAAGGTTTCAAGAAAATTCATGGTATTGACTATGATGAGACCTTTTCACCAGTTGTTATGGTCATGTCCATCAGGATTTTGCTTGCTATAGCTGCTTACTATGACTATGAAATCTGGCAAATGGATGTCAAAACCGCTTTCTTAAATGAGAGCCTTGAAGAAGATATGGATGTGTACATGACACACCCTAAGGGTTTTGTTGATCTAAAGGATGCTGGAAATGTATGTAAGTTGCGTCGATCCATTTATGGATTAAAGCAGGCCTCGAGGAGATGGAACATTTGTTTTCATGAAACAGTCAAAAAGAGTTTGACTTTATTCAGAATGAAGATGAAACTTGTGTTTACAAGAAGTTTAGTGGGAGCCATGTGGCATTCCTAGTATTATATGTTGATGATATATTACTAATAGGGAATGACATTCCTTCTCTACAGACTGTGAAGACTTGGTTGAGAAATAATTTCTCAATGAAAGACTTAGGCGATGTGACATATATATTAGGGATCGAGATCTATAGAGATAGATCAAGGTGATTGATCGGCCTAATTTAGAGTACATACATTGACAAAGTTTTGCATCGATTTCAAATGCAAAGAGACTAAAATGGATATGTCCCAATGTCTCATGGGATAGTGATCTCAAAATAAAATTTGTCCTAAATCATTGGATGATAGGGACTGCATGAGTAAAATTCCATATGCGTCAGCAATTGGTTTTATAATGTATGCAATGATATGTACTTGTCCTGATGTCTCGTATGCTTTAACCATGATGAGTAGATACCGATCTAATCCAGGTGAAGGTCACTGGACGACAGTCAAGAATATTCTTAAGTACTTAAAAAGGATTAAAGATTCATTCTTGTTATATGGAGGAGATGTGAAGCTAGTTGTAAGAGGTTTCAGTGATACTGGTTTCTAGACAGATAACGATAATTTAATGTTTCTGTCTGGCTTTGTGTTTTATTGAGATGTTGTATGCTGGAATGGTTCACAGCAAAGACAATTGTTGAATTTATAATAGAACCTGAGTATATTGATGCTTGTGAAGCAGCCAAGGAGGCTGTTTGGGCATGTACTTAGGAGATATCACCTAATTAATGAGATTAATGATCAAGGAGATATACATATATGTAAAGTGCATACTAATAATAATATTGCAGACCCACTGACTAAGGCTTTGTCGCAGCAGAAGCATGAAAGTCACACTAGTTTCATGAGTATTGGATACTTGGGTAATTGGCTCTAGTGCAAGTGGGAGATTGTTAGTAATTGTGCTCTAGAGACAATACTTTTTATATTTTAAGGAAAATATTTATTATTAAGGATTATGTTTTATTGATTATTATTTATTTATTATGTTTTATTTACTGCGTAATAAATTGAAAGCATAATAAATGTCCTTGGAATTTTGATACGTATTATATATCTTTAAGTATGTGACTTAAAAATGAGATTATATGAATAGTATCTTATTCCTAAAATTCCCTAGTCGAGTATTACTATTTAAGGACAATAATAATGCACAAAGACTAGTATGTTTCTTGACAGATGACCACATCTCATTGGTCATAGGTATGGGGATACTAAAGTCAAGAACATAAGTGCATGTATCAATGCATGACACTGGAATGACCCGCCGTGAGATTCTACATGTTAAGTAAGTGTCATAAGTAATTCTCACTGTGATAATGGTGTAATGATCCTTAGACCTGAAATCATTATATTTCTATACGAGAATTAATATACTTTGATTACATTAAAAGTTACCTTTGACCGGGTGATGATAAAAGTGGACATTGGGTATATTATGAATCGTATGAGAAATATGAATGATCTAGATGGGATTTAATCCTCCTAATTTTAGGAGTGATATTATTGGCCTCTTGTTTGAGTGAGACTATGAAATGCACGGCCGTGCTCAAATGTTGATTTGATTTTAATAGTCTACTCATCGATCAAGAAAATAAAGATTAAATTATGAAGAGGATGACACGAGACATGCCTTGAGTTTAATCTATAATATCAAGATTAAAGGGATTATATTACATGGAACATTATTCACGAAAGGCTTAATCGAATCACCGATTTATTATTATTACTTGGGTAGCAATGATGTATTACTAGATGCCGCTCATTGTTTACAATTTTAATTAGATATTAAAATTGTTGTCAACGTAATAATAACCTACAGGGTCACACACAAAGAACGCTTGAAGGAGAAATAATTTAAATTATGAATTTAAATTAAATAAGTAATTTATTTTATTTATGATATTAATTAAGTATGACTTAATTAATTATATAAATAGAATAAATGAATTACTTAAACTAATTCCAAAATTAATAATTAATTAATTAAGTGAGACTTAATTAAATAATTTAGAATTTTGGATTAGTATTAATTATAATTGGATTATAATTAGCAAACTTATTCCTCTCTCTATATAATCTCTTTATGGGCTGATTTAATAAAAAGAGATTTTAAAAAAAACCCTAGCCGCTCTGAGAGAGGAGGAAGATAGAGAGAGAAGAAGTTTTCGGGTGCTAGTACACATCAATCCTTCATGAAAAGTGTTCGTGTGGATACCGTAGAGCGTAGATCGCGAGAGCGGGATACGTGGTGATTAAAAAAGCTTTGGACCTCCATTAATCTTCCATTAATGAACTGTTAAAGCTTCTAAAGGTATTTATTCTTTATCTCCGAATTAAATCTTTTGTTTTCGCATGGATCCTGCGGAGGGTTTCGCTATTTTGATTTATTTTTCGCGTTTATTCCGCTGCGTTTGTGTCACGAAACCCTTCATATACAGAGATACATACAATCATCATATGATTATACATTACATGAATATCATATATTCATAATATATACATACATATACTCAAAATTTTAGAAAATCAAATAATTTTCAGAAAATCGTAAATCACCGGTTTGGAGGCTGTAACGACATCTAATGGCTTACAGACGCAGAGCTGATTTTGTCAGTATTGCTCAGTGACCCGATTCCAGTCAGAAAACACATATCGTTTGCGAAAATCGGACAACAGACATAGATTTCAGAAAATCAACGACAGCCGTTTCAGAATTCGTATCGAATACTATTCCCATAATAAGAACAAACATGTATCATATACATACATCAACACACATAATCATCACATGATTATATATCATAAAATATCATATATTCATAATATATATAAATATATACATATTATATCAATATAAAATCATGATAGATCGCATACATGCTTATATATCAAAAACTGTTAAGCACATAACCGAATTAAAACGTTTCGCAAGTAGCTCTGATGCCATTGTAGGGTTTCGTGACACAAACGCAGCGGAATAAACGCGAAAAATAAATCAAAATAAATCAAAATAGCGAAACCCTCTGCAGGATCCATGCGAAAACAAAAGATTTAATTCGGAGATAAAGAATAAATACCTTTAGAAGCTTTAACAGTTCATTAATGGAGGTCCAAAGCTTGTTTAATCACCACATATCCCGCTCTCGCGATCTACGCTCTACGGTATCCACACGAACACTTTTCATGAAGGATTGATGTGTACTAGCACCCGAAAACTTCTTCTCTCTCTATCTTCCTCCTCTCTCAGAGCGGCTAGGGTTTTTGTAAAATCTCTGTCTTATTAAATCAGCCCATAAAGAGATTATATAGAGAGAGAAATAAGTTTTCTAATTATAATCCAATTATAATTAATACTAATCCAAAATTCTAAATTATTTAATTAAGTCTCACTTAATTAATTAATTATTAATTTTGGAATTAGTTTAAGTAATTCATTTATTCTATTTATATAATTAATTAAGTCATACTTAATTAATATCATAAATAAAATAAATTACTTATTTAATCTAAATTCATAATTTAAATTATTTCTCCTTCAAGCGTTCTTTGTGTGTGACCCTGTAGGTTATTATTACGTTGGCAACAATTTTAATATCTAATTAAAATTGTAAACAATGAGCGGCATCTAGTAATACATCATTGCTACCCAAGTAATAATAATAAATCGGTGATTCGATTAAGCCTTTCGTGAATAATGTTCCATGTAATATAATCCCTTTAATCTTGATATTATAGATTAAACTCAAGGCATGTCTCGTGTCATCCTCTTCATAATTTAATCTTTATTTTCTTGATCGATGAGTAGACTATTAAAATCAAATCAACATTTGAGCACGGCCGTGCATTTCATAGTCTCACTCAAACAAGAGGCCTATAATATCACTCTTAAAATTAGGAGGATTAAATCTCATCTAGATCATTCATATTTCTCATACGATTCATAATATACCCAATGTCCACTTTTATCATCACCCGGTCAAAGGTAACTTTTAATGTAATCAAAGTATATTAATTCTCGTATAGAAATATAATGATTTCAGGTCTAAGGATCATTACACCATTATCACAGTGAGAATTACTTATGACACTTACTTAACATGTAGAATCTCACGGCGGGTCATTCCAGTGCCATGCATTGATACATGCACTTATGTTCTTGACTTTAGTATCCCCATACCTATGACCAATGAGATGTGGTCATCTGTCAAGAAACATACTAGTCTTTGTGCATTATTACTGTCCTTAAATAATAATACTCGACTAGGGAATTTTAGGAATAAGATATTATTCATATAATCTCATTTTTAAGTCACATACTTAAAGATATAGAATACGTATCAAAATTCAAAGGACATTTACTATGCTTTCAATTTATTACGCAGTAAACAAAACATAATAAATAAATAATAATCAATAAAACATAATCCTTAATAATAAATATTTTCCTTAAAATATAAAAAGTATTGTCTCTAGAGCACAATTACTAACAGATCGAGAACCACAAAATAGCATTGAATCTGAAGTGGAACAGGAGCAGGATAATGATAATGCTCAACAAACACAGGTTGTTCGTAGAACTGGTAGAATTCGCCATGAGTCAGAGAGATATGGATTTCTCTTGACTCAATGTGGTGATTTGATGCTCATAGATGAAGATGAGCCTCTCACATACCAAGATGCTATGAACAGTCCAGACTCTAAGAGATGGCTAGAAGCCATGAAATCCGAGATGGATTCCATGTACGAAAACCGAGTATGGACTTTGGTTGATCCACCTGAAGGGGTAAAACCCATAGGGTGCAAATGGATTTTCAAGAAGAAAACTGACATGGATGGAAATGTTCAGACCTATAAAGCAAGGCTGGTTGCAAAAGGTTTCAGACAAATTCATGGTATTGACTATGATAAGACTTTCTCACCAATGGCTATGGTCAAGTCCATAAGGATTTTGCTTGCTATTGCAGCATTCCATGATTATGAAATCTGGCAAATGGATGTCAAAACAGCCTTCCTTAACGGAATCCTTGAAGAGGATGTGGATGTGTACATGACACAACCTGAAGGTTTTGTCGATCCAAGGAATGTTAGCAAGGTATGTAAATTACATCGATCCATTTATGGATTGAAGCAAGCCTCTAGGAGATGGAATATCCGTTTTGATGAAACAGTCAAAGAGTATGGCTTTGTTCAAAACGAAGATGAACCTTGTGTTTACAAGAAGGTTAGTGGGAGCCATGTGGCATTCATAGTACTATATGTTGATGACATACTACTAATGGGGAATGACATACCTTCTCTCAAGGCTGTTAAGATTTGGTTAGTGAGCAACTTCTCTATGAAAGACTTAGGTGAAGCATCCTACATTCTAGGAATGAGGATCTATAGGAATAGATCTAGAAGGATGATCGGTCTAAGTCAGAGTACATACATCGATAAGGTTTTGCATCGTTTTGGTATGCAAAATGCAAAAAGGGGATATGTCCCCGTGTCTCAAGGGATAACGATTTCTAAAGATCAGTGTCCGAAATCATTGGATGACAAGGACCGCATGAGTAAGGTTCCATATGCCTCAGCAATTGGATCCATCATGTATGCAATGGTATGTACTCGCCCAGATGTTTCGTATGCTTTAAGCATGACGAGCAGATACCAATTTAATCCAGGTGAAGGTCACTGGACGGCTGTCAAGAATATTCTAAAGTACTTGAAAAGGACTAAAGATTCATTCTTGGTGTATGGAGGAAAGGAAAAACTGGTTGTAAAAGGTTACACCGATGCAAGTTTCCAAACAGACAGGGATGATACTGTATCACAGTCTGGTTTTGTGTTTTGTCTAAACGGAGGTGCTGTAAGCTGGAAGAGTTCAAAGCAAGAAACAGTAGCTGATTCTACAATGGAGGCTGAGTACATTGCAGCTTGTGAAGCGGCTAAGGAAGCTGTTTGGATTCGAAAATTCATTACTGATTTGGGAGTGGTTCCATCGATCGCAGATCCCATTGATCTATACTGCGATAATAATGGAGCCATTGCACAGGCTAAAGAACCTAGAGCTCACTCCCGAACCAAACATATACTCAGGAGATATCACCTCATTCGAGAGATTAATGAAAGGGGTGACATACACATATGTAAAGTGCACACAAATGATAACATTGCAGACCCACTGACCAAAGGCTTATCGTAGACGAAGCACGACGGTCACACTAGTTCCATGGGTATTAGATACATGGGTGATTGGCTCTAGTGCACGTGGGAGCTTGTTGGTGTAGGTGCCCTAGAGGCAATACAATGTTTCTTTTGATAAACATTTATGTCAGTTGATTATTCAATAAACGTATTTATTATGACTTTAATTACTGCGATATATTTGTTAGCATAATAAATGTCCTTAGAATTATGATACACATTGTATAGTTTAGTAAATGACTTAAACTTGAGATTATATAATATATCATATTCTTAAATGTCCCTAGTCGAGTATTATTATTATAGGACAATAATAATACATAAATAGACTAGTATGTTGTTTGACAGATAACCACATCTCATTGGTTATAAGTATGGGGATACTAAAGTCAACACATAGGTACATGCAGGAGTACATGGTACTGGACAGACCCACAGTGAGATTCTTCATGTTTAATAAAGTCATAAGAAAGACTCACAGTGATAATGGTGGAATGATCCTTCTGACTTGAGATCATTATATTTCTATACGAGCATTAATATACTTTGACTACATTAAAAGTTACCTTTGACCGGGTGATGATAAAAGTGGACATCGGGTATATCATGAGTCGTATGAGAAATATGAATGATAGATAAAGGATTTAACCCTCCTATAATTAGGAGAGATATTATTGGCCTCTTGATTGAGTGAGACTATAAAATGCATGGCCGTGCTCAAATAATGATTTGTTTTCATAGTCTACTCATGGATCAAGTAAACCCGGATTAAATGTTGAAGAGGATGACTAAATACATGCCTCGAGTTTAATCTATAATATATATGGTTAAAGGGATTATATTACACTGAAACATTAATCACGAAAGGTTTTATCGAATCACGATTTAATTATTATTTAATTGGGTAGCAATGATGTATTACTAGATACCGCTCATTGTTTATAATTTTATTGGAGAATAAAATTATTGCTAATTAAATAATAGCCTATAGGGTCACACACATAGAGTACTTAAAGGAATAATTAATTTAAATTATAGATTTAAATTAATTGATGATTATTTGAATTTTATTATATTAATTAAGTGAGACTTAATTAATTGAAATAATATAAATTCGAATTTGAATTCTGCCATTAATAATTAAGTGTGACTTAGTTATTAATTAAATAATAATATTCGGTTTTATTATTTAATCCTAAACCTACATGGGTTAGGCTTTGCTGTTATGGGTTGCTATTATGGGCCTATTAACCAACCATTATAAATAGATAATGTAGGGTTGATAAGGATTAAGTTTTTAAGAAAAACGAACCCTAGTAGCAGAAAAGGCAGAGGCAGAATTTGAAATCATCAAAGGAGGCTAGTACATCCATTCCGTAATCAAGATCGTGAGACGTTCTTGAAGGTGCTCGTGTGGATACCATAGAGGTGCTTTCGAGAGGAAGACACAAGTCGTGAAAGCTAGGATCTCTGTTGAGTTCGTGTAAGTCAAGACCAGACAAAGGTATGATTCCGTTTCACCATAATCTGTCAATCTTATACATGATCCTGCGTTAGGGTTCCGAAATTTTTCGTTATATTTACGTTTAATCCGCTGCGTTTTATGCCTCGGAACCCAACAATGGTATCAGAGCTACGTGTATAAGGGACTGATTTGGTTACGTGGTAACTGTATTTGATGCAAATATGCCTGTTTTGGTGACTGCCATGACACTGCCATGCTTCTGCTATGCTACTGCCATGCTACTGCCATGTATATTCGAATTGTTATCCATATGATGAGTATATAGATTCTGATACTAGCATGTTAATGATTTGTCATGACTGATTTATATGCCTTATTGCGATTTGTATATTATGCATGAGGGTCAGTTTGTATATGATACAAACTGGTGGACAGATTATGTTGGACATGATCTGTTAACTGGGATATGATAAGTATGTATATGATACATGCTTCTGAAACTGTATAAGTTGCAGTGTGGAAAAAGGCCAACAGATATGATCTGTAGTTCAGAAATTGATGATTTCTGAATAGGACTAGTCTTCAAAAATAATTTTTTTTCTGATTTCGAATCAGTATGTAACTGTCAGAGAATGTATATTCTGTGTCTGATCAGAGTTTGTAAAATTGGAGCTGGGTCAGAGTTTAACAAACTCTGATGGACTCGCTCAGAGTTTAATAAACTCTGATGGTCAGGTCAGAGTATAAAGCATGGTCAGAGTTTAACAAACTCTGATGGACTCGCTCAGAGTTTAATAAACTCTGATGGTCAGGTAAGAGTATAGAGCATGGTCAGAGTTTAACAAACTCTGTTGGTCTCTAGTCAGAGTTTAGCAGTAAACTCTGATGGACTGTGCTGATCAGAGTTTAGTAGTAAACTCTGATGGACTGGCAGAGTTTATAAACTCTTGAAAGGCAGAGTGTCCAAACCCAGCTCGACCCCACCCAGGGGCTGCCGCCCCGGAACCCCGCATTATTTTGTTGTGTAATTGAGCATGGTGCTGGTTATGGCCCTTAGACCCCTAGATTAATGGTTTTGGTTTTGGTTTTATAAATACGACTTGCATGTCGTTTTCTTCATTCTTGTAATTGTTTAACCTCGAATGTAACTCGAGTTTTCTTATGTAAGTACATTAGTATAAGTTGTATTCAATTATTCCATGTAATGTACTTGAAGATTGAAGGATGATCCAAAAAGAGGAGCAAGCACCCATGGATACAAGAAGAATGAAGACATGTAATTGTATTTATATTTCACCACCATAGATTGACTTTGATCCTTTCATTAGCTCGAAAGGATCACATAGGAAAGGGGCCATAACCAAGCACGTTTACATACTGCACTTTACATATTGATGTATGAATGTATGTGTAGAGTAGAAGATGCATGCTTTAATTAGATTAGAGGTCCGAACTCCAGCATATATGGTCAAATTCTAATTCTAATATCCATAGGGACACAAATATACAAAAATATAAATTTAATATCCATAAAAGACCCAAGTCAAGTTTTAACAAAACCTCGTCTACTACCCCCTTTGAGGATTATTCAAAATCCAGCTTTTTTATATCAGCTCCGTTTGAGGTCCGGACTCCAGCATATATGGTCAAATTCTAATTCTAATATCCATAGGGACACAAATATACAAAAATATAAATTTAATATCCATAAAAGACCCCGATTCAAGTTTTAGCAAATCCTCGTGTACTACCCCCTTTGAGGATTATTCAAAATCCACCTTTTTTTATATCTGCTCCATTTGAGGTCCGAACTCCAGTATATATGGTTAAATTTTATTTCTAATATCCATAGGGACACAAATATACAAAAATATAAATTTAATATCCATAAAAGACCCAAGTCAAGTTTTAACAAAACCTCGTCTACTACCCCCTTTGAGGATTATTCAAAATCCAGCTTTTTTATATCAGCTCCGTTTGAGGTCCGGACTCCAGCATATATGGTCAAATTCTAATTCTAATATCCATAGGGACACAAATATACAAAAATATAAATTTAATATCCATAAAACACCCCGATTCAAGATTTAGCAAATCCTCGTGTACTACCCCCTTTGAGGATTATTCAAAATCCAGCTTTTTTTATATCAATTCCGTTTGAGGTCCGAACTCCAGCTTATATGGTCAAATTCTAATTCTAATATCCACAGGGACACAAATATATAAAAATATAAATTTAATATTCATAAAAGACCCCGATTCAAGTTTTAACAAATCCTCAAGTACTACCCCCTTTGATGATTATTCAAAATCCATCACTTTTAATATCAGCTCAGGTTGAGGTCCGAACTCCAGCATATATGGTCAAATTCTAATTATAATATCCATAGGGACATAAGTATACAAAAATATAAATTTAATATTCATAAAAGACCCCGATTCAAGTTTTAGCGAATCCTCGTGTACTACCACCTTTGATGATTATTAAAAATCCAGCTTTTTTTATATCAGCTCCGTTTGAGGTACGAACTCCAGCATATATGGTCAAATTCTATTTCTAATATCCATAGGGACACAAATATACAAAAATATAAATTTAATATCCATAAAAAACCTTGAGTCAAGTTTTAGCAAAACCTCGTGTACTACCCCCTTTGAGGATTATTCAAAATCCAGCTTTTTTATATCAGCTCCGTTTGAGGTCCGCACTCCAGTATATATGGTCAAATTCTAATTCTAATATCCATAGGGACACAAATATACAAAAATATAAATTCAATATCCATAAAAGACCCCGATTCAAGTTTTAGCAAATCCTCGTGTACTACCCCCTTTGAGGATTATTCAAAATCCAGCTTTTTTTATATCAGTTCCGTTTGAGATCCGAACTCCAGCTTATATGGTCAAATTCTAATTCCAATATCCATAGGGACACAAATATATAAAAATATAAATTTAATATTCATAAAAGACCCCGATTCAAGTTTTAGCAAATCCTCAAGTACTACCCCCTTTGAGGATTATTCAAAATTCAGTTTTTTTATATCAGCTCCGTTTTAGGTCCGGACTCCAGCATATATGGTCAAATTCTAATTCTAATATCCATAGGGGCACAAATATACAAAAATATAAATTTTATATCCATAAAAGACCCCGATTCAAGTTTTAGAAATCCTCGTTTACTACCCCCTTTGAGGATTATTCAAAATCCAGCTTTTTTATATCAGCTAGATTAGAGGTCCGAACTGTTGGGTTCCGAGGCATAAAACGCAGCGGATAAACGTAAATATAACGAAAATTTTCGGAACCCAAACGCAGGATCATGTATAAGAATTGACGGATTATGGTGATAATCGAATCATACCTATTAAGATTTTGAATGCCACGAACTCAACGGAGATCCTTGCTATCACGATTTGTGTCTTCCTCTCGAAAGCACCTCTATGGTATCCACACGAGCACCTTCAAGAACGTCTCACGATCTTGAACACGGAACGGAAGTACTAGCCTCCTTTGATAGGTTTCGAATTCTCTCTGCCTCTTCCTATGCTGCCTCTTCTGCTAGGGTTTTTACAAAAACGTCCAAACCATTTAACCTATCATTATCTATTTATAATGATTGGTTAATGGGCCTTTTTAGCAAAAACCTAACCCATGTAGGCATAGGATTAAATAATAAAATATGCTTCTATTATTTAATTAATAATTAAGTCACACTTAATTATTATTGGCAGAAATATAATTCTTCAAATTCGAATTTATTTCAATTAATTAAGTCTCACTTAATTAATATAATAAATTCGAATTAATCATCAATTAATTTAAATCTATAATTTAAATTAACTATTCCTCTAGGTGCTCTATGTGTGTGACCCTATAGGCTATTATTTAATTAGCAATAATTTTATTCTCCAATAAAATTATAAACAATGAGCGGTATCTAGTAATACATCATTGCTACCTAATTAAACAATAATTAAATCGTGATTCGATAAAACCTTTCGTGATTAATATTTTCGTGTAATATAATCCCTTTAACCATATATATTATAGATTAAACTCGAGGCATGTATTTAGTCATCCTCTTCAACATTTAATCCGGGTTTACTTGATCCATGAGTAGACTATGAAAAACAAATCATTATTTGAGCACGGCCATGCATTTTATAGTCTCACTCAATCAAGAGGCCAATAATATCTCTCCTAATTATAGGAGGGTTAAATCCTTTATCTATCATTCATATTTCTCATACGACTCATGATATACCCGATGTCCACTTTTATCATCACCCGGTCAAAGGTAACTTTTAATGTAGTCAAAGTATATCAATCCTCGTATAGAAATATAATGATCTCAAGTCAGAGGATCATTACACCATTATCACTGTGAGTCTTTCTTATGACTTAATTAAACATGAAGAATCTCACTGTGGGTCTGTCCAGTACCATGTACCCCTACATGTACCTATGTATTGACTTTAGTATCCCCATACTTATAACCAATGAGATGTGGTTATCTGTCAAACAACATACTAGTCTATTTATGTATTATTATTGTCCTATCATAATAATACTCGACTAGGGAACCTTTAAGAATATGATATATTATATAATCTCAAGTTCAAGTCAAGTACTTAAACTATATAACGAGTATCATGATTCTAAGGACATTTATTATGCTAACAAATATATCGCAGTAATTAAAGTCATAATAAATACGTTTATTGAATAATCAAATGACATAAATGTTTATTAAAAGGAAAAATTGTATTGCCTCTAGGGCACCTACACTAACAATCTCCCACTTGCACTAGAGCCAATCACCCATGTATCTAATACCCATGGAACTAGTGTGACCGTCGTGCTTCTGCTGCGACAAGCCTTTGGTCAGTGGGTCTGCAATGTTATCATTTGTGTGCACTTTACATATGTGTATGTCACCCCTCTCATTAATCTCTCGAATGAGGTGATATCTCCTGAGTATATGTTTGGTTCGGGAGTGAGCTCTAGGTTCTTTAGCTTGTGCAATGGCTCCATTATTATCGCAGTATAGATCAATGGGATCTGCGATTGATGGAACCACTCCCAATTCAGTAATGAATTTTCGAATCCAAACTGCTTCCTTAGCCGCTTCACAAGCTGCAATGTACTCAGCCTCCATTGTAGAATCAGCTACTGTTTCTTGTTTTGAACTCTTCCAACTTACAGCACCTCCGTTTAGACAAAACACAAAACCAGACTGTGATACAGTATCATCCCTGTCTGTTTGGAAACTTGCATCGGTGTAACCTTTTACTACTAGTTTCTCCTCTCCTCCATACACCAAGAATGAATCTTTAGTCCTTTTCAAGTACTTTAGAATATTCTTGACAGCCGTCCAGTGACCTTCACCTGGATTAGATTGGTATCTGCTCGTCATGCTCAAAGCATACGAAACATCTGGGCGAGTACATACCATCGCATACATGATGGATCCAATTGCTGAGGCATATGGAACCTTACTCATGCGGTCCTTGTCATCCAATGATTTCGGACACTGATCTTTAGAGATCGTTATCCCTTGAGATACGGGGACATATCCCCTTTTTGCATTTTGCATACCAAAACGGTGCAAAACCTTATCGATGTATGTACTCTGACTTAGACCGATCATCCTTCTAGATCTATCCCTATAGATCCTCATTCCTAGAATGTAGGATGCATCTCCTAAGTCTTTCATAGAGAAATTACTCCCTAACCAAATCTTAACAGCCTTGAGAGAAGGTATGTCATTCCCCATTAGTAGTATGTCATCAACATATAGTACTATGAATGCCACATGGCTCCCACTAACCTTCTTGTAAACACAAGGTTCATCCTCGTTTTGAACAAATCCATACTCTTTGATAGTTTCATCAAAACGGATGTTCCATCTCCTAGAGGCTTGCTTTAATCCATAAATGGATCGACGTAATTTACATATCTTGCTAACATTCCCTGGACTGACAAAACCTTCAGGTTGTGTCATGTACACATCCACATCTTCTTCAAGGCTTCCATTAAGGAAGGCTGTTTTGACATCCATTTGCCAGATTTCATAATCATGGAATGCTGCAATAGCAAGCAAAATCCTTATGGATTTGACCATAGCCACTGGTGAGAAGGTTTCATCATAGTCAATACCATGAATTTGCTTGAAACCTTTTGCAACTAGCCTTGCTTTATAGGTCTGAACATTTCCATCCATGTCAGTTTTCTTCTTGAAAACCCATTTGCACCCTATGGGTTTTACCCCTTCAGGTGGATCAACCAAAGTCCATACTTGGTTTTCATATATGGATTCCATCTCGGATTTCATGGCTTCTAGCCATCTCTTAGATTCTGGACTGCTCATAGCATCTTGGTATGTGAGAGGCTCATCTTCATCTATGAGCATCAAATCACCACATTGAGTCAAAAGAAATCCATATCTCTCTGGCTCATGGCGAATTCTACCAGTTCTACGAACAACCTGTGTTTGTTGAGCGTTATTATTATCCTGCTCTTGTTCCACTTCAGGTTCAATGCTATTTTGTGGTTCTCGATCTTCATCGAGGTCTATAGTTCTCCCACTGTTTCTTTTGGAAACAAAATCCCTTTCCATGAAGACAGCATCTCGAGCAATAAACACTTTTTGCTCAGAAGGACAATAGAAATAATACGCCTTTGTTTCTTTAGGGTATCCCACAAAATTGCACTCTTCAGATTTAGGTCCAAGCTTGTCAGATACTTGACGCTTCACAAACGCCTTGCATCCCCAAACTTTCATAAAGCTCATGCCTGACCGTTTCTTCTCCCATATCTCATATGGAGTCTTTTGAACCTTCTTAGTAGGAACACGGTTAAGTGTGAAAGCCGCTGTTTCTAGAGCATAACCCCAGAAACTAATTGGAAGATCTGCATGACTCATCATCGATCGCACCATGTCCAACAAGGTGCGATTTCTCCTCTCTGAAACTCCATTCCATTGAGGTGTACCTGGCGGAGTGAGTTGTGATACAATACCACACTCCTTTAAATAATCTTTAAATTCAGTGCTCAAGTATTCTCCTCCACGATCAGATCATAAGATTTTAATACTTGCACCTCCGCCAATTTGCTTCTCTACTTCAGCCTTGTATTCTTTGAACTTTTCAAAAGAATCGGATTTATTCTTCATAAGATATACATATCCATATCTACTGAAATCATCAGTAAATGTTATGAAGTAGTAGTAGCCTCCTCTAGCCATCACACGCATTGGGCCACATACATCACTATGTATTAGCTCCAAACGTTCAGTGGCCCTTTGACCCTTACCAGTGAAAGGGGCTTTAGTCATTTTACCAAGCAAACAAGATTCGCATTCTTGGTATGATTCAAAATCAAACTTATCCAAATATCCATCCTTATATAATTTGGATATGCGTTTCTCATTTATATGGCCTAGACGACAATGCCAGAGGTATGTTTGATTTGAGTCATTAACTTTAAGTCGTTTGTTTTCTATATTACAGACAGGATTATCTAAGTCAAGAACATATAAACCATTAAACAAACGCGCAACACCATAGGTTAAATCATTCAAAGCAAAAGAGCAACTGTTGTCCTTTATTGTAAACGAAAAACCTTTCTTGTCCAAACAAGAAACAGAAATAATGTTTCTGCGAATCGCAGGCACGTAATAACAATTATCCAGTTCTAAAACTAGCCCAGAGGGCAAAGATAAATAATATGTTCCTACAGCTAAAGCAGCAACTCTTGCTCCGTTGCCAACTCGTAGGTCCATTTCTCCTTTAGCCAATGTCCTACTTCTCTGCATTTCCTGCACATTTATACAAATGTGAGAAGCACATCCGGTATCCAATACCCAAGATGTAGAAATAGACAGATTGACTTCTATAACATATATACCTGAATTAGAAGCTTGCTCAGCCCTCTTCTTCTTCAGATCCTCCAAGTAAACTGAACAGTTTCTCTTCCAGTGACCAGTTTTCTTACAGTAGTGACATTCACCCTTAGCGACCCCACCTTTAGGCTTTAAAGCCTGTTTAGGACCTGACTTTGGCTTGGGTGTAGAATCAGAACCTGTCTTCTTCTTACCCTTCCACTTGCCTTTCCCTTTGGCCTTACCTTTATTGCCCACCATCAGTATGGGAGCAGGTTCAGCCGTCTTCATGTTGGTCTCATATGTTCTCAACATAGCCAACAATTCAGTAGGTGTTTTGTCAAACTCATTCATATTGTAGTTCATAACAAACTGAGTGAATTTGTTGTTCAAAGAATTCAAGATTAGGTCAATACCAGTTTCCGGACCAATCGGGAAACCCAAAGTATCAAGATACTCAATGTAACCAATCATCTTCAGAACATGTGGGCCAACTGGTTCATTTGCCCCTTGTTTGCAGTTAAAGAGTGACTTGCTCGTGTTGAACCTTTCTTGACGAGTTTGGCTTGCAAACATGCTTTGCAAGTGCTCATTGATAGTATATGCATCCATATGCACATGCTGTCTTTGAAGCTCAGCACTCATAGTTGCTAACATAAGACACGCAACATCAGTTGCATCATTCTCATCCTTTGTGTGGGTCGCTCGTTCCTCAACAGTAGCGCCCTCAGGAAGGGGACCTGCCGGAGGAATATCAATGACATGAAGCTTGCGCTCCTGCCTGAGGACAATCCTCAAATTCCTCTGCCAGTCTAGGAAGTTGTTTCCTCCTGTCAGCTTATCCTTCTCAAGGACAGATCGTACGGATAGTGTGTTTGTGTTGTTTGTCATTACTTGGTATCTACAATGATAAAAGCACAAAATTAAACATTAGATTGTCTGAGTTATTTATTATGTTCAAATGATTATGATACATTCATAATATATCTCCCACTATTTTTATCAAATCAATAGCCCTTACTATTAATTTGGAAAGTATATCCCATAATCCTTTCTAGTGAGCCAAGATCCATATTTCGTCATGTCTCAAGTCAACCACTGGAAGTCCTTAAGAATGATTATTTAGGTAGACAACATTTGTCAATTATATCATATATAATTCTTGGATAGTTTGGTGAGCAACGATTGATCTTATCTATCTAATAGATTTTTAACCAAACTCTATGCTTCTAAGTTCATAATGGTTGAATATAACCGTTTACTTTCACCTTATTATGACGACTCAGTTAAGTTTGACCCAATGATACAACGGCCGAATATAACCGTTTATATTCGTCGCATCTCACCACGATAGACAGGAGTCCCCTGCCACTGACAGTCTTTCCCCTAATCGATCTAGGATTCGATGAGTGTTCATTCATTGGAAAGCATCTGATTAAAACTTAATATTTTGTTAAGGGGTTTAGAAAATTTTACGACGATCATGATCACATCATGAAGAGATCCTCAATTTTTCCTTGAACTAAATATTTCAAATTGACATCTTAAATTGTTCATTTCCCAGGTAGATGGAGGATACCAGTGGTCACACTTAAAACCCATCAGCCTTACGAATACGCATATCCGTTTTTGTCAGAAAATCTCAATTATAGATATCAAAATCCATATTCAATTCCGTGTTTTAAAAATCCATATTTCATAAACACAAGAATCTCATGATCGTTTGTTGATTTTAAAATCTTGAATCGTTACAGATTTTATCTTGAGTCGTTACAGATTTTATCTTGTTTAAACAAGCATGGCATGGGTGTCGTATCTAATACATACATACATACATAATTAATCTAATTAAAGCATGCATCATTCATACATCAATATGTAAAGTGCAGTATGTAAACGTGCTTGGTTATGGCCCCTTTCCTATGTGATCCTTTCGAGCTAATGAAAGGATCAAAGTCAATCTATGGTGGTAAAATATAAATACAATTACATGTCTTCATTCTTCTTGTATCCACTAGTGCCTGCTCCTCTTCTTGGATCATCTTTCAGTCTTCAAGTACATTACATGGAATAATTGAATACAACCTAAGCTAATGTACTTACATAAGAAAACTCGAGTTACATTCGAGGTTAAACAATTACAAGAATGAAGAAAACGACATGCAAGTCGTATTTATAAAACCAAAACCAAAAACCATTAATCTAGGGGTCTAAGGGCCATAACCAGCACCATGCTCAAGTACACAAAATAAAATATTGCGGGGGTCCGGGGGCGGCAGCCCCTGGGCGGGGGTCCGGGGGCGGCAGCCCCTGGGCGGGGTCTGGGGCGGCAGCCCCAGGCGGGGTCTGGGTGTTGGGTTCCGAGGCATAAAACGTAGCGGATAAACGTAAATATAACGAAAATTTTCGGAACCCAAACGCAGGATCATGTATAAGAATTGACGGATTATGGTGATAATCGAATCATACCTATTAAGATTTTGAATGCCACGAACTCAACGGAGATCCTTGCTATCACGATTTGTGTCTTCCTCTCGAAAGCACCTCTATGGTATCCACACGAGCACCTTCAAGAACGTCTCACGATCTTGAACACGGAACGGAAGTACTAGCCTCCTTTGATAGGTTTCGAATTCTCTCTGCCTCTTCCTATGCTGCCTCTTCTGCTAGGGTTTATGCAAAAACGTGCAAGCCATTTAACCTATCATTATCTATTTATAATGATTGGTTAATGGGCCTTTTTAGCAAAAACCTAACCCATGTAGGCATAGGATTAAATAATAAAACATGCTTCTATTATTTAATTAATAATTAAGTCACACTTAATTATTATTGGCAGAAATATAATTCTTCAAATTCGAATTTATTTCAATTAATTAAGTCTCACTTAATTAATATAATAAATTCGAATTAATCATCAATTAATTTAAATCTATAATTTAAATTAACTATTCCTCTAGGTGCTCTATGTGTGTGACCCTATAGGCTATTATTTAATTAGCAATAATTTTATTCTCCAATAAAATTATAAACAATGAGCGGTATCTAGTAATACATCATTGCTACCTAATTAAACAATAATTAAATCGTGATTCGATAAAACCTTTCGTGATTAATGTTTCCGTGTAATATAATCCCTTTAACCATATATATTATAGATTAAACTCGAGGCATGTATTTAGTCATCCTCTTCAACATTTAATCCGGGTTTACTTGATCCATGAGTAGACTATGAAAAACAAATCATTATTTGAGCACGGCCATGCATTTTATAGTCTCACTCAATCAAGAGGCCAATAATATCTCTCCTAATTATAGGAGGGTTAAATCCTTTATCTATCATTCATATTTCTCATACGACTCATGATATACCCGATGTCCACTTTTATCATCACCCGGTCAAAGGTAACTTTTAATGTAGTCAAAGTATATCAATCCTCGTATAGAAATATAATGATCTCAAGTCAGAGGATCATTACACCATTATCACTGTGAGTCTTTCTTATGACTTAATTAAACATGAAGAATCTCACTGTGGGTCTGTCCAGTACCATGTACCCCTACATGTACCTATGTATTGACTTTAGTATCCCCATACTTATAACCAATGAGATGTGGTTATCTGTCAAACAACATACTAGTCTATTTATGTATTATTATTGTCCTATCATAATAATACTCGACTAGGGAACCTTTAAGAATATGATATATTATATAATCTCAAGTTCAAGTCATGTAATTAAACTATATAACGAGTATCATGATTCTAAGGACATTTATTATGCTAACAAATATATCGCAGTAATTAAAGTCATAATAAATACGTTTATTGAATAATCAAATGACATAAATGTTTATTAAAAGGAAAAATTGTATTGCCTCTAGGGCACCTACACTAACACTGGGGGCGGCAGCCCCCGGCTGGGGTCGAGCTGCCAGGTCAGCTCGAAATCAGAAATTTTTTTTTATTTTCGAAGACCAGTCCTATTCAGAAATCATCAATTTCTGAACTACAGATCATATCTGTTGGCCCTTTTTCCCACTGCATCTTATACAGTTTCAGAAGCATGTATCATATACATACTTATCATATCCCAGTTAACAGATCCTGTCCAACATAATCTGTCCACCAGTTTATATCACTATACAAACTGACCCTCATGCATAATATACAAATCGCAATATGGCATATAAATCAGTCATGACAAATCATTAACATGCTAGTATCATCACCACATATTACAATTCGAATATACATGAAGAACATAGCATGGCAGAAGCATGGCAGTAACAAAGCAGTAGCATGGCAGTGGCATGGCAGTCACCAAAACAGGCATATTTGCATCAAATACAGTTAACACGTAACCAAATCAGTCCCTTATACACGTAGCTCTGATGCCATTGTTGGGTTCCGAGGCATAAAACGCAGCGGATAAACGTAAATATAACGAAAATTTTCGGAACCCAAACGCAGGATCATGTATAAGAATTGACGGATTATGGTGATAATCGAATCATACCTATTAAGATTTTGAATGCCACGAACTCAACGGAGATCCTTGCTATCACGATTTGTGTCTTCCTCTCGAAAGCACCTCTATGGTATCCACACGAGCACCTTCAAGAACGTCTCACGATCTTGAACACGGAACGGAAGTACTAGCCTCCTTTGATAGGTTTCGAATTCTCTCTGCCTCTTCCTATGCTGCCTCTTCTGCTAGGGTTTTTACAAAAACGTCCAAGCCATTTAACCTATCATTATCTATTTATAATGATTGGTTAATGGGCCTTTTTAGCAAAAACCTAACCCATGTAGGCATAGGATTAAATAATAAAATATGCTTCTATTATTTAATTAATAATTAAGTCACACTTAATTATTATTGGCAGAAATATAATTCTTCAAATTCGAATTTATTTCAATTAATTAAGTCTCACTTAATTAATATAATAAATTCGAATTAATCATCAATTAATTTAAATCTATAATTTAAATTAACTATTCCTCTAGGTGCTCTATGTGTGTGACCCTATAGGCTATTATTTAATTAGCAATAATTTTATTCTCCAATAAAATTATAAACAATGAGCGGTATCTAGTAATACATCATTGCTACCTAATTAAACAATAATTAAATCGTGATTCGATAAAACCTTTCGTGATTAATATTTCCATGTAATATAATCCCTTTAACCATATATATTATAGATTAAACTCGAGGCATGTATTTAGTCATCCTCTTCAACATTTAATCCGGGTTTACTTGATCCATGAGTAGACTATGAAAAACAAATCATTATTTGAGCACGGCCATGCATTTTATAGTCTCACTCAATCAAGAGGCCAATAATATCTCTCCTAATTATAGGAGGGTTAAATCCTTTATCTATCATTCATATTTCTCATACGACTCATGATATACCCGATGTCCACTTTTATCATCACCCGGTCAAAGGTAACTTTTAATGTAGTCAAAGTATATCAATCCTCGTATAGAAATATAATGATCTCAAGTCAGAGGATCATTACACCATTATCACTGTGAGTCTTTCTTATGACTTAATTAAACATGAAGAATCTCACTGTGGGTCTGTCCAGTACCATGTACCCCTACATGTACCTATGTATTGACTTTAGTATCCCCATACTTATAACCAATGAGATGTGGTTATCTGTCAAACAACATACTAGTCTATTTATGTATTATTATTGTCCTATCATAATAATACTCGACTAGGGAACCTTTAAGAATATGATATATTATATAATCTCAAGTTCAAGTCAAGTACTTAAACTATATAACGAGTATCATGATTCTAAGGACATTTATTATGCTAACAAATATATCGCAGTAATTAAAGTCATAATAAATACGTTTATTGAATAATCAAATGACATAAATGTTTATTAAAAGGAAAAATTGTATTGCCTCTAGGGCACCTACACTAACACGAACTCCAGCATATATGGTCAAATTCTAATTCTAATATCCATAGGGACACAAATATACAAAAATATAAATTTAATATCCATAAAAGACCCAAGTCAAGTTTTAACAAAACCTCGTCTACTACCCCCTTTGAGGATTATTCAAAATCCAGCTTTTTTATATCAGCTCCGTTTGAGGTCCGGACTCCAGCATATATGGTCAAATTCTAATTCTAATATCCATAGGGACACAAATATACAAAAATATAAATTTAATATCCATAAAAGACCCCGATTCAAGTTTTAGCAAATCCTCGTGTACTACCCCCTTTGAGGATTATTCAAAATCCACCTTTTTTTATATCTGCTCCATTTGAGGTCCGAACTCCAGTATATATGGTTAAATTTTATTTCTAATATCCATAGGGACATAAGTATACAAAAATATAAATTTAATATTCATAAAAGACCCCGATTCAAGTTTTAGCGAATCCTCGTGTACTACCACCTTTGATGATTATTAAAAATCCAGCTTTTTTTATATCAGCTCCGTTTGAGGTACGAACTCCAGCATATATGGTCAAATTCTATTTCTAATATCCATAGGGACACAAATATACAAAAATATAAATTTAATATCCATAAAAAACCTTGAGTCAAGTTTTAGCAAAACCTCGTGTACTACCCCCTTTGAGGATTATTCAAAATCCAGCTTTTTTATATCAGCTCCGTTTGAGGTCCGCACTCCAGTATATATGGTCAAATTCTAATTCTAATATCCATAGGGACACAAATATACAAAAATATAAATTCAATATCCATAAATGACCCCGATTCAAGTTTTAGCAAATCCTCGTGTACTACCCCCTTTGAGGATTATTCAAAATCCAGCTTTTTTTATATCAGTTCCGTTTGAGATCCGAACTCCAGCTTATATGGTCAAATTCTAATTCCAATATCCATAGGGACACAAATATATAAAAATATAAATTTAATATTCATAAAAGACCCCGATTCAAGTTTTAGCAAATCCTCAAGTACTACCCCCTTTGAGGATTATTCAAAATTCAGTTTTTTTATATCAGCTCCGTTTTAGGTCCGGACTCCAGCATATATGGTCAAATTCTAATTCTAATATCCATAGGGGCACAAATATACAAAAATATAAATTTTATATCCATAAAAACCCCGATTCAAGTTTTAGAAATCCTCGTTTACTACCCCCTTTGAGGATTATTCAAAATCCAGCTTTTTTATATCAGCTCCGTTTGAGGTCCGGACTCCAGCATATATGGTCAAATTCTAATATCCATAGGGACACATATATACAAAAATATAAATTTAATATCCATAAAAGACCCCGATTCAAGTTTTAGCAAATCCTCGTGTACTACCCCCTTTGAGGATTATTCAAAATCCACCTTTTTTTATATCTGCTCCATTTGAGGTCCGAACTCCAGTATATATGGTTAAATTTTATTTCTAATATCCATTAGGACACAAATATACAAAAATATTAATTTAATATCCATAAAAGACCCGAGTAAAGTTTTAGCAAAATCTCGTGTACTACCCCCTTTGAGGATTATTCAAAATCCAGCTTTTTTATATCAGCTCCGTTTGAGGTCCGGACTCTAGCATATATGGTCAAATTCTAATTCTAATATCCATAGGGGCACAAATATACAAAAATATAAATTTAATATCCATAAAAGACCCCGATTCAAGTTTTAGCAAATCCTCGTGTACTACCCCCTTTGAGGATTATTCAAAATCCACCTTTTTTATATCTGCTCCGTTTGAGGTCCGAACTCCAGTATATATGGTTAAATTTTATTTCTAATATCCATAGGGACATAAGTATACAAAAATATAAATTTAATATTCATAAAAGACCCCGATTCAAGTTTTAACGAATCCTCGTGTACTACCACCTTTGATGATTATTCAAAATCCAGCTTTTTTTATATCAGCTCCGTTTGAGGTACGAACTCCAGCATATATGGTCAAATTCTATTTCTAATATCCATAGGGACACAAATATACAAAAATATAAATTTAATATCCATAAAAAACCTTGAGTCAAGTTTTAGCAAAACCTCGTGTACTACCCCCTTTGAGGATTATTCAAAATCCAGCTTTTTTATATCAGCTCCGTTTGAGGTCCGCACTCCAGTATATATGGTCAAATTCTATTTCTAATATCCATAGGGACACAAATATACAAAAATATAAATTTAATATCCATAAAAGACCCCGATTCAAGTTTTAGCAAATCCTCGTGTACTACCCCCTTTGAGGATTATTCAAAATCCAGCTTTTTTTGTATCAATTCCGTTTGAGGTCCGAACTCCAGCTTATATGGTCAAATTCTAATTCTAATATCCATAGGGACACAAATATATAAAAATATAAATTTAATATTCATAAAAGACCCCGATTCAAGTTTTAGCAAATCCTCAAGTACTACCCCCTTTGATGATTATTCAAAATCCATCACTTTTAATATCAGCTCAGGTTGAGGTCCGAACTCCAGCATATATAGTCAAATTCTAATTATAATATCCATAGGGACACAAATATACAAAAATATAAATTTAATATCCATAAAAGATCCCGATTCAAGTTTTAGCAAATCCTCGTGTACTACCTCCTTTGAGGATTATTCAAAATCTAGCTTTTTTTATATCAGCTCCGTTTAGGTCCGAACTCCAGCATATATGGTCAAATTCTAATTCTAATATCCATAGGGTCACAAATATACAAAAATATAAATTTAATATCCATAAAAGACCCGAGTCAAGTTTTAGCAAAACCTCGTGTACTACCCTCTTTGAGGATTATTCAAAATTCAGCTTTTTTATATCAGCTCCGTTTGAGGTCCGGACTCCAGCATATATGGTCAAATTCTAATTCTAATATCCATAGGGGCACAAATATACAAAAATATAAATTTTATATCCATAAAAGACCCCGATTTAAGTTTTAGAAATCCTCGTTTACTACCCCCTTTGAGGATTATTCAAAATCCAGCTTTTTTATATCAGCTCCGTTTGAGGTCCGGACTCCAGCATATATGGTCAAATTCTAATTCTAATATCCATAGGGACACATATATACAAAAATATAAATTTAATATCCATAAAAGACCCCGATTCAAGTTTTAGCAAATCCTCGTGTACTACCCCCTTTGAGGATTATTCAAAATCCACCTTTTTTTATATCTGCTCCATTTGAGGTCCGAACTCCAGTATATATGGTTAAATTTTATTTCTAATATCCATAGGGACACAAATATACAAAAAAATTAATTTAATATCCATAAAAGACCCGAGTAAAGTTTTTGCAAAATCTCGTGTACTACCCCCTTTGAGGATTATTCAAAATCCAGCTTTTTTATATCAGCTCCGTTTGAGGTCCGGACTCTAGCATATATGGTCAAATTTTAATTCTAACATCCATAGGGGCACAAATATACAAAAATATAAATTTAATATCCATAAAAGACCCCGATTCAAGTTTTAGCAAATCCTCGTGTACTACCCCCTTTGAGGATTATTCAAAATCCACCTTTTTTATATCTGCTCCGTTTGAGGTCCGAACTCCAGTATATATGGTTAAATTTTATTTCTAATATCCATAGGGACATAAGTATACAAAAATATAAATTTAATATTCATAAAAGACCCCGATTCAAGTTTTAGCGAATCCTCTTGTACTACCACCTTTGATGATTATTCAAAATCCAGCTTTTTTTATATCAGCTCCGTTTGAGGTATGAACTCCAGCATATATGGTCAAATTCTATTTCTAATATCCATAGGGACACAAATATACAAAAATATAAATTTAATATCCATAAAAAACCTTGAGTCAAGTTTTAGCAAAACCTCGTGTACTACCCCCTTTGAGGATTATTCAAAATCCAGCTTTTTTATATCAGCTCCGTTTGAGGTCCGCACTCCAGTATATATGGTCAAATTCTATTTCTAATATCCATAGGGACACAAATATACAAAAATATAAATTTAATATCCATAAAAGACCCCGATTCATGTTTTAGCAAATCCTCGTGTACTACCCCCTTTGAGGATTATTCAAAATCCAGTTTTTTTTATATCAATTCCGTTTGAGGTCCGAACTCCAGCTTATATGGTCAAATTCTAATTCTAATATCCATAGGGACAAAAATATATAAAAATATAAATTTAATATTCATAAAAGACCCCGCTTCAAGTTTTAGCAAATCCTCAAGTACTACCCCCTTTGATGATTATTCAAAATCCATCACTTTTAATATCAGCTCAGGTTGAGGTCCGAACTCCAGCATATATGGTCAAATTCTAATTATAATATCCATAGGGACACAAATATACAAAAATATAAATTTAATATCCATAAAAGATCCCGATTCAAGTTTTAGCAAATCCTCGTGTACTACCTCCTTTGAGGATTATTCAAAATCTAGCTTTTTTTATATCAGCTCCGTTTGAGGTCCGAACTCCAGCATATATGGTCAAATTCTAATTCTAATATCCATAGGGACACAAATATACAAAAATATAAATTTAATATCCATAAAAGACCCGAGTCAAGTTTTAGCAAAACCTCGTGCACTACCCCCTTTGAGGATTATTCAAAATTCAGCTTTTTTATATCAGCTCCGTTTGAGGTCCGGACTCCAGCATATATGGTCAAATTCTAATTCTAATATCCATAGGGGCACAAATATACAAAAATATAAATTTTATATCCATAAAAGACCCCGATTTAAGTTTTAGAAATCCTCGTTTACTACCCCCTTTGAGGATTATTCAAAATCCAGCTTTTTTATATCAGCTCCGTTTGAGGTCCGGACTCCAGCATATATGGTCAAATTCTAATTCTAATATCCATAGGGACACATATATACAAAAATATAAATTTAATATCCATAAAAGACCCCGATTCAAGTTTTAGCAAATCCTCGTGTACTACCCCCTTTGAGGATTATTCAAAATCCACCTTTTTTTATATCTGCTCCATTTGAGGTCCGAACTCCAGTATATATGGTTAAATTTTATTTCTAATATCCATAGGGACACAAATATACAAAAATATAAATTTAATATCCATAAAAGACCCGAGTAAAGTTTTAGCAAAATCTCGTGTACTACCCCCTTTGAGGATTATTCAAAATCCAGCTTTTTTATATCAGCTCCGTTTGAGGTCCGGACTCTAGCATATATGGTCAAATTCTAATTCTAATATCCATAGGGGCACAAATATACAAAAATATAAATTTAATATCCATAAAAGACCCCGATTCAAGTTTTAGCAAATCCTCGTGTACTACCCCCTTTGAGGATTATTCAAAATCCACCTTTTTTTATATCTGCTCCGTTTGAGGTCCGCACTCCAGTATATATGGTCAAATTTTATTTCTAATATCCATAGGGACATAAGTATACAAAAATATAAATTTAATATTCATAAAAGACCCCGATTCAAGTTTTAGCGAATCTTCGTGTACTACCACCTTTGATGATTATTCAAAATCCAGCTTTTTTTATATCAGCTCCGTTTGAGGTACGAACTCCAGCATATATGGTCAAATTCTATTTCTAATATCCACAGGGACACAAATATACAAAAATATAAATTTAATATCCATAAAAAACCTTGAGTCAAGTTTTAGCAAAACCTCGTGTACTACCCCCTTTGAGGATTATTCAAAATTCAGCTTTTTTATATCAGCTCTGTTTGAGGTCCGCACTCTAGTATATATGGTCAAATTCTATTTCTAATATCCATAGGGACACAAATATACAAAAATATAAATTTAATATCCATAAAAGACCCCGATTCAAGTTTTAGCAAATCCTCGTGTACTACCCCCTTTGAGGATTATTCAAAATCCACCTTTTTTATATCAGCTCCGTTTGAGGTCCGAACTCCAGCTTATATGGTCAAATTCTAAGTCTAATATCCATAGGGACACAAATATATAAAAATATAAATTTAATATTCATAAAAGACCCCGATTCAAGTTTTAGCAAATCCTCAAGTACTACCCCCTTTGATGATTATTCAAAATCCATCACTTTTAATATCAGCTCAGGTTGAGGTCCGAACTCCAGGATATATGGTCAAATTCTAATTATAATATCCATAGGGACACAAATATACAAAAATATAAATTTAATATCCATAAAAGATCCCGATTCAAGTTTTAGCAAATCCTCGTGTACTACCTCCTTTGAGGATTATTCAAAATCTAGCTTTTTTTATATCAGCTCCGTTTGAGGTCCGAACTCCAGCATATATGGTCAAATTCTAATTCTAATATCCATAGGGACACAAATATACAAAAATATAAATTTAATATCCATAAAAGACCCGAGTCAAGTTTTAGCAAAACCTCGTGCACTACCCCCTTTGAGGATTATTCAAAATTCAGCTTTTTTATATCAGCTCCGTTTGAGGTCCGGACTCCAGCATATATGGTCAAATTCTAATTCTAATATCCATAGGGGCACAAATATACAAAAATATAAATTTTATATCCATAAAAGACCCCGATTTAAGTTTTAGAAATCCTCGTTTACTACCCCCTTTGAGGATTATTCAAAATCCAGCTTTTTTATATCAGCTCCGTTTGAGGTCCGGACTCCAGCATATATGGTCAAATTCTAATTCTAATATCCATAGGGACACATATATACAAAAATATAAATTTAATATCCATAAAAGACCACGATTCAAGTTTTAGCAAATCCTCGTGTACTACCCCCTTTGAGGATTATTCAAAATCCACCTTTTTTTATATCTGCTCCATTTGAGGTCCGAACTCCAGTATATATGGTTAAATTTTATTTCTAATATCCATAGGGACACAAATATACAAAAATATTAATTTAATATCCATAAAAGACCCGAGTAAAGTTTTAGCAAAATCTCGTGTACTACCCCCTTTGAGGATTATTCAAAATCCAGCTTTTTTATATCAGCTCCGTTTGAGGTCCGGACTCCAGCATATATGGTCAAATTCTAATTCTAATATCCATAGGGGCACAAATATACAAAAATATAAATTTTATATCCATAAAAGACCCCGATTTAAGTTTTAGAAATCCTCGTTTACTACCCCCTTTGAGGATTATTCAAAATCCAGCTTTTTTATATCAGCTCCGTTTGAGGTCCGGACTCCAGCATATATGGTCAAATTCTAATTCTAATATCCATAGGGACACAAATATACAAAAATATAAATTTAATATCCATAAAAAACCTTGAGTCAAGTTTTAGCAAAACCTCGTGTACAACCCCCTTTGAGGATTATTCAAAATCCAGCTTTTTTATATCAGCTCCGTTTGAGGTCCGCACTCCAGTATATATGGTCAAATTCTATTTCTAATATCCATAGGGACACAAATATACAAAAATATAAATTTAATATCCATAAAAGACCCCGATTCATGTTTTAGCAAATCCTCGTGTACTACCCCCTTTGAGGATTATTCAAAATCCAGCTTTTTTTATATCAATTCCGTTTGAGGTCCGAACTCCAGCTTATATGGTCAAATTCTAATTCTAATATCCATAGGGACACAAATATATAAAAATATAAATTTAATATTCATAAAAGACCCCGCTTCAAGTTTTAGCAAATCCTCAAGTACTACCCCCTTTGATGATTATTCAAAATCCATCACTTTTAATATCAGCTCAGGTTGAGGTCCGAACTCCAGCATATATGGTCAAATTCTAATTATAATATCCATAGGGACACAAATATACAAAAATATAAATTTAATATCCATAAAAGATCCCGATTCAAGTTTTAGCAAATCCTCGTGTACTACCTCCTTTGAGGATTATTCAAAATCTAGCTTTTTTTATATCAGCTCCGTTTGAGGTCCGAACTCCAGCATATATGGTTAAATTCTAATTCTAATATCCATAGGGACACAAATATACAAAAATATAAATTTAATATCCATAAAAGACCCGAGTCAAGTTTTAGCAAAACCTCGTGTACTACCCCCTTTGAGGATTATTCAAAATTCAGCTTTTTTATATCAGCTCCGTTTGAGGTCCGGACTCCAGCATATATGGTCAAATTCTAATTCTAATATCCATAGGGGCACAAATATACAAAAATATAAATTTTATATCCATAAAAGACCCCGATTTAAGTTTTAGAAATCCTCGTTTACTACCCCCTTTGAGGATTATTCAAAATCCAGCTTTTTTATATCAGCTCCGTTTGAGGTCCGGACTCCAGCATATATGGTCAAATTCTAATTCTAATATCCATAGGGACACATATATACAAAAATATAAATTTAATATCCATAAAAGACCCCGATTCAAGTTTTAGCAAATCCTCGTGTACTACCCCCTTTGAGGATTATTCAAAATACACCTTTTTTTATATCTGCTCCATTTGAGGTCCGAACTCCAGTATATATGGTTAAATTTTATTTCTAATATCCATAGGGACACAAATATACAAAAATATAAATTTAATATCCATAAAAGACCCGAGTAAAGTTTTAGCAAAATCTCGTGTACTACCCCCTTTGAGGATTATTCAAAATCCAGCTTTTTTATATCAGCTCCGTTTGAGGTCCGGACTCTAGCATATATGGTCAAATTCTAATTCTAATATCCATAGGGGCACAAATATACAAAAATATAAATTTAATATCCATAAAAGACCCCGATTCAAGTTTTAGCAAATCCTCGTGTACTACCCCCTTTGAGGATTATTCAAAATCCACCTTTTTTTATATCTGCTCCGTTTGAGGTCCGCACTCCAGTATATATGGTCAAATTTTATTTCTAATATCCATAGGGACATAAGTATACAAAAATATAAATTTAATATTCATAAAAGACCCCGATTCAAGTTTTAGCGAATCTTCGTGTACTACCACCTTTGATGATTATTCAAAATCCAGCTTTTTTTATATCAGCTCCGTTTGAGGTACGAACTCCAGCATATATGGTCAAATTCTATTTCTAATATCCACAGGGACACAAATATACAAAAATATAAATTTAATATCCATAAAAAACCTTGAGTCAAGTTTTAGCAAAACCTCGTGTACTACCCCCTTTGAGGATTATTCAAAATTCAGCTTTTTTATATCAGCTCTGTTTGAGGTCCGCACTCTAGTATATATGGTCAAATTCTATTTCTAATATCCATAGGGACACAAATATACAAAAATATAAATTTAATATCCATAAAAGACCCCGATTCAAGTTTTAGCAAATCCTCGTGTACTACCCCCTTTGAGGATTATTCAAAATCCACCTTTTTTATATCAGCTCCGTTTGAGGTCCGAACTCCAGCTTATATGGTCAAATTCTAAGTCTAATATCCATAGGGACACAAATATATAAAAATATAAATTTAATATTCATAAAAGACCCCGATTCAAGTTTTAGCAAATCCTCAAGTACTACCCCCTTTGATGATTATTCAAAATCCATCACTTTTAATATCAGCTCAGGTTGAGGTCCGAACTCCAGCATATATGGTCAAATTCTAATTATAATATCCATAAGGACACAAATATACAAAAATATAAATTTAATATCCATAAAAGACCCGAGTAAAGTTTTAACAAAACCTCGTCTACTATCCCCATTGAGGATTATTCAAAATCCAGCTTTTTTATATCAGCTCCGTTTGAGGTCCGGACTCCAGCATATATGGTCAAATTCTAATTCTAATATTCATAGGGACACAAATATACAAAAATATAAATTTAATAACCATAAAAGATCCCGATTCAAGTTTTAGCAAATCCTCGTGTACTACCTTCTTTGAGGATTATTCAAAATCTAGCTTTTTTTATATCAACTCCGTTTGAGGTCCGAACTCCAGCATATATGGTCAAATTCTAATTCTAATATCCATAGGGACACAAATATACAAAAATATAAATTTAATATCCATAAAAGACCCGAGTCAAGTTTTAGCAAAACCTCGTGTACTACCCCCTTCGAGGATTATTCAAAATTCAGCTTTTTTATATCAGCTCCGTTTGAGGTCCGGACTCCAGCATATATGGTCAAATTCTAATTCTAATATCCATAGAGACACATATATACAAAAATATAAATTTAATATCCATAAAAGACCCCGATTCAAGTTTTAGCAAATCCTCGTGTACTACCCCCTTTGAGGATTATTCAAAATACACCTTTTTTTATATCTGCTCCATTTGAGGTCCGAACTCCAGTATATATGGTTAAATTTTATTTCTAATATCCATAGGGACACAAATATACAAAAATATAAATTTAATATCCATAAAAGACCCGAGTAAAGTTTTAGCAAAATCTCGTGTACTACCCCCTTTGAGGATTATTCAAAATCCAGCTTTTTTATATCAGCTCCGTTTGAGGTCCGGACTCTAGCATATATGGTCAAATTCTAATTCTAATATCCATAGGGGCACAAATATACAAAAATATAAATTTAATATCCATAAAAGACCCCGATTCAAGTTTTAGCAAATCCTCGTGTACTACCCCCTTTGAGGATTATTCAAAATCCACCTTTTTTTATATCAGCTCCGTTTGAGGTCCGCACTCCAGTATATATGGTCAAATTTTATTTCTAATATCCATAGGGACATAAGTATACAAAAATATAAATTTAATATTCATAAAAGACCCCGATTCAAGTTTTAGCGAATCCTCTTGTACTACCACATTTGATGATTATTCAAAATCCAGCTTTTTTTATATCAGCTCCGTTTGAGGTATGAACTCCAGCATATATGGTCAAATTCTATTTCTAATATCCATAGGGACACAAATATACAAAAATATAAATTTAATATCCATAAAAAACCTTGAGTCAAGTTTTAGCAAAACCTCGTGTACTACCCCCTTTGAGGATTATTCAAAATCCAGCTTTTTTATATCAGCTCCGTTTGAGGTCCGCACTCCAGTATATATGGTCAAATTCTATTTCTAATATCCATAGGGACACAAATATACAAAAATATAAATTTAATATCCATAAAAGACCCCGATTCATGTTTTAGCAAATCCTCGTGTACTACCCCCTTTGAGGATTATTCAAAATCCAGCTTTTTTTATATCAATTCCGTTTGAGGTCCGAACTCTAGCTTATATGGTCAAATTCTAATTCTAATATCCATAGGGACACAAATATATAAAAATATAAATTTAATATTCATAAAAGACCCCGCTTCAAGTTTTAGCAAATCCTCGTGTACTACCCCCTTTGAGGATTATTCAAAATCCACCTTTTTTTATATCTGCTCCGTTAGAGGTCCGCACTCCAGTATATATGGTCAAATTTTATTTCTAATATCCATAGGGACATAAGTATACAAAAATATAAATTTAATATTCATAAAAGTCCCCGATTCAAGTTTTAGCGAATCTTCGTGTACTACCACCTTTGATGATTATTCAAAATCCAGCTTTTTTTATATCAGCTCCGTTTGTGGTACGAACTCCAGCATATATGGTCAAATTCTATTTCTAATATCCATAGGGACACAAATATACAAAAATATAAATTTAATATCCATAAAAAACCTTGAGTCAAGTTTTAGCAAAACCTCGTGTACAACCCCCTTTGAGGATTATTCAAAATCCAGCTTTTTTATATCAGCTCCGTTTGAGGTCCGCACTCCAGTATATATGGTCAAATTCTATTTCTAATATCCATAGGGACACAAATATACAAAAATATAAATTTAATATCCATAAAAGACCCCGATTCATGTTTTAGCAAATCCTCGTGTACTACCCCCTTTGAGGATTATTCAAAATCCAGCTTTTTTTATATCAATTCCGTTTGAGGTCCGAACTCCAGCTTATATGGTCAAATTCTAATTCTAATATCCATAGGGACACAAATATATAAAAATATAAATTTAATATTCATAAAAGACCCCGCTTCAAGTTTTAGCAAATCCTCAAGTACTACCCCCTTTGATGATTATTCAAAATCCATCACTTTTAATATCAGCTCAGGTTGAGGTCCGAACTCCAGCATATATGGTCAAATTCTAATTATAATATCCATAGGGACACAAATATACAAAAATATAAATTTAATATCCATAAAAGATCCCGATTCAAGTTTTAGCAAATCCTCGTGTACTACCTCCTTTGAGGATTATTCAAAATCTAGCTTTTTTTATATCAGCTCCGTTTGAGGTCCGAACTCCAGCATATATGGTCAAATTCTAATTCTAATATCCATAGGGACACAAATATACAAAAATATAAATTTAATATCCATAAAAGACCCGAGTCAAGTTTTAGCAAAACCTCGTGTACTACCCCCTTTGAGGATTATTCAAAATTCAGCTTTTTTATATCAGCTCCGTTTGAGGTCCGGACTCCAGCATATATGGTCAAATTCTAATTCTAATATCCATAGGGGCACAAATATACAAAAATATAAATTTTATATCCATAAAAGACCCCGATTTAAGTTTTAGAAATCCTCGTTTACTACCCCCTTTGAGGATTATTCAAAATCCAGCTTTTTTATATCAGCTCCGTTTGAGGTCCGGACTCCAGCATATATGGTCAAATTCTAATTCTAATATCCATAGGGACACATATATACAAAAATATAAATTTAATATCCATAAAAGACCCCGATTCAAGTTTTAGCAAATCCTCGTGTACTACCCCCTTTGAGGATTATTCAAAATACACCTTTTTTTATATCTGCTCCATTTGAGGTCCGAACTCCAGTATATATGGTTAAATTTTATTTCTAATATCCATAGGGACACAAATATACAAAAATATAAATTTAATATCCATAAAAGACCCGAGTAAAGTTTTAGCAAAATCTCGTGTACTACCCCCTTTGAGGATTATTCAAAATCCAGCTTTTTTATATCAGCTCCGTTTGAGGTCCGGACTCTAGCATATATGGTCAAATTCTAATTCTAATATCCATAGGGGCACAAATATACAAAAATATAAATTGAATATCCATAAAAGACCCCGATTCAAGTTTTAGCAAATCCTCGTGTACTACCCCCTTTGAGGATTATTCAAAATCCACCTTTTTTTATATCTGCTCCGTTTGAGGTCCGCACTCCAGTATATATGGTCAAATTTTATTTCTAATATCCATAGGGACATAAGTATACAAAAATATAAATTTAATATTCATAAAAGACCCCGATTCAAGTTTTAGCGAATCTTCGTGTACTACCACCTTTGATGATTATTCAAAATCCAGCTTTTTTTATATCAGCTCCGTTTGAGGTACGAACTCCAGCATATATGGTCAAATTCTATTTCTAATATCCACAGGGACACAAATATACAAAAATATAAATTTAATATCCATAAAAAACCTTGAGTCAAGTTTTAGCAAAACCTCGTGTACTACCCCCTTTGAGGATTATTCAAAATTCAGCTTTTTTATATCAGCTCTGTTTGAGGTCCGCACTCTAGTATATATGGTCAAATTCTATTTCTAATATCCATAGGGACACAAATATACAAAAATATAAATTTAATATCCATAAAAGACCCCGATTCAAGTTTTAGCAAATCCTCGTGTACTACCCCCTTTGAGGATTATTCAAAATCCACCTTTTTTATATCAGCTCCGTTTGAGGTCCGAACTCCAGCTTATATGGTCAAATTCTAAGTCTAATATCCATAGGGACACAAATATATAAAAATATAAATTTAATATTCATAAAAGACCCCGATTCAAGTTTTAGCAAATCCTCAAGTACTACCCCCTTTGATGATTATTCAAAATCCATCACTTTTAATATCAGCTCAGGTTGAGGTCCGAACTCCAGCATATATGGTCAAATTCTAATTATAATATCCATAAGGACACAAATATACAAAAATATAAATTTAATATCCATAAAAGACCCGAGTAAAGTTTTAACAAAACCTCGTCTACTATCCCCATTGAGGATTATTCAAAATCCAGCTTTTTTATATCAGCTCCGTTTGAGGTCCGGACTCCAGCATATATGGTCAAATTCTAATTCTAATATTCATAGGGACACAAATATACAAAAATATAAATTTAATAACCATAAAAGATCCCGATTCAAGTTTTAGCAAATCCTCGTGTACTACCTTCTTTGAGGATTATTCAAAATCTAGCTTTTTTTATATCAACTCCGTTTGAGGTCCGAACTCCAGCATATATGGTCAAATTCTAATTCTAATATCCATAGGGGCACAAATATACAAAAATATAAATTTAATATCCATAAAAGACCCCGATTCAAGTTTTAGCAAATCCTCGTGTACTACCCCCTTTGAGGATTATTCAAAATCCACCTTTTTTTATATCTGCTCCGTTTGAGGTCCGCACTCCAGTATATATGGTCAAATTTTATTTCTAATATCCATAGGGACATAAGTATACAAAAATATAAATTTAATATTCATAAAAGACCCCGATTCAAGTTTTAGCGAATCTTCGTGTACTACCACCTTTGATGATTATTCAAAATCCAGCTTTTTTTATATCAGCTCCGTTTGAGGTACGAACTCCAGCATATATGGTCAAATTCTATTTCTAATATCCACAGGGACACAAATATACAAAAATATAAATTTAATATCCATAAAAAACCTTGAGTCAAGTTTTAGCAAAACCTCGTGTACTACCCCCTTTGAGGATTATTCAAAATTCAGCTTTTTTATATCAGCTCTGTTTGAGGTCCGCACTCTAGTATATATGGTCAAATTCTATTTCTAATATCCATAGGGACACAAATATACAAAAATATAAATTTAATATCCATAAAAGACCCCGATTCAAGTTTTAGCAAATCCTCGTGTACTACCCCCTTTGAGGATTATTCAAAATCCACCTTTTTTATATCAGCTCCGTTTGAGGTCCGAACTCCAGCTTATATGGTCAAATTCTAAGTCTAATATCCATAGGGACACAAATATATAAAAATATAAATTTAATATTCATAAAAGACCCCGATTCAAGTTTTAGCAAATCCTCAAGTACTACCCCCTTTGATGATTATTCAAAATCCATCACTTTTAATATCAGCTCAGGTTGAGGTCCGAACTCCAGCATATATGGTCAAATTCTAATTATAATATCCATAAGGACACAAATATACAAAAATATAAATTTAATATCCATAAAAGACCCGAGTAAAGTTTTAACAAAACCTCGTCTACTATCCCCATTGAGGATTATTCAAAATCCAGCTTTTTTATATCAGCTCCGTTTGAGGTCCGGACTCCAGCATATATGGTCAAATTCTAATTCTAATATTCATAGGGACACAAATATACAAAAATATAAATTTAATAACCATAAAAGATCCCGATTCAAGTTTTAGCAAATCCTCGTGTACTACCTTCTTTGAGGATTATTCAAAATCTAGCTTTTTTTATATCAACTCCGTTTGAGGTCCGAACTCCAGCATATATGGTCAAATTCTAATTCTAATATCCATAGGGACACAAATATACAAAAATATAAATTTAATATCCATAAAAGACCCGAGTCAAGTTTTAGCAAAACCTCGTGTACTACCCCCTTCGAGGATTATTCAAAATTCAGCTTTTTTATATCAGCTCCGTTTGAGGTCCGGACTCCAGCATATATGGTCAAATTCTAATTCTAATATCCATAGAGACACATATATACAAAAATATAAATTTAATATCCATAAAAGACCCCGATTCAAGTTTTAGCAAATCCTCGTGTACTACCCCCTTTGAGGATTATTCAAAATACACCTTTTTTTATATCTGCTCCATTTGAGGTCCGAACTCCAGTATATATGGTTAAATTTTATTTCTAATATCCATAGGGACACAAATATACAAAAATATAAATTTAATATCCATAAAAGACCCGAGTAAAGTTTTAGCAAAATCTCGTGTACTACCCCCTTTGAGGATTATTCAAAATCCAGCTTTTTTATATCAGCTCCGTTTGAGGTCCGGACTCTAGCATATATGGTCAAATTCTAATTCTAATATCCATAGGGGCACAAATATACAAAAATATAAATTTAATATCCATAAAAGACCCCGATTCAAGTTTTAGCAAATCCTCGTGTACTACCCCCTTTGAGGATTATTCAAAATCCACCTTTTTTTATATCTGCTCCGTTTGAGGTCCGCACTCCAGTATATATGGTCAAATTTTATTTCTAATATCCATAGGGACATAAGTATACAAAAATATAAATTTAATATTCATAAAAGACCCCGATTCAAGTTTTAGCGAATCCTCTTGTACTACCACATTTGATGATTATTCAAAATCCAGCTTTTTTTATATCAGCTCCGTTTGAGGTATGAACTCCAGCATATATGGTCAAATTCTATTTCTAATATCCATAGGGACACAAATATACAAAAATATAAATTTAATATCCATAAAAAACCTTGAGTCAAGTTTTAGCAAAACCTCGTGTACTACCCCCTTTGAGGATTATTCAAAATCCAGCTTTTTTATATCAGCTCCGTTTGAGGTCCGCACTCCAGTATATATGGTCAAATTCTATTTCTAATATCCATAGGGACACAAATATACAAAAATATAAATTTAATATCCATAAAAGACCCCGATTCATGTTTTAGCAAATCCTCGTGTACTACCCCCTTTGAGGATTATTCAAAATCCAGCTTTTTTTATATCAATTCCGTTTGAGGTCCGAACTCTAGCTTATATGGTCAAATTCTAATTCTAATATCCATAGGGACACAAATATATAAAAATATAAATTTAATATTCATAAAAGACCCCGCTTCAAGTTTTAGCAAATCCTCGTGTACTACCCCCTTTGAGGATTATTCAAAATCCACCTTTTTTTATATCTGCTCCGTTAGAGGTCCGCACTCCAGTATATATGGTCAAATTTTATTTCTAATATCCATAGGGACATAAGTATACAAAAATATAAATTTAATATTCATAAAAGTCCCCGATTCAAGTTTTAGCGAATCTTCGTGTACTACCACCTTTGATGATTATTCAAAATCCAGCTTTTTTTATATCAGCTCCGTTTGTGGTACGAACTCCAGCATATATGGTCAAATTCTATTTCTAATATCCATAGGGACACAAATATACAAAAATATAAATTTAATATCCATAAAAAACCTTGAGTCAAGTTTTAGCAAAACCTCGTGTACTACCCCCTTTGAGGATTCTTCAAAATCCAGCTTTTTTATATCAGCTCTGTTTGAGGTCCGCACTCCAGTATATATGGTCAAATTCTATTTCTAATAT
Organism: Oenanthe sinensis; assembly: GCA_028671895.1. Taxonomy (NCBI): domain Eukaryota; kingdom Viridiplantae; phylum Streptophyta; class Magnoliopsida; order Apiales; family Apiaceae; genus Oenanthe; species Oenanthe sinensis. The sequence continues at coordinate 21,484,543 of JAPMAC010000231.1, forward strand.
CCATAGGGACACAAATATACAAAAATATAAATTTAATATCCATAAAAGACCCCGATTCAAGTTTTAGCAAATCCTCGTGTACTACCCCCTTTGAGGATTATTCAAAATCCAGCTTTTTTATATCAGCTCCGTTTGAGGTCCGAACTCCAGCTTATATGGTCAAATTCTAAGTCTAATATCCATAGGGACACAAATATATAAAAATATAAATTTAATATTCATAAAAGACCCCGATTAAAGTTTTAACAAATCATCAAGTACTACCCCCTTTGATGATTATTCAAAATCCATCACTTTTAATATCAGCTCAGGTTGAGGTCCGAACTCCAGCATATATGGTCAAATTCTAATTATAATATCCATAGGGACACAAATATACAAAAATATAAATTTAATAACCATAAAAGATCCCGATTCAAGTTTTAGCAAATCCTCGTGTACTACCTCCTTTGAGGATTATTCAAAATCTAGCTTTTTTTATATCAGCTCCGTTTGAGGTCCGAACTCCAGCATATATGGTCAAATTCTAATTCTAATATCCATAGGGACACAAATATACAAAAATATAAATTTAATATCCATAAAAGACCCGAGTCAAGTTTTAGCAAAACCTCGTGTACTACCCCCTTTGAGGATTATTCAAAATTCAGCTTTTTTATATCAGCTCCGTTTGAGGTCCGGACTCCAGCATATATGGTCAAATTCTAATTCTAATATCCATAGGGGCACAAATATACAAAAATATAAATTTTATATCCATAAAAGACCCCGATTTAAGTTTTAGAAATCCTCGTTTACTACCCCCTTTGAGGATTATTCAAAATCCAGCTTTTTTATATCAGCTCCGTTTGAGGTCCGGACTCCAGCATATATGGTCAAATTCTAATTCTAATATCCATAGGGACACATATATACAAAAATATAAATTTAATATCCATAAAAGACCCCGATTCAAGTTTTAGCAAATCCTCGTGTACTACCCCCTTTGAGGATTATTCAAAATACACCTTTTTTTATATCTGCTCCATTTGAGGTCCGAACTCCAGTATATATGGTTAAATTTTATTTCTAATATCCATAGGGACACAAATATACAAAAATATAAATTTAATATCCATAAAAGACCCGAGTAAAGTTTTAGCAAAATCTCGTGTACTACCCCCTTTGAGGATTATTCAAAATCCAGCTTTTTTATATCAGCTCCGTTTGAGGTCCGGACTCTAGCATATATGGTCAAATTCTAATTCTAATATCCATAGGGGCACAAATATACAAAAATATAAATTTAATATCCATAAAAGACCCCGATTCAAGTTTTAGCAAATCCTCGTGTACTACCCCCTTTGAGGATTATTCAAAATCCACCTTTTTTTATATCTGCTCCGTTTGAGGTCCGCACTCCAGTATATATGGTCAAATTTTATTTCTAATATCCATAGGGACATAAGTATACAAAAATATAAATTTAATATTCATAAAAGACCCCGATTCAAGTTTTAGCGAATCTTCGTGTACTACCACCTTTGATGATTATTCAAAATCCAGCTTTTTTTATATCAGCTCCGTTTGAGGTACGAACTCCAGCATATATGGTCAAATTCTATTTCTAATATCCATAGGGACACAAATATACAAAAATATAAATTTAATATCCATAAAAAACCTTGAGTCAAGTTTTAGCAAAACCTCGTGTACTACCCCCTTTGAGGATTATTCAAAATCCATCTTTTTTATATCAGCTCTGTTTGAGGTCCGCACTCCAGTATATATGGTCAATTTCTATTTCTAATATCCATAGGGACACAAATATACAAAAATATAAATTTAATATCCATAAAAGACCCCGATTCAAGTTTTAGCAAATCCTCGTGTACTACCCCCTTTGAGGATTATTCAAAATCCAGCTTTTTTATATCAGCTCCGTTTGAGGTCCGAACTCCAGCTTATATGGTCAAATTCTAAGTCTAATATCCATAGGGACACAAATATATAAAAATATAAATTTAATATTCATAAAAGACCCCGATTCAAGTTTTAGCAAATCCTCAAGTACTACCCCCTTTGATGATTATTCAAAATCCATCACTTTTAATATCAGCTCAGGTTGAGGTCCGAACTCCAGCATATATGGTCAAATTCTAATTATAATATCCATAGGGACACAAATATACAAAAATATAAATTTAATATCCATAAAAGATCCCGATTCAAGTTTTAGCAAATCCTCGTGTACTACCTCCTTTGAGGATTATTCAAAATCTAGCTTTTTTTATATCAGCTCCGTTTGAGGTCCGAACTCCAGCATATATGGTCAAATTCTAATTCTAATATCCATAGGGACACAAATATACAAAAATATAAATTTAATATCCATAAAAGACCCGAGTCAAGTTTTAGCAAAATCTCGTGTACTACCCCCTTTGAGGATTATTCAAAATTCAGCTTTTTTATATCAGCTCCGTTTGAGGTCCGGACTCCAGCATATATGGTCAAATTCTAATTCTAATATCCATAGGGGCACAAATATACAAAAATATAAATTTTATATCCATAAAAGACCCCGATTTAAGTTTTAGAAATCCTCGTTTACTACCCCCTTTGAGGATTATTCAAAATCCAGCTTTTTTATATCAGCTCCGTTTGAGGTCCGGACTCCAGCATATATGGTCAAATTCTAATTCTAATATCCATAGGGACACATATATACAAAATATAAATTTAATATCCATAAAAGACCCCGATTCAAGTTTTAACAAATCCTCGTGTACTACCCCCTTTGAGGATTATTCAAAATACACCTTTTTTTATATCTGCTCCATTTGAGGTCCGAACTCCAGTATATATGGTTAAATTTTATTTCTAATATCCATAGGGACACAAATATACAAAAATATAAATTTAATATCCATAAAAGACCCGAGTAAAGTTTTAGCAAAATCTCGTGTACTACCCCCTTTGAGGATTATTCAAAATCCAGCTTTTTTATATCAGCTCCGTTTGAGGTCCGGACTCTAGCATATATGGTCAAATTCTAATTCTAATATCCATAGGGGCACAAATATACAAAAATATAAATTTAATATCCATAAAAGACCCCGATTCAAGTTTTAGCAAATCCTCGTGTACTACCCCCTTTGAGGATTATTCAAAATCCACCTTTTTTTATATCTGCTCCGTTTGAGGTCCGCACTCCAGTATATATGGTCAAATTTTATTTCTAATATCCAAAGGGACATAAGTATACAAAAATATAAATTTAATATTCATAAAAGACCCCGATTCAAGTTTTAGCGAATCTTCGTGTACTACCACCTTTGATGATTATTCAAAATCCAGCTTTTTTTATATCAGCTCCGTTTGAGGTACGAACTCCAGCATATATGGTCAAATTCTATTTCTAATATCCATAGGGACACAAATATACAAAAATATAAATTTAATATCCATAAAAAACCTTGAGTCAAGTTTTAGCAAAACCTCGTGTACTACCCCCTTTGAGGATTATTCAAAATCCAGCTTTTTTATATCAGCTCTGTTTGAGGTCCGCACTCCAGTATATATGGTCAAATTCTATTTCTAATATCCATAGGGACACAAATATACAAAAATATAAATTTAATATCCATAAAAGACCCCGATTCAAGTTTTAGCAAATCCTCGTGTACTACCCCCTTTGAGGATTATTCAAAATCCAGCTTTTTTATATCAGCTCCGTTTGAGGTCCGAACTCCAGCTTATATGGTCAAATTCTAAGTCTAATATCCATAGGGACACAAATATATAAAAATATAAATTTAATATTCATAAAAGACCCCGATTCAAGTTTTAGCAAATCCTCAAGTACTACCCCCTTTGATGATTATTCAAAATCCATCACTTTTAATATCAGCTCAGGTTGAGGTCCGAACTCCAGCATATATGGTCAAATTCTAATTATAATATCCATAAGGACACAAATATACAAAAATATAAATTTAATATCCATAAAAGACCCGAGTAAAGTTTTAACAAAACCTCGTCTACTACCCCCATTGAGGATTATTCAAAATCCAGCTTTTTTATATCAGCTCCGTTTGAGGTCCGGACTCCAGCATATATGGTCAAATTCTAATTCTAATATCCATAGGGACACAAATATACAAAAATATAAATTTAATAACCATAAAAGATCCCGATTCAAGTTTTAGCAAATCCTCGTGTACTACCTCCTTTGAGGATTATTCAAAATCTAGCTTTTTTTATATCAGCTCCGTTTGAGGTCCGAACTCCAGCATATATGGTCAAATTCTAATTCTAATATCCATAGGGACACAAATATACAAAAATATAAATTTAATATCCATAAAAGACCCGAGTCAAGTTTTAGCAAAACCTCGTGTACTACCCCCTTTGAGGATTATTCAAAATTCAGCTTTTTTATATCAGCTCCGTTTGAGGTCCGGACTCCAGCATATATGGTCAAATTCTAATTCTAATATCCATAGGGGCACAAATATACAAAAATATAAATTTTATATCCATAAAAGACCCCGATTTAAGTTTTAGAAATCCTCGTTTACTACCCCCTTTGAGGATTATTCAAAATCCAGCTTTTTTATATCAGCTCCGTTTGAGGTCCGGACTCCAGCATATATGGTCAAATTCTAATTCTAATATCCATAGGGACACATATATACAAAATATAAATTTAATATCCATAAAAGACCCCGATTCAAGTTTTAACAAATCCTCGTGTACTACCCCCTTTGAGGATTATTCAAAATACACCTTTTTTTATATCTGCTCCATTTGAGGTCCGAACTCCAGTATATATGGTTAAATTTTATTTCTAATATCCATAGGGACACAAATATACAAAAATATAAATTTAATATCCATAAAAGACCCGAGTAAAGTTTTAGCAAAATCTCGTGTACTACCCCCTTTGAGGATTATTCAAAATCCAGCTTTTTTATATCAGCTCCGTTTGAGGTCCGGACTCTAGCATATATGGTCAAATTCTAATTCTAATATCCATAGGGGCACAAATATACAAAAATATAAATTTAATATCCATAAAAGACCCCGATTCAAGTTTTAGCAAATCCTCGTGTACTACCCCCTTTGAGGATTATTCAAAATCCACCTTTTTTTATATCTGCTCCGTTTGAGGTCCGCACTCCAGTATATATGGTCAAATTTTATTTCTAATATCCATAGGGACATAAGTATACAAAAATATAAATTTAATATTCATAAAAGACCCCGATTCAAGTTTTAGCGAATCTTCGTGTACTACCACCTTTGATGATTATTCAAAATCCAGCTTTTTTTATATCAGCTCCGTTTGAGGTACGAACTCCAGCATATATGGTCAAATTCTATTTCTAATATCCATAGGGACACAAATATACAAAAATATAAATTTAAGATCCATAAAAAATCTTGAGTCAAGTTTTAGCAAAACCTCGTGTACTACCCCCTTTGAGGATTATTCAAAATCCAGCTTTTTTATATCAGCTCTGTTTGAGGTCCGCACTCCAGTATATATGGTCAAATTCTATTTCTAATATCCATAGGGACACAAATATACAAAAATATAAATTTAATATCCATAAAAGACCCCGATTCAAGTTTTAGCAAATCCTCGTGTACTACCCCCTTTGAGGATTATTCAAAATCCAGCTTTTTTTATATCAGCTCCGTTTGAGGTCCGAACTCCAGCTTATATGGTCAAATTCTAAGTCTAATATCCATAGGGACACAAATATATAAAAATATAAATTTAATATTCATAAAAGACCCCGATTCAAGTTTTAGCAAATCCTCAAGTACTACCCCCTTTGATGATTATTCAAAATCCATCACTTTTAATATCAGCTCAGGTTGAGGTCCGAACTCCAGTATATATGGTCAAATTCTAATTATAATATCCATAAGGACACAAATATACAAAAATATAAATTTAATATCCATAAAAGACCCGAGTAAAGTTTTAACAAAACCTCGTCTACTACCCCCATTGAGGATTATTCAAAATCCAGCTTTTTTATATCAGCTCCGTTTGAGGTCCGGACTCCAGCATATATGGTCAAATTCTAATTCTAATATCCATAGGGACACAAATATACAAAAATATAAATTTAATAACCATAAAAGATCCCGATTCAAGTTTTAGCAAATCCTCGTGTACTACCTCCTTTGAGGATTATTCAAAATCTAGCTTTTTTTATATCAGCTCCGTTTGAGGTCCGAACTCCAGCATATATGGTCAAATTCTAATTCTAATATCCATAGGGACACAAATATACAAAAATATAAATTTAATATCCATAAAAGACCCGAGTCAAGTTTTAGCAAAACCTCGTGTACTACCCCCTTTGAGGATTATTCAAAATTCAGCTTTTTTATATCAGCTCCGTTTGAGGTCCGGACTCCAGCATATATGGTCAAATTCTAATTCTAATATCCATAGGGGCACAAATATACAAAAATATAAATTTTATATCCATAAAAGACCCCGATTCAAGTTTTAGAAATCCTCGTTTACTACCCCCTTTGAGGATTATTCAAAATCCAGCTTTTTTATATCAGCTCCGTTTGAGGTCCGGACTCCAGCATATATGGTCAAATTCTAATTCTAATATCCATAGGGACACATATATCCAAAAATATAAATTTAATATCCATAAAAGACCCCGATTCAAGTTTTAGCAAATCCTCGTGTACTACCCCCTCTGAGGATTATTCAAAATACACTTTTTTTTATATCTGCTCCATTTGAGGTCCGAACTCCAGTATATATGGTTAAATTTTATTTCTAATATCCATAGGGACACAAATATACAAAAATATAAATTTAATATCCATAAAAGACCCGAGTCAAGTTTTAGCAAAATCTCGTCTACTACCCCCTTTGAGGATTATTCAAAATCCAGCTTTTTTATATCAGCTCCGTTTGAGGTCCGGACTCCAGCATATATGGTCAAATTCTAATTCTAATATCCATAGGGGCACAAATATACAAAAATATAAATTTAATATCCATAAAAGATTCCGATTCAAGTTTTAGCAAATCCTCGTGTACTACCCCCTTTGAGGATTATTCAAAATCCAGCTTTTTTATATCAGCTCCGTTTGAGGTCCGCACTCCAGTATATATGGTCAAATTCTATTTCTAATATCCATAGGGACACAAATATACAAAAATATAAATTTAATATCCATAAAAGACCTCGATTCAAGTTTTAGCAAATCCTCGTGTACTACCCCCTTTGAGGATTATTCAAAATCCACCTTTTTTTATATCTTCTCCGTTTGAGGTCCGCACTCCAGTATATATGGTCAAATTTTATTTCTAATATCCATAGGGACATAAGTATACAAAAATATAAATTTAATATTCATAAAAGACCCCGATTCAAGTTTTAGCGAATCCTCGTGTACTACCACCTTTGATGATTATTCAAAATCCAGCTTTTTTTATATCAGCTCCGTTTGAGGTACGAACTCCAGCATATATGGTCAAATTCTATTTCTAATATCCATAGGGACACAAATATACAACAATATAAATTTAATATCCATAAAAAACCTTGAGTCAAGTTTTAGCAAAACCTCGTGTACTACCCCCTTTGTGGATTATTCAAAATCCAGCTTTTTTATATCAGCTCTGTTTGAGGTCCGCACTCCAGTATATATGGTCAAATTCTATTTCTAATATCCATAGGGACACAAATATACAAAAATATAAATTTAATATCCATGAAAGACCCCGATTCAAGTTTTAGCAAATCCTCGTGTACTACCCCCTTTGATGATTATTCAAAATCCAGCTTTTTTTATATCAGCTCCGTTTGGGGTCCGAACTCCAACTTATATGGTCAAATTCTAAGTCTAATATCCATAGGGACACAAATATATAAAAATATAAATTTAATAATCATAAAAGACCCCGATTCAAGTTTTAGCAAATCCTCAAGTACTACCCCCTTTGATGATTATTCAAAATCCATCACTTTTAATATCAGCTCAGGTTGAGGTCCGAACTCCAGCATATATGGTCAAATTCTAATTATAATATCCATAAGGACACAAATATACAAAAATATAAATTTAATATCCATAAAAGACCCGAGTAAAGTTTTAACAAAACCTCGTCTACTACCCCCTTTGAGGATTATTCAAAATTCAGCTTTTTTATATCAGCTCCGTTTGAGGTCCGGACTCTAGCATATATGGTCAAATTCTAATTCTAATATCCATAGGGACACAAATATACAAAAATATAAATTTAATAACCATAAAAGATCCCGATTCAAGTTTTAGCAAATCCTCGTGTACTACCCCCTTTGAGGATTATTCAAAATCCACCTTTTTTTATATCTGCTCCGTTTGAGGTCCGCACTCCAGTATATATGGTCAAATTTTATTTCTAATATCCATAGGGACATAAGTATACAAAAATATAAATTTAATATTCATAAAAGACCCCGATTCAAGTTTTAGCGAATCTTCGTGTACTACCACCTTTGATGATTATTCAAAATCCAGCTTTTTTTATATCAGCTCCGTTTGAGGTACGAACTCCAGCATATATGGTCAAATTCTATTTCTAATATCCATAGGGACACAAATATACAAAAATATAAATTTAAGATCCATAAAAAATCTTGAGTCAAGTTTTAGCAAAACCTCGTGTACTACCCCCTTTGAGGATTATTCAAAATCCAGCTTTTTTATATCAGCTCTGTTTGAGGTCCGCACTCCAGTATATATGGTCAAATTCTATTTCTAATATCCATAGGGACACAAATATACAAAAATATAAATTTAATATCCATAAAAGACCCCGATTCAAGTTTTAGCAAATCCTCGTGTACTACCCCCTTTGAGGATTATTCAAAATCCAGCTTTTTTTATATCAGCTCCGTTTGAGGTCCGAACTCCAGCTTATATGGTCAAATTCTAAGTCTAATATCCATAGGGACACAAATATATAAAAATATAAATTTAATATTCATAAAAGACCCCGATTCAAGTTTTAGCAAATCCTCAAGTACTACCCCCTTTGATGATTATTCAAAATCCATCACTTTTAATATCAGCTCAGGTTGAGGTCCGAACTCCAGCATATATGGTCAAATTCTAATTATAATATCCATAAGGACACAAATATACAAAAATATAAATTTAATATCCATAAAAGACCCGAGTAAAGTTTTAACAAAACCTCGTCTACTACCCCCATTGAGGATTATTCAAAATCCAGCTTTTTTATATCAGCACCGTTTGAGGTCCGGACTCCAGCATATATGGTCAAATTCTAATTCTAATATCCATAGGGACACAAATATACAAAAATATAAATTTAATAACCATAAAAGATCCCGATTCAAGTTTTAGCAAATCCTCGTGTACTACCTCCTTTGAGGATTATTCAAAATCTAGCTTTTTTTATATCAGCTCCGTTTGAGGTCCGAACTCCAGCATATATGGTCAAATTCTAATTCTAATATCCATAGGGACACAAATATACAAAAATATAAATTTAATATCCATAAAAGACCCGAGTCAAGTTTTAGCAAAATCTCGTCTACTACCCCCTTTGAGGATTATTCAAAATCCAGCTTTTTTATATCAGCTCCGTTTGAGGTCCGGACTCCAGCATATATGGTCAAATTCTAATTCTAATATCCATAGGGGCACAAATATATAAAAATATAAATTTAATATCCATAAAAGACTCCGATTCAAGTTTTAGCAAATCCTCGTGTACTACCCCCTTTGAGGATTATTCAAAATCCAGCTTTTTTATATCAGCTCCGTTTGAGGTCCGCACTCCAGTATATATGGTCAAATTCTATTTCTAATATCCATAGGGACACAAATATACAAAAATATAAATTTAATATCCATAAAAGACCTCGATTCAAGTTTTAGCAAATCCTCGTGTACTACCCCCTTTGAGGATTATTCAAAATCCACCTTTTTTTATATCTTCTCCGTTTGAGGTCCGCACTCCAGTATATATGGTCAAATTTTATTTCTAATATCCATAGGGACATAAGTATACAAAAATATAAATTTAATATTCATAAAAGATCCCGATTCAAGTTTTAGCGAATCCTCGTGTACTACCACCTTTGATGATTATTCAAAATCCAGCTTTTTTTATATCAGCTCCGTTTGAGGTACGAACTCCAGCATATATGGTCAAATTCTATTTCTAATATCCATAGGGACACAAATATACAACAATATAAATTTAATATCCATAAAAAACCTTGAGTCAAGTTTTAGCAAAACCTCGTGTACTACCCCCTTTGTGGATTATTCAAAATCCAGCTTTTTTATATCAGCTCCGTTTGAGGTCCGCACTCCAGTATATATGGTCAAATTCTATTTCTAATATCCATAGGGACACAAATATACAAAAATATAAATTTAATATCCATGAAAGACCCCGATTCAAGTTTTAGCAAATCCTCGTGTACTACCCCCTTTGAGGATTATTCAAAATCCAGCTTTTTTTATATCAGCTCCGTTTGGGGTCCGAACTCCAGCTTATATGGTCAAATTCTAAGTCTAATATCCATAGGGACACAAATATATAAAAATATAAATTTAATATTCATAAAAGACCCCGATTCAAGTTTTAGCAAATCCTCAAGTACTACCCCCTTTGATGATTATTCAAAATCCATCACTTTTAATATCAGCTCAGGTTGAGGTCCGAACTCCAGCATATATGGTCAAATTCTAATTATAATATCCATAAGGACAAAAATATACAAAAATATAAATTTAATATCCATAAAAGACCCGAGTAAAGTTTTAACAAAATCTCGTCTACTACCCCCTTTGAGGATTATTCAAAATCCAGCTTTTTTATATCAGCTCCATTTGAGGTCCGGACTCCAGCATATATGGTCAAATTCTAATTCTAATATCCATAGGGACACAAATATACAAAAATATAAATTTAATAACCATAAAAGATCCCGATTCAAGTTTTAGCAAATCCTCGTGTACTACCTCCTTTGAGGATTATTCAAAATCTAGCTTTTTTTATATCAGCTCCGTTTGAGGTCCGAACTCCAGCATATATGGTCAAATTCTAATTCTAATATCCATAGGGACACAAATATACAAAAATATAAATTTAATATCCATAAAAGACTCCGATTCAAGTTTTAGCAAATCCTCGTGTACTACCCCCTTTGAGGATTATTCAAAATCCAGCTTTTTTATATCAGCTCCGTTTGAGGTCCGCACTCCAGTATATATGGTCAAATTCTATTTCTAATATCCATAGGGACACAAATATACAAAAATATAAATTTAATATCCATGAAAGACCCCGATTCAAGTTTTAGCAAATCCTCGTGTACTACCCCCTTTGAGGATTATTCAAAATCCAGCTTTTTTTATATCAGCTCCGTTTGGGGTCCGAACTCCAGCTTATATGGTCAAATTCTAAGTCTAATATCCATAGGGACACAAATATATAAAAATATAAATTTAATATTCATAAAAGACCCCGATTCAAGTTTTAGCAAATCCTCAAGTACTACCCCCTTTGATGATTATTCAAAATCCATCACTTTTAATATCAGCTCAGGTTGAGGTCCGAACTCCAGCATATATGGTCAAATTCTAATTATAATATCCATAAGGACACAAATATACAAAAATATAAATTTAATATCCATAAAAGACCCGAGTAAAGTTTTAACAAAACCTCGTCTACTACCCCCTTTGAGGATTATTCAAAATCCAGCTTTTTTATATCAGCTCCGTTTGAGGTCCGGACTCTAGCATATATGGTCAAATTCTAATTCTAATATCCATAGGGACACAAATATACAAAAATATAAATTTAATATCCCTAAAAGACTTCGATTCAAGTTTTAGCAAATCCTCGTGTACTACCCCCTTTGAGGATTATTCAAAATCCACCTTTTTTTATATCTTCTCCGTTTGAGGTCCGCACTCCAGTATATATGGTCAAATTTTATTTCTAATATCCATAGGGACATAAGTATACAAAAATATAAATTTAATATTCATAAAAGACCCCGATTCAAGTTTTAGCGAATCCTCGTGTACTACCACCTTTGATGATTATTCAAAATCCAGCTTTTTTTATATCAGCTCCGTTTGAGGTACGAACTCCAGCATATATGGTCAAATTCTATTTCTAATATCCATAGGGACACAAATATACAACAATATAAATTTAATATCCATAAAAAACCTTGAGTCAAGTTTTAGCAAAACCTCGTGTACTACCCCCTTTGTGGATTATTCAAAATCCAGCTTTTTTATATCAGCTCCGTTTGAGGTCCGCACTCCAGTATATATGGTCAAATTCTATTTCTAATATCCATAGGGACACAAATATACAAAAATATAAATTTAATATCCATGAAAGACCCCGATTCAAGTTTTAGCAAATCCTCGTGTACTACCCCCTTTGAGGATTATTCAAAATCCAGCTTTTTTTATATCAGCTCCGTTTGGGGTCCGAACTCCAGCTTATATGGTCAAATTCTAAGTCTAATATCCATAGGGACACAAATATATAAAAATATAAATTTAATATTCATAAAAGACCCCGATTCAAGTTTTAGCAAATCCTCAAGTACTACCCCCTTTGATGATTATTCAAAATCCATCACTTTTAATATCAGCTCAGGTTGAGGTCCGAACTCCAGCATATATGGTCAAATTCTAATTATAATATCCATAAGGACACAAATATACAAAAATATAAATTTAATATCCATAAAAGACCCGAGTAAAGTTTTAACAAAATCTCGTCTACTACCCCCTTTGAGGATTATTCAAAATCCAGCTTTTTTATATCAGCTCCATTTGAGGTCCGGACTCCAGCATATATGGTCAAATTCTAATTCTAATATCCATAGGGACACAAATATACAAAAATATAAATTTAATAACCATAAAAGATCCCGATTCAAGTTTTAGCAAATCCTCGTGTACTACCTCCTTTGAGGATTATTCAAAATCTAGCTTTTTTTATATCAGCTCCGTTTGAGGTCCGAACTCCAGCATATATGGTCAAATTCTAATTCTAATATCCATAGGGACACAAATATACAAAAATATAAATTTAATATCCATAAAAGACTCCGATTCAAGTTTTAGCAAATCCTCGTGTACTACCCCCTTTGAGGATTATTCAAAATCCAGCTTTTTTATATCAGCTCCGTTTGAGGTCCGCACTCCAGTATATATGGTCAAATTCTATTTCTAATATCCATAGGGACACAAATATACAAAAATATAAATTTAATATCCATGAAAGACCCCGATTCAAGTTTTAGCAAATCCTCGTGTACTACCCCCTTTGAGGATTATTCAAAATCCAGCTTTTTTTATATCAGCTCCGTTTGGGGTCCGAACTCCAGCTTATATGGTCAAATTCTAAGTCTAATATCCATAGGGACACAAATATATAAAAATATAAATTTAATATTCATAAAAGACCCCGATTCAAGTTTTAGCAAATCCTCAAGTACTACCCCCTTTGATGATTATTCAAAATCCATCACTTTTAATATCAGCTCAGGTTGAGGTCCGAACTCCAGCATATATGGTCAAATTCTAATTATAATATCCATAAGGACACAAATATACAAAAATATAAATTTAATATCCATAAAAGACCCGAGTAAAGTTTTAACAAAACCTCGTCTACTACCCCCTTTGAGGATTATTCAAAATCCAGCTTTTTTATATCAGCTCCGTTTGAGGTCCGGACTCTAGCATATATGGTCAAATTCTAATTCTAATATCCATAGGGACACAAATATACAAAAATATAAATTTAATATCCATAAAAGACCTCGATTCAAGTTTTAGCAAATCCTCGTGTACTACCCCCTTTGAGGATTATTCAAAATCCACCTTTTTTTATATCTTCTCCGTTTGAGGTCCGCACTCCAGTATATATGGTCAAATTTTATTTCTAATATCCATAGGGACATAAGTATACAAAAATATAAATTTAATATTCATAAAAGACCCCGATTCAAGTTTTAGCGAATCCTCGTGTACTACCACCTTTGATGATTATTCAAAATCCAGCTTTTTTTATATCAGCTCCGTTTGAGGTACGAACTCCAGCATATATGGTCAAATTCTATTTCTAATATCCATAGGGACACAAATATACAACAATATAAATTTAATATCCATAAAAAACCTTGAGTCAAGTTTTAGCAAAACCTCGTGTACTACCCCCTTTGTGGATTATTCAAAATCCAGCTTTTTTATATCAGCTCCGTTTGAGGTCCGCACTCCAGTATATATGGTCAAATTCTATTTCTAATATCCATAGGGACACAAATATACAAAAATATAAATTTAATATCCATGAAAGACCCCGATTCAAGTTTTAGCAAATCCTCGTGTACTACCCCCTTTGAGGATTATTCAAAATCCAGCTTTTTTTATATCAGCTCCGTTTGGGGTCCGAACTCCAGCTTATATGGTCAAATTCTAAGTCTAATATCCATAGGGACACAAATATATAAAAATATAAATTTAATATTCATAAAAGACCCCGATTCAAGTTTTAGCAAATCCTCAAGTACTACCCCCTTTGATGATTATTCAAAATCCATCACTTTTAATATCAGCTCAGGTTGAGGTCCGAACTCCAGCATATATGGTCAAATTCTAATTATAATATCCATAAGGACACAAATATACAAAAATATAAATTTAATATCCATAAAAGACCCGAGTAAAGTTTTAACAAAACCTCGTCTACTACCCCCTTTGAGGATTATTCAAAATCCAGCTTTTTTATATCAGCTCCGTTTGAGGTCCGGACTCTAGCATATATGGTCAAATTCTAATTCTAATATCCATAGGGACACAAATATACAAAAATATAAATTTAATATCCATAAAAGACCGCGATTCAAGTTTTAGCAAATCCTCGTGTACTACCCCCTTTGAGGATTATTCAAAATCCACCTTTTTTTATATCTTCTCCGTTTGAGGTCCGCACTCCAGTATATATGGTCAAATTTTATTTCTAATATCCATAGGGACATAAGTATACAAAAATATAAATTTAATATTCATAAAAGACCCCGATTCAAGTTTTAGCGAATCCTCGTGTACTACCACCTTTGATGATTATTCAAAATCCAGCTTTTTTTATATCAGCTCCGTTTGAGGTACGAACTCCAGCATATATGGTCAAATTCTATTTCTAATATCCATAGGGACACAAATATACAACAATATAAATTTAATATCCATAAAAAACCTTGAGTCAAGTTTTAGCAAAACCTCGTGTACTACCCCCTTTGTGGATTATTCAAAATCCAGCTTTTTTATATCAGCTCCGTTTGAGGTCCGCACTCCAGTATATATGGTCAAATTCTATTTCTAATATCCATAGGGACACAAATATACAAAAATATAAATTTAATATCCATGAAAGACCCCGATTCAAGTTTTAGCAAATCCTCGTGTACTACCCCCTTTGAGGATTATTCAAAATCCAGCTTTTTTTATATCAGCTCCGTTTGGGGTCCGAACTCCAGCTTATATGGTCAAATTCTAAGTCTAATATCCATAGGGACACAAATATATAAAAATATAAATTTAATATTCATAAAAGACCCCGATTCAAGTTTTAGCAAATCCTCAAGTACTACCCTCTTTGATGATTATTCAAAATCCATCACTTTTAATATCAGCTCAGGATGAGGTCCGAACTCCAGCATATATGGTCAAATTCTAATTATAATATCCATAAGGACACAAATATACAAAAATATAAATTTAATATCCATAAAAGACCCGAGTAAAGTTTTAACAAAACCTCGTCTACTACCCCCTTTGAGGATTATTCAAAATCCAGCTTTTTTATATCAGCTCCGTTTGAGGTCCGGACTCTAGCATATATGGTCAAATTCTAATTCTAATATCCATAGGGACACAAATATACAAAAATATAAATTTAATATCCATAAAAGACCTCGATTCAAGTTTTAGCAAATCCTCGTGTACTACCCCCTTTGAGGATTATTCAAAATCCACCTTTTTTTATATCTTCTCCGTTTGAGGTCCGCACTCCAGTATATATGGTCAAATTTTATTTCTAATATCCATAGGGACATAAGTATACAAAAATATAAATTTAATATTCATAAAAGACCCCGATTCAAGTTTTAGCGAATCCTCGTGTACTACCACCTTTGATGATTATTCAAAATCCAGCTTTTTCTATATCAGCTCCGTTTGAGGTACGAACTCCAGCATATATGGTCAAATTCTATTTCTAATATCCATAGGGACACAAATATACAACAATATAAATTTAATATCCATAAAAAACCTTGAGTCAAGTTTTAGCAAAACCTCGTGTACTACCCCCTTTGTGGATTATTCAAAATCCAGCTTTTTTATATCAGCTCCGTTTGAGGTCCGCACTCCAGTATATATGGTCAAATTCTATTTCTAATATCCATAGGGACACAAATATACAAAAATATAAATTTAATATCCATGAAAGACCCCGATTCAAGTTTTAGCAAATCCTCGTGTACTACCCCCTTTGAGGATTATTCAAAATCCAGCTTTTTTTATATCAGCTCCGTTTGGGGTCCGAACTCCAGCTTATATGGTCAAATTCTAAGTCTAATATCCATAGGGACACAAATATATAAAAATATAAATTTAATATTCATAAAAGACCCCGATTCAAGTTTTAGCAAATCCTCAAGTACTACCCCCTTTGATGATTATTCAAAATCCATCACTTTTAATATCAGCTCAGGTTGAGGTCCGAACTCCAGCATATATGGTCAAATTCTAATTATAATATCCATAAGGACACAAATATACAAAAATATAAATTTAATATCCATAAAAGACCCGAGTAAAGTTTTAACAAAACCTCGTCTACTACCCCCTTTGAGGATTATTCAAAATCCAGCTTTTTTATATCAGCTCCGTTTGAGGTCCGGACTCGAGCATATATGGTCAAATTCTAATTCTAATATCCATAGGGACACAAATATACAAAAATATAAATTTAATATCCATAAAAGACCTCGATTCAAGTTTTAGCAAATCCTCGTGTACTACCCCCTCTGAGGATTATTCAAAATCCACCTTTTTTTATATCTTCTCCGTTTGAGGTCCGCACTCCAGTATATATGGTCAAATTTTATTTCTAATATCCATAGGGACATAAGTATACAAAAATATAAATTTAATATTCATAAAAGACCCCGATTCAAGTTTTAGCGAATCCTCGTGTACTACCACCTTTGATGATTATTCAAAATCCAGCTTTTTTTATATCAGCTCCGTTTGAGGTACGAACTCCAGCATATATGGTCAAATTCTATTTCTAATATCCATAGGGACACAAATATACAACAATATAAATTTAATATCCATAAAAAACCTTGAGTCAAGTTTTAGCAAAACCTCGTGTACTACCCCCTTTGTGGATTATTCAAAATCCAGCTTTTTTATATCAGCTCCGTTTGAGGTCCGCACTCCAGTATATATGGTCAAATTCTATTTCTAATATCCATAGGGACACAAATATACAAAAATATAAATTTAATATCCATGAAAGACCCCGATTCAAGTTTTAGCAAATCCTCGTGTACTACCCCCTTTGAGGATTATTCAAAATCCAGCTTTTTTTATATCAGCTCCGTTTGGGGTCCGAACTCCAGCTTATATGGTCAAATTCTAAGTCTAATATCCATAGGGACACAAATATATAAAAATATAAATTTAATATTCATAAAAGACCCCGATTCAAGTTTTAGCAAATCCTCAAGTACTACCCCCTTTGATGATTATTCAAAATCCATCACTTTTAATATCAGCTCAGGTTGAGGTCCGAACTCCAGCATATATGGTCAAATTCTAATTATAATATCCATAAGGACACAAATATACAACAATATAAATTTAATATCCATAAAAAACCTTGAGTCAAGTTTTAACAAAACCTCGTGTACTACCCCCTTTGTGGATTATTCAAAATCCAGCTTTTTTATATCAGCTCCGTTTGAGGTCCGCACTCCAGTATATATGGTCAAATTCTATTTCTAATATCCATAGGGACACAAATATACAAAAATATAAATTTAATATCCATGAAAGACCCCGATTCAAGTTTTAGCAAATCCTCGTGTACTACCCCCTTTGAGGATTATTCAAAATCCACCTTTTTTTATATCTGCTCCGTTTGGGGTCCGAACTCCAGCTTATATGGTCAAATTTTATTTCTAATATCCATAGGGACACAAATATATAAAAATATAAATTTAATATTCATAAAAGACCCCGATTCAAGTTTTAGCGAGGACACAAATATACAAAAATATAAATTTAATATCCATAAAAGACCCGAGTAAAGTTTTAGCAAAACCTCGTCTACTACCCCCTTTGAGGATTATTCAAAATCCAGCTTTTTTATATCAGCTCCGTTTGAGGTCCGCACTCCAGCATATATGGTCAAATTCTAATTCTAATATCCATAGGGACACAAATATACAAAAATATAAATTTAATATCCATAAAAGACCCCGATTCAAGTTTTAGCAAATCCTCGTGTACTACCCCCTTTGAGGATTATTCAAAATCCAGCTTTTTTTATATCAGCTCCGTTTGAGGTCCGAACTCCAGCTTATATGGTCAAATTCTAAGTCTAATATCCATAGGGACACAAATATATAAAAATATAAATTTAATATTCATAAAAGACCCCGATTCAAGTTTTAGCAAATCCTCAAGTACTACCCCCTTTGATGATTATTCAAAATCCATCACTTTTAATATCAGCTCAGGTTGAGGTCCGAACTCCAGCATATATGGTCAAATTCTAATTATAATATCCATAAGGACACAAATATACAAAAATATAAATTTAATATCCATAAAAGACCCGAGTAAAGTTTTAACAAAACCTCGTCTACTACCCCCATTGAGGATTATTCAAAATCCAGCTTTTTTATATCAGCTCCGTTTGAGGTCCGGACTCCAGCATATATGGTCAAATTCTAATTCTAATATCCATAGGGACACAAATATACAAAAATATAAATTTAATAACCATAAAAGATCCCGATTCAAGTTTTAGCAAATCCTCGTGTACTACCTCCTTTGAGGATTATTCAAAATCTAGCTTTTTTTATATCAGCTCCGTTTGAGGTCCGAACTCCAGCATATATGGTCAAATTCTAATTCTAATATCCATAGGGACACAAATATACAAAAATATAAATTTAATATCCATAAAAGACCCGAGTCAAGTTTTAGCAAAACCTCGTGTACTACCCCCTTTGAGGATTATTCAAAATTCAGCTTTTTTATATCAGCTCCGTTTGAGGTCCGGACTCCAGCATATATGGTCAAATTCTAATTCTAATATCCATAGGGGCACAAATATACAAAAATATAAATTTTATATCCATAAAAGACCCCGATTCAAGTTTTAGAAATCCTCGTTTACTACCCCCTTTGAGGATTATTCAAAATCCAGCTTTTTTATATCTGCTCCGTTTGAGGTCCGGACTCCAGCATATATGGTCAAATTCTAATTCTAATATCCATAGGGACACATATATACAAAAATATAAATTTAATATCCATAAAAGACCCCGATTCAAGTTTTAGCAAATCCTCGTGTACTACCCCCTCTGAGGATTATTCAAAATACACCTTTTTTTATATCTGCTCCATTTGAGGTCCGAACTCCAGTATATATGGTTAAATTTTATTTCTAATATCCATAGGGACACAAATATACAAAAATATAAATTTAATATCCATAAAAGACCCGAGTCAAGTTTTAGCAAAATCTCGTCTACTACCCCCTTTGAGGATTATTCAAAATCCAGCTTTTTTATATCAGCTCCGTTTGAGGTCCGGACTCCAGCATATATGGTCAAATTCTAATTCTAATATCCATAGGGGCACAAATATATAAAAATATAAATTTAATATCCATAAAAGACTCCGATTCAAGTTTTAGCAAATCCTCGTGTACTACCCCCTTTGAGGATTATTCAAAATCCAGCTTTTTTATATCAGCTCCGTTTGAGGTCCGCACTCCAGTATATATGGTCAAATTCTATTTCTAATATCCGTAGGGACACAAATATACAAAAATATAAATTTAATATCCATAAACGACCTCGATTCAAGTTTTAGCAAATCCTCGTGTACTACCCCCTTTGAGGATTATTCAAAATCCACCTTTTTTTATATCTTCTCCGTTTGAGGTCCGCACTCCAGTATATATGGTCAAATTTTATTTCTAATATCCATAGGGACATAAGTATACAAAAATATAAATTTAATATTCATAAAAGACCCCGATTCAAGTTTTAGCGAATCCTCGTGTACTACCACCTTTGATGATTATTCAAAATCCAGCTTTTTTTATATCAGCTCCGTTTGAGGTACGAACTCCAGCATATATGGTCAAATTCTATTTCTAATATCCATAGGGACACAAATATACAAAAATATAAATTTAATAACTATAAAAGATCCCGATTCAAGTTTTAGCAAATCCTCGTGTACTACCTCCTTTGAGGATTATTCAAAATCTAGCTTTTTTTATATCAGCTCCGTTTGAGGTCCGGACTCCAGCATATATGGTCAAATTCTAATTCTAATATCCATAGGGGCACAAATATACAAAAATATAAATTTTATATCCATAAAAGACCCCGATTCAAGTTTTAGAAATCCTCGTTTACTACCCCCTTTGAGGATTATTCAAAATCCAGCTTTTTTATATCTGCTCCGTTTGAGGTCCGGACTCCAGCATATATGGTCAAATTCTAATTCTAATATCCATAGGGACACATATATACAAAAATATAAATTTAATATCCATAAAAGACCCCGATTCAAGTTTTAGCAAATCCTCGTGTACTACCCCCTCTGAGAATTATTCAAAATACACCTTTTTTTATATCTGCTCCATTTGAGGTCCGGACTCCAGCATATATGGTCAAATTCTAATTCTAATATCCATAGGGACACAAATATACAAAAATATAAATTTAATATCCATAAAAGACCCGAGTCAAGTTTTAGCAAAATCTCGTCTACTACCCCCTTTGAGGATTATTCAAAATCCAGCTTTTTTATATCAGCTCCGTTTGAGGTCCGGACTCCAGCATATATGGTCAAATTCTAATTCTAATATCCATAGGGGCACAAATATATAAAAATATAAATTTAATATCCATAAAAGACTCCGATTCAAGTTTTAGCAAATCCTCGTGTACTACCCCCTTTGAGGATTATTCAAAATCCAGCTTTTTTATATCAGCTCCGTTTGAGGTCCGCACTCCAGTATATATGGTCAAATTCTATTTCTAATATCCGTAGGGACACAAATATACAAAAATATAAATTTAATATCCATAAACGACCTCGATTCAAGTTTTAGCAAATCCTCGTGTACTACCCCCTTTGAGGATTATTCAAAATCCACCTTTTTTTATATCTTCTCCGTTTGAGGTCCGCACTCCAGTATATATGGTCAAATTTTATTTCTAATATCCATAGGGACATAAGTATACAAAAATATAAATTTAATATTCATAAAAGACCCCGATTCAAGTTTTAGCGAATCCTCGTGTACTACCACCTTTGATGATTATTCAAAATCCAGCTTTTTTTATATCAGCTCCGTTTGAGGTACGAACTCCAGCATATATGGTCAAATTCTATTTCTAATATCCATAGGGACACAAATATACAAAAATATAAATTTAATAACCATAAAAGATCCCGATTCAAGTTTTAGCAAATCCTCGTGTACTACCTCCTTTGAGGATTATTCAAAATCTAGCTTTTTTTATATCTGCTCCATTTGAGGTCCGGACTCCAGCATATATGGTCAAATTCTAATTCTAATATCCATAGGGACACAAATATACAAAAATATAAATTTAATATCCATAAAAGACCCGAGTCAAGTTTTAGCAAAATCTCGTCTACTACCCCCTTTGAGGATTATTCAAAATCCAGCTTTTTTATATCAGCTCCGTTTGAGGTCCGGACTCCAGCATATATGGTCAAATTCTAATTCTAATATCCATAGGGGCACAAATATATAAAAATATAAATTTAATATCCATAAAAGACTCCGATTCAAGTTTTAGCAAATCCTCGTGTACTACCCCCTTTGAGGATTATTCAAAATCCAGCTTTTTTATATCAGCTCCGTTTGAGGTCCGCACTCCAGTATATATGGTCAAATTCTATTTCTAATATCCGTAGGGACACAAATATACAAAAATATAAATTTAATATCCATAAACGACCTCGATTCAAGTTTTAGCAAATCCTCGTGTACTACCCCCTTTGAGGATTATTCAAAATCCACCTTTTTTTATATCTTCTCCGTTTGAGGTCCGCACTCCAGTATATATGGTCAAATTTTATTTCTAATATCCATAGGGACATAAGTATACAAAAATATAAATTTAATATTCATAAAAGACCCCGATTCAAGTTTTAGCGAATCCTCGTGTACTACCACCTTTGATGATTATTCAAAATCCAGCTTTTTTTATATCAGCTCCGTTTGAGGTACGAACTCCAGCATATATGGTCAAATTCTATTTCTAATATCCATAGGGACACAAATATACAAAAATATAAATTTAATAACCATAAAAGATCCCGATTCAAGTTTTAGCAAATCCTCGTGTACTACCTCCTTTGAGGATTATTCAAAATCTAGCTTTTTTTATATCAGCTCCGTTTGAGGTCCGGACTCCAGCATATATGGTCAAATTCTAATTCTAATATCCATAGGGGCACAAATATACAAAAATATAAATTTTATATCCATAAAAGACCCCGATTCAAGTTTTAGAAATCCTCGTTTACTACCCCCTTTGAGGATTATTCAAAATCCAGCTTTTTTATATCTGCTCCGTTTGAGGTCCGGACTCCAGCATATATGGTCAAATTCTAATTCTAATATCCATAGGGACACATATATACAAAAATATAAATTTAATATCCATAAAAGACCCCGATTCAAGTTTTAGCAAATCCTCGTGTACTACCCCCTCTGAGGATTATTCAAAATACACCTTTTTTTATATCTGCTCCATTTGAGGTCCGAACTCCAGTATATATGGTTAAATTTTATTTCTAATATCCATAGGGACACAAATATACAAAAATATAAATTTAATATCCATAAAAGACCCGAGTCAAGTTTTAGCAAAATCTCGTCTACTACCCCCTTTGAGGATTATTCAAAATCCAGCTTTTTTATATCAGCTCCGTTTGAGGTCCGGACTCCAGCATATATGGTCAAATTCTAATTCTAATATCCATAGGGGCACAAATATATAAAAATATAAATTTAATATCCATAAAAGACTCCGATTCAAGTTTTAGCAAATCCTCGTGTACTACCCCCTTTGAGGATTATTCAAAATCCAGCTTTTTTATATCAGCTCCGTTTGAGGTCCGCACTCTAGTATATATGGTCAAATTCTATTTCTAATATCCATAGGGACACAAATATACAAAAATATAAATTTAATATCCATAAAAGACCTCGATTCAAGTTTTAGCAAATCCTCGTGTACTACCCCCTTTGAGGATTATTCAAAATCCACCTTTTTTTATATCTTCTCCGTTTGAGGTCCGCACTCCAGTATATATGGTCAAATTTTATTTCTAATATCCATAGGGACATAAGTATACAAAAATATAAATTTAATATTCATAAAAGACCCCGATTCAAGTTTTAGCGAATCCTCGTGTACTACCACCTTTGATGATTATTCAAAATCCAGCTTTTTTTATATCAGCTCCGTTTGAGGTACGAACTCCAGCATATATGGTCAAATTCTATTTCTAATATCCATAGGGACACAAATATACAACAATATAAATTTAATATCCATAAAAAACCTTGAGTCAAGTTTTAGCAAAACCTCGTGTACTACCCCCTTTGTGGATTATTCAAAATCCAGCTTTTTTATATCAGCTCCGTTTGAGGTCCGCACTCCAGTATATATGGTCAAATTCTATTTCTAATATCCATAGGGACACAAATATACAAAAATATAAATTTAATATCCATGAAAGACCCCGATTCAAGTTTTAGCAAATCCTCGTGTACTACCCCCTTTGAGGATTATTCAAAATCCAGCTTTTTTTATATCAGCTCCGTTTGGGGTCCGAACTCCAGCTTATATGGTCAAATTCTAAGTCTAATATCCATAGGGACACAAATATATAAAAATATAAATTTAATATTCATAAAAGACCCCGATTCAAGTTTTAGCAAATCCTCAAGTACTACCCCCTTTGATGATTATTCAAAATCCATCACTTTTAATATCAGCTCAGGTTGAGGTCCGAACTCCAGCATATATGGTCAAATTCTAATTATAATATCCATAAGGACACAAATATACAAAAATATAAATTTAATATCCATAAAAGACCCGAGTAAAGTTTTAACAAAACCTCGTCTACTACCCCCTTTGAGGATTATTCAAAATCCAGCTTTTTTATATCAGCTCCATTTGAGGTCCGGACTCCAGCATATATGGTCAAATTCTAATTCTAATATCCATAGGGACACAAATATACAAAAATATAAATTTAATAACCATAAAAGATCCCGATTCAAGTTTTAGCAAATCCTCGTGTACTACCTCCTTTGAGGATTATTCAAAATCTAGCTTTTTTTATATCAGCTCCGTTTGAGGTCCGGACTCCAGCATATATGGTCAAATTCTAATTCTAATATCCATAGGGGCACAAATATACAAAAATATAAATTTTATATCCATAAAAGACCCCGATTCAAGTTTTAGAAATCCTCGTTTACTACCCCCTTTGAGGATTATTCAAAATCCAGCTTTTTTATATCAGCTCCGTTTGAGGTCCGGACTCCAGCATATATGGTCAAATTCTAATTCTAATATCCATAGGGACACATATATACAAAAATATAAATTTAATATCCATAAAAGACCCCGATTCAAGTTTAAGCAAATCCTCGTGTACTACCCCCACTGAGGATTATTCAAAATACACCTTTTTTTATATCTGCTCCATTTGAGGTCCGAACTCCAGTATATATGGTTAAATTTTATTTCTAATATCCATAGGGACACAAATATACAAAAATATAAATTTAATATCCATAAAAGACCCGAGTCAAGTTTTAGCAAAATCTCGTGTACTACCCCCTTTGAGGATTATTCAAAATCCAGCTTTTTATATCAGCTCCGTTTGAGGTCCGGACTCTAGCATATATGGTCAAATTCTAATTCTAATATCCATAGGGACACAAATATACAAAAATATAAATTTAATATCCATAAAAGATCCCGATTCAAGTTTTAGCAAATCCTCGTGTACTACCCCCTTTGAGGATTATTCAAAATCCAGCTTTTTTTATATCAGCTCCGTTTGAGGTCCGGACTCCAGCATATATGGTCAAATTCTAATTCTAATATCCATAGGGGCACAAATATACAAAAATATAAATTTTATATCCATAAAAGACCCCGATTCAAGTTTTAGAAATCCTCGTTTACTATCCCCTTTGAGGAATATTCAAAATCCAGCTTTTTTATATCAGCTCCGTTTGAGGTCCGGACTCCAGCATATATGGTCAAATTCTAATTCTAATATCAATAGGGACACAAATATACAAAATTATAAATTTAATATCCATAAAAGACCCGAGTCAAGTTTTAGCAAAACCTAGTGTACTACCCCCTTTGAGGATTATTCAAAATCCATCATTTTTAATATCAGCTCTGTTTGAGGTCTGAACTCCAGCATATATGGTCAAATTCTAATTCTAATATCCATAGGGACACAAATATACAAAAATATAAATTTAATATCCATAAAAGACCCCGATTCAAGTTTTAGCAAATCATCGTGTACTACCCCCTCTGAGGATTATTCAAAATCCACTTTTTTTTATATCTGCTCCATTTGAGGTCCGAACTCCAGTATATATGGTTAAATTTTATTTCTAATATCCATAGGGACACAAATATACAAAAATATAAATTTAATATCCATAAAAGACCCGAGTCAAGTTTTAGCAAAATCTCGTGTACTACCCCCTTTGAGGAATATTCAAAATCTAGCTTTTTTATATCAGCTCCGTTTGAGGTCCGGACTCTAGCATATATGGTCAAATTCTAATTCTAATATCCATAGGGGCACAAATATACAAAAATATAAATTTAATATCCAAAAAAGACCCCGATTCAAGTTTTAGCAAATCCTCGTGTACTACCCCCTTTGAGGATTATTCAAAATCCACCTTTTTTTATATCTCTTCCGTTTGAGGTCCGAACTCCAGTATATATGGTTAAATTTTATTTCTAATATCTATAGGGACACAAATATACAAAAATATAAATTTAATATTCATAAAAGACCCCGATTCAAGTTTTAGCGAATCCTCGTGTACTACCACCTTTGATGATTATTCAAAATCTAGTTTTTTTTATATCAGCTCCGTTTGAGGTCCAAACTCCAGCATATATGGTCAAATTCTAATTCTAATATCCATAAGGACACAAATATACAAAAATATAAATTTAATATCCATAAAAGACCCGAGTCAAGTTTTAGCAAAACCTCGTGTACTACCCCCTTTGAGGATTATTCAAAATTCAGCTTTTTTATATCAGCTCCGTTTGAGGTCCGGACTCCAGCATATATGGTCAAATTCTAATTCTAATATCCATAGGGGCACAAATATACAAAAATATAAATTTTATATCCATAAAAGACCCCGATTCAAGTTTTAGAAATCCTCGTTTACTACCCCCTTTGAGGATTATTCAAAATCCAGCTTTTTTATATCAGCTCCGTTTGAGGTCCGGACTCCAGCATATATGGTCAAATTCTAATTCTAATATCCATAGGGACACATATATACAAAAATATAAATTTAATATCCATAAAAGACCCCGATTCAAGTTTTAGCAAATCCTCGTGTACTACCCCCTCTGAGGATTATTCAAAATACACCTTTTTTTATATCTGCTCCATTTGAGGTCCGAACTCTAGTATATATGGTTAAATTTTATTTCTAATATCCATAGGGACACAAATATACAAAAATATAAATTTAATATCCATAAAAGACCCGAGTCAAGTTTTAGCAAAATCTCGTGTACTACCCCCTTTGAGGATTATTCAAAATCCAGCTTTTTTATATCAGCTCCGTTTGAGGTCCGGACTCTAGCATATATGGTCAAATTCTAATTCTAATATCCATAGGGGCACAAATATACAAAAATATAAATTTAATATCCATAAAAGACTCCGATTCAAGTTTTAGCAAATCCTCGTGTACTACCCCCTTTGAGGATTATTCAAAATCCAGCTTTTTTATATCAGCTCCGTTTGAGGTCCGGACTCCAGCATATATGGTCAAATTCTAATTCTAATATCCATAGGGACACATATATACAAAAATATAAATTTAATATTCATAAAAGACCCCGATTCAAGTTTTAGCATATCCTCAAGTACTACCCCCTTTGATGATTATTCAAAATCCATCATTTTTAATATCAGCTCAGGTTGAGGTCCGAACTCCAGCATATATGGTCAAATTCTAATTCTAATATCCATAGGGACACAAATATACAAAAATATAAATTTAATATCCATAAAAGATCCCGATTCAAGTTTTAGCAAAACCTCGTGTACTACCCCCTTTGAGGATTATTCAAAATCCAGCTTTTTTTATATCAGCTCCGTTTGAGGTCCGGACTCCAGCATATATGGTCAAATTCTAATTCTAATATCCATAGGGGCACAAATATACAAAAATATAAATTTTATATCCATAAAAGACCCCGATTCAAGTTTTAGAAATCCTCGTTTACTACCCCCTTTAAGGATTATTCAAAATCCAGCTTTTTTATATCAGCTCCGTTTGAGGTCCGGACTCCAGCATATATGGTCAAATTCTAATTCTAATATCCATAGGGACACAAATATACAAAATTATAAATTTAATATCCATAAAAGACCCGAGTCAAGTTTTAGCAAAACCTAGTGTACTACCCCCTTTGAGGATTATTCAAAATCCATCTTTTTTAATATCAGCTCTGTTTGAGGTCTGAACTCCAGCATATATGGTCAAATTCTAATTCTAATATCCATAGGGACACAAATATACAAAAATTTAAATTTAATATCCATAAAAGACCCCGATTCAAGGTTTAGCAAATCCTAGTGTACTACCCCCTCTGAGGATTATTCAAAATCCACTTTTTTTTATATCTGCTCCATTTGAGGTCCGAACTCCAGTATATATGGTTAAATTTTATTTCTAATATCCATAGGGACACAAATATACAAAAATATAAATTTAATATCCATAAAAGACCCGAGTCAAGTTTTAACAAAATCTCGTGTACTACCCCCTTTGAGGATTATTCAAAATCGAGCTTTTTTATATCAGCTCCGTTTGAGGTCCGGACTCTAGCATATATGGTCAAATTCTAATTCTAATATCCATAGGGGCACAAATATACAAAAATATAAATTTAATATCCATAAAAGACCCCGATTCAAGTTTTAGCAAATCCTCGTGTACTACCCCCTTTGAGGATTATTCAAAATCCACCTTTTTTTATATCTCTTCCGTTTGAGGTCCAAACTCCAGTATATATGGTTAAATTTTATTTCTAATATCTATAGGGACACAAATATACAAAAATATAAATTTAATATTCATAAAAGACCCCGATTCAAGTTTTAGCGAATCCTCGTGTACTACCACCTTTGATGATTATTCAAAATCTAGGTTTTTTTATATCAGCTCCGTTTGAGGTCCAAACTCCAGCATATATGGTCAAATTCTAATTCTAATATCCATAGGGACACAAATATACAAAATTATAAATTTAATATCCATAAAAGACCCGAGTCAAGTTTTAGCAAAACCTAGTGTACTACCCCCTTTGAGGATTATTCAAAATCCATCATTTTTAATATCAGCTCTGTTTGAGGTCTGAACTCCAGCATATATGGTCAAATTCTAATTCTAATATCCATAGGGACACAAATATACAAAAATTTAAATTTAATATCCATAAAAGACCCCGATTCAAGGTTTAGCAAATCCTCGTGTACTACCCCCTCTGAGGATTATTCAAAATCCACTTTTTTTTATATCTGCTCCATTTGAGGTCCGAACTCCAGTATATATGGTTAAATTTTATTTCTAATATCCATAGGGACACAAATATACAAAAATATAAATTTAATATCCATAAAAGACCCGAGTCAAGTTTTAGCAAAATCTCGTGTACTACCCCCTTTGAGGATTATTCAAAATCTAGCTTTTTTATTTCAGCTCCGTTTGAGGTCCGGACTCTAGCATATATGGTCAAATTCTAATTCTAATATCCATAGGGGCACAAATATACAAAAATATAAATTTAATATCCATAAAAGACCCCGATTCAAGTTTTAGCAAATCCTCGTGTACTACCCCCTTTGAGGATTATTCAAAATCCACCTTTTTTTATATCTCTTCCGTTTGAGGTCCGAACTCCAGTATATATGGTTAAATTTTATTTCTAATATCTATAGGGACACAAATATACAAAAATATAAATTTAATATTCATAAAAGACCCCGATTCAAGTTTTAGCGAATCCTCGTGTACTACCACCTTTGATGATTATTCAAAATCTAGTTTTTTTTATATCAGCTCCGTTTGAGGTCCAAACTCCAGCATATATGGTCAAATTCTAATTCTAATATCCATAGGGACACAAATATACAAAAATATAAATTTAATATCCATAAAAGACCTTGAGTCAAGTTTTAGCAAAACCTCGTGTACTACCCCCTTTGAGAATTATTCAAAATCCAGCTTTTTTATATCAGCTCCGTTTGAGGTCCGGACTCTAGCATATATGGTCAAATTCTAATTCTAATATCCATAGGGACACAAATTTACAAAAATATAAATTTAATATCCATAAAAGACCCGAGTCAAGTTTTAGCAAAATCTCGTCTACTACCCCCTTTGAGGATTATTCAAAATCCAGTTTTTTTATATCAGCTCCGTTTGAGGTCCGGACTCCAGCATATATGGTCAAATTCTAATTCTAATATCCATAGGGGCACAAATATACAAAAATATAAATTTAATATCCATAAAAGACCCCGATTCAAGTTTTAGCAAATCCTCGTGTACTACCCCCTTTGAGGATTATTCAAAATCCACCTTTTTTTATATCTCTTCCGTTTGAGGTCCGAACTCCAGTATATATGGTTAAATTTTATTTCTAATATCTATAGGGACACAAATATACAAAAATATAAATTTAATATTCATAAAAGACCCCGATTCAAGTTTTAGCGAATCCTCGTGTACTACCACCTTTGATGATTATTCAAAATCTAGTTTTTTTTATATCAGCTCCGTTTGAGGTCCAAACTCCAGCATATATGGTCAAATTCTAATTCTAATATCCATAGGGACACAAATATACAAAAATATAAATTTAATATCCATAAAAGACCTTGAGTCAAGTTTTAGCAAAACCTCGTGTACTACCCCCTTTGAGGATTATTCAAAATCCAGCTTTTTTATATCAGCTCCGTTTGAGGTCCGGACTCTAGCATATATGGTCAAATTCTAATTCTAATATCCATAGGGACACAAATTTACAAAAATATAAATATAATATCCATAAAAGACCCGAGTCAAGTTTTAGCAAAATCTCGTCTACTACCCCCTTTGAGGATTATTCAAAATCCAGCTTTTTTATATCAGCTCCGTTTGAGGTCCGGACTCCAGCATATATGGTCAAATTCTAATTCTAATATCCATAGGGGCACAAATATACAAAAATATAAATTTAATATCCATAAAAGACTCCGATTCAAGTTTTAGCAAATCCTCGTTTACTACCCCCTTTAAGGATTATTCAAAATCCAGCTTTTTTATATCAGCTCCGTTTGAGGTCCGGACTCCAGCATATATGGTCAAATTCTAATTCTAATATCCATAGGGACACATATATACAAAATTATAAATTTAATATCCATAAAAGACCCGAGTCAAGTTTTAGCAAAACCTAGTGTACTACCCCCTTTGAGGATTATTCAAAATCCATCATTTTTAATATCAGCTCTGTTTGAGGTCTGAACTCCAGCATATATGGTCAAATTCTAATTCTAATATCCATAGGGACACAAATATACAAAAATTTAAATTTAATATCCATAAAAGACCCCGATTCAAGGTTTAGCAAATCCTCGTGTACTACCCCCTCTGAGGATTATTCAAAATCCACTTTTTTTTATATCTGCTCCATTTGAGGTCCGAACTCCAGTATTTATGGTTAAATTTTATTTCTAATATCCATAGGGACACAAATATACAAAAATATAAATTTAATATCCATAAAAGACCCGAGTCAAGTTTTAGCAAAATCTCGTGTACTACCCCCTTTGAGGATTATTCAAAATCGAGCTTTTTTATATCAGCTCCGTTTGAGGTCCGGACTCTAGCATATATGGTCAAATTCTAATTCTAATATCCATAGGGGCACAAATATACAAAAATATAAATTTAATATCCATAAAAGACCCCGATTCAAGTTTTAGCAAATCCTCGTGTACTACCCCCTTTGAGGATTATTCAAAATCCACCTTTTTTTATATATCTTCCGTTTGAGGTCCGAACTCCAGTATATATGGTTAAATTTTATTTCTAATATCTATAGGGACACAAATATACAAAAATATAAATTTAATATTCATAAAAGACCCCGATTCAAGTTTTAGCGAATCCTCGTGTACTACCACCTTTGATGATTATTCAAAATCTAGGTTTTTTTATATCAGCTCCGTTTGAGGTCCAAACTCCAGCATATATGGTAAAATTCTAATTCTAATATCCATAGGGACACAAATATACAAAATTATAAATTTAATATCCATAAAAGACCCGAGTGAAGTTTTAGCAAAACCTAGTGTACTACCCCCTTTGAGGATTATTCAAAATCCATCATTTTTAATATCAGCTCTGTTTGAGGTCTGAACTCCAGCATATATGGTCAAATTCTAATTCTAATATCCATAGGGACACAAATATACAAAAATTTAAATTTAATATCCATAAAAGACCCCGATTCAAGGTTTAGCAAATCCTCGTGTACTACCCCCTCTGAGGATTATTCAAAATCCACTTTTTTTATATCTGCTCCATTTGAGGTCCGAACTCCAGTATATATGGTTAAATTTTATTTCTAATATCCATAGGGACACAAATATACAAAAATATAAATTTAATATCCATAAAAGACCCGAGTCAAGTTTTAGCAAAATCTCGTGTACTACCCCCTTTGAGGATTATTCAAAATCTAGCTTTTTTATATCAGCTCCGTTTGAGGTCCGGACTCTAGCATATATGGTCAAATTCTAATTCTAATATCCATAGGGGCACAAATATACAAAAATATAAATTTAATATCCAAAAAAGACCCCGATTCAAGTTTTAGCAAATCCTCGTGTACTACCCCCTTTGAGGATTATTCAAAATCCACCTTTTTTTATATCTCTTCCGTTTGAGGTCCGAACTCCAGTATATATGGTTAAATTTTATTTCTAATATCTATAGGGACACAAATATACAAAAATATAAATTTAATATTCATAAAAGACCCCGATTCAAGTTTTAGCGAATCCTCGTGTACTACCACCTTTGATGATTATTCAAAATCTAGTTTTTTTTATATCAGCTCCGTTTGAGGTCCAAACTCCAGCATATATGGTCAAATTCTAATTCTAATATCCATAGGGACACAAATATACAAAAATATAAATTTAATATCCATAAAAGACCTTGAGTCAAGTTTTAGCAAAACCTCGTGTACTACCCCCTTTAAGGATTATTCAAAATCCAGCTTTTTTATATCAGCTCCGTTTGAGGTCCGGACTCTAGCATATATGGTCAAATTCTAATTCTAATATCCATAGGGACACAAATTTACAAAAATATAAATTTAATATCCATAAAAGACCCGAGTCAAGTTTTAGCAAAATCTCGTCTACTACCCCCTTTGAGGATTATTCAAAATCCAGCTTTTTTATATCAGCTCCGTTTGAGGTCCGTGTTGGGTTCCGAGGCATAAAACGCAGCGGATAAACGTAAATATAACGAAAATTTTCGGAACCCAAACGCAGGATCATGTATAAGAATTGACGGATTATGGTGATAATCGAATCATACCTATTAAGATTTTGAATGCCACGAACTCAACAGAGATCCTTGCTATCACGATTTGTGTCTTCATCTCGAAAGCACCTCTATGGTATCCACACGAGCACCTTCAAGAACGTCTCACGATCTTGAACACGGAACGGAAGTACTAGCCTCCTTTGATAGGTTTCGAATTCTCTCTGCCTCTTCCTATGCTGCCTCTTCTGCTAGGGTTTATACCAAAACGTGTAAGCCATTTAACCTATCATTATCTATTTATAATGATTGGTTAATGGGCCTTTTTAGCAAAAACCTAACCCATGTAGGCATAGGATTAAATAATAAAACATGCTTCTATTATTCAATTAATAATTAAGTCACACTTAATTATTATTGGCAGAAATATAATTCTTCAAATTCGAATTTATTTCAATTAATTAAGTCTCACTTAATTAATATAATAAATTCGAATTAATCATCAATTAATTTAAATCTATAATTTAAATTAACTATTCCTCTAGGTGCTCTATGTGTGTGACCCTATAGGCTATTATTTAATTAGCAATAATTTTATTCTCCAATAAAATTATAAACAATGAGCGGTATCTAGTAATACATCATTGCTACCTAATTAAACAATAATTAAATCGTGATTCGATAAAACCTTTCGTGATTAATGTTTCCGTGTAATATAATCCCTTTAACCATATATATTATAGATTAAACTCGAGGCATGTATTTAGTCATCCTCTTCAACATTTAATCCGGGTTTACTTGATCCATGAGTAGACTATGAAAAACAAATCATTATTTGAGCACGGCCATGCATTTTATAGTCTCACTCAATCAAGAGGCCAATAATATCTCTCCTAATTATAGGAGGGTTAAATCCTTTATCTATCATTCATATTTCTCATACGACTCATGATATACCCGATGTCCACTTTTATCATCACCCGGTCAAAGATAACTTTTAATGTAGTCAAAGTATATCAATCCTCGTATAGAAATATAATGATCTCAAGTCAGAGGATCATTACACCATTATCACTGTGAGTCTTTCTTATGACTTAATTAAACATGAAGAATCTCACTGTGGGTCTGTCCAGTACCATGTACCCCTACATGTACCTATGTATTGACTTTAGTATCCCCATACTTATAACCAATGAGATGTGGTTATCTGTCAAACAACATACTAGTCTATTTATGTATTATTATTGTCCTATCATAATAATACTCGACTAGGGAACCTTTAAGAATATGATATATTATATAATCTCAAGTTCAAGTCATGTACTTAAACTATATAACGAGTATCATGATTCTAAGGACATTTATTATGCTAACAAATATATCGCAGTAATTAAAGTCATAATAAATACGTTTATTGAATAATCAAATGACATAAAGGTTTATCAAAATAAACATTGTATTGCCTCTAGGGCACCTACACCAACAATCTCCCACTTGCACTAGAGCCAATCACCCATGTATCTAATACCCATGGAACTAGTGTGACCGTCGTGCTTCTTCTGCGACAAGCCTTTGGTCAGTGGGTCTGCAATGTTATCATTTGTGTGCACTTTACATATGTGTATGTCACCCCTTTCATTAATCTCTCGAATGAGGTGATATCTCCTGAGTATGTGTTTGGTTCGGGAGTGAGCTCTAGGTTCTTTAGCCTGTGCAATGGCTCCATTATTATCGCAGTATAGATCAATGGGATCTGCGATCGATGGAACCACTCCCAAATCAGTAATGAATTTTCGAATCCAAACAGCTTCCTTAGCCGCTTCACAAGCTGCAATGTACTCAGCCTCCATTGTAGAATCAGCTACTGTTTCTTGCTTTGAACTCTTCCAACTTACAGCACCTCCGTTTAGACAAAACACAAAACCAGACTGTGATACAGTATCATCCCTGTCTGTTTGGAAACTTGCATCGGTGTAACCTTTTACAACCAGTTTTTCCTCTCCTCCATACACCAAGAATGAATCTTTAGTCCTTTTCAAGTACTTTAGAATATTCTTGACAGCCGTCCAGTGACCTTCACCTGGATTAGATTGGTATCTGCTCGTCATGCTTAAAGCATACGAAACATCTGGGCGAGTACATACCATTGCATACATGATGGATCCAATTGCTGAGGCATATGGAACCTTACTCATGCGGTCCTTGTCATCCAATGATTTCGGACACTGATCTTTAGAGATCGTTATCCCTTGAGACACGGGGACATATCCCCTTTTTGCATTTTGCATACCAAAACGATGCAAAACCTTATCGATGTATGTACTCTGACTTAGACCGATCATCCTTCTAGATCTATCCCTATAGATCCTCATTCCTAGAATGTAGGATGCTTCACCTAAGTCTTTCATAGAGAAGTTGCTCCCTAACCAAATCTTAACAGCCTTGAGAGAAGGTATGTCATTCCCCATTAGTAGTATATCATCAACATATAGTACTATGAATGCCACATGGCTCC
Organism: Oenanthe sinensis; assembly: GCA_028671895.1. Classification (NCBI taxonomy): domain Eukaryota; kingdom Viridiplantae; phylum Streptophyta; class Magnoliopsida; order Apiales; family Apiaceae; genus Oenanthe; species Oenanthe sinensis. The sequence goes on from JAPMAC010000231.1 coordinate 21,520,311, forward strand.
CACTAACCTTTTTGTAAACACAAGGTTCATCTTCGTTTTGAATAAAGCCATACTCCTTGACTGTTTCATCAAAACGGATATTCCATCTCCTTGAGGCTTGCTTCAATCCATAAATGGATCGACGTAATTTACATACCTTGCTAACATTCCTTGGATCGACAAAACCTTCAGGTTGTGTCATGTACACATCCACATCCTCTTCAAGGATTCCGTTAAGGAAGGCTGTTTTGACATCCATTTGCCAGATTTCATAATCATGGAATGCTGCAATAGCAAGCAAAATCCTTATGGACTTGACCATAGCCACTGGTGAGAAAGTTTCATCATAGTCAATACCATGAATTTGTCTGAAACCTTTTGCAACCAGCCTTGCTTTATAGGTCTGAACATTTCCATCCATGTCAGTTTTCTTCTTGAAAACCCATTTGCACCCTATGGGTTTTACCCCTTCAGGTGGATCAACCAAGGTCCATACTCGGTTTTCATACATGGAATCCATCTCGGATTTCATGGCTTCTAGCCATCTCTTAGAGTCTGGACTGTTCGTAGCATCTTGGTATGTGAGAGGCTCATCTTCGTCTATGAGCATCAAATCACCACATTGAGTCAAGAGAAATCCATATCTCTCTGGCTCATGGCGAATTCTACCAGTTCTACGAACAACCTGTGTTTGTTGAGCATTATCATTATCCTGCTCTTGTTCCACTTCAGGTTCAATGCTATTTTGTGGTTCTCGATCTTCATCGAGGTCTATAGTTCTCCCACTGTTTCTTTTGGAAACAAAATCTCTTTCCATGAAAACAGCATCTCGAGCAATGAACACTTTCTGCTCAGTAGGACTATAGAAATAGTACGCCTTTGTTTCCTTAGGGTATCCCACAAAATTGCACTCTTCAGATTTAGGTCCAAGCTTGTCAGATACTTGACGTTTCACAAACGCCTTGCATCCCCAAACTTTCATAAAGCTCATGCCTGACCGTTTCTCCTCCCATATCTCATATGGAGTCTTTTGAACCTTCTTAGTAGGAACACGGTTAAGTGTGAAAGCTGCTGTTTCTAGAGCGTAACCCCAGAAACTAATTGGAAGATCTGCATGACTCATCATCGATCGCACCATGTCCAACAAGGTGCGATTTCTCCTCTCTGAAACTCCATTCCATTGAGGTGTACCTGGTGGAGTGAGCTGTGATACAATACCACACTCCTTTAAATAATCTTTAAATTCTGTGCTCAAGTATTCTCCTCCACGATCAGATCGTAAGACTTTAATACTTGCGCCTCCGCCAATTTGCTTCTCTACTTCAGCCTTGTATTCTTTGAACTTTTCAAAAGAATCAGATTTATTCTTCATAAGATATACATATCCATATCTACTGAAATCATCAGTAAATGTTATGAAGTAGTAGTAGCCTCCTCTCGCCATCACACGCATTGGGCCACATACATCACTATGTATTAGCTCAAGTCGTTCAGTGGCCCTTTTACCCTTACCAGTGAAAGGGGCTTTAGTCATTTTACCAAGCAAACAAGATTCGCATTCTTGGTATGATTCAAAATCAAACTTATCCAAATATCCATCCTTATGTAATTTGGATATGCGTTTCTCATTTATATGGCCTAGACGACAATGCCAGAGGTATGTTTGATTTGAGTCATTAACTTTAAGTCGTTTGTTTTCTATATTACAGACAGGATTATCTAAGTCAAGAACATATAAACCATTAAACAAACGCGCAACACCATAGGTTAAATCATTCAAAGCAAAAGAGCAACTATTGTCCTTTATTGTAAACGAAAAACCTTTCTTGTCCAAACAAGAAACAGAAATAATGTTTCTGCGAATTGCAGGCACGTAATAACAATTCTCCAGTTCTAAAACTAGCCCAGAGGGCAAAGATAAATAATAGGTTCCTACAGCTAAAGCAGCAACTCTTGCTCCGTTGCCAACTCGTAGGTCCATTTCTCCTTTAGCCAATGTCCTACTTCTCTGCATTTCCTGCACATTTATACAAATGTGAGAAGCACATCCGGTATCCAATACCCAAGATGTAGAAATAGACAGATTGACTTCTATAACATATATACCTGAATTAGAAGCTTGCTCAGCCCTCTTCTTCTTCAGATCCTCCAAGTAAACTGAACAGTTTCTCTTCCAGTGACCAGTTTTCTTACAGTAGTGACATTCACCCTTAGCGACCCCACCTTTAGGCTTTAAAGCCTGTTTAGGACCTGACTTTGGCTTGGGTGTAGAATCAGAACCTGTCTTCTTCTTACCCTTCCACTTGCCTTTCCCTTTGGCCTTACCTTTATTGCCCACCATCAGTATGGGAGCAGGTTCAGCCGTCTTCATGTTGGTCTCATATGTTCTCAACATAGCCAACAATTCAGTAGGTGTTTTGTCAAACTCATTCATATTGTAGTTCATAACAAACTGAGTGAATTTGTTGTTCAAAGAATTCAAGATTAGGTCAATACTAGTTTCCGGACCAATCGGGAAACCCAAAGTATCAAGATACTCAATGTAACCAATCATCTTCAGAACATGTGGGCCAACTGGTTCATTTGCCCCTTGTTTGCAGTTAAAGAGTGACTTGCTCGTGTTGAACCTTTCTTGACGAGTTTGGCTTGCAAACATGCTTTGCAAGTGCTCATTGATAGTATATGCATCCATATGCACATGCTGTCTTTGAAGCTCAGCACTCATAGTTGCTAACATAAGACACGCAACATCAGTTGCATCATTCTCATCCTTTGTGTGGGCCGCTCGTTCCTCAACAGTAGCGCCCTCAGGAAGGGGACCTGCCGGAGGAATATCAATGACATGAAGCTTGCGCTCCTGCCTGAGGACAATCCTCAAATTCCTCTGCCAGTCTAGGAAGTTGTTTCCTCCTGTCAACTTATCCTTCTCAAGGACAGATCGTACGGATAGTGTGTTTGTGTTGTTTGTCATTACTTGGTATCTACAATGATAAAAGCACAAAATTAAACATTAGATTGTCTGAGTTATTTATTATGTTCAAATGATTATGATACATTCATAATATATCTCCCACTATTTTTATCAAATCAATAGCCCTTACTATTAATTTGGAAAGTATATCCCATAATCCTTTCTAGTGAGCCAAGATCCATATTTCGTCATGTCTCAAGTCAACCACTGGAAGTCCTTAAGAATGATTATTTAGGTAGACAACATTTGTCAATTATATCATATATAATTCTTGGATAGTTTGGTGAGCAACGATTGATCTTATCTATCTAATAGATTTTAACCAAACTCTATGCTTCTAAGTTCATAATGGTTGAATATAACCGTTTACTTTCACCTTATTATGACGACTTAGTTAAGTTTGACCCAATGATACAACGGCCGAATATAACCGTTTATATTCGTCGCATCTCACCACGATAGACAGGAGTCCCCTGCCACTGACAGTCTTTCCCCTAATCGATCTAGGATTCGATGAGTGTTCATTCATTGGAAAGCATCTGATTAAAACTTAATATTTTGTTAAGGGGTTTAGAAAATTTTACGACGATCATGATCACATCATGAAGAGATCCTCAATTTTTCCTTGAACTAAATATTTCAAATTGACATCTTAAATTGTTCATTTCCCAGGTAGATGGAGGATACCAGTGGTCACACTTAAAACCCATCAGCCTTACGAATACGCATATCCGTTTTTGTCAGAAAATCCCAATTATAGATATCAAAATCCATATTCAATTCCGTGTTTTAAAAATCCATATTTCATAAACACAAGAATCTCATGATCGTTTGTTGATTTTAAAATCTTGAATCGTTACAGATTTTATCTTGAGTCGTTACAGATTTTATCTTGTTTAAACAAGCATGGCATGGGTGTCGTATCTAATACATACATACATACATACATGATTAATCTAATTAAAGCATGCATCATTCATACATCAATATGTAAAGTGCAGTATGTAAACGTGCTTGGTTATGGCCCCTTTCCTATGTGATCCTTTCGAGCTAATGAAAGGATCAAAGTCAATCTATGGTGGTAAAATATAAATACAATTACATGTCTTCATTCTTCTTGTATCCACTAGTGCCTGCTCCTCTTCTTGGATCATCTTTCAGTCTTCAAGTACATTACATGGAATAATTGAATACAACCTAAGCTAATGTACTTACATAAGAAAACTCGAGTTACATTCGAGGTTAAACAATTACAAGAATGAAGAAAACGACATGCAAGTCGTATTTATAAAACCAAAACCAAAAACCATTAATCTAGGGGTCTAAGGGCCATAACCAGCACCATGCTCAAGTACACAAAATAAAATATTGCGGGGGTCCGGGGGCGGCAGCCCCTGGGCGGGGGTCCGGGGGCGGCAGCCCCTGGGCGGGGTCTGGGGCGGCAGCCCCAGGCGGGGTCTGGGGGCGGCAGCCCCCGGCTGGGGTCAGCTCGAAGGTCAGCTCGAAATCAGAATTTTTTTTTATTTTCGAAGACCAGTCCTATTCAGAAATCATCAATTTCTGAACTACAGATCATATCTGTTGGCCCTTTTTCCCACTGCATCTTATACAGTTTCAGAAGCATGTATCATATACATACTTATCATATCCCAGTTAACAGATCATGTCCAACATAATCTGTCCACCAGTTTATATCACTATACAAACTGACCCTCATGCATAATATACAAATCGCAATATGGCATATAAATCAGTCATGACAAATCATTAACATGCTAGTATCATCACCACATATTACAATTCGAATATACATGAAGAACATAGCATGGCAGAAGCATGGCAGTAACAAAGCAGTAGCATGGCAGTGGCATGGCAGTCACCAAAATAGGCATATTTGCATCAAATACAGTTAACACGTAACCAAATCAGTCCCTTATACACGTAGCTCTGATGCCATTGTTGGGTTCCGAGGCATAAAACGCAGCGGATAAACGTAAATATAACGAAAATTTTCGGAACCCAAACGCAGGATCATGTATAAGAATTGACGGATTATGGTGATAATCGAATCATACCTATTAAGATTTTGAATGCCACGAACTCAACAGAGATCCTTGCTATCACGATTTGTGTCTTCCTCTCGAAAGCACCTCTATGGTATCCACACGAGCACCTTCAAGAACGTCTCACGATCTTGAACACGGAACGGAAGTACTAGCCTCCTTTGATAGGTTTCGAATTCTCTCTGCCTCTTCCTATGCTGCCTCTTCTGCTAGGGTTTATACCAAAACGTGTAAGCCATTTAACCTATCATTATCTATTTATAATGATTGGTTAATGGGCCTTTTTAGCAAAAACCTAACCCATGTAGGCATAGGATTAAATAATAAAACATGCTTCTATTATTTAATTAATAATTAAGTCACACTTAATTATTATTGGCAGAAATATAATTCTTCAAATTCGAATTTATTTCAATTAATTAAGTCTCACTTAATTAATATAATAAATTCGAATTAATCATCAATTAATTTAAATCTATAATTTAAATTAACTATTCCTCTAGGTGCTCTATGTGTGTGACCCTATAGGCTATTATTTAATTAGCAATAATTTTATTCTCCAATAAAATTATAAACAATGAGCGGTATCTAGTAATACATCATTGCTACCTAATTAAACAATAATTAAATCGTGATTCGATAAAACCTTTCGTGATTAATGTTTCCGTGTAATATAATCCCTTTAACCATATATATTATAGATTAAACTCGAGGCATGTATTTAGTCATCCTCTTCAACATTTAATCCGGGTTTACTTGATCCATGAGTAGACTATGAAAAACAAATCATTATTTGAGCACGGCCATGCATTTTATAGTCTCACTCAATCAAGAGGCCAATAATATCTCTCCTAATTATAGGAGGGTTAAATCCTTTATCTATCATTCATATTTCTCATACGACTCATGATATACCCGATGTCCACTTTTATCATCACCCGGTCAAAGATAACTTTTAATGTAGTCAAAGTATATCAATCCTCGTATAGAAATATAATGATCTCAAGTCAGAGGATCATTACACCATTATCACTGTGAGTCTTTCTTATGACTTAATTAAACAAGAAGAATCTCACTGTGGGTCTGTCCAGTACCATGTACCCCTACATGTACCTATGTATTGACTTTAGTATCCCCATACTTATAACCAATGAGATGTGGTTATCTGTCAAACAACATACTAGTCTATTTATGTATTATTATTGTCCTATCATAATAATACTCGACTAGGGAACCTTTAAGAATATGATATATTATATAATCTCAAGTTCAAGTCATGTACTTAAACTATATAACGAGTATCATGATTCTAAGGACATTTATTATGCTAACAAATATATCGCAGTAATTAAAGTCATAATAAATACGTTTATTGAATAATCAAATGACATAAAGGTTTATCAAAATAAACATTGTATTGCCTCTAGGGCACCTACACCAACAGTCCGGACTCCAGCATATATGGTCAAATTCTAATTCTAATATCCATAGGGGCACAAATATACAAAAATATAAATTTAATATCCATAAAAGACTCCGATTCAAGTTTTAGCAAATCCTCGTTTACTACCCCCTTTAAGGATTATTCAAAATCCAGCTTTTTTATATCAGCTCCGTTTGAGGTCCGGACTCCAGCATATATGGTCAAATTCTAATTCTAATATCCATAAGGACACATATATAATAAATTATAAATTTAATATCCATAAAAGACCCGAGTCAAGTTTTAGCAAAACCTAGTGTACTACCCCCTTTGAGGATTATTCAAAATCCATCATTTTTAATATCAGCTCTGTTTGAGGTCTGAACTCCAGCATATATGGTCAAATTCTAATTCTAATATCCATAGGGACACAAATATACAAAAATTTAAATTTAATATCCATAAAAGACCCCGATTCAAGGTTTAGCAAATCCTCGTGTACTACCCCCTCTGAGGATTATTCAAAATCCACTTTTTTTTATATCTGCTCCATTTGAGGTCCGAACTCCAGTATTTATGGTTAAATTTTATTTCTAATATCCATAGGGACACAAATATACAAAAATATAAATTTAATATCCATAAAAGACCCGAGTCAAGTTTTAGCAAAATCTCGTGTACTACCCCCTTTGAGGATTATTCAAAATCGAGCTTTTTTATATCAGCTCCGTTTGAGGTCCGGACTCTAGCATATATGGTCAAATTCTAATTCTAATATCCATAGGGGCACAAATATACAAAAATATAAATTTAATATCCATAAAAGACCCCGATTCAAGTTTTAGCAAATCCTCGTGTACTACCCCCTTTGAGGATTATTCAAAATCCACCTTTTTTTATATCTCTTCCGTTTGAGGTCCGAACTCCAGTATATATGGTTAAATTTTATTTCTAATATCTATAGGGACACAAATATACAAAAATATAAATTTAATATTCATAAAAGACCCCGATTCAAGTTTTAGCGAATCCTCGTGTACTACCACCTTTGATGATTATTCAAAATCTAGGTTTTTTTATATCAGCTCCGTTTGAGGTCCAAACTCCAGCATATATGGTCAAATTCTAATTCTAATATCCATAGGGACACAAATATACAAAATTATAAATTTAATATCCATAAAAGACCCGAGTCAAGTTTTAGCAAAACCTAGTGTACTACCCCCTTTGAGGATTATTCAAAATCCATCATTTTTAATATCAGCTCTGTTTGAGGTCCGGACTCCAGCATATATGGTCAAATTCTAATTCTAATATCCATAGGGACATAAATTTACAAGAATATAAATTTAATATCCATAAAAGACCCGAGTCAAGTTTTAGCAAAATCTCGTCTACTACCCCCTTTGAGGATTATTCAAAATCCAGCTTTTTTATATCAGCTCCGTTTGAGGTCCGGACTCCAGCATATATGGTCAAATTCTAATTCTAATATCCATAGGGGCACAAATATACAAAAATATAAATTTAATATCCATAAAAGACCCCGATTCAAGTTTTAGCAAATCCTCGTGTACTACCCCCTTTGAGGATTATTCAAAATCCACCTTTTTTATATCTCTTCCGTTTGAGGTCCGAACTCCAGTATATATGGTTAAATTTTATTTCTAATATCTATAGGGACACAAATATACAAAAATATAAATTTAATATTCATAAAAGACCCCGATTCAAGTTTTAGCGAATCCTCGTGTACTACCACCTTTGATGATTATTCAAAATCTAGTTTTTTTTATATCAGCTCCGTTTGAGGTCCAAACTCCAGCATATATGGTCAAATTCTAATTCTAATATCCATAGGGACACAAATATACAAAAATATAAATTTAATATCCATAAAAGACCTTGAGTCAAGTTTTAGCAAAACCTCGTGTACTACCCCCTTTGAGGATTATTCAAAATCCAGCTTTTTTATATCAGCTCCGTTTGAGGTCCGGACTCTAGCATATATGGTCAAATTCTAATTCTAATATCCATAGGGACACAAATTTACAAAAATATAAATTTAATATCCATAAAAGACCCGAGTCAAGTTTTAGCAAAATCTCGTCTACTACCCCCTTTGAGGATTATTCAAAATCCAGCTTTTTTATATCAGCTCCGTTTGAGGTCCGGACTCCAGCATATATGGTCAAATTCTAATTCTAATATCAATAGGGGCACAAATATACAAAAATATAAATTTAATATCCATAAAAGACCCCGATTCAAGTTTTAGCAAATCCTCGTGTACTACCCCCTTTGAGGATTATTCAAAATCCACCTTTTTTTAAATCTCTTCCGTTTGAGGTCCGAACTCCAGTATATATGGTTAAGTTTTATTTCTAATATCTATAGGGACACAAATATACAAAAATATAAATTTAATATTCATAAAAGACCCCGATTCAAGTTTTAGCGAATCCTCGTGTACTACCACCTTTGATGATTATTCAAAATCTAGTTTTTTTTATATCAGCTCCGTTTGAGGTCCAAACTCCAGCATATATGGTCAAATTCTAATTCTAATATCCATAGGGACACAAATATACAAAAATATAAATTTAATATCCATAAAAGACCTTGAGTCAAGTTTTAGCAAAACCTCGTGTACTACCCCCTTTGAGGATTATTCAAAATCCAGCTTTTTTATATCAGCTCCGTTTGAGGTCCGGACTCTAGCATATATGGTCAAATTCTAATTCTAATATCCATAGGGACACAAATTTACAAAAATATAAATTTAATATCCATAAAAGACCCGAGTCAAGTTTTAGCAAAATCTCGTCTACTACCCCCTTTGAGGATTATTCAAAATCCAGCTTTTTTATATCAGCTCCGTTTGAGGTCCGGACTCCAGCATATATGGTCAAATTCTAATTCTAATATCCATAGGGGCACAAATATACAAAAATATAAATTTAATATCCATAAAAGACTCCGATTCAAGTTTTAGCAAATCCTCGTGTACTACCCCCTTTGAGCATTATTCAAAATCCAGCTTTTTTATATCAGCTCCGTTTGAGGTCCGCACTCCAGTATATATGGTCAAATTCTATTTCTAATATCCATAGGGACACAAATATACAAAAATATAAATTTAATATCCATAAAAGACCCCGATTCAAGTTTTAGCAAATCCTCGTGTACTACCGCCTTTGAGGATTATTCAAAATCCACCTTTTTTTATATCTTCTCCGTTTGAGGTCCGCACTCCAGTATATATGGTCAAATTTTATTTCTAATATCCATAGGGACATAAGTATACAAAAATATAAATTTAATATTCATAAAAGACCCCGATTCAAGTTTTAGCGAATCCTCGTGTACTACCACCTTTGAGGATTATTCAAAATCTAGCTTTTTTATATCAGCTCCGTTTGAGGTCCGAACTCCAGCATATATGGTCAAATTCTAATTCTAATATCCATAGGGACACAAATATACAAAAATATAAATTTAATATCCATAAAAGACCCGAGTCAAGTTTTAGCAAAACCTCGTGTACTACCCCCTTTGAGGATTATTCAAAATTCAGCTTTTTTATATCAGCTCCGTTTGAGGTCCGGACTCCAGCATATATGGTCAAATTCTAATTCTAATATCCATAGGGGCACAAATATACAAAAATATAAATTTTATATCCATAAAAGACCCCGATTCAAGTTTTAGAAATCCTCGTTTACTACCCCCTTTGAGGATTATTCAAAATCCAGCTTTTTTATATCAGCTCCGTTTGAGGTCCGGACTCCAGCATATATGGTCAAATTCTAATTCTAATATCCATAGGGACACATATATACAAAAATATAAATTTAATATCCATAAAAGACCCCGATTCAAGTTTTAGCAAATCCTCGTGTACTACCCCCTCTGAGAATTATTCAAAATACACCTTTTTTTATATCTGCTCCATTTGAGGTCCGAACTCCAGTATATATGGTTAAATTTTATTTCTAATATCCATAGGGACACAAATATACAAAAATATAAATTTAATATCCATAAAAGACCCGAGTCAAGTTTTAGCAAAATCTCGTGTACTACCCCCTTTGAGGATTATTCAAAATCCAGCTTTTTATATCAGCTCCGTTTGAGGTCCGGACTCTAGCATATATGGTCAAATTCTAATTCTAATATCCATAGGGGCACAAATATACAAATATATAAATTTAATATCCATAAAAGACTCTGATTCAAGTTTTAGCAAATCCTCGTGTACTACCCCCTTTGAGGATTATTCAAAATCCAGCTTTTTTATATCAGCTCCGTTTGAGGTCCGGACTCCAGCATATATGGTCAAATTCTAATTCTAATATCCATAGGGACACAAATTTACAAAAATATAAATTTAATATCCATAAAAGACCCGAGTCAAGTTTTAGCAAAATCTCGTCTACTACCCCCTTTGATGATTATTCAAAATCCAGCTTTTTTATATCAGCTCCGTTTGAGGTCCGGACTCCAGCATATATGGTCAAATTCTAATTCTAATATCCATAGGGGCACAAATATACAAAAATATAAATTTAATATCCATAAAAGACCCCGATTCAAGTTTTAGCAAATCCTCGTGTACTACCCCCTTTGAGGATTATTCAAAATCCACCTTTTTTTATATCTCTTCCGTTTGAGGTCCGAACTCCAGTATATATGGTTAAATTTTATTTCTAATATCTATAGGGACACAAATATACAAAAATATAAATTTAATATTCATAAAAGACCCCGATTCAAGTTTTAGCGAATCCTCGTGTACTACCACCTTTGATGATTATTCAAAATCTAGTTTTTTTTATATCAGCTCCGTTTGAGGTCCAAACTCCAGCATATATGGTCAAATTCTAATTCTAATATCCATAGGGACACAAATATACAAAAATATAAATTTAATATCCATAAAAGACCTTGAGTCAAGTTTTAGCAAAACCTCGTGTACTACCCCCTTTGAGGATTATTCAAAATCCAGCTTTTTTATATCAGCTCCGTTTGAGGTCCGGACTCTAGCATATATGGTCAAATTCTAATTCTAATATCCATAGGGACACAAATTTACAAAAATATAAATTTAATATCCATAAAAGACCCGAGTCAAGTTTTAGCAAAATCTCGTCTACTACCCCCTTTGAGGATTATTCAAAATCCAGCTTTTTTATATCAGCTCCGTTTGAGGTCCGGACTCCAGCATATATGGTCAAATTCTAATTCTAATATCCATAGGGGCACAAATATACAAAAATATAAATTTAATATCCATAAAAGACTCCGATTCAAGTTTTAGCAAATCCTCGTGTACTACCCCCTTTGAGGATTATTCAAAATCCAGCTTTTTTATATCAGCTCCGTTTGAGGTCCGCACTCCAGTATATATGGTCAAATTCTATTTCTAATATCCATAGGGACACAAATATACAAAAATATAAATTTAATATCCATAAAAGACCCCGATTCAAGTTTTAGCAAATCCTCGTGTACTACCCCCTTTGAGGATTATTCAAAATCCACCTTTTTTTATATCTCTTCCGTTTGAGGTCCGAACTCCAGTATATATGGTTAAATTTTATTTCTAATATCTATAGGGACACAAATATACAAAAATATAAATTTAATATTCATAAAAGACCCCGATTCAAGTTTTAGCGAATCTTCGTGTACTACCACCTTTGATGATTATTCAAAATCTAGTTTTTTTTATATCAGCTCCGTTTGAGGTCCAAACTCCAGCATATATGGTCAAATTCTAATTCTAATATCCATAGGGACACAAATATACAAAAATATAAATTTAATATCCATAAAAGACCTTGAGTCAAGTTTTAGCAAAACCTCGTGTACTACCCCCTTTGAGGATTATTCAAAATCCAGCTTTTTTATATCAGCTCCGTTTGAGGTCCGGACTCTAGCATATATGGTCAAATTCTAATTCTAATATCCATAGGGACACAAATTTACAAAAATATAAATTTAATATCCATAAAAGACCCGAGTCAAGTTTTAGCAAAATCTCGTCTACTACCCCCTTTGAGGATTATTCAAAATCCAGCTTTTTTATATCAGCTCCGTTTGAGGTCCGGACTCCAGCATATATGGTCAAATTCTAATTCTAATATCCATAGGGGCACAAATATACAAAAATATAAATTTAATATCCATAAAAGACTCCGATTCAAGTTTTAGCAAATCCTCGTGTACTACCCCCTTTGAGGATTATTCAAAATCCAGCTTTTTTATATCAGCTCCGTTTGAGGTCCGCACTCCAGTATATATGGTCAAATTCTATTTCTAATATCCATAGGGACACAAATATACAAAAATATAAATTTAATATCCATAAAAGACCCCGATTCAAGTTTTAGCAAATCCTCGTGTACTACCCCCTTTGAGGATTATTCAAAATCCACCTTTTTTTATATCTCTTCCGTTTGAGGTCCGAACTCCAGTATATATGGTTAAATTTTATTTCTAATATCTATAGGGACACAAATATACAAAAATATAAATTTAATATTCATAAAAGACCCCGATTCAAGTTTTAGCGAATCCTCGTGTACTACCACCTTTGATGATTATTCAAAATCTAGTTTTTTTTATATCAGCTCCGTTTGAGGTCCAAACTCCAGCATATATGGTCAAATTCTAATTCTAATATCCATAGGGACACAAATATACAAAAATATAAATTTAATATCCATAAAAGACCTTGAGTCAAGTTTTAGCAAAACCTCGTGTACTACCCCCTTTGAGGATTATTCAAAATCCAGCTTTTTTATATCAGCTCCGTTTGAGGTCCGGACTCTAGCATATATGGTCAAATTCTAATTCTAATATCCATAGGGACACAAATTTACAAAAATATAAATTTAATATCCATAAAAGACCCGAGTCAAGTTTTAGCAAAATCTCGTCTACTACCCCCTTTGAGGATTATTCAAAATCCAGCTTTTTTATATCAGCTCCGTTTGAGGTCCGGACTCCAGCATATATGGTCAAATTCTAATTCTAATATCCATAGGGGCACAAATATACAAAAATATAAATTTAATATCCATAAAAGACTCCGATTCAAGTTTTAGCAAATCCTCGTGTACTACCCCCTTTGAGGATTATTCAAAATCCAGCTTTTTTATATCAGCTCCGTTTGAGGTCCGCACTCCAGTATATATGGTCAAATTCTATTTCTAATATCCATAGGGACACAAATATACAAAAATATAAATTTAATATCCATAAAAGACCCCGATTCAAGTTTTAGCAAATCCTCGTGTACTACCCCCTTTGAGGATTATTCAAAATCCACCTTTTTTTATATCTCTTCCGTTTGAGGTCCGAACTCCAGTATATATGGTTAAATTTTATTTCTAATATCTATAGGGACACAAATATACAAAAATATAAATTTAATATTCATAAAAGACCCCGATTCAAGTTTTAGCGAATCCTCGTGTACTACCACCTTTGATGATTATTCAAAATCTAGTTTTTTTTATATCAGCTCCGTTTGAGGTCCAAACTCCAGCATATATGGTCAAATTCTAATTCTAATATCCATAGGGACACAAATATACAAAAATATAAATTTAATATCCATAAAAGACCTTGAGTCAAGTTTTAGCAAAACCTCGTGTACTACCCCCTTTGAGGATTATTCAAAATCCAGCTTTTTTATATCAGCTCCGTTTGAGGTCCGGACTCTAGCATATATGGTCAAATTCTAATTCTAATATCCATAGGGACACAAATTTACAAAAATATAAATTTAATATCCATAAAAGACCCGAGTCAAGTTTTAGCAAAATCTCGTCTACTACCCCCTTTGAGGATTATTCAAAATCCAGCTTTTTTATATCAGCTCCGTTTGAGGTCCGGACTCCAGCATATATGGTCAAATTCTAATTCTAATATCCATAGGGGCACAAATATACAAAAATATAAATTTAATATCCATAAAAGACTCCGATTCAAGTTTTAGCAAATCCTCGTGTACTACCCCCTTTGAGGATTATTCAAAATCCAGCTTTTTTATATCAGCTCCGTTTGAGGTCCGCACTCCAGTATATATGGTCAAATTCTATTTCTAATATCCATAGGGACACAAATATACAAAAATATAAATTTAATATCCATAAAAGACCCCGATTCAAGTTTTAGCAAATCCTCGTGTACTACCCCCTTTGAGGATTATTCAAAATCCACCTTTTTTTATATCTCTTCCGTTTGAGGTCCGAACTCCAGTATATATGGTTAAATTTTATTTCTAATATCTATAGGGACACAAATATACAAAAATATAAATTTAATATTCATAAAAGACCCCGATTCAAGTTTTAGCGAATCCTCGTGTACTACCACCTTTGATGATTATTCAAAATCTAGTTTTTTTTATATCAGCTCCGTTTGAGGTCCAAACTCCAGCATATATGGTCAAATTCTAATTCTAATATCCATAGGGACACAAATATACAAAAATATAAATTTAATATCCATAAAAGACCTTGAGTCAAGTTTTAGCAAAACCTCGTGTACTACCCCCTTTGAGGATTATTCAAAATCCAGCTTTTTTATATCAGCTCCGTTTGAGGTCCGGACTCTAGCATATATGGTCAAATTCTAATTCTAATATCCATAGGGACACAAATTTACAAAAATATAAATTTAATATCCATAAAAGACCCGAGTCAAGTTTTAGCAAAATCTCGTCTACTACCCCCTTTGAGGATTATTCAAAATCCAGCTTTTTTATATCAGCTCCGTTTGAGGTCCGGACTCCAGCATATATGGTCAAATTCTAATTCTAATATCCATAGGGGCACAAATATACAAAAATATAAATTTAATATCCATAAAAGACTCCGATTCAAGTTTTAGCAAATCCTCGTGTACTACCCCCTTTGAGGATTATTCAAAATCCAGCTTTTTTATATCAGCTCCGTTTGAGGTCCGCACTCCAGTATATATGGTCAAATTCTATTTCTAATATCCATAGGGACACAAATATACAAAAATATAAATTTAATATCCATAAAAGACCCCGATTCAAGTTTTAGCAAATCCTCGTGTACTACCCCCTTTGAGGATTATTCAAAATCCACCTTTTTTTATATCTCTTCCGTTTGAGGTCCGAACTCCAGTATATATGGTTAAATTTTATTTCTAATATCTATAGGGACACAAATATACAAAAATATAAATTTAATATTCATAAAAGACCCCGATTCAAGTTTTAGCGAATCCTCGTGTACTACCACCTTTGATGATTATTCAAAATCTAGTTTTTTTTATATCAGCTCCGTTTGAGGTCCAAACTCCAGCATATATGGTCAAATTCTAATTCTAATATCCATAGGGACACAAATATACAAAAATATAAATTTAATATCCATAAAAGACCTTGAGTCAAGTTTTAGCAAAACCTCGTGTACTACCCCCTTTGAGGATTATTCAAAATCCAGCTTTTTTATATCAGCTCCGTTTGAGGTCCGGACTCTAGCATATATGGTCAAATTCTAATTCTAATATCCATAGGGACACAAATTTACAAAAATATAAATTTAATATCCATAAAAGACCCGAGTCAAGTTTTAGCAAAATCTCGTCTACTACCCCCTTTGAGGATTATTCAAAATCCAGCTTTTTTATATCAGCTCCGTTTGAGGTCCGGACTCCAGCATATATGGTCAAATTCTAATTCTAATATCCATAGGGGCACAAATATACAAAAATATAAATTTAATATCCATAAAAGACTCCGATTCAAGTTTTAGCAAATCCTCGTGTACTACCCCCTTTGAGGATTATTCAAAATCCAGCTTTTTTATATCAGCTCCGTTTGAGGTCCGCACTCCAGTATATATGGTCAAATTCTATTTCTAATATCCATAGGGACACAAATATACAAAAATATAAATGTAATATCCATAAAAGACCCCGATTCAAGTTTTAGCAAATCCTCGTGTACTACCCCCTTTGAGGATTATTCAAAATCCACCTTTTTTTATATCTCTTCCGTTTGAGGTCCGAACTCCAGTATATATGGTTAAATTTTATTTCTAATATCTATAGGGACACAAATATACAAAAATATAAATTTAATATTCATAAAAGACCCCGATTCAAGTTTTAGCGAATCCTCGTGTACTACCACCTTTGATGATTATTCAAAATCTAGTTTTTTTTATATCAGCTCCGTTTGAGGTCCAAACTCCAGCATATATGGTCAAATTCTAATTCTAATATCCATAGGGACACAAATATACAAAAATATAAATTTAATATCCATAAAAGACCTTGAGTCAAGTTTTAGCAAAACCTCGTGTACTACCCCCTTTGAGGATTATTCAAAATCCAGCTTTTTTATATCAGCTCCGTTTGAGGTCCGGACTCTAGCATATATGGTCAAATTCTAATTCTAATATCCATTGGGACACAAATTTACAAAAATATAAATTTAATATCCATAAAAGACCCGAGTCAAGTTTTAGCAAAATCTCGTCTACTACCCCCTTTGAGGATTATTCAAAATCCAGCTTTTTTATATCAGCTCTGTTTGAGGTCCGGACTCCAGCATATATGGTCAAATTCTAATTCTAATATCCATAGGGGCACAAATATACAAAAATATAAATTTAATATCCATAAAAGACTCCGATTCAAGTTTTAGCAAATCCTCGTGTACTACCCCCTTTGAGGATTATTCAAAATCCAGCTTTTTTATATCAGCTCCGTTTGAGGTCCGCACTCCAGTATATATGGTCAAATTCTATTTCTAATATCCATAGGGACACAAATATACAAAAATATAAATTTAATATCCATAAAAGACCCCGATTCAAGTTTTAGCAAATCCTCGTGTACTACCCCCTTTGAGGATTATTCAAAATCCACCTTTTTTTATATCTCTTCCGTTTGAGGTCCGAACTCCAGTATATATGGTTAAATTTTATTTCTAATATCTATAGGGACACAAATATACAAAAATATAAATTTAATATTCATAAAAGACCCCGATTCAAGTTTTAGCGAATCCTCGTGTACTACCACCTTTGATGATTATTCAAAATCTAGTTTTTTTTATATCAGCTCCGTTTGAGGTCCAAACTCCAGCATATATGGTCAAATTCTAATTCTAATATCCATAGGGACACAAATATACAAAAATATAAATTTAATATCCATAAAAGACCTTGAGTCAAGTTTTAGCAAAACCTCGTGTACTACCCCCTTTGAGGATTATTCAAAATCCAGCTTTTTTATATCAGCTCCGTTTGAGGTCCGGACTCTAGCATATATGGTCAAATTCTAATTCTAATATCCATAGGGACACAAATTTACAAAAATATAAATTTAATATCCATAAAAGACCCGAGTCAAGTTTTAGCAAAATCTCGTCTACTACCCCCTTTGAGGATTATTCAAAATCCAGCTTTTTTATATCAGCTCCGTTTGAGGTCCGGACTCCAGCATATATGGTCAAATTCTAATTCTAATATCCATAGGGGCACAAATATACAAAAATATAAATTTAATATCCATAAAAGACTCCGATTCAAGTTTTAGCAAATCCTCGTGTACTACCCCCTTTGAGGATTATTCAAAATCCAGCTTTTTTATATCAGCTCCGTTTGAGGTCCGCACTCCAGTATATATGGTCAAATTCTATTTCTAATATCCATAGGGACACAAATATACAAAAATATAAATTTAATATCCATAAAAGACCCCGATTCAAGTTTTAGCAAATCCTCGTGTACTACCCCCTTTGAGGATTATTCAAAATCCACCTTTTTTTATATCTCTTCCGTTTGAGGTCCGAACTCCAGTATATATGGTTAAATTTTATTTCTAATATCTATAGGGACACAAATATACAAAAATATAAATTTAATATTCATAAAAGACCCCGATTCAAGTTTTAGCGAATCCTCGTGTACTACCACCTTTGATGATTATTCAAAATCTAGTTTTTTTTATATCAGCTCCGTTTGAGGTCCAAACTCCAGCATATATGGTCAAATTCTAATTCTAATATCCATAGGGACACAAATATACAAAAATATAAATTTAATATCCATAAAAGACCTTGAGTCAAGTTTTAGCAAAACCTCGTGTACTACCCCCTTTGAGGATTATTCAAAATCCAGCTTTTTTATATCAGCTCCGTTTGAGGTCCGGACTCTAGCATATATGGTCAAATTCTAATTCTAATATCCATAGGGACACAAATTTACAAAAATATAAATTTAATATCCATAAAAGACCCGAGTCAAGTTTTAGCAAAATCTCGTCTACTACCCCCTTTGAGGATTATTCAAAATCCAGCTTTTTTATATCAGCTCCGTTTGAGGTCCGGACTCCAGCATATATGGTCAAATTCTAATTCTAATATCCATAGGGGCACAAATATACAAAAATATAAATTTAATATCCATAAAAGACTCCGATTCAAGTTTTAGCAAATCCTCGTGTACTACCCCCTTTGAGGATTATTCAAAATCCAGCTTTTTTATATCAGCTCCGTTTGAGGTCCGCACTCCAGTATATATGGTCAAATTCTATTTCTAATATCCATAGGGACACAAATATACAAAAATATAAATTTAATATCCATAAAAGACCCCGATTCAAGTTTTAGCAAATCCTCGTGTACTACCCCCTTTGAGGATTATTCAAAATCCACCTTTTTTTATATCTCTTCCGTTTGAGGTCCGAACTCCAGTATATATGGTTAAATTTTATTTCTAATATCTATAGGGACACAAATATACAAAAATATAAATTTAATATTCATAAAAGACCCCGATTCAAGTTTTAGCGAATCCTCGTGTACTACCACCTTTGATGATTATTCAAAATCTAGTTTTTTTTATATCAGCTCCGTTTGAGGTCCAAACTCCAGCATATATGGTCAAATTCTAATTCTAATATCCATAGGGACACAAATATACAAAAATATAAATTTAATATCCATAAAAGACCTTGAGTCAAGTTTTAGCAAAACCTCGTGTACTACCCCCTTTGAGGATTATTCAAAATCCAGCTTTTTTATATCAGCTCCGTTTGAGGTCCGGACTCTAGCATATATGGTCAAATTCTAATTCTAATATCCATAGGGACACAAATTTACAAAAATATAAATTTAATATCCATAAAAGACCCGAGTCAAGTTTTAGCAAAATCTCGTCTACTACCCCCTTTGAGGATTATTCAAAATCCAGCTTTTTTATATCAGCTCCGTTTGAGGTCCGGACTCCAGCATATATGGTCAAATTCTAATTCTAATATCCATAGGGGCACAAATATACAAAAATATAAATTTAATATCCATAAAAGACTCCGATTCAAGTTTTAGCAAATCCTCGTGTACTACCCCCTTTGAGGATTATTCAAAATCCAGCTTTTTTATATCAGCTCCGTTTGAGGTCCGCACTCCAGTATATATGGTCAAATTCTATTTCTAATATCCATAGGGACACAAATATACAAAAATATAAATGTAATATCCATAAAAGACCCCGATTCAAGTTTTAGCAAATCCTCGTGTACTACCCCCTTTGAGGATTATTCAAAATCCACCTTTTTTTATATCTCTTCCGTTTGAGGTCCGAACTCCAGTATATATGGTTAAATTTTATTTCTAATATCTATAGGGACACAAATATACAAAAATATAAATTTAATATTCATAAAAGACCCCGATTCAAGTTTTAGCGAATCCTCGTGTACTACCACCTTTGATGATTATTCAAAATCTAGTTTTTTTTATATCAGCTCCGTTTGAGGTCCAAACTCCAGCATATATGGTCAAATTCTAATTCTAATATCCATAGGGACACAAATATACAAAAATATAAATTTAATATCCATAAAAGACCTTGAGTCAAGTTTTAGCAAAACCTCGTGTACTACCCCCTTTGAGGATTATTCAAAATCCAGCTTTTTTATATCAGCTCCGTTTGAGGTCCGGACTCTAGCATATATGGTCAAATTCTAATTCTAATATCCATTGGGACACAAATTTACAAAAATATAAATTTAATATCCATAAAAGACCCGAGTCAAGTTTTAGCAAAATCTCGTCTACTACCCCCTTTGAGGATTATTCAAAATCCAGCTTTTTTATATCAGCTCTGTTTGAGGTCCGGACTCCAGCATATATGGTCAAATTCTAATTCTAATATCCATAGGGGCACAAATATACAAAAATATAAATTTAATATCCATAAAAGACTCCGATTCAAGTTTTAGCAAATCCTCGTGTACTACCCCCTTTGAGGATTATTCAAAATCCAGCTTTTTTATATCAGCTCCGTTTGAGGTCCGCACTCCAGTATATATGGTCAAATTCTATTTCTAATATCCATAGGGACAAAAATATACAAAAATATAAATTTAATATCCATAAAAGACCCCGATTCAAGTTTTAGCAAATCCTCGTGTACTACCCCCTTTGAGGATTATTCAAAATCCACCTTTTTTTATATCTCTTCCGTTTGAGGTCCGAACTCCAGTATATATGGTTAAATTTTATTTCTAATATCTATAGGGACACAAATATACAAAAATATAAATTTAATATTCATAAAAAACCCCGATTCAAGTTTTAGCGAATCCTCGTGTACTACCACCTTTGATGATTATTCAAAATCTAGTTTTTTTTATATCAGCTCCGTTTGAGGTCCAAACTCCAGCATATATGGTCAAATTCTAATTCTAATATCCATAGGCACACAAATATACAAAAATATAAATTTAATATCCATAAAAGACCTTGAGTCAAGTTTTAGCAAAACCTCGTGTACTACCCCCTTTGAGGATTATTCAAAATCCAGCTTTTTTATATCAGCTCCGTTTGAGGTCCGGACTCTAGCATATATGGTCAAATTCTAATTCTAATATCCATAGGGACACAAATTTACAAAAATATAAATTTAATATCCATAAAAGACCCGAGTCAAGTTTTAGCAAAATCTCGTCTACTACCCCCTTTGAGGATTATTCAAAATCCAGCTTTTTATATCAGCTCCGTTTGAGGTCCGGACTCCAGCATATATGGTCAAATTCTAATTCTAATATCCATAGGGGCACAAATATACAAAAATATAAATTTAATATCCATAAAAGACTCCGATTCAAGTTTTAGCAAATCCTCGTGTACTACCCCCTTTGAGGATTATTCAATATCCAGCTTTTTTATATCAGCTCCGTTTGAGGTCCGCACTCCAGTATATATGGTCAAATTCTATTTCTGATATCCATAGGGACACAAATATACAAAAATATAAATTTAATATCCATAAAAGACCCCGATTCAAGTTTTAGCAAATCCTCGTGTACTACCCCCTTTGAGGATTATTCAAAATCCACCTTTTTTTATATCTTCTCCGTTTGAGGTCCGCACTCCAGTATATATGGTCAAATTTTATTTCTTATATCCATAGGGACATAAGTATACAAAAATATAAATTTAATATTCATAAAAGACCCCGATTCAAGTTTTAGCGAATCTTCGTGTACTACCACCTTTGAGGATTATTCAAAATCTAGCTTTTTTTATATCAGCTCCGTTTGAGGTCCGAACTCCAGCATATATGGTCAAATTCTAATTCTAATATCCATAGGGACACAAATATACAAAAATATAAATTTAATATCCATAAAAGACCCGAGTCAAGTTTTAGCAAAACCTCGTGTACTACCCCCTTTGAGGATTATTCAAAATTCAGCTTTTTTATATCAGCTCCGTTTGAGGTCCGGACTCCAGCATATATGGTCAAATTCTAATTCTAATATCCATAGGGGCACAAATATACAAAAATATAAATTTTATATCCATAAAAGACCCCGATTCAAGTTTTAGAAATCCTCGTTTACTACCCCCTTTGAGGATTATTCAAAATCCAGCTTTTTTATATCAGCTCCGTTTGAGGTCCGGACTCCAGCATATATGGTCAAATTCTAATTCTAATATCCATAGGGACACATATATACAAAAATATAAATTTAATATCCATAAAAGACCCCGATTCAAGTTTAAGCAAATCCTCGTGTACTACCCCCTCTGAGGATTATTCAAAATACACCTTTTTTTATATCTGCTCCATTTGAGGTCCGAACTCCAGTATATATGGTTAAATTTTATTTCTAATATCCATAGGGACACAAATATACAAAAATATAAATTTAATATCCATAAAAGACCCGAGTCAAGTTTTAGCAAAATCTCGTGTACTACCCCCTTTGAGGATTATTCAAAATCCAGCTTTTTATATCAGCTCCGTTTGAGGTCCGGACTCTAGCATATATGGTCAAATTCTAATTCTAATATCCATAGGGGCACAAATATCAAAAATATAAATTTAATATCCATAAAAGACTCTGATTCAAGTTTTAGCAAATCCTCGTGTACTACCCCCTTTGAGGATTATTCAAAATCTAGCTTTTTTATATCAGCTCCGTTTGAGGTCCGGACTCCAGCATATATGGTCAAATTCTAATTCTAATATCCATAGGGACACATATATACAAAAATATAAATTTAATATTCATAAAAGACCCCGATTCAAGTTTTAGCAAATCCTCAAGTACTACCCCCTTTGATGATTATTCAAAATCCATCATTTTTAATATCAGCTCAGGTTGAGGTCTGAACTCCAGCATATATGGTCAAATTCTAATTCTAATATCCATAGGGACACAAATATACAAAAATATAAATTTAATATCCATAAAAGATCCCGATTCAAGTTTTAGCAAAACCTCGTGTACTACCCCCTTTGAGGATTATTCAAAATCCAGCTTTTTTTATATCAGCTCCGTTTGAGGTCCGGACTCCAGCATATATGGTCAAATTCTAATTCTAATATCCATAGGGGCACAAATATACAAAAATATAAATTTTATATCCATAAAAGACCCCGATTCAAGTTTTAGAAATCCTCGTTTACTATCCCCTTTGAGGATTATTCAAAATCCAGCTTTTTTATATCAGCTCCGTTTGAGGTCCGGACTCCAGCATATATGGTCAAATTCTAATTCTAATATCAATAGGGACACAAATATACAAAATTATAAATTTAATATCCATAAAAGACCCGAGTCAAGTTTTAGCAAAACCTAGTGTACTACCCCCTTTGAGGATTATTCAAAATCCATCATTTTTAATATCAGCTCTGTTTGAGGTCTGAACTCCAGCATATATGGTCAAATTCTAATTCTAATATCCATAGGGACACAAATATACAAAAATATAAATTTAATATCCATAAAAGACCCCGATTCAAGTTTTAGCAAATCATCGTGTACTACCCCCTCTGAGGATTATTCAAAATCCACTTTTTTTTATATCTGCTCCATTTGAGGTCCGAACTCCAGTATATATGGTTAAATTTTATTTCTAATATCCATAGGGACACAAATATACAAAAATATAAATTTAATATCCATAAAAGACCCGAGTCAAGTTTTAGCAAAATCTCGTGTACTACCCCCTTTGAGGATTATTCAAAATCTAGCTTTTTTATATCAGCTCCGTTTGAGGTCCGGACTCTAGCATATATGGTCAAATTCTAATTCTAATATCCATAGGGGCACAAATATACAAAAATATAAATTTAATACCCAAAAAAGACCCCGATTCAAGTTTTAGCAAATCCTCGTGTACTACCCCCTTTGAGGATTATTCAAAATCCACCTTTTTTTATATCTCTTCCGTTTGAGGTCCGAACTCCAGTATATATGGTTAAATTTTATTTCTAATATCTATAGGGACACAAATATACAAAAATATAAATTTAATATTCATAAAAGACCCCGATTCAAGTTTTAGCGAATCCTCGTGTACTACCACCTTTGATGATTATTCAAAATCTAGTTTTTTTTATATCAGCTCCGTTTGAGGTCCAAACTCCAGCATATATGGTCAAATTCTAATTCTAATATCCATAAGGACACAAATATACAAAAATATAAATTTAATATCCATAAAAGACCCGAGTCAAGTTTTAGCAAAACCTCGTGTACTACCCCCTTTGAGGATTATTCAAAATTCAGCTTTTTTATATCAGCTCCGTTTGAGGTCCGGACTCCAGCATATATGGTCAAATTCTAATTCTAATATCCATAGGGGCACAAATATACAAAAATATAAATTTTATATCCATAAAAGACCCCGATTCAAGTTTTAGAAATCCTCGTTTACTACCCCCTTTGAGGATTATTCAAAATCCAGCTTTTTTATATCAGCTCCGTTTGAGGTCCGGACTCCAGTATATATGGTCAAATTCTAATTCTAATATCCATAGGGACACATATATACAAAAATATAAATTTAATATCCATAAAAGACCCCGATTCAAGTTTTAGCAAATCCTCGTGTACTACCCCCTCTGAGGATTATTCAAAATACACCTTTTTTTATATCTGCTCCATTTGAGGTCCGAACTCCAGTATATATGGTTAAATTTTATTTCTAATATCCATAGGGACACAAATATACAAAAATATAAATTTAATATCCATAAAAGACCCGAGTCAAGTTTTAGCAAAATCTCGTGTACTACCCCCTTTGAGGATTATTCAAAATCCAGCTTTTTTATATCAGCTCCGTTTGAGGTCCGGACTCCAGCATATATGGTCAAATTCTAATTCTAATATCCATAGGGACACAAATATACAAAATTATAAATTTAATATCCATAAAAGACCCGAGTCAAGTTTTAGCAAAACCTAGTGTACTACCCCCTTTGAGGATTATTCAAAATCCATCATTTTTAATATCAGCTCTGTTTGAGGTCTGAACTCCAGCATATATGGTCAAATTCTAATTCTAATATCCATAGGGACACAAATATACAAAAATATAAATTTAATATCCATAAAAGACCCCGATTCAAGTTTTAGCAAATCCTCGTGTACTACCCCCTCTGAGGATTATTCAAAATCCACTTTTTTTTATATCTGCTCCATTTGAGGTCCGAACTCCAGTATATATGGTTAAATTTTATTTCTAATATCCATAGGGACACAAATATACAAAAATATAAATTTAATATCCATAAAAGACCCGAGTCAAGTTTTAGCAAAATCTCGTGTACTACCCCCTTTGAGGATTATTCAAAATTTAGCTTTTTTATATCAGCTCCGTTTGAGTTCCGGACTCTAGCATATATGGTCAAATTCTAATTCTAATATCCATAGGGGCACAAATATACAAAAATATAAATTTAATATCCATAAAAGACCCCGATTCAAGTTTTAGAAATCCTCGTTTACTACCCCCTTTGAGGATTATTCAAAATCCAGCTTTTATATATCAGCTCCGTTTGAGGTCCGGACTCCAGCATATATGGTCAAATTCTAATTCTAATATCCATAGGGACACATATATACAAAAATATAAATTTAATATCCATAAAAGACCCCGATTCAAGTTTTAGCAAATCCTCGTGTACTACCCCCTTTGAGGATTATTCAAAATCCACGTTTTTTTATATCTCTTCCGTTTGAGGTCCGAACTCCAGTATATATGGTTAAATTTTATTTCTAATATCTATAGGGACACAAATATACAAAAATATAAATTTAATATTCATAAAAGACCCCGATTCAAGTTTTAGCGAATCCTCGTGTACTACCACCTTTGATGATTATTCAAAATCTAGTTTTTTTTATATCAGCTCCGTTTGAGGTCCAAACTCCAGCATATATGGTCAAATTCTAATTCTAATATCCATAGGGACACAAATATACAAAAATATAAATTTAATATCCATAAAAGACCTTGAGTCAAGTTTTAGCAAAACCTCGTGTACTACCCCCTTTGAGGATTATTCAAAATCCAGCTTTTTTATATCAGCTCCGTTTGAGGTCCGGACTCTAGCATATATGGTCAAATTCTAATTCTAATATCCATAGGGGCACAAATATACAAAAATATAAATTTAATATCCATAAAAGACTCTGATTCAAGTTTTAGCAAATCCTCGTGTACTACCCACTTTGAGGATTATTCAAAATCCACCTTTTTTTATATCTGCTCCGTTTGAGGTCCGAACTCCAGTATATATGGTTAAATTTTATTTCTAATATCCATAGGGACACAAATTTACAAAAATATAAATTTAATATTCATAAAAGACCCCGATTCAAGTTTTAGCAAATCCTCGTGTACTACCCCCTTTGATGATTATTCAAAATCCAGCTTTTTTTATATCAGCTCCGTTTGAGGTACGAACTCCAGCATATATGGTGAAATTCTATTTCTAATATCCATAGGGACACAAATATACAAAAATATAAATTTAATATTCATAAAAAACCTTAAGTCAAGTTTTAGCAAAACCTCGTGTACTACCCCTTTGAGGATTATTCAAAATCCAGCTTTTTTTATATCAGCTCCGTTTGAGGTCCGAACTCCAGTATATATGGTCAAATT
The DNA here is from genome assembly GCA_028671895.1 of Oenanthe sinensis. Taxonomy (NCBI): domain Eukaryota; kingdom Viridiplantae; phylum Streptophyta; class Magnoliopsida; order Apiales; family Apiaceae; genus Oenanthe; species Oenanthe sinensis. The sequence goes on from JAPMAC010000231.1 coordinate 21,547,214, forward strand.
CTAATTCTAATATCCATAGTGACACAAATATACAAAAATATAAATTTAATATCCATAAAAGACCCGAGTCAAGTTTTAGCAAAACCTCGTGTACTACCCCCTTTGAGGATTATTCAAAATCCAACTTTTTTATATCAGTTCCGTTTGAGGTCCGGACTCCAGCATATATGCTCAAATTCTAATTCTAATATCCATAGGGACACAAATATACCGAAATATAAATTTAATATCCAAAAAAGACTCCGATTCAAGTTTTAGGAAATTTTCGTGTACTACCCCTTTGGAGGATTATTCAAAATCCAAATTTTTTTATATCAGCTCCGTTTGAGGTCCGAACTCCAGTATATATGGTCAAATTCTAATTGTAATATCCATAGTGACACAAATATACAAAAATATAAATTTAATATCTATAAAAGACCTGGAGTCAAGTTTTAACAAAACCTCGTGTACTACCCCCTTTGAGGATTATTCAAAATCCATCATTTTTAATATCAGCTCTGTCAGCTCTGTTTGAAGAAGATGATGAACAGTACCCGGGTTTGAACCAAAGTAATTTTTTATGTTGTCCCAAAAATAATTAAAAGTCATATTTTTAATTTGGGAATCGTATTCACCCTCCCCCCCCCCCCCTCTACGATATCCGGGACCCAACACCTTGTGTTTTAATCTGTTTTCTGCTGTTTGCATTAGTACTTGGTATTATCTCTTTTGTTTTGTTGTTAGCAAAAAGTGATAAATTATCAAGTTGCATTCAACCCCCCCCCCTTCTACAACACTCATACTGTCTAACAGGATCTAAGACATTTTCTTAGTGTAATCCATAAATAAATTGAGTAGAAATTGCTAGTTTGAAATGGGTTAAAAGTGTTTGTCCCACATAGAATATATAATATGGGTGTGGGTGTTTTATATGCATATATGTGCAAGAGTAATGTCAACTACTAAGGCATGTGAGTGTGCATGGTGTACTAGTGTGCCCTCATGCGCGCACACACACATGCGCCGCCGCCACGCCACGACTCAGGTCGAAGGGCGATTTGGGCGAATGTCTCGGCGTCTCGCGTACGCGAGGCGACCTGGGCGAGGAGTTTTATTACATGATTAATTAATTTAATTATGACTTTAAATATTATTTTAATATGAATATTGAATCAAAGTTACTGTCAAATAATACTTACTGTCAGCATAAGTGTGTACAAAGTTATTGTCAGCATAAGTGTGTACAAAGTTACTGTCAGCATAAAAGTATTGTTGTCAAGAACTATGCAAAGTTATTGTCATGAGCTGGGTCAGAGTTTATCAGTAAACTCTGATGGACTACCTCATTGATAACCTCTGATGACCTCATCAGAGTTTAGCAGTAAACTCTGATGGAAGGCTGGGTCAGAGTTTATTAAACTCTGATGGAAAGCTGGATCAGTGTTTGACAGTAAACTCTGATGAGAGTTGCTATCAGTGTTTGACAGTAAACTCTGGTAACTATTACTGATTCTGATAAATATTCTATTAAATGTTTTTTTAATCAGAATAATTATTTTAATTAATGTTTTATCTGTTGTTACGTTTTATTGTATTATATATACATAAAAACGTTGGAGATAGAACAAAAGAATTTTTGACCCAATTTTGAGAAAACCCTAGCAGCCATACTCTGTATCTTCCTCATTCATACAGATTTTGCATAAGGTTTTATGGGCGAACTGAGGTGTAGGTCGTTGTTGAGTGCTACGTATCTGTGGACGAAGTACTCTGTGATGTTTTATCCTGAAAGTGATATTGCTGTAACCCAACACAGCGTAGTGGGGAAATAATCTCTTCAAGAACAGTCAAAACTTCTTGCAAGACTTGGCGACTCAATTGTTCAATTGGTTCCATCAGTGTATGCGAAAAAAGTTTTGTTAGAGATAAGATTTTTATCTTTTCTCTTGTCCATACAATTACTAATTTATATATCTTGTTTTTACCTTCGTGCTTTATTTTGTTAATTGATTTAATCTGTCTGTTCTTGTTAAATTATTTATATAACTGCCCTATTGTTACTGTGTAGTTTTGAATTACTCCCAACAGTAACATCTAATATAATTTGTAGGCTTCACAGATATATCATTACCGCCTCATCTTGAAGTCAAGAATCATAAATTATATCTTGGTCTTCCACCTGCAATAATGTATTGTGCTATCCAATCACCATATATATACCATCATTATTTAGCATAGTAGTGGAACATGTTGTTGGAAAATGTGGGTATAATTCCTACATTATCAGGTCATTTGAGTCTAAGTTTGAGTGCTTCTTAGGTGCGTGCGCGCAAGAGAGTTTTCCAGCACATATTTAAGTATTCAAAATGATCAAGGGATGGATGAGATATGATGATCCAAAGTTGTTCCCTTGAAAGTGAAAAATTAAGAATGAAAACTTGAATCCCACATTGAATTGGAAAAGTGGCTTCCATGACTTTATATAATAGAACACTTATGTAGTGTTTAAGTTGTGTTAGTATGTTATTGCTCCCCCACACATGTGCCTTCGTGTTGTTCTTTGTGACAGGAGATGGTTTTGCATTGAACTCGAGACATCTTTTGTTCATATCCTTTTATTTTATTCATAGTCATACACTGCTCTGTTACTCGCACACACAATCAATCGTATTATATTATTGTGTTTGTTGCAGATTATTTCATACATGTCACCTACTACCACAATATTTGAAAAACTTCTGTCATAAGACTCTGATTTTCAATCACATTCATAATGAGAGCCTTCAATAAAACATTGTTAAATCTCAAACTGGTCATTAAAATGGAAATATAATATCACTTTTGTCATGAATCTCAATGAGCATTTAAGTTGGTATAAATATCACATCATTAAGGGTGAAGGGCTAAACTACCCATTTTTAATTATGCACGGACCAATATGGCTACCCACCATACACGCATTTGTAACATGCGTTAACTGTAATAACATATTTCTGGTCTGTATACGCATGACACTCATGCGTGAACTAATTTTCCTTTCTCTCATGTGCGCACATGTTGGATGCGTGTTCAAACTATACATGTCCACTTGTGTGGGCCTTTTTTTAAATTTTAATATTAATAAAGTTGGAAGCTCATTATGTACCCATAACCCAATATACACTCGCATAGGAGGTGTTTGGGAAAACTTTTTTCCAGAATAAATCAACTTATTTTAAGACAAAGTTAGAGATTCCTAACTTTTTTCTGAAAAAAGTTAACTTTTTTTTGTAACTTATAAAATCTCAAATATACATTAAATACTTGTATAAAAAACATTTATCAAAATATGAAATTTTTATCTAAAAATAAGTCCAAAAAGACTTATTTTAAGACAGGCCAATAGTCATAACATATGCATGTTTTGTGGGAATTGAACTTACCCACTGTATTCATTTGTCATCATTCTTACGAGTGGACTGAGATTAATGCCTCAAGTTTTCAAGTTTTGTATTTTAGCGAGTACGCAGGTGGACAATGTGTACTTCAGAGACATTTAGGGCCAATTTATTGAATACGGGTTTTCTGGGCCTCTTAATCTCATAAATGAGATATTTTGGTTATTTTGTTCATCAGTAACTCTTATCATTATAAAAAATAAGTATAAATATTTTTTAATATTATTAAAATTTAAATAAATCATTAAAAATCATACTATGTATAAATTTACATTTATGTGTTATATGTTGTAAATAAAATGAGTTTTACTGTGTTTAATCTTTTTTAATAATAAATCAAAAGAAAAAAAATTATAAAATGAATAAGAAAAATTGTAAAAGAATTTCATAAAATTTGAAAATAGTACCAAAAATACTAGAATTTATAAGTTTTTATTTAATTATAATAATATATAAAATAAATATATAGGACTAAAAAAAATGTCATTGCCAATTATCGAATACATATTTATGATTACTAATATGATATTTATGAAAATTGAAATAACTTAAATGATAAACGTTGAGATCGGTAATGAAAATTATATTAGACCTTTGTGGACAATTTGATACAACCACATCATTATAGGGTACGAAGATCAAAATATAAAATTTTGATATTATAAATTAAAATATTTTCATATACACATTGTTGAGTTTAAAATTTTAAATATTTTAATATACAGATTGTTGTAGATGCATTATTATTAATTATTGAATATTTTTATTTTTATTTTCTTGTATAATTTTATATTAGTAAAATAATTTTATAATTTATGTAAAAATAGTGATTATTTATAGAGAAAAAGGTTCCTAAAGTTAACTATAAATAAATTACCTAAAGTCACGTGCATTTTAAATATAAAAACTAGATGACATTTTTGTAATAATAGAATTCACTATCATTTATTTACAATAATAGTCTTGACATTATATTATATTTTATGTTAATTTTTAGATAATTACCTAAAGGCGATTTTAGGGTCATTAACCCCTTATTTATAATAATATAAGGAATAGTGTATAAAACAAAGAAGAGTGATATGCATTTTATAATGGGTAGGTAATCAATGTAAAATGATTAAAAACTAGAATAAATTTTTTAAAAATAAGATGAAAAATTAACAAAGAATGTAAAAATAAATTTTAATACGTAGGTAATTTTACATGTATGACTTGATCACGCAGTTTAAGAGCAACTCTAAGGAAACTCTAATTTGGTTTTCTAAAATATTTAAAATAATGATTATTTAAAATATAAAAAATCAAAAAGTTATTTTACTATTATGTATTATAAAAATAGAATATAATATAAACACATGAATTAGGTTGTTAGTTTTCATCCCCTCCCTCTTAAAAAATATATATACACAAGTAATGAGTAGGAGAATATAAATTAAGGCGCTAGTTTTTATCCCTCAAATAAGAGGTTATATTTTTCCTCTCCTAAACTGCACAGGGAAAGGGAAGAATGATTGAAGCAAAAAATTTCAGCTAAAAACTCTTACGGTCGTTTGGTTCGGATGGATAGGTATCAGATATGAGTTTCCCTCGTTCCAAAACTCATACCTAGTATTTGGTTGAAATTTTTTAATTTTAAAATTCATAGTTCAAATTCAAGATATGAGTTTCTGATACTCATTAACTGCACATATTTTTTTATTTATTAAAAAATATATTAAATTAATACTCTCTTTGTTTGGTTTTATTTGACGTTTGATTTTTTGGCGCACGCATCTTTAGTAGTTTGGATTACATAGTTAAATTTATTATTTTTTAAATTTTTTTTTTGAATAAAAATATTAAACTAAAATTTTTATTCAAAAAAAAATTTAAAACGGAGAGAGTAAATTCATTCCACCATTCAACCACACACATGATATCAAAAATGATATTTCATCCCCGTAACACATTAACCCGATTCCCGATTATAATCCTATAATCCTCTATGAACCAAACGACCCATTATATTTGTATAAGATCATCTCTGAGAGTCTTCTATTTGGATACTAAATATAATATAAATAATTAAGTTTCTAATAAATTTGTACATTATTTAGAGTGTTACTCTTTATTTTACTTTTTTATTAAAAAAAAGGGAAGAGAAATAAAAATAAAAATAAAAATAAATATTTTATTGAAATAAAAAAGGTAGGACGATAGCTCTTAAATTTAATCAACTCTTACAAATTGATATCACTACTACTTCAGATCTTCTTACATATACATACCGGTTGCCTGTAAATTGAGTTGTTTTCGGGTCGGTTCGTTTAATATCCAATTATCAATCCTCCTTGTGTTTTTTGTTTCTAGTAACTTGGGGGCTTTTGTTTATATATATAGCATATCAGATATATAGCATATCCGAGTTGGGCACTAACTACATGGGACTTGGCTGCTGCCCCTACAATTGCACCACTACATGGGTGGGGGATGGGGGTTGTTGATTGTTATCATCTCTGAATTGGTGGGGGTGAGATTCTCGAATTTTGACTCAATTTCAATACATTGATATTTAACCCAACATACCCTTTTTATGCTTAATTGCCTGGACTATTCATTTGCTGCCTGCTAATAATACAATTTTATGACTGCTCTTTTTTATGCTTCTATACTTGTATTGTTTTCTTGCTCTACATGTATGTTTGTGTTTCACATTTGCACCTATGCTGTTTGTGTACTAGTTGAGTACATCATTTTAACCTGTATGCCATCCTCTTATGCCTAATTGTTTTCTATTCAAATTATATATCTTTTTTTACCTCATCTACACCAAAATTTACATGTTGCCATTATTCAGGAGCTGCATGTCTTGCAGATACCTTTTCAATTCATTATCTTCATACTGCATCACTTCTGGAATACGCTTTGAGTATCTCAAATCCAGTGCTCAACTTCTATTAGATTCCAAAACATAGATTTGTGTACTCTCTGTGGGTTTGAGTCACCAACCTTGTCTAGCATAACTTATCACAAGATTATGATATATATCCGCACAGTACAACCTTCAGAATAGTAAAGCTGGTTTTTCCAATGGAAGCTGTTGCTAGAGATAATACCACCTCCATTATGCACCTTGCTGATGATTGTCTTTATTTCATTTTCCAACGCCTTGAATCTGGTTTTGATCGCAAGTCCTTTGGTTTGACTTGCCATCGGTGGCTGCACATAGAATGTACAAGCAGGCGATCTTTGCAATTCCAATGTTCATTCCGCCAACTAAACCACTCTTCTTTATCTCGGACTAGCACAACTATTGGTTCCTTCCAGCTGTATAGGTTACTTAACCGTTTCCAGCAGCTAGAGTTATTGTGCCTTTCAGGATGCATAGATCTTCCTGACTCAGGGTTAAATCAATTGCAATATCATGGCTCAAAATTGCAGATGCTGCATCTAGATTGTTGTTTTGGAATTACAGATGATGGGCTTTCTGTGGTTGCCTCTGGCTGTCATTCTTTGACATTTATTAGTCTTTACAGATGCAATGTCAGTAGCATTGGGATAGAGACCTTGGCTAAATCATGTAAAGCACTAAAACAGGTGAATCTCTCATATTGTCCACTTATTACTGACTCTGGTATTAGAGCTCTTTCGCAAAATTGTCGTCAGCTTCAAGCAGTCAGGATTTCTTCCTGCAGAAATATTACCGGTGTTGGGTTTCACGGGTGTCCCCAGACCTTGGCCTATTTAGAAGCTGATTCCTGTAAGCTTGAAACTGAAGGGCTTATGGAGATTGTAAGTGGTGGTGGATTGGAATACTTGAATATTTCCAATCTAAATTGGGCTATCCCCGGAAATGGTTTAACCATAGTTGGTGCTGGATTTGGCAAAAGACTTAAAATCCTGGATTTTCGTTTGTGCAGGACTGTCAATGATGAGTCCATTATAGCAATCGCAAGAGGCTGTCCCTTGCTTCAAGAATGGAACTTGGCTTTATGCCATGAAGTTCATCGACCAGGGTGGGAGTCAATTTCCTTGTGTTGTCATAATTTGGAGAAGCTTCACGTGAATCGGTGTCGGTCCCTTTGTGATCGAGGTCTGCACGCCCTTGGGAAAGGGTGCCGAAAGCTCTCAGTCTTGTACATTACTCGATGTCGTCAACTCAGTGATCCTGCAATAATGATATTTAAATGTTTAAGGGGAGATGTTGAGATCAAAGAAGATGAAGTTATGTGCATTGCTCCCGAGTGGGCCTTTTCTGGATGATTAGTAAGACGGTCAATTTTTCATAGGAGCTGAAATTATGTGCATTGCTCCTGAAGGCCATACGATTTTAGTTTTTCAATTTGGTACTCTTTTATGTTTATTTTTAATATGCAAAATTTTTAACCTGTAATTAAGTAATAAATGTTCTTGGGAGGAAGAGTGTGTCTTGCAGTTTAGTGGGTTTTAAATCCGTATGCAACAGCTACATTCGTTTATGTTCTATATATAAGTAAAATGTAGTATATTTACTTGTGCAGACTGATTTTTCCTTCTCATTTTTTAAGATTGGTCTTCAATTCGGCCCTCATGTGTCATATTCTCCAAGTCAGTCTCGGGGCTCTTAGATAGATTAACAGTCTGAATTAGAATGAAGGTTGTTGTTCCCAAATGAAACGGTTCCATTAAAATGCGTCTGAAATAGGTCATAACGAGATGGCAATTTTTTTTTTTTTGACAAAATGAGATGGCAATTTTAAATGTTCAGATATTTGATTTTACATAAGCCTTTTTTTTTTTAATAAATAAGCTTATAATTATACAAATGAATATCCAACTACACAGGTGGAATTATACATGGAATTTCTTTGGAAGATTGAAGAACTGAAACAAACTCAGTTAACAAACACTTTGTATACAAAATTTCAACATCAGAATTCAAACTTCACAAACAAACATCAAACATATATGTCAAATGAAAAGGAAATAATATTTCGTATATCTTGTCATATATTAAGAACTCACAACTCATATTGTGCTTGCTTTTATTGTTCATATGGTTACAGGGCACATTAATTTTACATTTGAGTACAGGGCTACCAATTTTAAGGATTAAAAAATTTCAATAAGATGAGGGGAATATAATATATAGTTCTATGTAAAGACAATTTCGCCAAAGATGAGATCTGGTCTATAAGGGCCATGGAAGCATCAGTTTCATGGTTCCTCTGTTCTTTTTTGAGTCAACACTGACAATTTAGATGAGTGTATCATGTAGTATCATCAGTTACTTGGTTCATATCCCCACATACCATCCCAGGCAACCTTGGGACTGTCAATGTGGGATGCACCAGATGGAGCAACCTTGGAACCTTCAATGTGATTTTCTCTACATAGGAAATTATGAGGACCTGGAAGTCCATTAGGTTGTGGCAGTTGAGCTTTCTCGGACTTTGTTCTGATTCCAAGCAGTCTAAACACAAACCTGGCGAGCGCTCCGTATAGCATGCCTGAGCGGTCAAACAACTGCATACGGTCTCATCTCTACTAATATTATCATCCACAATATAGCAGATGAAAGATCAAATCCTTGCCATATAGCTCTGAGATAATTATACAACAAATTGCCTTTTCATTTTAGAAACTTTTTTTGAAGAGTATGCACTTATTTTTTGTATACTAACCAAAAAAACAAGTTCATTTTCTTTCATTCGCAGAATAATAATACAAAAAAATTATACATACCTGTAGAAGCGCAGACATGAACATGTCTATCAACATTGCAACATGGCCAGAAAAAGTAACCACACCTTGCATCTTCCATTATGAACATAACAACATTTAGCCATGATAAGCAAATTGGACAGTAAAGAAGAAAGAATAGAGCAGAATCATATACAGAGACTGTTTAAACTCATCAATCTTGGATTTAAATTAGACAAAAACTCATGGCTGAATTGAAACTACAACTACTTACACTACCATCCCCACACTTCTATACTTATATCATCTATAAACCTAACTCCCACTTACAATATATACAAAATCATTTTTCTAAGAGCCTTTTGTCCATGAAAAGAGAAGCAGAAAATACTCATCAGGTGAACAGAACTTTCTGTATTTTGATATGTATGTAATTGTTGTCATCTATCTGATCTATGTAAATGAAAAGGTCTTGAAAGTCTCTCTATTGACAATGTTTTGCTTCAAGTCAATGTACAATAAAGATGGGACCTCCTTTACATAAGAGAGTTCCATTCACCAAATTTACACAATAATTAATAATGACACACATATCTGCCTCACATCTTCTCCACGATTGGAGTTCGCGACATATATTAGTGGCATGACAATGAAAAATGATTATATTCAACTTCAAAATATCTTGTGAAACATAAACATCAACCAAAAGTAGACCAGAACAACTACTTAGTAAATGGTCCACCAAACGGAGGACTCATATGCTATTGCAATTAACATGTTAAAATTTGAATCTGCAATGAAGTCCGGTTTTATAAAATTATTAATGTTAGGACTTGTGTTACTGACATGTTAATCAAACTTGAAAATATATCAAAAACACTTGTCAACATGTCTACGTCCTAATGCATATAGAGACAATAGGAAGGATAATATGTTTCACTTACCACATGCATGAAACTAATCCAAAATCCCGATGGAGCTGCGGAGCAGCAAAAGGATTATTTGGATCTTGATCTCAATATGGAGGACCGCCCATCCCCATTCCCCAATAACCACCCATTGCACCTCCAAAACTACTATTATTCATTCCACCACCACACATGCGGCATGCCTCCTCCATACATACTTCCAGCCCACCATTCATGCCTCCTCTATACATGCTATTTCCATACATCCCTCCTCCATATGACCCGTAGGTTCCAGATCCATACCCCGAATTATTGTTTAAACTGGAACCATAACCAGCACCAGCTATTGTCACACAAGTTCAATCAGACATATGAGGTAGCAGACTGAAAAATTAAGAAATGATTTCACACTGAAAAGAAAAAATTGTTTATAGTTGTAATTTTCAGAAACATCAGCAAAGAGTCAAAGACCACAAAAAAAGTTTAAAGAATATGACCTGCAACAAGTAGGATCATAAGTTTGCAATTTGCATACAATAAACCAGTACAATGTTCAGCACATTACAATTTACTTATATATGCTATAATATTTTTATAACTATGTATAGTAAAATGTTCATGAAGATAAAGACGGATTTATCTGTGATTATCCTGGATGGCCGGAGGCATTACAGTAAATCTATATCTTTCTAGAAGTTTAATTAAAATTTTGTGCTAAATGATATTGACATGATTACAGGTATTCATTGGCCTTTCATAACCATTCCTCAATAATCTTTGGTAACTGGCAAGGATGTACTAATTGTGAGAACATAGTTCTTTATTGACATATATCTTTTTTCTAGAAAATATTTCTTAATGTACTAGTTGTAATTTACATAATGAAGATATATGTAACGTACACATATTTCAAACATAGAAAATAGGTAAGTATACCCATATATGAGTTGTAGCTAAATGTTTGCTGCTGTTCCCAACGCCTCAATGGCAAGGATCTCCCGAGTGCATTTCTGTTAGATGCTGCTGTATTTGCATCAGGTGTTGTAACAATTTCACCAGGCCTTGCAGTTCCAGAAGCCTGAACTATATCACTTGTGGTACCAGAAGATGGGGGGTTTAAATGGGGAAGGACCGGATGATCCAGATGAAGACCCGGATGGCTCCCAAGTCCCAAGGTTTTGGAGGAGGACTTGTACCTGCAGTAGAATGGCAACGATCAATGTTGTAAGTAGATAATTATTGTATTAGTGCAACTCCAAGAAAAGGGTTAGGAGTCTTACTTAGGACAAGGAAAGCAACAGATCAACACGTAGCTAAATTCAATTACTGAAATCCAGAAACAAGTGACATTGTCATCATAACGAGACAATTAAGGTGGTGTTTGGTTTTGTCTTCACAACAACATTTTCATTTTCAAACTGTTTTCTACTTATGTTGGGAAACTGTTTTCTTTTTAAAAAACCAAACACCACATTTGTTTTCAGGAATGTTTCTAAAATTAGAAATAGTTTTTTTAATATTGGGATATTAGATCATTTATTTTTGTATTTGTTTGCAAAAACAAATGATCCGTGACCATGTGTGTATAAATTATACTACCTCCGTCTAACAACTCAACAAGAGAATCTAAGCGGGCCTGGTTTCTTTTTCTTTGGGATAATATACTATAATTATCAAGTACAACTAGGTTAGGGAAGGCAATGGGTCATATCGAGCCGGATTTTTCAATATCCAAATTCAAATCCGAATTTTTCGACAAGATCCGGACCCTAAAAAAACCTAAAAATTGAGACCGAATCCGATCCAACGGATTTTAATTTTATATTTATCAGATTTAATAAAACATATTTATTAAAAATATGTATACATAATGCATAATATAAATATAAAAATTGAGAAAAGAGAAATTGACTTTTTGACTATTAATTGTAAATTATAAATATTAATAATAAAAATGATATAATAAATAATAGTTAGCACTAAGTGTGTTTAAATATTAATAATAAAATGATATAATAATTAATGAAATGTATGTAAATTATGTATCATAGTGACATAGTTATAAAATTAATATATTTGATAATAATAATTCATTATATATATATATATATTCCATCCGTACCAATTCAAATGTTTTGTTTGACTTTTAACAGTTAAATAAACCAAATTTTGATTGATGATTAACAAATATTTTTTATAATTTTAAAAAATTAAAAATTACATTTTGAAGTAGATTAAACTTATTTTTTAATACTATAAATTTTTTAATCTTTTACATTAATATATATATGGTAAAATTTTAGTTAATTTGACGGTAAAAAGTTAAACAAGCCGCTTGAATTGGAACGAATGAAGTATAATATAGCCTAAAGTTCAAATAACAACTCATTATTAGCCGGAAAACTCTGACAACTACTCTCAAAATATCTTAATTTCTTTAAATTGACCTCATACAATTAATTATTAAGGTTCAATTATGTAAATTAGATGTTTAATTGAATGTTAATAGTTTTATAAAATATTGAAATTATGTTATGTAAAATTATAGTACTACAGAATATAAGTGATAATATATTTAAAAATAAATTACAGAACATGTGTTGATTGTTGAATAATATAGTATAGAACATAGCGTAGAAGTGGAACATGTTTATACTATAAAAAATATTATTTAATATTATATTTAATCGAATTCCCATGAGGAGTTCCCATATATATATATATATATATATATATATATATATATATATCGGGTTTCGGACCGGGTATCGGTTTGAGATACCTAAGATCCAGATGCAGATCCAAATCCTTTTAGGTCTAAAAATATGATCCAGATCCAGATCTAGATCCAAATCCAAAAATCTAATAATCAGATCGGAATGAGTAGGGTATCCATCGAATCGGATATTTCTGCGATCCTTAAACTAGGCTGGTGTTTGATTATCTTTCAGACCGCGATTCTCTCGCACACTTCCCAAGAAGCCTAACTGAATATATCAATAGCACTACTCCCTCCGTACCTGAATAATTATCATTTTGATTTTTTTCTGGTTAAATTGATTAATTTTTTACTAAAAATTAAAATTTATTCGCTTATAATTTTAAAAAACTAAAATATACATATTAAAATAGATTATATATACTTTTTTAACAATATAAAATTTTAATTTTTTTCAATTATATATTATATTTAAATTATAGTTAAAGATGGATTAATTTAACTGCATTACTGAAAACAAAGTAAATAACTAAAAAGGGACGGAACACAAAGTCAACAATTAAAAAGGAATGAAAGAATATCATACATTAAAAATTTCGGTGGGTAGGGCTCAAATAATATACTCGGTATAACAGCTTCAGTTATGTATATATTTTATTTAAGATTTAATTAAATATAATAATTATGATATGGACTTAAATTTAAATATATTTAGTATAATACAAGTTTAAATATATAAATATTAAATATAATTTTACTTATTATAAGGTGAATTTAAACTATATATATATATATTAATTAAAATTGTATTTTAAATATAAATTAAATATATATTTTTTGAAGGGAAATTAAATATATTTATTATATAATGAGTACAAATTATATTAAATAGAATATTATTTATCATACTTAATTTTTGTAAATCCAAATAATATAGATATTTATGTTAAATAAATATTTTATTATAAAAAATAATTCTTTTAAATAAAAATATAATATAAAAAAGAAATAAATTTAAATATTAATTAATCCAATGTTAAATTAAATTCAACCGCAAGTTAGAGTTTTAAGCCCACCGGGCCTAATATTTGATGGCTTGTACGCAATGTATATATGCATTCCCATTAATTGGGCTGAAGCGGTGCCCCCATCTGATAGATTCCCTTGTTGGAAGTTCCAAGTTTGCGCTCAGTTTTGTTGCTACATAAATCGAGAGAGAAAAAAAGCAGTGCAGCAGTGCAGTTGGATCGATCATATTCATATTCATATTCATGGCAGCTAACTTTTGGACTTCAACTCAGCAGTAATATTAATTTCTGGGCTTTTACTATTTTATGTTTTGATTTTGACGATGATAATCTAATTGTGTGTTCTGATTATGCAGAAAGCAGCTGCTGGATCCAGAAGAAGTAGATGTAGTACACCAGGTTGACAAGGAGATGGGTTTTACCTTAGAAGACTGCAAGCTCATTAAGATGCATATGGCCAATTGTATGTATCATATTTTGTGTTGGTGAATTTGATTATAAAAATGTTTGTATTTTAGAATCTTTATTTATGCGGAGGGAGGTAGCTTGATTAGGATTTGTTTAGCTAATCTTTTTTGTTTCCAGATTATATTTTGATACATACATGATTATTACCCTTTTTCAGTTCCTTTACTTGATTATTCTACTCCATTGACTAGTTATGACTGTAGAATTGTTATCTTGTGTTTTATCTACTTTTTGTATGATTTTATTTTTATAGATGAATGATTCATCATGAGCCCAAGAGTTTCATTCTGGCATGTAAAAAATTGTGATATCAAACTTGTGGATTCTGTATCGTTATGCAATTGCAACGTAATAGGAACTAAGACTACTTTCAAATGAGACCTATTTTCTGGAAATTGAGCAAGTACAATTCCCTGATATCTTGACATTAAAATCTAAATATTAAATATGGAACAATCAAGTAATTTAATTGTTATAAGGAAAAACTTTGCTCAACTGGAAAGAATCTTTGCTACTTGTAGAAAATTTTAATTTCTTTATCATCCCTGACATTGTGGTTTCTGTTTTCAGATATTGCCAGGTTGGCTCAAAATGTGAAAGTTAGGCAAAGGTTTGACCTTTCTTCTGTTTACTATTATTGTTGTTGCTGATCTTCAGTTCTTCACATGGCCTCTTTTTACTCTCCATTTGTTGTTTCTTTTGGTTATATTTTTTCCTTTTTGTATATATGTTTGTATTTAGTATTGGAATGAATTCATTTTACTTGCAATTTATTTAACTTCATCCTGTTTATAATATACCTGTGATATCTATTATCTTTTTTCCTTTTCTTTTGGGTTTCGCTTTCTGTTTGCTATATCATATCCATTTGTTAGCATATCCTAAGCAGGGTTCGCCAATTAATTAAGGATACAAAATCTTTGTTCGGCCGAGATAAATATTCTGCAGAAAGCTCCTGGATATTTGAAACAACAAGGATGTTTTCTTTGGAAGAGATACAGGGATAAAAGTGTTGATATGAGTCATCTCTCTGTAACTCCATGTGATAGGCTATATGTAATGGTTAT
Organism: Oenanthe sinensis; assembly: GCA_028671895.1. Lineage (NCBI taxonomy): Eukaryota > Viridiplantae > Streptophyta > Magnoliopsida > Apiales > Apiaceae > Oenanthe > Oenanthe sinensis. The sequence goes on from JAPMAC010000231.1 coordinate 21,562,487, forward strand.
GTGAAATAATAATATCTGCTGTAATTTTTGTACGATCTGGCTGTATAGATATTCAATATCTGTATAAAGGTGTAACTTTTAGTACATATGCGATACTCTACCTGAAATGCAAAACCCTCATAGACAAACGAATATATCTCTATCCCATTTAGTAGTTTAGGAATGCTCTTTGTAATTAACTGCCAACCACATAACATCTTTTATTATGGCCAAATACATGGATGTTTTTCCATTCGACTTTTGCTGCCACCTGATTAATGTTCCTAGTGTATGTGAGACACTAATGATATGATGAGATTCGTGCATGCCAAATTCTTTTCTGTTACACATTATATTAGCTGACGGTCTTTAATGTACACCAGTGCATTTACCGCGATTTATTTATTCTTTCAGGGTTGTGGCTACTGCTGTTACATATATGAGACGTGTTTATACCAGGTATATGTTAGAATTATTAACGAGGGAAGAATTGTAATACTAATGACCACCTAAATGGTCATTTCTTGAACAATATTCGCCTCTTACTAAATACTGATAAACATGTTTTACAATATTCAGCTAGTCATTTTGAAAGTGCAAATTCTGTGTCGTCAACAGAATATTCTATAAGCATGGTTTTATTTTGGTTGAAGATACGGTTTCAAATTGTTACTTGTATCATTATTTTAGCTCATGTTCTTATGCCACAATGTCCTGGTATTATTACATAAATTAATCCCTTAAGTTGCATTTCTCCAACCACTCACATATTTTCTGCGATTTTTTTGAGTTTCCCATCATATTGTGATGGTACATAGTTGCTACCTTTGGCCGTTTATCTAATGCTAACCTTTCCCTCTTTGGTTCGCCACTGTTTATATTGTAGTGCATAATTGCAATATCTGTGACTATATTGTCTCTGCTTATAGACTGTGCAAATTTAACTCAATTAGTTACTTATAATTAAATGTTTATATTTTCTTAGCAAATTACTTTATAGCCTACACTGCACTTTGATCATACGATGGACCATAATCCTCTAGATGCTCCTACACTGATTGTATATGTTCAATCACGACTTGATCTAACAAATTACTGAGGGTTAATATTGTCATTTTCAGAAAAAGTATGACCGAATATGATCCTCGTCTGGTGGCCCCAGCATGCCTGTACTTGGCATCTAAAGCAGAAGAAAGCACGGTGCAGGCTAAGCTTCTTGTATTTTACATCAAAAAATTACGTAAGTGCTGTTAAACTTGTTGCAGTTTAGTCAGTAATAATAGCTTGCTACAAAAATTGCTCAATCTATTAAAATAAATGCTTAAAATCATCCTATTCTGACTTTACAGATTCTGATGAAAAGTATAGGTTTGAAATAAAAGAGATTCTTGAAATGGAAATGAAAATTTTGGAAGCTCTGAACTATTATTTAGTTGTATACCATCCGTACCGTGCATTATCTCAGTAAGTATTCTCCCATCATTCATTTATTTTGATGTTTCTCACGACAAACTACAGTACTCCTGAAGTCCTGATGATAAGTTTCATTTCTCAGAATATAAATTCTAATTATTCTATATCTAAGATCAGTTCATCAACCGCACTTCGTGAAATCTCTATTTCTAAGCTCCTGGTAGTATAATTGGTCAATTGATGTAGTTTCTCCGACAGTTGTCTACCGATGATAGTTTTTAATCGAATCATTGGTCTGTCCTGGCAATTTAGGATACATTGAGTACACTATTTTGGGGTGTTGATAGTTTGTTCATGTTAGACATCTAACACGTTGATGTGATTATTTGTTCATTACTTAAACCCTTGAATATTTTTCTATTAGGAATAAAAGAACAAACAGTAAAGAATAATGATGAAAAATGGTTGTGTTTAGAGTCGAAGAATATCATAAAATTACTCTATGATGGCCAATACTTTTGAACTTATACATAAAGGGGTCAGTTATCCAACCAGGGTTGGATAACAAAAACAAAATCAGCCAACAAATAAAGGCTGTTGATATATAAAATAAACGACCTGGATTAAAAACATTGTGGATGCCGCCAAGAAACATTGTGGGTGGCAATGAAACATTGCGGGTGCAACAGAAGGTGAAAGTACATAACTAACCTTACTACATCCGCAATGTTTCATTGTAGATGCCCAGGACACACACACATGATCACACACATACACACACTCGCTCAAGCACTGTTACACTAGTCGCTGAGATTTGTTGGCTGGCGAACTGGTCCTATCGAACCGTGGCTCTATACCGGTTCACATACGTAAATGTGTTATATATATATAACAAATGACTCTCTACCGCCCCGACAAGCTCTCATCTAAATTTGAAATTTGTAGTGTACATGTAATATTCTGATTTTTAGCTGTATTATCTCTAGCATGGGAAGATTACTTAAATTCAAATCGGTGTTGCTCTTAGTTATCTTGGTCCAAGCCTATTAGCCACCTGAAGTTGGGTTGACCAGTCTAAATTTCATATTATACAATTTCCAGTGAGAGGTGTCTCTTCCTTACCTATTGCTTTTACAGGTTACTGCAGGATGCTGGCATGAGTGATGCAACTCAATTAGCTTGGTGAGAGACTATATACTTAACTTTCCAAAGTAATTTAACGAGATATATAAAGCTCTCTGATTCATTAGAAGACCTGTCATGTCCTTTTTACAAGGCAATGTTCAATTAAGATGTGGGGATGAATCTCACTTATGTACTTGGCACTTTCAAGTTTAAACTGTTACTGTAGGAGATTATAGGAGTTACTTGATTAGATTTTCAGCCTTGATATTTTTCCCTATTAAATCTCTTCCTCCATTTTTTCCCGTTCTGCACTATTGTTGCTCCTCTTTATCCTTCCTCTCCATTAAAATTTATTTTGACATTGGAAAGGAAGACTCACATAGCTTGAAATTTAATATCAAGTGAGTCTGTATGCATGGGTCAACTATCACATAGCGAACATTTTTTAGGCATTTATGTCTGCAATTTTATTTAATTGCAATCCACTAATCCAGTCAACTAAATCACTAAAATTTGACCTAAAAGTCAGTCGTGAATGTAGTCCATTAGACCTCTAGGCGACTTGACTTTATGAATTAAGTACTCAATCACCTCACTAGTTATTATGGTAAATCCTTGTGCGCTTTTTAAGTCGAAATGTCCTGGATCTTGCAGGGGGCTTGTCAATGACACCTATAAGATGGATCTGATCCTTATTCATCCTCCACATTTGATTGCACTAGCCTGCATATATGTTGCAAGTGTGCTGAAAGACAAAGAGAACACTACCTGGTTTGAAGAGCTCCGAGTTGATATGAATGTGGTATGTATCTGCAACTTAATTTGAGCTTTATAAAATGTCGCCGTGCTTATATTTTCAGCCTTTTATATCATTTAAGAAGATTCAAGTTAAACAGCGCCCTACTAAATAAGTAAAAGGATATAGTATCTAAAGGGTAGTAACTCCTCAGCTTTTGCCTCATCCATGGTACTCAATCATCTTGTTTTTTGTTGTTGCCAATCTACTAGATAATCTTGCTACTGCCAGTTTAAAGTATTTTTTCACTCAGCAAATTGTAGTAATAATGGAAGTATCACAAAAAGATATGTACTTTTGTTTGTAAGTGGGGACGACCATAATCTTCATTCTGCATGCAGCATGTACATTGGCAGAACAATGTTCATCCATCTGAATATCTTATAGCCCTTTCTCCATTCCTCGTATGAATGCAATAAACGTTGGTTACTACTTGCAGCTGATAGTCTTTATTACTCATATTTAAATATTTACTATCCTCATTATCCTCTATCTGTAGTGTTATTTTACAAAATATTCCCTTGTATATGTTCTCTCCTTTTTACACAACTTGTACGAGGTATTTTAAGTACTAGATGGATATAATTTCATCTTCTTGTGCTTTGCTTATGTCAGATTGTGCTTTATTCTACTTTGTTATTGGTTTGGATATCATTTTTATGTCATTCATTCAACAGGTGAAAAATATTGCAATGGAAATATTAGATTTTTATGACAGCCACAAAATGATAACAGAGGAGAGGGTACATCTTGCAATGCACAAGCTAGGTTTTAAACAGTAGATGTGTTATTTGTTTCCCACAGTTTGGCTGTTTATCTTAAACCTAATTATGTAATGATTATTGAACGGTATGATTTATGAAAAAGAAAAAAACATCCAAATGATGCATGAATGCCAATATTTAAAGAAAATTGCCGGCAGCTAGCAGGGATATAATATTCAGAAAAGTGGAATTTCAATAATATGGCTGGAATTTGAATCGAGCAGGACATTCTCTTTTGAGGTCTGAAAAAGTAACATATGCCAATTACGTATACGAAAGTCTCAAATATTAAAATAACAACTCTTTGTGATAATGTGTTGATAAAAGAGATACTACTCTAGTGGCTGAAAGTCTGAAACCGCTCCTGATTGTATTTATCATGAAATCATTTCTGAATCGGTTTAATGAATGCAAGTACAACAGATCATGTAACCCTGTCATATCTGCCGTATTCAACAGACGACGTATTAGTAAATGTGAAATGAATCCGAAACGTCAGTTTATCAGCTATAGCACAAATCAATTAGTATAAAAAATTAGTGTTAGCATCAAATATAGCATAACAAAACGAAACAACGTAATAAAGAATTCGGATTCCTACTGGTCCCTGTAATTAGGCAAATAGTTCGGTTTTGGATCCAAAACTGTTTCGGTTATAATATATTTATATTCGGGTTGGATTGGATCTCGTTCAGCTCTTAAAAGAATATTTTTAGGTAAAATTATAGTAAATCGATTCAGATCATTTCTTGGAACTAGATTTTATTTAGATTTAAAAGCTCTATTCGGATTAATATTAAATTAAATTGAACTTAAATAAAGATTATTAAGTAATTTATCAAATTATAGTTAAAATTCGAGTGGATAATATTGAATAAAGTAATTATTTTAATTAAGTAATATATAGTAATATAATTTTCCAATCTCGACTTTGGTCAATATGATAAAAAAAATTCACGGAATACGCGTAATATAACAATTTTATAAAAAAACAATTTGAGGGCTAAATAAAAATATAAAATAAAATTTAATAAATTTTAATGTACATATAATATTAAATATTTATCTGTTTCTAAAATATGAATTTATATTCATTTTTCTATGTTTTCCGGCAAATTCAAAATAAATAACATTTCAATTTTTTAATATTTTATTTTACAAATATATATATTATACATATATATTATGTTGAAAACAAGGTGACTATTGAACTAGTTGGGTGGTAACATTATATTGTATGTGTTTATTTCACCTTTAACAAAAATTATAGCATATATATATATAGGATTCTCTGAACATAGTAGATTTTTTTTATTAAGTTTAGCATGATTTAACCTTATTTTTTTGCTTCATTGTTCCCCATTCCAAGTTTCGTCTCTTATAAAGGTCATATAATTGTGAAAAGTGTTGTAAAGTGATAACAACTGGGAGTAAAATTTTTACCTTCATATTAGAAATTTGTTCCCTTTAATTTGCTGTAGATGGTATGCATCTGTGAATGAAAAATGTGTACCGATCAATTCACTCTCTCTAACTCACTTCTTTCAGTCTCTTATTTTTCTTTTAAATTAGTGCAGTTTCTTTATTATTATAGCGGACATATTACATCATGTTATCAGCATGAAACCCTGCCAGAACTGAGAAAGTATAATTTTTATTTATTATATTTCAATATCTAATATACGTATATATATTTAATTATTATAGGATGTGGTTATGCCGTCTACCAACAATTTAAATTTATATGGTCGGATCATCGCCTAATGCAAATTAAATTATTATTTAAGGGTATCATTTATTTTTGGGTGACGCCAAAAATATAGTGAGAACATTTTAATTATATTATCATTTATATGTTAACTGTATATATATAATTGATATTATTGTCTATATAAATTTTATTATTATGGTAACATTTATCTTTGATAATTAATGGAGAATAGTGGGGATCTTAATTTTGTTATTTTTATAGTGGTATCATTTATCGCAAGATATTGTGAGAACATTTTTATGAATATTATATGAATGATAATAATCTGTTTATACATGAACTAACTTCTGCAGGATTTTTTACTTAAAATTATTTATCAGTCGGAGATAACCTGTATACGCAGACGTCCGTATGGCGGGTGAAAAATCTATTTGTTGTTATATATATATATATATACATACACACACACACACACACACATATATATATATATATATATATATATATATATATATATATATATATTATTAATGATAATCATAATATATACATTAATTATTGAGTATTTATTAACGCACCCGAATCAGCAAAGTGATATGTAATATTTACATCAATTATTTAGTTTAATATTTTTTGTGTTATAATTCAAATTTAGTATGACAAATCTTACAATCTTTTTCATTTATTGCATTGGACATTTCTGGGGATAATTATTTGTCATGGGTACAAGATGTAAAATTTCACATTCATTTAAAGAAATTAAGTGATACAATTAAGCTAGAAAATACAATTACGATGGAAGAAGAGTTTACCTCTATTATATTTCTCCGACACCACATGCATGAAGATTTAAAATCTGAGTACCTAAAGTCGAGGATGCTTACATTTTATGGGAAAATCTAAAAGATAGGTTTGATCATCAAAAACTAGTTTATTTACATGCCACTGAAAATGATTGGGCTAATTTAAAACTTTAAGATTTTAGAAGTGTCCGAACATATAGTTCTTCTTTATTCAAAATAAGTTCTAGGCTCATTATGTGTGGTGAGAAAGTTACTGAGAAAAAAAAGATTGACAAGACACTATCAACTTTTCATCCCAATAATATCAACTTAGCAGAGATGTATAGGGAGCGCAAATTCACCAAATTTGGGGATCTATTGTCAACCCTCCTTGTTGCTGAACAGAATCATGAATTGGTGATTAAGAATCATCAATCCCGTTCAACAGAATATGCCCTTTTACCAGAAGTAAATAACATGTCATTCAAGCATAATGTGCGTGGAAAAGGGCATAGAGGTGGATGAGGCTATGACCGATGTTGTGGACGAGGTCGAAGTCATGAGAATTTGTTAGGTGAGATAAGTGTTGCAGAAGGGGGGGGGGTTGAATGCAAATTGATTAATTATGTCTAATTCTTGCAAACAACACACAAGAATAATAATTAATAAGTTTTATGGTGCCAACATATAAATATATAAGCAAGACAGCGTTTTAAACTTTAAAAATAATTTTATTATTTTTGTTTTGCTACAACTGACTGGAAATGAATCCCATCTTCGATAGATACAATAACAACAAATTTGTTAATGTTTCTATTCTTGAGAGAATGTCTAGCTCAGTTGCATAAGAGAAAACACTTGTGAAATATGTGTATTTATACTGAAACACATGTCTCACTTACATGTGCACTTTCCCTTGTTCCTAAAACAAAGCTTGAAATGGAAACTGTGCTTTTTCCATTCAAATCTATCTTCATTCCATTTGTAGATAAAGCAGTTCTGAGATGTGCAGAAATCTTTGAACATGCTTTAAATTTTGCTTTTCTTCTCCCAAGTTGCAGTAGTAGACTTGACAGACTAAATAGACATGTCCAAATCAGTCCTTGTAACTTCACTATCGTAGTCTGCTACCTGGAACAGACTGTCAGTTTTTAGCTCCTCTATGGTGACAGTATCTTTGGCTCTGCATACTTTGCTGTCAAGATTTGATAGTCTTCTGCTATCAACTATCCCCGCCAATGTTGCTTTTAACTATCCTCGCCAACAATACTGTCAGTAAAACTTGATTTCTTCAAATCTTCATTCTCCGCCAAGTTTACTGTCAATGGGATAGTTGCTGTTAGTAATACTTGTTGTCTTCAAATCTTCATTCTCCGCCAAATTTACTGTCAATGGAATAGTTGCCGTCGTCTATCCCAATTGTGTTGTCACTTGAATATGTTGTCATAGGCTTGCGTGTTGAATGTTACTGTCATGGATTTGAACCATACTGTGCATGAACACTTTGTGAACTTCTACTCTATGGATTAAGTTATTACATTTGTACAAGACAGTAATTATTAAACTTACTGTCACCTATTTGGCTTTGTTAAACATACTCTTTCAAGTGACTATCTAAACATACTGTCAATATACATATGATAGTACATTTTACTTAGCTTATTATGAGTTAAGACTAAGTAATTTTTAATTGAATACACTGTTAACACCACAATCCCTAACAATCTCTCCCAATTTTTTTTATGTTAAATAATGACAACTTTAAAGTGAATTGTAGATGTAAACTCAACTAACATAAACTGAAGTGTTTGTACAGGAAAAATATACAGAAAATTACAAGTACAAATTTTTCTCAAACTAAGCTCCTCTAGACTGAGCAAATCTTCAACTTTGACTTGAGTTTCCTTGTTCTGATTTCGTTTGAGGATTCTTTCTTTCATACAACAATTTCAAAGATCTTAGGGCCCTCTTATCTTCTGTGGTCTTGACATGCTCAGACACACAGTCAAGTACCAGCTTCACCAATTTATAAGACAGGTTCCTCAAGTGTTGATAAGAGTATTAGGCTTCCACTGGCCCTTTGAAAATGTAGAGATATTTAACTCCAAAATCATCAGTAAGAAATCTGACTTTGAAAGATGTGTATACCTAATTTACCCTGAGGTTTTCCACATCATTATCTTTCATAGACCTTACTTCAATTAATTTTCATGCTGATGCATTCAAGTTCCTTTCAGTTTCCAGAAGTGACCCTGCTATCAGTCTAAAAATTCTTCTTAGAGTTGTAGTGTTGAGAATCCCAAAGTCTTCAGTCTTCACTTCAATGCTGTCAATGATGATTCTTAATGGATTTATAAAGACAGGAGACACATAATCAGATTTTCTTGAGAATTGATCATTTATCTTGGCACACTTCAAATCAATCTCAGCTTCTTTGATTTGTTTGCTAATTCTGTCTATCTCCTTCTTTATAGCTTCAACATCAGCATCAAATTTCATTACCTTCTCCATATCTTCCATTCTCTTCTTTACCTTTAAAATCACAAATATCTAGAGCTTTATTCTTCAGATCAAACACCTAAAAATTAGTAATATTGAGTAGTTGTCTCTTGATGAGTTCTGTGATTTGAGGTTCCTTTTCAGCCAAATTCTTCAATTGCTCAAAGGTGATCTCTTTAGCAGATCCACCAGTGTTGTAGAATATAATTTTATCAGAATTTCTGAGAAGACATTGTTGAGTCCTCTCATAATCAACCTTTTTTTCAAACTTCTGCTTCTTCTTTGAAGAGATGATTCTTTCTATTGTAGGAATAAATCCTTGCTCCTCGGGATATGGATATTCACTTAATTGTTCCATCAGCTTCAACAAAAGTCCAGTGTTCTTATCCTATAAAGAATTCATACTCCAGAATTCTTTGACTCCATCATCATCTGTAAACATAACTCCATCTGAGTAGATTACTGGTTCAGGTTCTTCTACATCAACACCGTCCAAAAGATGAGGCTTAAAAGAATTCATAAGTTCTAGGAATTTTTTGATCAATATCCCTCTAAAAACCTGAGTCTTTACATCTGAGCCCTTAATGATTTGCAGCATTCTTCTGATCATGAAGTAACTTGCACTCTTTAACTTATAGTTTAATTCTTCAATCAACCCAGTAGAATAGATGACATTTACCTTCTTCGAAGAATCGTATTCAGACCGCTCATCAACAACCTTAGTGATTAATTCTGCTTTTATTTCAACTAAGTTGTTGATTGTGGCTCTCTTCACATCCAAACATTCTTTATTTAGCACCCCAGACACAAGCTTTCATTGCTTCATGTTGGGTTTCATGCTTGAATGTGGCTTTGGCCTTTCTGACTTTGCCTTCGTGTATTTCTTAGAGATAGGGATTTTTCTGGATAGTAACTCTTCCCTCACTTCTTCTGAAAGTTACTGTTAATACAGGTTTGACAACAGGTTCAGGCTCCTTGACAGCATACTCCACCTTATCAATCCTGATAATAGCTTTCCTGACAACATCTTATTTGTCAGCTTCAAATCCCATAACCACCTGCTTCAACACCCTTCCTTCAATTTCACCAACTATTTTCTCATCTTCTCCATCTTCACCATCCTTATCACCAGTTCTAGAGGTTCCTGCGCCATCATTGTTATTGTTAGACTTGGAACTACATGCACCTCCATTAGGCTTTTCGTTATCATCACCATCATCTTTTATGTCTTCATCTTTCTTTTCTGTCTTATTAGATTTCTTCTCTTCAAGCCTCCTTAACTCTTCAACCAACACCCTTATAACTTCAATTCTTTCTTTAGTCACTGGAAGCTGCTTGAAGTAGTTGATGGCTTCTTTCACAGACCTTGGTCTACATAAACTGACCTTGTCAAGATTCATTGATATGTATTTCCCATCTATTGAGCTACTGAACTTAATGCATAGGGGATTGAAAGTTAGTTCAGGTAATTTTTCAACTACCATCCTCTACAAGATTCTCTTTAAATTTTCATTCAGCCCGTATTTATCTGTTTTGATTTTGAGTTTAATGGCTTCAATTACAACTATCTTCTGTCTGGTCAAATATCCCATGCTAATGTACCAACTAAACCACCCTCAGTCCTAACAGAGATCACCCATTTATTGCTCTTTGAAACCATTACAGCAACTCCAACTGTTGACTCCTTCATAACTTCAGAAATTTTTTTAGGATCTCTATATGAGGATTTTTTAAGATCATTAATCCTGTCATTGAAGCTAGAATCCTGAAACACTATGTTCTCATTCTTTTCTACCATCAGCAAAGATGCTTCTTCATCATTCAAGTCCTCCTTCTCCTCAACTATAAAATTATTAGCATCATTCTTGAATAGTTTCTCCTTTCCTTTCTCAGCTACATAAACATGGGCCTTCATAACACCTTCCCTGATCACAATTCCTTTCTCAACCTTATTACTTCCAAGCTTTTCAACCATCTCAGTAGCCACCTTGGACAACAATGCCAATTGGCTCTCCCCCTGAGATGCAACTTGAGTCTCCTTATTACCCCTCTCCTTATCACTTCTCTCCTTATCACTCCTCTCCACCATCTCAGCATCTACAAACACTTCACTATTTTTCTCCCCCTTAGTTGAGTTGGCAGCTGCAGGGATTGCGAAATTTGCCTCAAACTCCTTCAACTTCTCAAAAATAGCCTGAAACCACCCTTCATTCATACATTTCTCAAAGCTGTCCATCTTGGCCACCAACTTCAGTTGATTTCTCCCCACAGTGGCCACTTTCTTTGAAAGGGATTTCAACCTTCCATCAGCTTTTTTAGTTGAAACTTTAGATTTTGGAGCTTGGAGGGTTCTCATACACTCTGGTTTTTTCTGAATGATCTTATCATCCCTCACATACTCACACTCAGGGCCTAGTTCCCCTAAATTTTGGTTCCCTCTTTTATTTCTTGACAATGCTCAATGCCCTCTCCTTTTTCCAGGGTCTTTCCCTGCCTCTCTAATTTTTTTGGCTCACTTCTCTCTTTTCTTTTTCTCTTATTCTTTTTCTCGCCCTCACTCATCCTAGGTGTAAGAGTCTGAGAAGGTATACCTTGCACAATGGGTTTAGAAATTACCTTCAGGATAGTGGAAATAGAAGCCGAGTCAATATCCTGAGAGGCTACAGGCATATGAGAGTTGATGTCTAGATTTGTAGTATTGACGACATCTTTAGTTTCAAAGTTATTGTCAGGATGAGTGACAGTAATTGTAGTATTGGCTACAGGCATATATATATATATATATATATATCAATTCATGCACTTTACAAAATAGATTATTTTTCTCATACAATAACAAGAAACTGAGAATCACACTTGATTATCAAATTGTAGCAAACCATTAATTTAATATATAAATTGGATTAAAAGTTATTTGGTGTTGTTCATTTCACTCCTTAAATCACACCACATACACAAATTACTACTGATTTCAACTAAGAAAGAAAAGTAAAAGAATTTAAAAATATCCATTCACCCCTCCTCTATATATTTTTGAGAAACGTGAAGCCATTGGACTGTAGTTGTTTGCTGAGTTTCGTATCTCATTCTTTTAATATTTCATATTTGATGCAAGAGAAATTTGAAGTACATTTGATTTTGAGAAACTCGTGTTAGGATTAGATTGATACTTGATATTCATGATATTTGTATTTTAAATTATTTGAGATTTTGAGTAGAGATGAATATAATATTTGCCGCGCTTCCACATCTATTTTTCGTTGTTAGTTTCCAATTTTGTAAGATAATAGTTTGAAAAATGGAGGGCTGTTACAATACCACTATATATTATATATGCAAAGTTTTATAATTTTAAATAAAATACTAATTGAAAAATCATATATTTTTAACATCATATTTTCCTTATAATATATTATAAAATTATTTTAAAATATAATACAAACATATAATTTATAATTAGTATTCTGTTGTATTAAGTTTTTTTTTTTTATATATATATAATATACCTGGTTTGGTTTTCATTTCCATTTTGTAATTTTTATGTGATTGTGTGTGTATATATCATTTTTAGTTGGAATTTTAATAGATGTAATTATTTTAATCAAATTTATAATAATTTCTTAACTTTTGGACTCAGAGAACAAACACGTTCTGAATGAAGTAATGACTAATGATTATCTTATTGTATCATTTGATTTGATAATAAATTTTTGTATTTTTTAGAAAATATAATTTTTTTAATTTTCTTACAAAAATACGTTTTTTTTGTACTTTTTAATTTTGTAAAAATAAAATTTTTACAATTTTTATTTTTACAAATATGCAATTTTGTAACTAATGCAACTAAAATCCTCATATAGATACAAAAAATTTATTTTTATTGCATTAAATAAAAATAAATTTTTATTACATTTGATTGCATTTGATTATAAATTATAGATAAAATGGTTACATTTGATTTATTTTTAAGGGTATTTGTACTGTATGCCCGTGGACACACGTTATGTACGATGAGTTTGATTCTTTTTGATTGGTGTGATTTTGTGCGACCAATAAAATTTTGACAATTAAACTTCTAATGTGTGTTCATGGGCACATTAGAGAAAAACAATACTTTAAATTGCAAACTTTATTTTTATAAAAAATTTCAAAAATAGTAAAATGATAAAAAAAATATTTTTGATAAATACCCTAATCCTAAAAATATGTTTAATCCAATTAAGAAAAACCCTATCCTACCCTACCCAATTTTTTTTAAAAACTGGGCTTGGTCCGTTTTCAGTAAGCACCGATATTTTAAAGTGATACCGGGAGTTTATCGGAAGGTGAGAGAGGGTGATAGACAGTAGTTAGAAAATCAAATGGCGTTAGTCGTACACTACTTGTGCTCCTCCTCTATTCCCCTCGCACGTGCGGTCAGGTCACGTGCCTTGACCACACAATCTTCTTCCTCACTTGCCATGGTCAAGAACATTGATTCTAATGTTCTTCTAGGCATGTCCGAACCAGACCTTCAACAACTCGCCCTTAACTTCGGCCAGGTGAAATTATTATGTTTAATAGCTTATTCAAAACTTAAATAGTTTTTTTTATGGGTATTTAATTAAATACATTTTAGTTCCATTCTTCAATTTAGGGATTTCACAGTTTGAACTCTCCAACAATGGAGACGTAGTTTCATCTCCATTAATGTTTATGTGATATTTTATTATTAAAATTATATTTCATTATTAAAGTACGGTAAAGAGAGAAAAAGAGTGTTTATAATAATTTATTATAAAATATAGAATAAATAGAGTGTTCTAGTGATAAAGTAGTGGTACTCACTTTTTTTTAATCATTTTGTTTGTAAATAGCAAAGTTATAGAGGCAAACAGCTGCACCAGCTGTTATACAAGAGGAAGGTTAAACAAATTCAAGATTTTACTCACTGTCAGTACTTTTTTTTTTTTTTTTTTATCTTCTCTTAATCTAATTAACGTTTTGATTATTATTTCTGCAGATTAAACTTTTGTGCTGTTTATTTTATGATTATTTGTTTTGTTTTGTTTCTGCGGAGGATATTAGTGCCTTTGCCATTCAGAAATGATCTTGAAGAAGCTGGTTGGAAGGTTGGGAGGTCGCCTATTTATAAAGCTGTCACAGCAGCTGATGGCACTATCAAAGTATTTTATTGATCACTTCTACCCAGTTCTATTCATAAATACATTTTGCTACACTATGATTTATCATTTTTTACATCAGATTACTGAATTGCTGATTGCCGTACTTTATGCTGCTGTGATAAAAAGTTCCTAACTGGATTTGCCTAGTTTTGCAAGATGCATCAACTAATGAGAGAAAATGTACTAATTCCCTGTTATAACTTATACGTTATTAGTCACAACATTGTATAGTAAGTGGTTGTGCTTGTGCTTGTGCTTGTGCTTGTGCAACTGCAATTGTTTTTAGGTTATTCCCCTTTGTCAGTAAAATTGATAGACTCATTCATAATAACTTAATGTGCTGAAGATGAGAATCATGCCAATAGATATGAAGGATGATATCAACGATTTTACTTATTAGAAGGACGGATTTTGATCAATCCAGATATATTAAACATCTATGTCATGTTCTTTTACCTTTTTAATGTTTTTTTAGTTACTGATTAAGCTGGAAGATGGTCGGCTGGTTGAAACTGTGGGCATCCCAGTGGAAGATAAGAAAGGCTCAGTTCGTCTTACAGCATGTGTCTCCTCACAGGTAATGTGAAAAAGACATGATAGTTGCAAACATATTATCTTCTATATAAATTTAAGGTTCATATTATGCCTCTTGTTTTAACCTACCTTTTGTTTTTTACTTTTATGTTTTCTGCTACATAATGTTTAAATCACGTCGCTAATAATTGCAGGTAGGCTGCCCATTGCGCTGCTCATTTTGTGCTACTGGCAAGGGAGGTTTCTCAAGAAACCTTAAGAGGCATGAAATTGTTGAACAGGTTTATTATACACTTTCAGATTCAGGTTTATCTAGTGGGGTACCCTTAAATGCTTAAGTAGTTATGTCACTATCTGGAACTGCATAATATGAGTTTTCCATTGGCATAATGAAGAAAGTTATTGGGTTAACATCATTAGTCATAGAATTACCAAGTGTTAAAATGTTGTACAATAAAATGATTAAATAAGTGGGTGTAAAGCACTGCAGCGATTTAATTTCAGCATACATTAATGAAATCTAATATATATATATATATATATATATATATTAGAGTTTGGATCTTCTTGTATCCATCTCTTTTTACCAGCTAAAACTCTTTCTAATAAAAAGGTTCCTTTTCTTATATCTAGGTATTGGCAATAGAAGAGCTCTTCAAACGTAGGGTAACAAATGTGGTATTTATGGGAATGGGGGAGCCAATGTTAAACTTGAAAGAAGTTCTTGGAGCTCACCAGTGCCTGAATAAGGTTAGTTGACAACTTTGTTAGCAAACACCAATCATTTACTCTTCTATCTTTTGTGTTGGTGCCAAAACCATTTTACTAAAAGATCAACCAAGTTGCTTCGATATATCAATCCTCCCATGTATGCATTACCATTCTATATATATTAAATACATCAGAACCAACCTTTTAAGAAGCAGTTCATGTTAAAGGGAATTATTTGTAGGTCAAAACTTATTGTTTTAGTTATATAACTAGTTTTTTAATTAATGACTGTCCTCATAAAATTACTGTTTTCCCTTTCGATTTCTTGAAAAATAACATGCAGAGATGCACTTTTTCTCTATAAATTTGATCACTTACACAATTCATGAAAACACTAAAGTTATTAATAAATCTATTTACTCGGAATTGCGTTCAGAGTGTAGGAAAGGAGTTCCAGGACACGAATCCGAGTGTCAAATATAATATTTTTTTTAATAATTTACAGACATCCTTTTGGACATGTCTTTACATCAATATTGAGGCAGCATCTTTTTTTCTTTACTTCAATTTTACTTTTTTTGCGTCCAAAGTTCCATCTTATATGTGGTCTTTCATTTGGTCAAAGTTTCCAATTTCTTGTCAAAGATTTCTATACGAACTAAATCTAGTGTCTTGTGTCTAAGGATCTGACATCAGTAGGGGGCATGATTCGTGTGTATTTAAATTTCTGCAATTGGCCTTTATTAAAAAACAGCCAAGAGTCTGAGTAACATTGCCTTCAAGTTTCATATGGATAATGTAGTCTGGAACAAAGTAAAACAGTCGAGTGATTTCAAATGGGGCCATGGGGAAAAACACCTACCACTCCTTTTTCCTCTTGGTAATAATAGGTCGAGGTTGGAAGTGACGAAGTGTAGGCAGGCGTGTGTGTGTATTTCAAATTCTTGTTACAAACTTGGTAGAAATAAATTGGGGGGTGGGTGGGTGGGGTGATATTAGTATCGCTATTGGATTTGTTTCCGATTTTGTAGACATTGTTAAAAGATTTAACATTTTGAAGATATTGACTAATTCAAGCATGTCATGCTGTTGTTTTTAGCTGAATAAAAAACATGAAGTTGGAACCTTATATTACTTGTTATCTTTTTGTTTGTATTTGTAGGATGTCCAGATAGGCCAAAGGATGATGACAATTTCCACTGTCGGGGTTCCAAACACTATAAAAATGCTGGCTTCTCATAAGCTTCAGTCTACATTAGCTCTAAGGTATATTGTGATTATTATTTGTTTTTCTTTGCATTTAGACAACATGTTGTTTGTCTGTTTTTTGCATAAATGATAAAATATCCTGACTTCAAATTTTGATGAAATTGCTGCTTCATTTTTGTAATTTAGTGCCATATGGCTCTTATGCTGTTGTAATTACCTAACAAATACAACGGGAGTGGAATATATGGGTATACAGAAGTTGGACATGGAATAACGTAAACACGAAAGTAAATAAAATAGATATATTTATTATATATATATATATCCAAATTGCATATAAAATATAATGTTAATATATTTTAAACATTAATTTGTAAAAAAAAACATAAAAATAAAATATTTTTATATATTTAATTATCCAATTACCTAATTGGGGGACGGGTACTACATAATTTATTTACGCTAATTATATATAGGATATAAGTTTAAATTTTAATTTTATTTATTATTTTTTATCTGTACTTTAATTTTCTTTATGTATATATTTGTTTGTATTATTCTAATAATATTTTTTAACATTATTTAATATCACATATAAATATTTAATTATAATATTAACCATTTTATTAGTTATATTTTTATTTTAAAATGCAGAAATATTTATAAAAATATTGTAATATTGTTATTAAAATTTTCTGTTTATATATCTTTTATTTTAATATATATAAGTAGTAATAATATAGGTATAATATTCTTTTTCTCTTTATTTTAAATACTATTTGTTAGCTTCTGTGACCATGTCACATTAAGTCTCCTACCCTAATTTTAATATTAAATAAAATTAATATATATAATATTTATTTTGATAACTATTCCTTTTTCATTTTAAATATTTGTTTGTTAACCGGTGACGACATTGTCAAATTAAGCCCTTATATATTTAATTATATATAAGATATACTACATAAAATTGAGAACTAAATTTACAAAATGAACAATTCGATGCACAACTATAATTGTATGCATAAATGTTAAATTTATAAAATGGTTCATTTGAAGCTCGTTCAAACTTAGAATCAAGCATTAAAGTGAGATTTTATTTAAGCACCAAACGTATATTTAGTGTCATAATATAGCAATTACGGTAGCCATCTTAGAGTCAGTGTTGGATATGGTCTAAGAGCTGTTATTTTATAAATATTGTGTATTATTTATTTATCGGGAATTATATTATGTTCGTTTCCATGTTTTCAATGTTTAAAGATTGTCATATGTTTTGTCTCACATTTTGACAATTTTCACCTCTTCCGTCGTTTGGCCCTAAGCCTTCATGCTCCAAACCAGAAACTAAGAGAACAAATTGTGCCTAGTGCCAAGTCATATCCTCTTAATGCAATTATGAAGGATTGCAGAGACTACTTTCTGGAAACAAGTCGACGGGTTTCGTTTGAGTACACGCTTCTAGGTATTGTACCTTTCCCTGCAAACACTTACCATCCTCATTTCCTTAATATGGTCTAACCTTGTACTATAACATTGATTCTTTTTAATACAGCCGGGGTTAATGATGCAGTGGAGCATGCAAAGGAACTAGCAGAACTACTCAATGAATGGGGTCGTGGTCATCACGTGAACTTAATTCCTTTCAATCCAGTAGAAGGCACTGAGTATCGACGCCCATACAGAAAAGCCGTAAGCTACTCTATTTCCTCTTTGGATGCATAAGCGATGATATAGAGGCATCTCCTGTCCTTTTATAAGTTATAATATAGAGGCATTTCTTTTGTCCTTTCATAATGTATAGTTCGTATATACGATTATAAAATATGTTAGAAGATTATTACACCCTCAATACTCGGTCAGGAATGCATAAGCTATTAGTTAGTTAAAGCTAGACTGGAACTACTATTTATCTTCATACTTGTAGCCCTTGCCATTGTCGATTTAAACCATTGTCTGTGTTCTCTTACTTTGATTCATATAGTCCTCTCAATAAAAAGTTGACATGCCCATTTATTTGAAAGGTCATTCAAAATCTGGTGCAGCTCATGCAACCTTCATGCAGTTGCATGATAGCATTATCATCGTCAATAAGGGTTGACTTCAAATTTATACAGTCACTTTTTAAAATATTGATGTTCCGGTAAAAGTCTAACCAACTTGACTATGAACTCTATGATCAGTTTATTTTTTTGCTATATTTCGTGCATGTCTTAGTTTATGTTATTACCACTAGTTTAATTTCACATATAGTGTTAAAACTTTTTCAATGTTCTGGTGAAGTTCTGAAAGTTTCATTAAGGGAAATTCTCTATGGTACCATTATAGAATTGACTTTTGCCAATGGTACTATTACATTATTAACTACTATTCATGGTACCCTCCTAGTATTTTTTTTTTACTTGCTATAGGCTTCTGTTAGACCAAACGTTATAAAAACATTAATGTACACCTTATAGGCTTCCCTCCTAACTTTAAATTGAAATTTGGTGCCATTTTTCTCCATACTGAACTATGTACAGTGACAAACTATAATTAAGACACCTATAACAAAATACCATCCATTAAAAATAACATTGAAGTACCCAGAATTCAACATAGAAAAGCACCAATAATTCAACTTACAAAAGGCAAATTATCTGTGGTGACAAAAACATTAGTTCTGGTCTACAAAAGAATTAATAAAAGTGACAAAAGCATATAATCAAGTTTTCAGTCCTGGTGCTGGGATTGAGAAGTAGTAACAGTAGATGGTTGTGATGCACTCCTTGAGGCTGCCTTAGCCGCATTTGATTGATATCGAATCCTTGGATTCTGGACTAACATACATTCAGTTGCCTTGGGTTCTTTTCCAGTAGGATCTCCCTTACATGTTCTTGCATTGTGGCCAAAATAACCACAATTTTTACATATAACAGTCTTGCTTTTTTTGCCTTTCTGTTGTGAACCTTCCTCTCTCCTCCTATTTCTACTTGGTCTACCAAGTCCCGTTTCATTGTTGGTGGCGTGATAGATAGGGTTTATGCTAAAACTGTAGGTCTGCTTGTAGGTTCTAACCGAGTACAAAGAACTGACCATTTTTTGTGGATCTATCTTGGCATGGAGCATAGCTCTAACAACATGTTTACGAGGAATCCCAAAAAGCTGTCATGCTCCACATGAACACAGTTTATTATTCAGAGATAATGGAAAATATGATTTACCTTCATGTATCTCATATTTACTAGGTTTGGACAGGTAAGCTTTACAACTGATGGTTCCTTTGTTAATTTCTTTAAGAGCTTTAACAATTTTCGGGCATATACATCATCATTCCAGGTCATTGCATTTTGAAGCTTTGTTGCTATGCTGACCATGCAAACTCTCCTAATTCCTGCACAAAATGGTGTAGATTTTAATTAGTAACAATTAATGGTTGTAATGTAGAATAATATTTGATATGGAGTTTACTTAAAGTCAATACTCGCCTAGTTCTGTCAACTCCCCGGGTGGAATCAAAACTCTGAACTTACAAACATTTGGATCAAATTTGTGTTTGCTCCAAGTACGTGAATCACCTAAGTTAGCAAACCATGTCATCACCTTATCACCTCTGCTTCTTTTAACCTCTCCAGTGCCTTTCTAAAAGTGAATATTGATGTGGCATTGCATATCATTTTTATTTCCAGGAATCTTTCAAACATGGTCATAAGACATAGCTAAAGGCAGGGTAATGATAATCAAGCCTCAATCTGATTCTTAGCTTCTTTCGTCTGGCCGTGGGCTTCCAAACACGTCGCCCACTATCGTCACTCGCTAAAATCCTAAGCTGACTGTATGACCTTTGGGATATAACTCGGGGTCTTTTTGTGTGTGTGTATATATATATATATATATATATATATAGCTTTAAATATTTCTTTAATAATGTTGTATTAAATATAGTTTCCAGTTTCTTATATATAACGTTTGTTTAATGTTTTTACTAATGGAGGTGTACAATAAATCGTTGGGAGGATACCATGAATAAAAGTCAATAATGTAATCCCATTGACAAAAACCAAATCTATAGTACTATAGAGAATTTCCCTTTCTTTAGCATTGGTCTAATGTCTTCTCTGAGAAGTTTAACATGGATCCTAGTGATAGATTTATTTCCTGGTATCGATCCGATTTTGTATCAAAGTATTGTCGTACGTGTGTATAAGTATATACAACTCCCACATGTTTATATGTTTGACTCATGTTTTGTATACATTTTTAATTATTCTTCAACTACACTATAAAGAATTAGATTCTTATTTTTGTGGCAGGTGCTTGCATTCACTGCTGTTTTAGAATCTCGAAAAATAACTACTAGTGTACGCCAAACACGAGGTCTAGATGCAAACGCAGCCTGCGGACAACTAAGAAATGAGTTCCAGAAGCGTCCAGTTTTACCAAGCTCAAATGATGTGAAACCACAATTAGAAATCCCCATTGCTTGTTGACGCTACAGTACTGGTTGGATATGAATTCCTAATTAAGTTTTATATCATATACTTCAGCAATCTCTTATAGTATTGTACTTCCTGTTAGTACAGGTGTTCTTAGTGTGAGTGATGTAGAGACAATATATTATAGTTTTTGGAAACATTATTTATGATATTATATTTTTTTGAGTATTCAATATAATTGGCATGCCTTTATTTATGACTGTTAGTATAAAAAATAAATGTCTTTGGAATTATGATACAAATTATATGTAGTTTTAAATATGTGACTTAAACATGAGATAATATAATTTAAGAGTATTAACATCCCAAGTTATGAGGTATATCAAATAGATAAAATAAATTCAAATTCTCTCAATTAAATTTTACTAAAATTCAACAAAATGTTACAATTCTTCAAAATTCAACAAATTACTATGTATAAATTAAAATAAAAGTGAATTATCCGAATTTGAATTAAAAAAATTATAAAAAACTAAAAAAATATTCAAATTTTAATAAAATGTGAGAAAATAAATAATATTCGTTCTCTTCAAGTAACCCGCCTAATTATGATTATCAGCTTACGGAAATAAAGACTGATAGTGAATAAAAAACTCGCTTTAAAAATAAATGCACAATGTGTACCACCGTTAGAAGGGAGTTAACGGGGATTAAATTGATGGAAAGTGGTTTCATTAGTATTAATGAAAAATAAGTTGCAATCACTTAGTTTTAATGGAAAACAAGTTACAATGTTTGAATTTTGACCATGAACATAAACCAACAATGCATAATATATGTCTTGTTTAAGAAAATAAAAAATCTAAAAAAAAAGCAAATACAACAAGTCACATACGAATTATTTAATGAGTATAAGGATTTATATTCACCTACTAGTGTGTCTATTATCGAGTCAAACAGTTAAAGTGAAGCTAAAAGTTGTGATGCTAAATCCATGAAAAGTAGTATCCTAGATAAAGCAGGAAGTTCCAAACATCAGCAGGGTCAAGGGGAAAATATACGAGTACTAGGCCTGAACTGGAACGATATTTGAATGAAGAAGGGGGGTGATATCTTAGCAATGCCTAGATTTCCTGTACTTTCACGCATGGCACGTGATATCTTAGCAATGCCGGTATCTACAGTTGCTTCAGAAGCAGCATTTAGTACAGGAGGAAGAACCCTTGATCAATTTAGAAGCTCTCTAACTCCTAAGGTCATATATTTATATCAATATCTGTTAAGTAAATATATATTTCGCTTCTTCAATTGGTATATTTATATGTATGAATTTGGTTTTTAAATCAAAGGTGGTGCAAGGTCTTATTTGTGGCCAAGATTGGTTTCGAGCAACGTTAAAGAATGATAGAGAAAGAGTCATAAATGTTGAGGAATCGTTAAAAGAGCTAGAAGACTTGGAAGATGGTATAAATATAATATATTGATATGATATATAGTAAAGTATTAGTTGTAACATTTGTTCTTATTTGATCATTTCTCTTATTTAATTGCACAGATCTTCAAAAATCTGGAGCTAATGAGTCCACGATATATGTCATAGACGAATATGAAGGCATGTAGGCGATACGGTCAATACAGGTACTTATTTAAATCTTACTTCATTACTAAATATCGGCTTTTAGTCTTTGATCTTATTCTGGGCATTTGTTTATCAGCTGTGTAATTTTAGTTCTAGTTTACCTTGTTCACTGACTTCCTAACCAGTTGTTTATCAGCTGTGTAGTGTTACTAACTAATATAGTATGAAGCAACATTTATTGAAGATTTTTTATTGCATACTCTTTTCACCTGACACTCTCTTTTGAAATTTCAGGTTTACTAGCTTGAAGCTTGCGAGTTGTGAGCAACTAGTCAATTTGTGGCTGCTACAATTTTACTGAAAGTCTGAAACAAGTAAAGTTGCCAAGGACAACAAGGGAATGAAGCCATCGGTTTCTTCTGTGTTTAGTTCTAGTTATATTATTAATCATATCGAAATAAATTTACATGTTTTTTAGTGATAAATATTGAAAGTGTATTTTGTTCTTTCAGTGGTATAGTTCACTGGTGTTTTCAACGGCGTACTTGAATTGTTATTGATCTTTTAGTTGGGGTTTAGTGTTAAGGTTGTTGGGGTTTAGTGTTAAGGTTTTTAGTTTGGTAAACGAGGGTGACACCTCGTCAAAATATATTAATTAAAAAATGAGTACAAAAGAATTTTGAGAGAACTGCTTTTCCAAAAAAACATTCTCATTAAACACACTTTTGCAAAACCAAAATAAAAAACTATCTCTAAATGCAATAGAAATCCTACTAAAAATGAAAAAGTAAACAGCCCCTTTATTTATGAGCAACCTGTTTTAAACAACATATCACAATCACCACTCATGCAATAGTATTCTCTAAGAAAGCTAACTACGAAGCAGAATATATGTTTAAGTGCAGAACATGAGTGGCTTTGTTAGAGAATACTATGTTAGTTTTTCAAACTCTCTGTGGAAACATAATAAAGCCTTGCAGAAAATAAGATGGTAAAGTCTTCCTGGAATAAAAGGTGACTGTCACTACAGGTGGGTGTGCATGTCTACAGAAATAAATGATAGCAGCTATCATAATTGAATAGTTGAATACACATCCTGGAATTAAGGTAGACAGCATGTTATATAATCTGTAATAGTCAAATACGTGTGTATTTAAGGCAAAGGTATTAACACCAGCTGAGCATTGTAAAATGGAATTATGAAGAATACATGCATGAAGACAAGGATTACTCTGAATGTCAAAGCTTCTGGATGGTATGAAACCTGGACCAGTGAATAGGAATTCAAAATAAGGTGGCTTCATTAAATAAATAGCTGGACAGTGATCATCAGTGACACAATCATTTGTTGGCCTATATATAGGACATAGAAGCTGATTCATTTAGTTGTACCGTGAGTAGTTTTGTAAACACCGAGTGAAAAAGAGCTGAAGCTCAGAAGCAAAAAATAGAAGAAGGGTGTAGCCTTAGTTATATGTATTAAAAAAGTGTCTTGTATTTGTGTGATAATAAATTGTAGTATTTGTTTTATCAATTCAGTTGCATACTGTACTTTTGTGTTTGAGTAAAACTTATAGCAAAAAGGCCCATACACGTTTCCAACAAGTGACATCAGAGCTAAGGTTCTGTCCGAGGAAAAATGGCAAATATGATACAACCGCAAATCCCGAAATTGACGGCAACAAATTACGGGAACTAGAGCATCCAAATGAAAGTGTTGCTCGGTTCTTACGATAACTGGGATATTGTCGAAAGTGGGTATAGCAAGCCCGTGGATGTAGCCGCTGAAGCAGTTCTTCCGAATGCCGAGAAGACGGCGTTAAAAGAGTCTCGTAAAAAAGACAAAAAGGCGTTATTTACAATTTTTCAAGGTGTTGATGAATCCACCTTTGAAAAAATTTCAGAAGCAAAAACAGCAAAAGATGCGTGGGAGATTCTGCAGAAATCTTTCCAAGGTGTCGAGAAAGTAAAAAAGGTGCGGCTCCAAGTGCTACGTGGGGAGTTCGAAAATATCAAGATGAAAAGCTCAGAGAATATCGGTGAATATGTTACTCGTTTGAAAACGGTAACAAACGAAATGAAAAGAAATGGTGAAAGTCTCGATGATGTTCGGGTCATGGAAAAATTACTCCATTCGTTGACAAGAAAATTTGATTATATTGTTACATCTATTGAAGAGTCAAAAGATTTGTCCACAATTACAATTGATGAACTTGTGGGTTCTCTTCAAGCCCATGAACAACGAATGAATCAGTATGATGATACGAGCCATTTGGAAAAGGCGTTGCAGAGCAAAGTGTCCATCGGTGAAAATATAAGCAGTAGCAGTTTTTCACGTGGTAGAGGTGGCTATAGAGGTGGCTACCGAGGAGGACGAGGACGAGGAAGACAACCGTTCAATAGAGCCCAGAAAAATGAAGGCTATCAGTCAGCTGGTCGTGGCCAAAATTTCAGAGGCTGAGAAAGAGGCAATTTTTAACAAAGAGGTGATAAGTCTCAATTTCAGTGTTATAATTGTAATAAGTATGTCCATTTAAGTTTTGAGTGTAGATCCCCGAAGGTGGAAGAAAGCAGTCATTTTGCAGCAGCAAAAGAAGACAAAGATGTGGGTTCTGTTATATTTCTCACATACAAAGGAGACAAAGAAGGCATGATTCAGGTGCCAGCAATCATATGTGTGGTCACAAGGAATTATTTACGGAGATAGACCACACTGTCAACGGGGAGGTTACTTTTGGTGACTCATCAAAAATTCCGGTGAAAGGTAAAGGTACAATTTCGATTGTATTAAAAAATGGTGAGAAGAAATATATCAATGATGTGTATTATATACCTGCTTTGAAAAATAACATCATTAGTCTTGGCCAACTCGTGGAGAAAGGATATAATATACAAATGCAGGATAATTCCCTCATTATCAGAAATCAAGTTCGGGAATTAATTGCTAACGTTGAGATGTCATAGAATCGTCTATTCACTCTTGATATGCAGACAAAGGTGCAGAAGTGCTTAAAGTCGGTCATTAAAAATGATTCGTGGTTATGGCATTTGAGATTTGGTCATCTTGGATTTTCTGGCTTGAAATTATTATCAAAGACAAAGATGGTGGAAGGTTTGCCAGCAATCACTGAACAAAATCAGTTGTGTGAAGCGTGTGTTAAAGGGAAGCAACATCGACAAAGTTTTCCTGTTGGAAAATCATGGAGAGCCAGGAGGCCGTTAGAGATTGTTCACACTGATATTGCTGGTCCATTTGATATTGCATCACTTGGCGGAAACAGGTATTACCTAACATTTATTGATGATTTTAGCAGGAAAAGTTGGGTGTATATTCTGAAAGAAAAATCAGAGGCTCTTGATAAATTCAAGGAGTTCAAAGCAATGGCGGAGAAGCAAAGTGGTCATTATTTGAAGGTATTGCGATCAGATAGAGGAGGCGAGTACACTTCAAATTTATTCAAAACTTTTTGCAGAGCACATGGGATCAATCATCAGTTAACAACTGCATACACTCTTCAACAAAATGGCGTTGCAGAAAGAAAGAATCGCACTATTCTTGACATGGCAAGGAGCATGGTGAAAGCAAAGCACATGCCAAGAACCTTTTGGGCTGAAGCCGTATTATGTGCAGTTTATTTGCTGAATCGTTGTCCAACAAAAAGTGTTAGAAATAAAACTCCAAATGAAGCATGGAGTGGTAGAAAACCATCAGTTGGACATCTCAGAATTTTTGGGTGTATTGCATATGCATATGTTCCTGATCAGAAAAAAAAGAAGCTGGATGGTAAAGGTGAGAAATGCATTTTTACCGGATATGACAAAAGGAGCAAGGCCTACAGACTCTATAATCCACTGACAAATAATTTAATCATTTCTCGAGATGTTGAATTTGATGAATCAGATTACTGGAGATGGAGCGAAGAAGAAAAAAAGGTTGCAGGTCTATTCTTTAATAATGATGATAATGGTGATGACTCCGATATTGAAAATGATGAAGATGAAGATCCAACTCCTCCACAAAGTCCAACTCAACAAATTCCTGTCTCGACACCATCGAGTTCAGGAAGCAGCAGTAGCAACAATTCAGGGGGAGAACCCAGAAAAATGCGGAGTCTGAATGACATCTATAATGCAACAAATCCGGTACAAACCACATTTGATTATTCATTATTTTGCTTAATGGCGGAATGTGATCCAGTGACATTTGAGGAAGCTTCTAAAGAAAACAAATGGAACAAAGCCATGGATGAAGGAATTGGTGCAATCAAGAAGAATGATACTTGGGAGCTCGTAGATCTTCCAAAAGGACACAAAACAATTGGTGTCAAATGGGTCTACAAAACAAAGACCAATCAAGAAGGAAAAGTTGAAAAGTACAAGGCAAGACTAGTTGCTAAAGGCTACAAGCAGATATATGGGATTGACTATGATGAGGTATTTGCTCCAGTTACAAGGGTTGATACCATAAGACTTCTTACAACAATTGCAGCTCAAAATCAGTGGAAGATTTATCAGATGGATGTGAAGTCAGCATTTCTAAATGGTTATCTCGAAGAAGAAGTCTACATTGAGCAACCTCCGGGATATGTTCAAGAAGGTCAAGAAGAGAAAGTCTACAGGCTAAAGAAAGCACTATACGGGTTGAAGCAAGCCCTGCGAGCATGGAACACTAGGGTTGATGAATATTTTCAGAAGCATGATTTTGTGAAGAGTCCGTACGAGCATGCACTCTACATAAAAACAAATTCAAAGGGAAATATTATGATCATGTGCTTATACGTGGATGACATGATTTTTACTGGCAACAACCCTGGTATGTTTGATGATTTTAAGAAAGTTATGACTAATGAATTTGAGATGACAGATATTGGTCAAATGTTGTACTTTCTTGGAGTTGAGATGAAGCAAAGC
The DNA here is from genome assembly GCA_028671895.1 of Oenanthe sinensis. Classification (NCBI taxonomy): domain Eukaryota; kingdom Viridiplantae; phylum Streptophyta; class Magnoliopsida; order Apiales; family Apiaceae; genus Oenanthe; species Oenanthe sinensis. Next base: position 21,590,080 of record JAPMAC010000231.1, read on the forward strand.
AAATATAGGATTTTTATGTCACAGAAAAAATATGCTGAGCAAATCCTTAAAAAATTCAGAATGGAAGAATGCAAGCCAGTGAGTACGCCAGCAGAAGCAAGCATAAAGCTCGGTGTTGATTCAACAAGAGAGTCGGTAAATCCGACATTGTTCAAAAGTTTGGTTGGAAGTCTAAGGTACCTAACTTCCACTCATCCCGGTATTATGTATGCAGTGAGACTGGTTAGTAGGTACATGGAAAAGCCGAAGCAAGGTCATTTCATGGCAGCTAAAAGAATTTTGAGATATATTAAAGGTACAATTAATCATGGTTTATTTTACACACATTCTCAAGATTCAAAATTAGTTGGCTATTCAGACAGTGATTATGATGGTGATTTGGATGACGGGAAAAACACTTCAGGATATGCTTTTCATATCGGTTCGGCAATATTTTCATGGTCATCGAAAAAGCAATAGATAGTTGCTCTCTCAACATGTGAAGCAGAATACATCGCAGCAGCAACGTGTGCATGTCAAGCTATGTGGCTAGGCTACATATTAGGCGAGTTAAAACTTGCAAAGGAAGATCCGATTACTATTTACGTGGATAATAAATCTACTATTTCACTCGCAAAAAATCCGGTGTCCCACAGTAGAAGCAAGCACATCAACATAAAATATCATTTTATTCGAGAACAGGTGAATGACAAAATTGTGGAATTGGTGCACTGCAGGACTGAAAAAAATTTAGCGGATATTTTTACGAAGCCGTTGAACCCAGATGTGTTTCAGAAAATGAAAAAGAAGCTCGGAATGCAAAGTCGAGTTTGAGGGGGAGTGTTAGTTTTTTGAACTCTCTGTGGAAACATAATAAAGCCTTCCAGAAAATAAGATGGTAAAGTCATCCTGGAATAAAAGGTGACTGTCACTACAGGTGGGTGTGCATGTCTACAGAAATCAATGATAGCAGATATCATAATTGAATAGTTGAATACACATCCTGGAATTAAGGTAAGCAGCATGTTATATAATCTGTAATAGTCAAATACGTGTGTATTTAAGGCAAAGGTATTAACACCAGTTGAGCATTGTAAAATAGAATTATGAAGAATACATGCATGAAGACAAGGATTACTCTGAATGTCAAAGCTTCTGGATGGTATGAAACCTGGGCCAGTGAATAGGAATTCAAAATAAGGTGACTTCATTAAATAAATAGCTGGACAGTGATCAGCAGTGACACAATCATTTGTTGGCCTATATATAGGACATAGAAGCTGATTCATTTAGTTGTACCGTGAGTAGTTTTGTAAACACCGAGTGAAAAAGAGCTGAAGCTCAGAAGCAAAAAATAGAAGAAGGGTGTAGCCTTAGTTATATGTATTAAAAAAGTGTCTTGTATTTGTGTGATAATAAATTGTAGTATTTGTTTTATCAATTCAGTTACATACTGTACTTTTGTGTTTGAGTAAAACTTATAGCAAAAAGGCCCATACACGTTTCCAACATAATATTGCAACAAATTCATATAACACAACTGATACCAAGAAAGGAATCAAATTTGATCCAGTGTCGCCTCTAGTTTCAGTATTCTTAACAATAAAAACTCAAATACAAATTATTAAGATATAGAAAATGATAGTATGTGTAATAAAACAGCCATAATGTTCCCTTCTATATCTATACAAGTGGCGTGATCTTCCATCAGATTTAATAAGGTTAATCATGAAAAAACTCAACTATCAAGAACGAATTTTTTACGTGCTGTTTGCAAGAATTGGAACAGTATTCGACATTCGACAAGTGATTTAATTCACGACATGCCATTAAGATCTGTTGTGCTTATACTAATGAAAACATCAGACAATAGCTTCAGAAATTTCTTCAATTTCCTAATTTTCTGGATAAAGGACAAAACAAAACAGACAGTTAAAGCTTTATTAGAGAATATCCCCATTCAAAACTATATCACTGGGGACACGATGTGCACAGACCTAACGAAAGCATGTTTACATACTTCATGACTATGGCTCAAAGACTTGGAAACATGGAGGCTGAATTCTACTGGGTTTGTAAAAGTATAGTGCTGAGAAATCAGGTCTACTACGACATCTTAGAATATTCGTATAAAATAATTGAGGATTTGTCTAAGAAAGGACACATGCTCGATCTCCATGCTGTTTAAGAATATGATTGATATATATTTCTTCCCGGAAAAAAGGACAGATGCCGTCACTGCTGTTATATTTATGATTACTTCACCAAAGACAAAGCTGCCAATTAATGGTATGATAATGGCTTTAAAAAAAATCGGTGGACAAAATAATCCAAAAACAAAATTTGATGCATTAGATGGTTCGCCTATTTGCAGTGCTCAGCTTCCAAATGGAGACAACCATTATCAACCCGATGGATATCCAGTACACCCGGACCAGATGGATGCCTTCAATGCAAAGTTGCACTGCTAATGGGATGCCTTTCAGCTTATCTTACTGAATCCAATGACTTCTACCTAGATTTATTTTAAATATCAAGAACATTAACAGGGTAATTAGTTTTTCATAAAACTTGATTTGCTTTCTCATGTTTGTTCTTTATTTTTTAAAAATCAGATTTCTACATATTGTATGCACTATTTACATGTTTCCATCAATCTACATGAAGTTTTTATGCAGCTGTTTGCTTTTTCCGCATATGTTATCCTCTAAATTTTGGGTTTCCCAAAATATTTTTTTACACTCTTTTTGCAGATGTTATCCAGAGCATAATATTTTTTATACTCTCTGCAAAATTCAAATTATAGATACTTACTGCGCTTCCTCAGGTCTCTTCTTTATTTTTTTAAATCAGACTTCTACGCACTACTTACATGTTTCCATCAATCTGCATGCATTTTTTATGCAGCAATATTTTTTTCTGCATAGCAACTCTAAAAATTTAGAGTTTTTTAAAGTATTTTCAAATGACATGAATTGCATTGTAATTTCAAATTCTCAAATTTATGCAAGTATTTAAATGTATTCAAATTCATTTGGTTATCCAACCATGTCATTTGACTAATTCCAAAATTTCGAATGAAATTCAAACAGATATATAACTTTTAAAGGAGTGTAATATTAAGACTTGCAAGAATGGATCTCAGCATATAAATGGAGCCTTTTGCTAATATTAACATTAACAAATGCGTTTATATAGTAGCTCTTTATCCCCCATTTAATGAGTAACAATTACAAAAAAATAAAGCATTAACATGCTGGCACCTTCAGGAGCACAAAGTAAACAACTTAATGCTAACAGATATAAGCTTTACTATAGTTTACCTAATTCTACGTGGCACCACCAACAATGTTCATGTTGGGTCAATCAAATCATGATACTGCATTTTATGATATGAAAACAAACGAGTTTGAATAGAAAATTAATCTTAATCGCTATGGTGCAAGCGATTCAAATCTACGTCTTCTACTGTATTCCTGTATTCACCTTGAGCGAAGTGTGACCTTCGATCCTCCCAAGATTGCCTCCCTTCTAGCTTTGAGATCTTGAAACCCTAGTTCTTGGTTGCCTCCCTGAACGGTTGCTCACAAAAATCCTAGTTTCCAACTCCCTTAGCTAGAAGAGAATAAGATGAATATATAAGCTACAGTAGGAATCCTGGATAATTAGGCCGGGTCTTTCAATGACATTCTGGGTCAAGCCCAATGTCATTAAATATTAATTCAATCCACTAAAGAATTAATATTTGCACTACATCTCATAATGCTGTAATTTAATTATTTAATTCGGCTCTAATATTATTTGCTTATTAAATTCCCCATGTTTAAGATATCGAATGTCCATTAATTAAATTAATTTCTGACAAGTAATTTAATCAATATCTTTTATCCTTGATCATCCACTCAACCTTATAATAATGCAAGAACAAATCTTCTTGCAGGACTAAAGCATAATTATCTTTATGAACTTTCAAGAGGACATCATTACCCGAATATTTTCGGACACGGTTTCCTTTTATGGTCAATATCCCACTCTGTATTCAATGACATTGTCCAAAACATAAGATTGTGATTAACAATAAATCACATCACATATGAATCAAAACATGTGCATTGCATACAAGTGTCAATCACTCTATCCAGATTAAGAAACTAAGTAATAATAATATTATAAAATCTTAGTTCTTATTTATTGTCAGAATAGAAGAACAATTCTAATATTTTAATCCCGTTCAATATACACAAAGCATACAAATATTATTCAATAATCAAGATAGATTATTTCCAAATAATACTTCAGTCATTCTAGTGGTTTGTTTAACTCCACTTAAATTGTGAACATTTATTATATTATATATAGACACTAACAATCTAATCTTCTGTTATCCCATTTGATACTAGATTATCCACAATATATAATATACAAACAATGTTAAAATATGCATTCCAGATTCTCAATCAAAAAAGACAATGTCATATATAATTCAAACGAATAGGTCAGTATACTCCCTAACAATCTCCCACTTATATTCAAGCTATTCTTTGAGTATATCAGTGTTTTATTACAAGCAATCCACTACCAATTAAAAACTACTATGTGACTATACATCTGACTCCTATCGCCTCACCGTTCTGCTCAAAAGACATAGCTGGTAAGCTCTTTGTGAAAGGATCTGTCCCTTTGTCCTTTGATGTATAAGGTGTTACTTACGCTCGATGTGTTTTGTTGCCTTATCCATAGGGACACAAATTAACAAAAATATTAATTTAATATCTATAAAAGAGCCCGATTCAAGTTTTAGCAAATCGTCGTGTACTACCCCCTTTGAGGATTATTTAGAATCCAACTTTTTTTATATCAGCTCCGTTTGAGGTCCAGACTCCAGCATATATGGTCAAATTCTAATTCTAATATCCATAGGGACTCAAATATACCAAAATATAAATTTAATATCCATAAAAGACCCCGATTCAAGTTTTAGCAAATTCCCGTGTATTACCCCCTTTGAGGATTATTCAAAATCCATCTTTTTCTATATCAGCTCCGTTTGAGGTCCGAACTCTAGCATATATGGTCAAATTCTAATTCTAATATCCATAGGTACACAAATATACCAAAATATAAATTTAATATCCATAAAATAGTCTGACTCAAGTTTTGGCAAATTCTCGTATACTATCCCCTTTGAGGATTATTCAAAATCCAGCTTTTTTTATATCAGCTCCGTTTAAGTTCTAGACTACAGCATATACGGTCAAATTCAAATTCTAATATCCATAAAGACACAAATATACCAAAATATAAATTTAATATCCATAAAAGACCCCGATTTAGGTTTTAGCAAATTTTCGTGTACTACCCCCTTTGAGGATTATTTAAAATCTAACTTTTTTTATATCAGCTCCGTTTGAGGCCATGACTCCAACATATATGGTCAAATTCTAATTCTAATAACCATAGGGACACAAATATACCAAAATATAAATTTAATATCCATAAAAGACCCTGATTCAAGTTTTAGCAAATCCTCGTGTACTACCCACTTTGAGGATTATTCAAAATTCAGCTTTTTTATATCAACTCCGTTTGAGGTCCGAACTCTAGCATATATGGTTAAATTCTAATTCTAATATCCATAGGGACACAAATATACCAAAATATATATTTAATATGCATAAAAGACCCTGATTAAAGTTTTAGCTAATTTTCGTGTACTACTCCCTTTGAGGATTATTCAAAATCCAACTTTTTTATATCAGCTCTGTTTGAGGTCCAGACTCCAACATATATGGTCAAATTCTAATTCTAATATCAATAGGGACACAAATATACCAAAATATAAATTTAATATCCAAACAAGACCATGATTCAAGTTTTAGCAAATCTTCGTATATTACCCCCTTTGAGGATTATTCAAAATCCAAGTTTTTTTTATATAAGCTCCGTTTGAGGTCCGGACTTCAGCATATATGGTCAAATTCTAATTCTAATATCCATAGGGACACAAATATATAAAAATATCAATTTAATATCCATTAAAGACCCCGACTTAAGTTTTGGTAAATCCTCGTGTACTACCCCCTTTGAGTATTTTTCAAAATTTAGCTTTTTTATATCAACTTTGTTTGAGGCCCGACCTCCACCATATATGGTCAAATTCTAATTCTAATATCCATAGGGACATAAATTAACAAAAATATTAATTTAATATCTATAAAAGAGCTTGATTCAAGTTTTAGCAAATCTTCGTGTACTACCCCTTTTGAAGATTATTTAAAATCCAGCTTTTTTATATCTGCTCCGTTTGAGGTCCAGACTCCAGCATATATGGTCAAATTCTAATTCTAATATCCATAGGGACTAAAATATACTAAAATATAAATTTAATATCCATAAAAGACCCCGATTCATGTTTTAGCAAATCCTCGTGAACTACCCCCTTTGAGGATTATTCAAAATCCAAGTTTTTTTTATATCAGCTCCGTTTGAGGTCCGAACTCCATCATATATGATCAAATTCTAATTCTAATATCCATAGGGACACAAATATATAAAAATATCAATTTAATATCCATTAAAGACCTCGACTTAAGTTTTAGTAAATCCTCGTGTACTACCCCCTTTGAGTATTTTTCAAAATTCGCCTTTTTTATATCAACTCTGTTTGAGGCCCGAACTCCATCATATATGGTCAAATTCTAATTCTAATATCCATAGGGACATAAATTAACAAAAATATTAATTTAATATCCATAAAAGAGCCCGATTCAAGTTTTAGCAAATCTTCGTGTACTACCCCTTTTGAAGATTAGTTAAAATCCAGCTTTTTTATATCAACTCCGTTTGAGGTCCCGACTCCAGCATATATGGTCAAATTCTAATTTTAATATCCATAGGGACTCAAATATACCAAAATATAAATTTAATATCCACAAAAGACCCCGATTCAAGTTTTAGCAAATTCCCGTGTATTACCCCCTTTGAGGATTATTCAAAATCCATCTTTTTTTATATCAGCTCCGTTTGAGGTCCGAACTCCAGCATATATGGTCAAATTCTAATTCTAATATCCATAGGGACACAAATATACCAAAATATAAATTTAATATCCATAAAATACTCCGACTCAAGTTTTGGCAAATTCTCGTGTACTATCCCCTTTGAGGATTATTCAAAATCCAGCTTTTTTATATCAGCTCCGTTTGAGGTCCGGACTACAGCATATACGGTCAAATTCCAGTTCTAATATCCAAAGAGACACAAATATACCAAGATATAAATTTAATATCCATAAAAGACCCCGATTCAAGTTTTAGTAAATCCTCGTGTACTACCCCCTTTGAGGATTATTCAAAATTCATCTTTTTTATATCAGCTCCGTTTGATGTCCAGACTCCAGCATATATGGTCAAATTCAAATTCTAATTGTTAGGAATATATTCATTTGATGATGTACAAAATACTAGAACAGGGTCTAGATTAGTTTATCTGTAATAAGTCTTTCTAGTCTCTGAAATGTATAATCAGAGTCTAGATAGTCAACATTCTTGTTACTTGTACTTAGAAGAATTTCTGTAGAAAGTGAAACAGGCATTTTGGTTTTCAAAGGAAACGGACATGGTAACATTTATGAAGCTAGCTTGGAGGATTGCATACACAGTGAAGTCACATGTCTATATAGCAAGGCCTCAACTGAAGAAAGCTGGAAATGGCACAAGAAACTGTCACACATCAATTTCAAAACACTCAATAAGTTGGTTAAATAGAATCTTGTAAGAGGATTACCACGGGTTGATTTTGTGCAAGATGGACTTTGTGAAGCATGTCAACTTGGAAAACAAAGGAAATCATCCCTCAAGAGAAAGACAATTAACTCTATTTCTGAACCCTTTTATTTATTGCACCTTGATTTATTTGGTCTAGTTAATGTTATGTCTATTAACAAAAAGAAATATGCTCTTGTTATTGTAGATGATTTTACAAGATTCACATGGGTTTTCTTTCTACATTCAAAGGATGAAGCTCCACAACACATAAAAGACCATATCACTTTTCTGGAAAGATATTCAAAGAAAACAGTTAGAGTTCTAAGAAGTGACAATGGTACTGAATTCAAGAACTCAATCATGAAGATTACTGTCCATCAAAGGGAATTACTCAACAATTTTCTGCCAGAACAATGTGTTAGTGTAGGTGCCCTAGAGGCAATACAATGTTTCTTTTAATAGACCTTTATGTCATTTGATTATTCAATAAACGTATTTATTATGACTTTAAATACTGCGATATATTTGTTAGCATAATAAATGTCCTTAGAATCATGATACACATTGTATAGTTTAGTACATGACTTGAACTTGAGATTATATAATAGATCATATTCTTAAATGTCCCTAGTCGAGTATTATTATTATAGGACAATAATAATACATAAATAGACTAGTATGTTGTTTGACAGAGAACCACATCTCATTGGTTATAAGTATGGGGATACTAAAGCCAACACATAGGTACATGCAGGAGTACATGGTACTTGACAGACCCACAGTGAGATTCTTCATGTTTAATAAAGTCATAAGAAAGACTCACAGTGATAATGGTGTAATGATCCTTCGACTTGAGATCATTATATTTCTGTATGAGGATTAATATACTTTGACTACATTAAAAGTCACTTTTGACCGGGTGATGATAAAAGTGGACATCGGGTATATCATGAGTCGTATGAGAAATATGAATGATAGATAAAGGATTTAACCCTCCTATAATTAGGAGATATATTATTGGCCTCTTGATTGAGTGAGACTATAAAATGCATGGTTATGCTCAAATAATGATTTGTTTTTCATAGTCTACTCATGGATCAAGTAAACCTGGATTAAATGTTGAAGAGGATGACTAAATTCATGCCTTGAGTTTAATCTATAATATATATGGTTAAAGGGATTATATTACACGGAAACATTAATCACGAAAGGTTTTATCGAATCACGATTTAATTATTATTTAATTGGGTAGCAATGATGTATTACTAGATACCGCTCATTGTTTATAATTTTATTGGAGAATAAAATTATTGCTAATTAAATAATAGCCTATAGGGTCACACACATAGAGTACTTAGAGGAATAGTTAATTTAAATTATAGATTTAAATTAATTGATGATTATTTGAATTTTATTATATTAATTAAGTGAGACTTAATTAATTAAAATAATATAAATTCGAATTCGAATTTGAATTCTGCCCTTAATAATTAAGTGTGACTTAGTTATTAATTAAATAATAAAATTCGGTTTTATTATTTAATCCTAAACCTACATGGGTTAGGCTTTGCTGTTATGGGTTGCTATTATGGGCCTATTAACCAACCATTATAAATAGATAATGTAGGGTTAATAGGTATTAAGTTTTTTTTTAAAGAAAAAACGAACCCTAGCAGCAGCAAAGGCAGAGAGAAAAGGCAGAGGCAGAATTCGAAATCATCAAAGGAGGCTAGTACATCCATTCTGTAATCAAGATCGTGAGACGTTCTTGAAGGTGCTCGTATGGATACCATAGAGGTGCTTTCGAGAGGAAGACACAAGTCGTGAAAGCTAGGATCTCCGTTGAGTTCATGTAAGTCAAGACCAGACAAAGGTATGATTCCGTTTCACCATAATCTGTCAATCTTATACATGATCCTGCGTTAGGTTTCCGAAATTTTTCGTTATATTTACGTTTAATCCGCTGCGTTTTATGTCTCGGAACCCAACACAATGTTGGCAGAGTCTAAGCTACCAGTATATTTTAGGCTGAGGCAGTCAATACAACATGTTTCACTCAAAACTGCACTTTAATAAACATGCATGAAAAGACTCCCTATGAAATGATAAAGGACAAGAAGCCAAGTGTGAAACACTTTCACATATTTGGATGCAAGTGTTATGTACTGAAAGTACATCCTGAAAATCTAAGCAAATTTGAAACCAAGGCAGATGAATCAATTTTTCTTGGATATGCATCAAACACAAAAGCATTCAGAGTGTTTAATCTCAGAACCAAAATTGTTATAGAATCTATTCATGTTGCATTTGATGATAAAAAGTGTACAAGATTGCAGGATGAGTCAGAGTCTACTACACTAGAATTTGAAAATCTAAAAAGTTCTGAGATAAATGAAGAAGAAGAGGATGAAGATCCTCAAATAACTCCTGAACAAATAAAGGAACCTTCACACTCTGAGGGGGAGACAGAAAATTCAACTCCAAATAATTCAGAGTCTAATAGGTCACGATCTACCCAGTCAGGGTCTACCCAGACAGAGTCTGACTCATTAGGGTCTGGATCAAGCAACTCTGAATCATTGTCAGAGTCAAGAAATTTATGGGGAGCCTCTTCATTTGAATTTCACTCAAATACAGAAGATGCAAATGACTTAGGGGGAGCTTCAAGTTCAAGAACCAATCTTCCACCAGCTAGAAAATGGACAAGGAGTCACACTCCTGACTTGATAATTGGTGATCCTGAGAGTGGGGTACAAACAAGAATAGCCACTCAAAATGAATATCTTTATAGCTGTTTTCTCTCAAAGAATGAACCCAAGAAAATTGAGGAAGCCTTGCAAGACCCTGATTGGATTATTACAATGCATGAAGAATTGAATGAATTTGAGAGAAATAAAGTGTGGAAACTTGTACCAAGACCTAGAGATAGATCAGTGGTTGGTGCAAAATGGGTGTACAGAAACAAACTTGATGAGAATGGAACTGTAGTTAGAAACAAAGCAAGGCTAGTTGCAAAATGATACTCATAGGAGGAAGGAATTGACTATGATGAAACTTTTGCACCAGTAGCAAGATTGGAAGCTATTAGAATGTTTCTGGCCTTTGCAGCTCATTCAAAATTCTAGGTATATCAGATGGATGCGAAAAGTGTCTTCTTAAATGGAGAATTGGAAGAAAAAGTCTATGTGGAGCAACCACCAGGATTTGTTGATCCAAAGTTTCCTAATCATGTTTACAGGTTAGACAAGGCACTATATGGATTGAAGCAAGCACCTAGAGCATGGTATGAAACTCTTTCAAAATTTCTTCTTGAAAATGGATTCACAAGAGGTACCATTGACAAAACTCTCTTTATTAGAAAATATAAAGGTGATATTTTGTTTGTCCAAATTTATGTTGATGATATTATATTTGGATCTACTAATGATAATCTCTGTGAAAAGTTTAGTCAACTAATGCAGTCAAATTATGAAATGAGCATGATGGGAGAATTAAACTTCTTTTTGGGGCCTCAAGTCAAACAGAATGATGATGGAATTTTCATCAATCAAACGAAGTATGTAAAAGAACTGTTGAAGAAGTTTGATATGCAAGATTCTGCAACTGCTAAAACTCCCATGTCAACAGCCACTAAGCTAGACTCTGACCCAAAGGGTAAGAAAGTTGACAACACTAGCTACAGAGGTATGATTGGCTCATTGTTATATTTAACTGCTAGTAGATTAGATATAATATTTGCAACTTGTCTATGTGCTAGATTTCAAGCTGACCCTAGAGAATCACATTTAATAGTTGTGAAAAGAATTTTTAGATATCTAAAGGGGGCATAAACTCTTAGACTTTGGTATCCTAGAGAGTCAGATTTTTCACTAATTGGCTATTCAGATTCTGACTATGCAGGATGCAAAGTAGACAGGAAAAGCACAACAGGATAATGCTAGTTTCTTGGCAACAGATTAATTTCTTGGTTTAGCAAGAAACAACAGACTGTATCAACCTCAACAGTTGAGGCTGAATACATTGCAGCTAGAAGTTGTTGTGCACAAATTCTGTGGATGAGAAATCAATTACTTGATTATGGACTAACATTTTCAAATATTCCTATGTATTATGATAATACCAGTGCTATTAAAATTGCAGAGAATCCAGTCCAACACTCCAGAACAAAGCACATTGATGTCAGGTATCACTTTATTAGAGAACATGTTGAAAATGGTACTGTGACACTTCACTATGTTCCAACTGACAGACAGATTGCAGACATTTTGACAAAACCACTTGATGAGTCTACCTTTCTCAGACTGGTAGGTGAATTAGGTATGTTAAATATGTAAGTGATCAATAATTATAAGAAGCAAGGTATGTACTTTGATTATAGTCCCTGTCTTAACACACTGTGATTAATTATTATTGCAAAATTTTGTTTGGTACTTTATCTTGACAAAGTCTAGTTTTTAGAATCTGACGAGTCTGTAGACACTGACGAGTCTGTAAACTCTGAGAGTCTGTAGACTCTGAGAAAAATATCGCCTAGACTCTGAATCGGTTAAAATTCGCGCCTGCAGACTCTGATTGCATTTAAATTGTTCAAATGACTTGAAATAGGCGGTAACAATTATTTTTGACTGGAAATAGGCTGTAGACTCGTGGGTATTGTATGCAATTCAATCAAAATAGAAAATTTCATACATTGTACTCACTTGTTTATTGCTATTTTTTTCTAAGGCAGAATTAATCACAGAGATTTTTACAAACCCTAGCTAATTTTCTCAAGCTTGTTCATCACTTTCAACTCGACATCTTCAATGGCTGCAATTTCTACTGTCATGAGGGGACCTAAAACGATTGCATTTACTTTTGGGGATTTTGACTTCATGACAACAAATCATGTTGCGGCTCTTGGAGACAAGAAGGGAGTAGATGCTGACTACTTCCCAATGATGGATTTCATGGAGCAATCTGAGCTCAGTTATATTCTGAAAGCATCTCCGGTGATTCAAATGGATGCTGTCTCAAAAGCTTGGAGTTCTGCATAGGTAGTTGATCCTTCTCAGGATCAACCAGGTAAAATCATGTTCACCTTGTTAGTGTAGGTGCCCTAGATGCAATACAATGTTTCTTTTAATAGACATTTATGTCATTTGATTATTCAATAAACGTATTTATTCTGACTTTAAATACTACGATATATTTGTTAGCATAATAAATGTCCTTAGAATTATGATACACATTGTATAGTTTAGTACATGACTTGAACTTGAGATTATATAATAGATCATATTCTTAAATGTCCCTAGTCGAGTATTATTATTATAGGACAATAATAATACATAAATAGACTAGTATGTTGTTTGACTGATAACCACATCTCATTGTTTATAAGTATGGGGATACTAAAGTCAACACATAGGTACATGCAGGAGTACATGGTACTGGACAGACCCACAGTGAGATTCTTCATGTTTAATAAAGTCATAAGAAAGACTCACAGTGATAATGGTGTAATGATCCTCTGACTTGAGATCATTATATTTCTATACGAGGATTAATATACTTTGACTACATTAAAAGTTACCTTTGACCGGGTAATGATAAAAGTGGACATCGGGTATATCATGAGTCGTATGAGAAATATGAATGATAGATAAAGGATTTAACCCTCCTATAATTAGGAGAGATATTATTGGCCTCTTGATTGAGTGAGACTATAAAATGCATGGCCGTGCTCAAATAATGATTTGTTTTCATAGTCTACTCATGGATCAAGTAAACCCGGATTAAATGTTGAAGAGGATGACTAAATACATGCCTCGAGTTTAATCTATAATATATATGGTTAAAGGGATTATATTACACGGAAACATTAATCACGAAAGGTTTTATCGAATCACGATTTAATTATTATTTAATTGGGTAGCAATGATGTATTACTAGATACCGCTCATTGTTTATAATTTTATTGGAGAATAAAATTATTGCTAATTAAATAATAGCCTATAGGGTCACACACATAGAGTACTTAAAGGAATAATTAATTTAAATTATAGATTTAAATTAATTCATGATTATTTGAATTTTATTATATTAATTAAGTGAGACTTAATTAATTGAAATAATATAAATTCGAATTTGAATTCTGCCATTAATAATTAAGTGTGACTTAGTTATTAATTAAATAATAAAATTCGGTTTTATTATTTAATCCTAAACCTACATGGGTTAGGCTTTGCTGTTATGGGTTGCTATTATGGGCCTATTAACCAACCATTATAAATAGATAATGTAGGGTTAATAAGGGTTAACGTTTTTGAGAAAAATAACCCTAGAGGCAGCAGCTACACAGCAAGGCAGTTTCGAAATCATCAAAGGAGCTAGTACATCCATTCCGTAATCAAGATCGTGAGACGTTCTTGAAGGTGCTCGTGTGGATACCATAGAGGTGCTTTCGAGAGGAAGACACAAGTCGTGAAAGCTAGGATCTCCGTTGAGTTCGTGTAAGTCAAGACCAGACAAAGGTATGATTCCGTTTCACCATAATCTGTCAATCTTATACATGATCCTGCGTTAGGGTTCCGAAATTTTTCGTTATATTTACGTTTAATCCGCTGCATTTTATGCCTCAGAACCCAACAATGGCATCAGAGCTACGTGTATAAGGGACTGATTTGGTCACGTGTTTTATGTATTTGATGCATACATGCCTGTTTTGGTGACTGCCATGCCATGCTACTACTTTGTCATAATCTGTTATGCCACTGCCATGCTTCTGCTATGCTACTGCCATGCCTGTTATGAGACTGCCATGCCTGTTATGAGACTGCCATGCCTGTTATGAGACTACTATTCTTCTGCCATGACATGATATGTATGATTAAAAACTGTTATATGATGAGTATCTGGTTATTCGTATAATGAGTACATGGTTGATGATACTAGCATGTTAATGATTTGCCATGAATGATTTATATGCCTTATTGCGATTTGTATATTATGCATGAGGGTCAGTTTGTATAGTGATATAAACTGGTGGACAGTTTGTATAGTGATATAACTGGAAAATTGTTTTTACGTGCCTGCGATTCGCAGAAACATTATTTCTGTTTCTTGTTTGGACAAGAAAGGTTTTTCGTTTACGATAAAGAACAATTGTTGCTCTTTTGCTTTGAATGATTTAACCTATGGTGTTGCACGTTTGTTTAATGGTTTATATGTTCTTGACTTAGATAATCCTGTCTATAATATAGAAAACAAACGACTTAAAGTTAATGACTCAAATCAAACATACCTCTGGCATTGTCGTCTAGGCCATATAAATGAGAAACGCATATCCAAATTACATAAGGATGGATACTTGGATAAGTTTGATTTTGAATCATACCAAGAATGTGAATCTTGTTTGCTTGGTAAAATGACTAAAGCCCCTTTCACTGGTAAGGGTCAAAGGGCCACCGAACGTCTAGAGCTAATACATAGTGATGTATGTGGCCCAATGCGTGTGATGGCTAGATGAGGCTACTACTACTTCATAACATTTACTGATGATTTCAGTAGATATGGATATGTATATCTTAAGAAGAATAAATCCGATTCTTTTAAAAAGTTTAAAGAATACAAGGCTGAAGTAGAGAAGCAAATTGGCGGAGGTGCAAGTATTAAAATCTTACGATCTGATCGTGGAGGAGAATACTTGAGCACAGAATTTAAAGATTATTTAAAGGAGTGTGGTATTGTATCACAACTCACTCCGCCAGGTACACCTCAATGGAATGGAGTTTCAGAGAGGAGAAATCGCACCTTGTTGGACATGGTGCGATCGATGATGAGTCATGCAGATCTTCCAATTAGTTTCTGGGGTTATGCTCTAGAAACAGCGGCTTTCACACTTAACCGTGTTCCTACTAAGAAGGTTCAAAAGACTCCATATGAGATATGGGAGAAGAAACGGTCAGGCATGAGCTTTATGAAAGTTTGGGGATGCAAGGCGTTTGTGAAACGTCAAGTATCTGACAAGCTTGGATCTAAATCTGAAGAGTGCAATTTTGTGGGATACCCTAAAGAAACAAAGGCGTATTATTTTTATAGTCCTTCTGAGCAGAAAGTGTTTATTGCTCGAGATGCTGTTTTCATGGAAAGAGATTTTGTTTCCAAAAGAAACAGTGGGAGAACTATAGACCTCGATGAAGATCGAGAACCACAAAATAGCATTGAACCTGAAGTGGAACATGAGCAGGATAATGATAATGCTCAACAAACACAGGTTGTTCGTAGAACTGGTAGAATTCGCCATGAGCCAGAGAGATACGGATTTCTTTTGACTCAATGTGGTGATTTGATGCTCATAGATGAAGATGAGCCTCTCACATACCAAGATGCTATGAATAGTCCAGAATCTAAGAGATGGCTAGAAGCCATGAAATCCGAGATGGATTCCATGTACGAAAATCGAGTATGGACTTTGGTTGATCCACCTGAAGGGGTAAAACCCATAGGGTGCAAATGAGTTTTTAAGAAGAAAACTGACATGGATGGAAATGTTCAGACCTATAAAGCAAGGCTGGTTGTAAAAGGTTTCAAACAAATTCATGGTATTGACTATGATGAAACTTTCTCACCAGTGGCTATGGTCAAGTCCATAAGGATTTTGCTTGCTATTGCAGCATTCCATGATTATGAAATCTGGCAAATGGATGTCAAAACAGCCTTCCTTAATGGAAGCCTTGAAGAGGATGTGGATGTGTACATGACACAACCTGAAGGTTTTGTCTATCCAAGGAATGTTAGCAAAGTATGTAAATTACGTCGATCCATTTATGGATTGAAGCAAGCCTCTAGGAGATGGAACATCCGTATTGATGAAACAGTCAAAGAGTATGGCTTTGTTCAAAACGAAGATGAACCTTGTGTTTACAAGAAGGTTAGTGGGAGCCATGTGGCATTCATAGTACTGTATGTTGATGACATACTACTAATGGGGAATGACATACCTTCTCTCAAGGCTGTTAAGATTTGGTTAGGGAGCAACTTCTCTATGAAAGACTTAGGTGAAGCATCCTACATTCTAGGAATGAGGATCTATAGGGATAGATCTAGAAGGATGATCGGTCTAAGTCAGAGTACATACATCGATAAGGTTTTGCATCGTTTTGGTATGCAAAATGCAAAAAGGGGATATGTCCCCGTGTCTCAAGGGATAACGATCTCTAAAGACCAGTGTCCGAAATCATTGGATGACAAGGACCGCATGAGTAAGGTTCCATATGCCTCAGCAATTGGATCCATCATGTATGCGATGGTATGTACTCGCCCAGATGTTTCGTATGCTTTAAGCATGACGAGCAGATACCAATCTAATCCAGGTGAAGGTCACTGGACGGCTGTCAAGAATATTCTAAAGTACTTGAAAAGGACTAAAGATTCATTCTTGGTGTATGGAGGAGAGGAGAAACTGGTTGTAAAGGGTTGCACCGATGCAAGTTTCCAAACAGACAGGGATAATACTGTATCACAGTCTGGTTTTGTGTTTTGTCTAAACGGAGGTGCTGTAAGTTGGAAGAGTTCAAAACAAGAAACAGTAGCTGATTCTACAATGGAAGCTGAGTACATTGCAGCTTGTGAAGCGGCTAAGGAAGCTGTTTGGATTCGAAAATTCATTACTGATTTGGGAGTGGTTCCATCGATCGCAGATCCCATTGATCTATACTGCGATAATAATGGAGCTATTGCACAGGCTAAAGAACCTAGAGCTCACTCCCGAACCAAACATATACTCAGGAGATATCACCTCATTCGAGAGATTAATGAAAGGGGTGACATACACATATGTAAAGTGCACACAAATGATAACATTGCAGACCCACTGACCAAAGGCTTGTTGCAGACGAAGCACGATGGTCACACTAGTTCCATGGGTATTAGATACATGGGAGATTGGCTCTAGTGCAAGTGGGAGATTGTTAGTGTAGGTGCCCTAGATGCAATACAATGTTTCTTTTAATAGACCTTTATGTCATTTGATTATTCAATAAACGTATTTATTATGACTTTAAATACTACGATATATTTGTAAGCATAATAAATGTCCTTAGAATCATGATACACATTGTATAGTTTAGTACATGACTTGAACTTGAGATTATATAATAGATCATATTCTTAAATGTCCCTAGTCGAGTATTATTATTATAGGACAATAATAATACATAAATAGACTAGTATGTTGTTTGACTGATAACCACATCTCATTGGTTATAAGTATGGGGATACTAAAGTCAACACATAGGTACATGCAGGAGTACATGGTACTGGACAGACCCACAGTGAGATTCTTCATGTTTAATAAAGTCATAAGAAAGACTCACAGTGATAATAGTGTAATGATCCTCTGACTTGAGATCATTATATTTCTATACGAGGATTAATATACTTTGACTACATTAAAAGTTACCTTTGACCGGGTAATGATAAAAGTGGACATCGGGTATATCATGAGTCGTATGAGAAATATGAATGATAGATAAAGGATTTAACCCTCCTATAATTAGGAAAGATATTATTGGCCTCTTGATTGAGTGAGACTATAAAATGCATGGTCGTGCTCAAATAATGATTTATTTTCATAGTCTACTCATGGATCAAGTAAACCCGGATTAAATGTTGAAGAGGATGACTAAATACATGCCTCGAGTTTAATCTATAATATATATGGTTAAAGGGATTATATTACACAGAAACATTAATCACGAAAGGTTTTATCGAATCACGATTTAATTATTATTTAATTGGGTAGCAATGATGTATTACTAGATACCGCTCATTATTTATAATTTTGTTGGAGAATAAAATTATTGCTAATTAAATAATAGCCTATAGGGTCACACACATAGAGTACTTAAAGGAATAATTAATTTAAATTATAGATTTAAATTAATTCATGATTATTTGAATTTTATTATATTAATTAATTGAGACTTAATTAATTGAAATAATATAAATTCGAATTTGAATTCTGCCATTAATAATTAAGTGTGACTTAGTTATTAATTAAATAATAAAATTCGGTTTTATTATTTAATCCTAAACCTACATGGGTTAGGCTTTGCTGTTATGGGTTGCTATTATGGGCCTATTAACCAACCATTATAAATAGATAATGTAGGGTTAATAAGGGTTAACGTTTTTGAGAAAAATAACCCTAGAGGCAGCAGCTACACAGCAAGGCAGTTTCGAAATCATCAAAGGAGCTAGTACATCCATTCCGTAATCAAGATCGTGAGACGTTCTTGAAGGTGCTCGTGTGGATACCATAGAGGTGCTTTCGAGAGGAAGACACAAGTCGTGAAAGCTAGGATCTCCGTTGAGTTCGTGTAAGTCAAGACCAGACAAAGGTATGATTCCGTTTCACCATAATCTGTCAATCTTATACATGATCCTGCATTAGGGTTCCGAAATTTTTCGTTATATTTACGTTTAATCCGCTGCGTTTTATGCTTCGGAACCCAACACACCTTTGGCTCCACTACTTTTGATGTTACTGTTGATGTGCTTAATTCAGTTTTTAAATTGCCTGTGAAAACACCTTTTGATGAAACTGTATCTGATGATGACATTAAAAGCATGTTTAAGGCAATAGGTTATTCTGCTAGTTTAGATAACATGAGCAAGATAACTAGGCCTTACTTAAGAAAAGAATGACCATTTTTCTTTGATCAAATTGCTAAGTGTTTCACTGGTAAGTGCAGTGGATTTGATGCTATTATTGCTATTACTTATCAAATTGGTCACAGTCTCCTATTTGATAGAGTAATCAACATTGGTGATATGTTGCTCACTCAAATGAGAATAAAATTAAATAATATGCATGAGGGGAGGAAGAAAGTCTATTATCAAAGATTTCTTATGATTCTCCTTAATCACTTCATTCCTGACATGTCAACCAAGTTGGTAGATGATTGTTGTGTGCAGGCATACAAACAACAAAGAAGGATATTCTCTGACATCAAGAGAATTGATGACAAAAAGAAGAGTCTACCTGCCATGCACTATACACAGGTAATGCAGGTAAAAATCTCAACCTACAAACCTTTTATCTACAATGATTCTTTTTTTTGTGGCGACATGGTGCATGAACAAGTACTGGAGAGTCCCTGTTGGGTCCCGGAGATCGTAGAGGGGGGGTGAATACGATTCGCAAATTAAATATGACTATTAATTATTTTTGGGACAACATAAAAATTACTTTGGTTCAAACCCGGGTACTGTTCATCATCTTCTTCAACCTCAAGAACACCATTAAAATAACCAAGATAATGAACGGTAAATCATCCAAAACACACAACACAACAAGATCTAAGAATATAACTTTATATTCATTGAAGTGGGGTAGATGCTACATACAAGTTCAAGAACATAAGCTCAAGAACACAACAAAGAAGTGATTTTTGTCTCCTATAAAACTATTACATTTTGTAGATCTAGGAGACAAAAATCAGCCCTATCTTCTATACAAGATTTAGCAAGTGTTTACAATAGAAAGATAGAGGAGTGGTATGATAAAGAAAATCATGGCCCTAAAATATTAAAGTATTAGTTCGGCCATGGGGGAGAGAATAATTTCTCTCTCTCTCCCCTTTTCTTTCTCATCCGAATTCTTACTTAAGATCAAGACTTGGATTCTTTTTGTATATAGAAAAAGGGGTTGCTTTTTGCTTTTCCACCTTTTACTCTTGTCCACTCAAATCTTATCTTCAACGTCATGTGCCAAGCATGCATTTGGAAATATTTAATGTAAAAGTAATATTTAAATAAATATATATAATATAAATAAAGAGTGTCTTTATTTATAAAATATATAAATAATTAAATAAATACTTTATTTAATTAAATTAAATATTTCCATTCCACTCTTCAATTTGTGTAGACTTCCTTATCCAAATACTCGGCCCCGTATACGTGACTCCACCACGTCCAAGTATTTGGCCTTCTAATATGTGAAGCTTTAGTAAGATCCAATCAGGTTGTGCCGTCTGTGTAGGGTTTCGTGACACAAACGCAGCAGAATAAACGCGAAAAATAAATCAAAATAGCGAAACCCTCCGCAGGATCCATGCGAAAACAAAAGATTTAATTCGGAGATAAAGAATAAATACCTTTAGAAGCTTTAACAGTTCATTAATGGAAGATTAATGGAGGTCCAAAGCTTGTTTAATCACCACGTATCCCGCTCTCGCGATCTACGCTCTACGGTATCCACACGAACACCTTTCATGAAGGATTGATGTGTACTAGCACCCGAAAACTTCTTCTCTCTCTATCTTCCTCCTCTCTCAGAGCGGCTAGGGTTTTTGTAAAATCTCTATCTTATTAAATCAGCCCATAAAGAGATTATATAGAGAGAGGAATAAGTTTTCTAATTATAATCCAATTATAATTAATACTAATCCAAAATTCTAAATTATTTAATTAAGTCTCACTTAATTAATTACTTATTAATTTTGGAATTAGTTTAAGTAATTCATTTATTCTATTTATATAATTAATTAAGTCATACTTAATTAATATCATAAATAAAATAAATTACTTATTTAATTTTAATTCATAATTTAAATTATTTCTCCTTCAAGCGTTCTTTGTGTGTGACCCTGTAGGTTATTATTACGTTGACAACAATTTTAATATCTAATTAAAATTGTAAACAATGAGCGGCATCTAGTAATACATCATTGCTACCCAAGTAATAATAATAAATCGGTGATTCGATTAAGCCTTTCGTGAATAATGTTCCATGTAATATAATCCCTTTAATCTTGATATTATAGATTAAATTCAAGGCATGTCTCGTGTCATCCTCTTCAAAATTTAATCTTTATTTTCTTGATCGATGAGTAGACTATTAAAATCAAATCAACATTTGAGCACGGCCGTGCATTTCATAGTCTCACTCAAACAAGAGGCCAATAATATCACTCCTAAAATTAGGAGGATTAAATCCCATCTAAATCATTCATATTTCTCATACGATTCATAATATACCCAATGTCCATTTTTATCATCACCCGGTCAAAGGTAACTTTTAATGTAATCAAAGTATATTAATTCTCGTATAGAAATATAATGATTTCAGGTCTAAGGATCATTACACCATTATCACAATGAGAATTACTTATGACACTTACTTAACATGTAGAATCTCACGGCGGGTCATTCCAGTGCCATGCATTGATACATGCACTTATGTTCTTGACTTTAGTATCCCCATACCTATGACCAATGAGATGTGGTCATCTGTCAAGAAACATACTAGTCTTTGTGCATTATTATTGTCCTTAAATAATAATACTCGACTAGGGAATTTTAGGAATAAGATACTATTCATATAATCTCATTTTTAAGTCACATACTTAAAGATATATAATACGTATCAAAATTCCAAGGACATTTATTATGCTTTCAATTTATTACGCAGTAAATAAAACATAATAAATAATAATCAATAAAACATAATCCTTAATAATAAATATTTTCCTTAAAATATAAAAAGTATTGTCTCTAGAGCACAATTACTAACAATCTCCCACTTGCACTAGAGCCAATTACCCAAGTATCCAATACTCATGGAACTAGTGTGACTTTCGTGCTTCTGCTGCGACAAAGCCTTAGTCAGTGTGTCTGCAATATTATTATTAGTATACACTTTACATATATGTATATCTCCTTGATCATTAATCTCATTAATTAGGTGATATCTCCTAAGTACATGCCCAAACAGCCTCCTTGGCCGCTTCACAAGCATCAATATACTCAGGTTCTATTGTAAAATCAACAATTGTCTTTGCTGTGAACCATTCCAGCATACAACATCTCAATAAAACACAAAGCCAGACATAAACATTAAATTATCGTTATCTGTCTAGAAACCAGTATCACTGAAACCTCTTACAACTAGCTTCACATCTCCTCCATATAACAAGAATGAATCTTTAGTCCTCTTTAAGTACTTAAGAATATTCTTGACTGTCGTTTAGTGACCTTCACCTGGATTAGATCGGTATCTACTCATCATGGTTAAAGCATACGAGACATCAGGACAAGTACATATCATTGCATACATTATAAAACCAATTGCTGACGCATATGGAATTTTACTCATGCAGTCCCTATCATCCAATGATTTAGGACAAATTTTATTTTGAGATCACTATCCCATGAGACATTGGGACATATCCATTTTAGTCTCTTTGCATTTGAAATCGATGCAAAACTTTGTCAATGTATGTACTCTAAATTAGGCCGATCAATCACCTTGATCTATCTCTATAGATCTCGATCCCTAATATATATGTCACATCGCCTAAGTCTTTCATTGAGAAATTATTTCTCAACCAAGTCTTCACAGTCTGTAGAGAAGGAATGTCATTCCCTATTAGTAATATATCATCAACATATAATACTAGGAATGTCACATGGCTCCCACTAAACTTCTTGTAAACACAAGTTTCATCTTCATTCTGAATAAAGTCAAACTCTTTTTGACTGTTTCATGAAAACAAATGTTCCATCTCCTCGAGGCCTGCTTTAATCCATAAATGGATCGACGCAACTTACATACATTTCTAGCATCCTTTAGATCAACAAAACCCTTAGGGTGTGTCATGTACACATCCATATCTTCTTCAAGGCTCTCATTTAAGAAAGCGGTTTTTGACATCCATTTGCCAGATTTCATAGTCATAGTAAGCAACTATAGAAAGCAAAATCCTGATGGACATGACCATAACAACTGGTGAAAAGGTCTCATCATAGTCAATACCATGAATTTTCTTGAAACCTTTTGCCACCAATCGTGCCTTATAGGTCTGTACATTAGCATCCATGTCGGTCTTCTTCTTGAAAACCCACTTGCACCCTATAGGTTTTACCCCTTCAGGTGGATCAACCAAAGTCCATACTTGATTAGTATACATAGATTCCATCTCAGATTTAATGGCATCCAGCCATCTCTTAGAATCTGGAGTGTTTATAGTATCTATGTAGGTGAGAGGCTCATCTTTATCCACAAGCATCACATCACCATCTTGAGTCAAGAGAAATCCATATTATCTCTCGGGCTCATGGCGAATCCTACTAAACCTACGAACACCTGTGTTTCTTGAGCAGTATTATTTTTCTTGTACATTCTACTCAGGTTCCTCCACTGGTTCAACGTTATCATGTGGGTCTAAAACTTCATTGAGATCTATTATCCTCCCACTGTCTCTCAGCAGTTCGAGCAACAAACACTTTGTTCTCGGAAGGATTATAGAAAGAATAACCCCTTGTTTCAGTTGGGTATTCCACAAAATTACATTTGTCTGATTTTGGTCCTAGCTTGTCAGAGATTAGACGTTTCACAAACGCTTCATATCCCCAAAATTTTATAAATGACATGCTGTGACGTTGCTCAGTCCATATCTCAGAAGGAGTCTTTTGAACCAATTTAGTAGGAACACAGTTAAGTGTATGTGGAGCCGTTTCCGGGGTGCAACCCCAGAAACTAATTGGAAGATTCATTGACTCAACATTGATCGCACCATGTCCAACAAGGTGTGATCTCTCCTATCAAAAAAACTTTTCTTTGATATTTTCTACTTCATCTTTATAGTCTTTGAACTTTTCAAATGATTCGGATTAGTTCTTCAAAAGATACATATATCCGTATCTACTAAAATAATTAGTAAATTTTATGAAGTTAATAAAATCTACCTTTTGTCATCGTACACATATGACCACATACATCACTATGTATAAGTCATACCCATTCAATGATCCCTTCACCATGTCCGGTAAAAGGAGCTTTAGTCATTTTACCAAATAAACCAAGATTCGTATCCTTTGGTATGATTCATAATCAAACTTATCCATGAATGCATCCTTATGTATTCTGGAAATGTGTTTCTCATTAATATGGCCTCAGCGACAGTGCCAAAAGTAATATTTGATTTGAGTCACTTTAGAACATATAAATTGTTAATTAGATGTGCAACATTATAAGGCTCATCATCAAAATAGAATAAACAACTATTGTTATAAAATGAAAAAGCCTTTCTTGTCCAAACAAGAAACTGAAATAATGTCTCTGCCAATTGCAAGCACGCTATAACAATTATTAAGTTCTAAATTTTCCTTATAGGCCAAAAATTAAGTAACGAGTTCCTCGAACCAGAGCAACTATCTTTACTCCAATTCCAACCCGATACCTTAAGCTTGACCCTTATTGATCATCATCTTCCGATCTTCCAATTAAGCATGACAGTTTAATTTCCAGTCTCCCAACTTTCCACAAAAGTGACAATCGTCTTCTTTATCAACACCTCATTCAGACTTTAGAGTCTGCTTTAGGGATTGGACTTTGGTTTGACAACGGAACTAGATCAAATCTTCTCCTTGCCTTTCCATTTTCCTTTTCCTTTTGCATTCCCTATGTTTACCATCAATATAGTAGTAGTTCATGCATTTATCATATTACTTTCAGCAGTTCTCAACATGCTTAGCAACTCAATGGGTGTTTTACCAATCTTATTCACTTTATTGTTCATAACAAAATAAGAATAATATTTGTCCAGAGATTGTAAGATCAAATCTAACTGTCTCCAGACCAATCTGGAAACCCAAAATATCAATGGTATTCATTATACCCTATAATCTTTAGAACATGTGGTGTAACCGGGTCTCACTCTCCCTACTTGTAAGTGTATAGTGCCCTTTCAAATATATCTTGTGCTTAATCGTTTCATAAGCATCTATATGCTTGTATTGCTTCTTAAGCTCAACACATATATTTGCGAGCATGAGACATGAAACATCAGTCGCAACATCAATTTGCTTCCAATAAGCACTATGATTTGCACATGTTACATTCTCAACTTTAAGAGCAGGGGAAGAGATTTGACTAATATCGTGGTGCCCGAGGACGATCCTCTAGCTCCTATGTCAGTCAAGGAAATATATTCTCGTCAACTTGTCCTTCTCAAGAACTGATCGCATAGAGAAGTTGTTTGTGTTTATCATTTGATATCTACAATATTAAAGTGCATAAAATAAACTAGGTTGCAAATTTAATATTAATTATGTTTAAGTGATTATGGTATATCATCATATACCTTCCACTATTTTTATCAAACTAATAGCCCTTACTATTAATTTGGAAAGTATATCCCATAATTCTTTCTAGTGAGCCAAGATCCATATTTCGTCATGTCCTAAGTCAACCACTGGAAGTCCTTAGAAAATGATTATTTAGGTAGACAACAGTTGTCAATTATATCATATATAATTCTTGGATAGTTTGGTGAACAACGATTGATCTTATCTATCTAATAGACTTTTAACCAAACTCTATGCTTCTAAGTTCATAATAGTTGAATATAACCGTTTATTTTCACTTATTATGACGACTCAGTTAAGTTAGACCCAATGATACAACGGCCGAATATAACCGTTTATATTCGTCGCATCTCACCACGATAGATAGGAGTCCCCTGCCACTGACAGTCCTTCCCCTTATCGATCTAGGATTCGATGAGTGTTCATTCATTGGAAAGCATCCGAGTAAAACTTAATATTTTGTTAAGGGGTTTTAGAAAATTTATAACGATCATGATCACAGCATAAAGAGATCCTCAATTTTTCCTTGAACCAAATATTTCAAATTGACATCTTAAATTGTTCATTTCCCAGGTAGATGGAGGATACCAATGGTCACACTTAAAACCCATCAGCCTTACGAATACGCATATCCGCTTTTGTCAGAAAATCCCAATTATAGATATCAAAAATCCATATTTAATTCCGTGTTTTAAAAATCCATATTTCATAAACACAAGAATCTCATGATCGTTTGTTAATTTTAAAATCTTGAATCGTTACAGATTTTATCTTGTTTAAGCAAACATGGCATGGGTGTCGTATCTAATACATACATGATTAATCAATATTAAGCATGCATTTCAATTATATCTACACATACATACCAATACATGCAATCATATACATATATGTAATGTGCGTAAATTAAACTTGTTTGGTTATGGCCCCATCCTATATGATATTTCCAAGCTAATGGAAATATCAAGGTCAGTCTATGGTGGTTTTAAAAATACTATCTATTACATGTCTTCTTTTTTCATTGCTCCATCATCCCCTTTTAGATCGCCTCCTTGCTTGCAAGTCTTCATTGATAATTACATTGAATAATAAAAATAAAACTATTCTAATGAAATTACAAGAAGAACTCGAGTTACATTCGAGATAATTAAATTACAATGAATAAACGACATGCAAGTCGTATTTATAAACCAAAACCATAAATCAAAACCACTATCCTATGGGTCTTTAGGCCATAACCATCCACCATGCTATCATATAACACATATAATATATCTCATATTATATAATCATATCATATAATCATATATAACAAATTTCGAAATTTCAGAAAATTAAAAACAGATTTCTGAAGACAATAAATCGCTATTTCGAGGCCCTTAATGACGTCAAACGCCTTACAGACCCCTCGGTGATAGCAAACCTATCAGTTTTGTTCATTGGCCCAATTCCAGTCAGAAAACACATATCGTTTGCGAAAATCGGATACGGCAGTCAGATTTCTCCAAATCTGACGGTGTTTTAGAAATCGTATCATATACAATTCTTATAACAAAAACAAGCATATATCATATATACATATACAGAGATACATACAATCATCATATGATTATACATTACATGAATATCATATACTCATAATATATACATACATATACTCAAAATTTTAGAAAATCAAATAATTTTCAAAAAATCATAAATCACCGTTTTGGAGGCTGTAACGACATCTAATGGCTTACAGATGTAGAGCTGACTTTGTCAGTATTGCTCAGTGACCCAATTCCAGTCAGAAAACACATATCGTTTGCGAAAATCGGACAACGGACACAGATTTCAGAAAATCAACGGCAGCCGTTTCAGAATTCGTATCGAATACGATTCCCATAATAAGAACAAACATGTATCATATACATACATCAACACACATAATCATCATATGATTATACATCATATGAATATCATATATTCATAATATATATAAACATATACATATTATATCAATATAAAATCATGATAGATCGCATACATGCTTATATATCAAAAACTGTTAAGCACATAACCGAATTAAAACGTTTCGCAAGTAGCTCTGATGCCATTGTATGGTTTCGTGACACAAACGCAGCAGAATAAACGCGAAAAATAAATCAAAATAGCGAAACCCTCCGCAGGATCCATGCGAAAACAAAAGATTTAATTCAGAGATAAAGAATAAATACCTTTAGAAGCTTTAAAAATTCATTAATGGAAGATTAATGGAGGTCCAAAGCTTGTTTAATCACCACGTATCCCGCTCTCGCGATCCACGCTCTACGGTATCCACACGAACACTTTTCATGAAGGATTGATGTGTACTAGCACCCGAAAACTTCTTCTCTCTCTATCTTCCTCCTCTCTCAGAGCGGCTAGGGTTTTTGTAAAATCTCTATCTTATTAAATCAGCCCATAAAGAGATTATATAGAGAGAGGAATAAGTTTTCTAATTATAATCCAATTATAATTAATACTAATCCAAAATTCTAAATTATTTAATTAAGTCTCACTTAATTAATTACTTATTAATTTTGGAATTAGTTTAAGTAATTCATTTATTCTATTTATATAATTAATTAAGTCATACTTAATTAATATCATAAATAAAATAAATTACTTATTTAATTTTAATTCATAATTTAAATTATTTCTCCTTCAAGCGTTCTTTGTGTGTGACCCTGTAGGTTATTATTACGTTGGCAACAATTTTAATATCTAATTAAAATTGTAAACAATGAGCGGCATCTAGTAATACATCATTGCTACCCAAGTAATAATAATAAATCGGTGATTCGGTTAAGCCTTTCGTGAATAATGTTCTATGTAATATAATCCCTTTAATCTTGATATTATAGATTAAATTCAAGGCATGTCTCGTGTCATCCTCTTCATAATTTAATCTTTATTTTCTTGATCGATGAGTAGACTATTAAAATCAAATCAACATTTGAGCACGGCCGTGCATTTCATAGTCTCACTCAAACAAGAGGCCAATAATATCACTCCTAAAATTAGGAGGATTAAATCCCATCTAAATCATTCATATTTCTCATACGATTCATAATATACCTAATGTCCACTTTTATCATCACCCGGTCAAAGGTAACTTTTAATGTAATCAAAGTATATTAATTCTCGTATAGAAATATAATGATTTCAGGTCTAAGGATCATTACACCATTATCACAATGAGAATTACTTATGACACTTACTTAACATGTAGAATCTCACGGCGGGTCATTCCAGTGCCATGCATTGATACATGCGCTTATGTTCTTGACTTTAGTATCCCCATACCTATGACCAATGAGATGTGGTCATCTGTAAAGAAACATACTAGTCTTTGTGCATTATTATTGTCCTTAAATAATAATACTCGACTAGGGAATTTTAGGAATAAGATACTATTCATATAATCTCATTTTTAAGTCACATACTTAAAGATATATAATACGTATCAAAATTCCAAGGACATTTATTATGCTTTCAATTTATTACGCAGTAAATAAAACATAATAAATAATAATCAATAAAACATAATCCTTAATAATAAATATTTTACTTAAAATATATAAAGTATTGTCTCTAGAGCACAATTACTAACAGTCTGTCCCTTATCCATTAGGTTGGCATTTCTCCAACACTGATTTACCACCTTTGTTGATCCTCCACTTGACTCAAGAAAACCAACAACTTTAGAATGATTAAAACCATATTAACCGACGAGAGCTTGCCTCCAATGTCCTGACACTTTATGCAACAGTCTGGTTCATAAGTGACTAGTCTTGATAGGGGCTCTTGATTCCGAACATGATTCCACATTCTTCTTTGCAAACCTTACTTGTAGCTTCGATTGTAATGCACTAAGATCTTCATAGACTAAGACAATCTTCTGTAGCTTCCACATCCTTGAATAGATGTCAATATCTTTTATTCTCCACTGAGGCCTGAACATGTTAATGAACTTCTTCCAGTGAGCTTCAAGTCTGCAGATGATCCTTTGATACTTTGTCTTAACTGAACTCTGTGATCCAAGATTTCTGTGCACCTGCATATTATTACATGTCCTGTTCTATTGTTGAGTTATCATCAACCATTACATAGAGATTACATTTAGCATTTCTAGTACACATGAAAGTGCAGTGAGTTACTTCCCTTCACTCCTATCTCCCCTTTCAATCTCCCCCTATTTGGTTGATATGGAATAGCAATCAAATACTATTTCCCTTTACTATCTCCCACAAAAGCAATTAAATAAAATTAGCTACTAGAGGATAACTCAACTAATATACAAGAAACAATTAAAGTACTGGACATGAAAATAATATACAAAAGGTTCTGGAAATATATAATCAGTTAAATCCAGATTTCCTGAGTTGCTAAAAATGAATGATGAATTTCTGAATTTCATTTTCCTTTAGCTTCCTCCACTTCAATGTTCTTCAAAGATGGGGTTCTTTCAATAAAGAAACAAATCATTAGTAAAGACTTCTAAACAATCATTCTTGTTCATCTTGCAATTCGAACTAGAACATACAGCTCTCTATGTTCCCCATAAGAGGTCAACTCATACTCCCCTTAAGGTTGTTCTCTCTTTGAATGAAAGTCACTTCCTCTTTTTCTTCAGGATGTTCTATTTCCAGGAAACATATTTTTCTTTCTTCCCTGCACTACTCCACTGACTTCATCTATCACTGAAACAAGAAATAGAACACACTTGGACACTTCTCAGAGGCCCCTTGAAAATCTCCTTTACATTCTTCTTTACCCAGAAAACTTCTACTTAGCAAAAAAGCTCCCCCCTGAGTTGATACTCTTCAAAGAAATCTTCATTTTCATTCATTGATCATGCTAGAAAGAATTCTTCTGCCGAACCTCTCCTAAGAATGTTCCAAGGACAGATCTTCAAACAAATAGAGCAAAATCCCTTAGATATCTTTTCAGAATAAGATATAGCATTGCAAACCAAGATGTTAATATTCTCCATAACTTCTCCCCGTTAGTACGACAAGTAATTTCTTCCCATTTGACAAAAAGTAACTTCTCCACTTCAGACGAAAAATCAGTTAAATCTACAACACCTTTAGGGATTAGGCTCCAACCAATTACTAAGAAACTCCCCCTTAGTAATTTCTCCCTTGCATCACTAAGGTTTCAATTTTATCTAATTCTCCCCCTTAGTTCATGCAAGCTCCAATCCACCCTTGTGTCTTTAGATATCCTCTAAGTAACCTCCACAAGATAGGATTGAAAGATCTCGTTTCTTGTATCACCAAATTCTCCCCCTTAGTTGAGAATATCCTTTAAAACAATAAAAGTATCATCTACATCCAATCGAATAAGAAACTCTCCTCCAATTGAACATAAAATCCTCCTTAGGCCTAAAAATTAATGTCTCCCCCTTTGAGATTGAGAACAACACGAATTAATAGATCCAAAGGTAATAGTTTGGACATTCCCACTAAGCTTCAGCTAGACTCTTTTTCAGCTTGTCTTTCAGAAAAGAATCTCTCCTACATTTCAGAGCTAGGAAATTTAGTAACAGGATTCAAGCATAGTAGCAAGGTTAGTGTTTGGTCTATGGTTTCCTCACTTCTACTACGTTCTGTTGGTGTTTACACTTTCAAGCGTAAGTGTTTCACTCATTTCTCTCCCTATTTCTATCACTCAAGTGTATCACTCCCTCACTTCACTCAAGTGTTTCTCTCCCTTACTTACACTCATTCCATTTATAGCAATTTGTACCTGCAAGTAAATCCATGCTAGTCTCACCAAGATATTATGGATCGTTGACTGTAGCATGTTGTCGATCACTAAAGATCTAGGTTCTGAGATGGAATCTCAGACAGGGTTTCAGTTAGGCTGTAATAACCCGTATTTTTTATGCTTGGGGTTATTAAGATTTTTGGATAAAATTTTTCATTTTATGAATAAATGATTTTATGGATTTATTTTCTTGATAAGGTACTTGAAGTGTGAGACCGTATTCTTAATATACGGGATATTCGAAAATATGCATATCGGTGTTGCGGTAGCATATGCAAACAATATGGGACTTATAATTATTTTTGGTCTAACAAAAATGAATTTGAAGTCCGGATGGAAGTCGTAACAGAAATTGAGAGACGGTGTAAGTAATTAGTGTTTATTCGGAGAATTGTTTCGTAAATTCTCGAAACAATTAAAGAGTATTAATTTAATGATTCTAAAATATATTAGAATCATAATATGAGATTTTAAGTTTTTAAAACTTAGGTGGGACGAAAAAAAAAAGAGTACGATAACGAGAGAGTAAAACGTTATCGGGAAATTGCGCGACTATCGCGCAAACCTTATTAAATATCGAGCTTCCACCACACACCACACACAAAATAAGAAAAATCAGTTCTCTCCCCCTTTTCAAACTTTCGGCTGATGGCATGGAGCAAAGAGGAAGAAAAATCAAGAACTCACCCATTTCTCCACCAATTCTTGCGCATAATAGCTTAAATCGAAGGTAGTAAATCCCTCTTGTTCTCCCTTGAATCTTATAAGCAACCATCCGCTAAATCTTTAGTTATGATCAATGGAAAAGTCGAATGAACAGTAAAATTCGAAAGTTGAGTTTTTGTTTTCTTGATTCTTGAGTTTCTATAGCTTGGTGGATGATTGTTATAGCATATATATGTTATGGGTAGTGAGAATCATCCATGTATGACCCTAGAAACGCATGTTTTGATTCAATGATTTCTAGGTTTTGATTTTTATGCTAAACTGATTTTTATGGCTTGATGTGGTAGTATGTGGATTGTTGATGTTGGTTGAGGAGTTTGGGATTGTTTGTTGGTTGATTTGGAGTAGAATAAAAATGGAAAACGATGAGTTTACAAACGTAACCATGCCAAATTTTTTTAAAACCCTACTGCAGTAACTGTCCAGAAAAATCAGGAAGAATTCGGTCACTGTTCTTGGCTTACGGATGATATGGTTAGATAGTAGATTGTCTCTAGATCGTTTGAGCGCTAATTTTGCGTCATTCGGAGTTACGAGTCAAAAGTTATGGACGTTTTAGTAACGGTAGCGCAGGAAATGAAAATCCTGTTTTTGTCCAACTTTGAGGCTATGATTGGACTAGCTACGGAGCGTAATAAAATCTGAAACTTTTATGGGAGATTCCTTGACAGTCATACAAGACCCCAGAGAAGAAATCGTGTCAAAATGATTAATTTCCAATTTATTAAAAATGACGGAAAACAGGGTGTTAAGTGAAATGAACCTGAGGAAAAGGTTAAGCAATCGTTTTGGGAAACGATTTCGGGCAAGATAGAGAACTTGTCTCGAGTCGACCCAGTAACGGAAGTTGTTGAGGAATATCATGACTATACGTAGGTGCAAAGAACTTGATTAAAAACTATTGAGAGGATAGTTTTACGAGTAGCTAAAGTAGGCCCGAGAAGGTGAAATGTCGGGCAAAAGAAGAGTTAATAAAACTATCAAGTACAAATTGTAAGGATCATAATTGGACTCGATATAAGTTTGTGGGTTAGTATCGAGGTCCTAGATTATCAAATTCATGAGATTAAAACTCAATTTATTAAAAATAGTGCCAGTTGGGTAATTGTTGGATACTTGGGTTGAGTGTAAGAGTTTTGAATTTTAATGAAATCGCTTGAACTCCCCACCACCAGCAATGAGTTTACATGAGTTGGTGGAGTAATCTTATGATTCGAAAATGATTTAATTTGAGCAAACAATTTAGTTTCGCTTAAATGACATGATTCGAGGATTGATTACTAATGGTTTGAAATTGTTAGACTTACTTAGTCATTCTGGATTTTTCTAAAATAGTAGTTGGTCACCGTCGGTTAGGGCGGGTTGGACTTCGTTTTCAAAACGTTATGATTAAAACCGGAATCGACTATAGTATGGTGAAGGAATTGGTTTTAAAGTGAGTTTGACTTTAATTATAGTAGAATGAATTGTTGATTGGCTTGGTTTGAAAACAGGTGGATAGTCCGATTTACGAAAAGGTCATGTCCAATTTTCTGCAGAAAAGACAGCCGCTTAGGCCTAATAAGCGTCTAAGATGGATAAACTTTGAAAACAAAAGGTTTAAGTGTAAAATGGGAGAAGTGGGAATAGTATCCTTGGACTCCAGGCAAGTTTCCGACTCTATTGTTTTATTCCATATCAGAATATTATTAATTCATGGTGATGCCAAAATTTGTGAAATCCTTGACTTAATGATAAGTTCTTCAATTATGCATTTTTGCTGTGTTTGGAACTATCTAGCTTATTGTAGTCGTTGGAAATGCACGTCGGCATTTCCCTTGAACTATCTTGTTCATTTATAACTTGATTCATCTGCTACTCTGAACTTCTCGAAAAGTTAGAGTATGCAAGTATCTGACACTTTGTCACATTGATTCTGATGGATGACATATGTATGCATAGGTTGTTTAAGGTAGTTCCTTGCGAGTAGGACTAGATCCTTTCAACCTAATTCTGAGCCGCCTCTGAACTTCTTAAAAAGTTAGAGGACGTTTGTTTTCAGTTTTGTATAACTGAATCTGGTGTCGAGTACATCTTTTTGGTGCTCGGTGGTCGACCGGGAGTAGTCTAGTGTGTCTCGACGGTTAGTCGAGGTTCAATATTTTAAATAATATTTAGTTTATTAAATATTATTTAAAGAATATAGAAAGTATTTAAAGGTTAAGTAAATACTTTCAGGGCATTTGAGATTATTTAAATATTATTTAATATTGATTAAATATTATTTAAATATTTTAGGATATTTAAAAGTATTTAACTACTGATTAAATACTTTCAATTCGTTTTGGCTTATTTAAATATTATTTAATATTGATTAAATATTATTTAAATATGTTGAATCGTTTAAGATTATTTAAATATTAAATAATCTTGATTATATTGGTATTAAATATTTTAATTCTTTTAAATCATTTTAATATTTTTCGAGGACTATTCTGGGCCTCCTAAATATTAATAAAATATTTATTTGTTCTTTAAAAATATTCTGGAGTTGTCTAAATTTCTTTAAATATTATTTTTCATTAAATAATAAATGGTGAGCGATGACTCGGATATTTTGTATTTATTCTGAGTCGATAACTCCAGGTTCGGGAGGTAACGTCCGACTCCGATATTCCTCCCAGTTGTATTGGTGCCTCGTGGCCCATGGTTTCACCCCAAAACGGTAATATTTTGTGGAGTCTATTTTAGCTAGTATTAGCGGCTCCCCGGTCGCGTTCTTGAGTCTCCTTGATTCAAGGGTTTCTGTCTTGTTGAATTCGTTGACTGAGAGTCAACCCAGACGTTTCGAGAGCACTTCCACTTGGTTTAGGGAGCCAATCTATTGTCAGATATTGAAATCTTACAATAGGTTGTTGTTGTTCTGGAAGGTTGTATTAAATTCCCTTCCTTATCTGTTGATCGAAATCCTGTGATGGATTATCGTGTTGTTCTGGAAGGTTGTATTAAATTTCCTTCCTTATCTGTTGATCGAAATCTTGTGATGGATTGTCGTTGTTGTTCTGGAAGGTTGTATTAAATTCCCTTCCTTATCTGTTGATTGAAATCCTGTGATGGATCGTTGTGTTGTTCTGGAAGGTCGTATTAAATTTCCTTCCTTATCTGTTGATCGAAATCCTGTGATGGATTGTCGTTGTTGTTCTGGAAGGTTGTATTAAATTCCCTTCCTTATCTGTTGATGAAATCCTGTGATGGATTGTCGTTGTTGTTCTGGAAGGTTGTATTAAATTCCCTTCCTTATCTGTTGATGAAATCCTGTGATGGATTGTTGTGTTGTTCTGGAAGGTTGTATTAAATTCCCTTCCTTATCTGTTGATGAAATCCTATGATGGATTGTTGTTGTTCTGGAAGGTGGTATTGAATTCCCTTCCTTAACAGTTGATTGAAATCCTAGAGTGGATTGTTGTTATTCTAGAAGGCTTGATTAAATTTCCTTCTAGGTTTAATGAATGTTTAAGTATTCATCAGGGACTGGAGTAAGGTTGCGTAAGAGGTCGGTGACACACGACCCAGCCGTAAACTAAAGGCCCATGTGTTGCCTAGGGTGACGTCCCGATAAGGGGTTGTCCTTCTACTAGTAGAGAAAGTGACTGGTTTTTCTATTGTACAAGGCGACTGATCATCGCGTACAATAGGGCGTTGAAAAATCTCCAGATTAATCCCGTTTCTTCCAATTGGAATTTGACGTTGCACTGTAACGAAAGCCTAGGTGCTGTGTTACCGATAGTGTCAACGGGAATGTAATCCACTCTGAGTTGGTTGGTTGTTTTGAGTACCGTTCTATTCGTATATATCAGTTTCATTGTTCCTACACTATAACGAAAGCCGTGGTGCTAAGTTACTGATAGTGTTAAGGGGAATTGATGAACTTCTGTTCATTCTTTTCACAGTATAATGAACTGCTTGCTTATTGGTACTCAAACTAATGGTACTCGGTGATTGAGGCCATTGTGCTAAGTTATTGATATTGTCAAACTCAATAATCATAAACTTAAATTGTTGTATTGCAGTAACGTGAACTGCATTATTGTTGTGAATATCTTCTTGCATCGTGAACCTTGAGTCGTTTATTGTCGAAATATAACTGGTTATACATCTTCAATCGGATTGCTAGTTATGTACTTTATTGTGGAATATCTAGTTGGGATAATTATGGCTATCACCTTTTCCTTGAAATATTCTGATAAATAACTTGCTGAGCATTCTTTGGCTCATTCTTGCTGTTTGTAAATCTTATATCTTGCAGAAAGAGATGACTGTGAATTGTCTACCTTGGGTATTATGTTAAGGAACAGGAAGCTTCGAGCTTGAGCTAGTCAGGTTCCGGACTTCGATAAATGGTGCAAGAAAGACGGGATTCCAGATTAGAATCCTAGACTTGTTGAAAAATATGTAATGTGACAATAGATCTTGGAGTAATGTTTACTTCTAATGTAACATCATGTGGAAGTTATATTAGTAGTGTGAGATCCTGAGGTTACATTGGTTTGTAATAACAGTTATTATTTTAAGTTCGTTCCCTGAGACTATAACTCGAGTTGTGTGTTTGGTTTGGGGTCACTGCTTTTATGTTTGGTTATTATAATGGTTAAAGCAGGTGAATGATGTTATTGTGGTGAAAATTGGATAGTGACAACCTAGATTCCTGACCCCGGATCTGGGGGCGTCACATAGGCCGTCACCCAACTCACCATGAGCAAATCCATGCACACGTGGCTCGTCGTCGGGGAATAACCCTTCTGAAATTGGAATCTCCTCCATTCCAGGAGTGACTGAAATCCCAACACCCTGATCCTCAAAAGACTCATCAAATTGGCAAACCAACTGAATCATAGTCTACGAGTTGTTGCTCAGCTACTTTCAGCATCAACAATCTCCCCATATGCAAATCCATGCACTGGATCATTGAATGTGGTATGTGTACTAGCAGCTATCTAAGCATCAACCGACTCCCCATATGCAAATCCATGCACTGGATCGTTGACGGTGATATGCCTTTAAGTTTTGAGTGATCCATGTATTCCAGAATTTGAATTCCTGGGAGAGTAGACGTGTACAAACGTCTCTCTCAATCACCTGTGAAGATGAATTAACTCACTATTTTCAGTCATGGAAAACTGTTAGTGATTGCCTCTCAACATCAACAAATTGCTCTGCGGATGTGAAATCCCGTTAGGGAACTAGGACTGTTCCTCCTAGGAAGGTTGACAAGGATTCTAATATATGGCAAGAAATCCAAGTTTCCCTCAAATGCCTGTGAAGGTGGCTCAACAACTTCATTCACCATGAATGGTAAACAAAGAAGTTTAGGGGTTTTACCTATACCTCACAATGTGCACTTCTTGCAATGTGTCCTCACAATTGTAAGTCCCAAGAGAGGCTAGAGAACTGTTAGGTCCTATAACATCCCTTAGAAACAAAAACTTTAGGATTACCATCAGTGTGAATGCTTTTGGTGTGCTTGACTCATTACAAGGTGCTCTGGCTGACGAGCGAATTTTCAATGAAATCACCCTGTTGAGAGAGTTCATTCAGAAACGGTTGAATTGCCTTTTCAGCTCTGCATCCTTTTGAGAGAATACAGATGAGCTACAGATACCTCAATTTGTATACTTCTTTCCTTCTCGAGAGGTAGAGCTATGGGTGCACTTCCGACTTCATCCTTATTTGCTGCATCAAGTGCAGTTTCTCCCTTAACAACCGCTAATCTACATAAGTTCCTTATATCACCAAGGGTTGAAAGTTTGAATTAGAATGATAGTGTTTGGTACTAAGGCCTTGGTTAGAAATTGATGGATTATTCAACTTCTTGACCTTCCCCTATAGCCACTAAGGCCAAGCCATTACAGCTAAATAGATAGAGTTGATCAGAGCTATATAAAATTTGGCAGAGTATGATTAAACTTATTCACTATTCCTTCTCAGAAATATAGCATCGGAGCAATGTGTCATCAAGAAACAATGCACCAGAGCTAAAATGTGGGAATTAATAAAGAATAGGTAAAAGAATATTAAGCCAAATTTCATAAACTCACAATTTTAAAAAAAAGTTTAACAGATTAACAAAAGTGTTCTTTTGAATTTCTCTTAGACAAATATCCAATTGAAATTCAACTCTTTTAACAAAAACATTTTGATTAACAACTCAAATCTATTTCATCTTGCTCACTGTATGTTTTTAGAAATTGTTTTGCAAATCATTCTTATCTGATATTATCTCAGATTTAAAACAAAAAAAAATCGAATGAATGCTTTAGTCATACAGTCCAAGGCACTAATCCCAAAGCAAACAACCATTGTTTTAATACTACAGGTCAATGTGAAACAGACATTAACAAGAGTTTTGAAAAATGTTTTACCAATGGTTGATACCTCAAGATCAAAACAATTTACTCAAATAAAATAGCCTGATACCATGCAACCTCAGTTACAAGTTATCAAGTAACTTTATTTAAACAAATCGTGGAGAGAAAATAGTTTTCATTACAAAACATTTAGAGAGAGAGAGGATATATGATTTAAAGATAATCCTCAAGAAATGTTCTCTTTCAAAGAAAGAAAAACTTTTAGTGGCTTTTCATTCTCTGGCAAATGAATGCATGTTTAGATAAAACATTTTTCACAAGAAATAGACAAGAAATTTCTTTATGCATTCAAGTTCTAAGAATGAAAAACATATGTTAATACTAATGAATTATCAAAGATATGAGTGACAATACATTCAAAAGTACTAACATCATTCAATCATTTTGTAATAAAATGCATCTTACTACAAAATAATCAAGCACATAAGATACTTACATTATGCTAGACAATTACCATTTGTCGCTTGAAACAAACACATTTTGCAATATAGATCATGGTAATTCTAAAGCATAAAACATAAGCATCCGCTAAACACTGAACATACATTGACCGAATGACATCATTTAACTTCTTACACTACATCTCAACAATTATCACATAAGCATATTGAAAATACTCATGACAATCAGAATGTATGTAAGCTCGAGGTACTAGTTGCATCAGAGATCAAATACCTTTAAATATTAATACTAAAATTTATGATCTTTGACAACCCCTCGCGATGTAGTAAATTACTTTCAATATCAGTGTTTTTGAAATAATCTTTTTATCACTTAGTGCAGAAATTCTAAGTGACATCACTAATATAAAAAGAATGACAACTAATATTAATGGATTTTGCAGAAGACATGAATTACATCACTTAAACTACATATTAAGTGGTTCCATTAATATTAGCATTAAACAATTAAAAGTAAATAAAATTACAATTAATTAATATATACAAATACTTATGCTGAAACATTTGATATATATAGCATGAATAACATATGACAGCACAAAGTACGAGGTCCTGGATATAAATTGACTATACAAAGAGATGCTACATTGTTAGGTCCCTAGGTCCCGGGTGATCATAGGTAATCTCATAGCGATAATATTGGGTCCCGGGTGGTCACAAGCCAAACATTAATCAGTTCCTAGAGATCGTAGACATCTAAATAGCATGAATACTCTCTATAAACATTACATTTAAATAAATCAATATTAGACTAGAGTGACATACCTTAGTCAATAGAGCTTTTACTGGTGTATGATCGTTGAATGAACAATTACTCCTCTTTGCCCTAGAGATCGAACGTTTACTCCTTTTGGACAAGAATAACTTTTCAGCTACCAGTTAACATTATTCCTCGAAACAATACCACGCTCATCCAGAAGGAAACTGCATTACCTTCAACACCCAAATATATCCTTGTAGATATTGGTCTTGGTAGCAGCTTCACTAACTCAGCACTCTAGAAACCAGTAGTCTTGACACTAGCAGAGTAGAACCAAAAAAAAACTCCGAACTACCCTTCAGCTTCTGTATCAATACCAAGTCTTCATGTGGATTGATTCCTTGCGCTAAGTGTATCTGCCTCTGGTTTAATTGAGTTAGTTCCTTGATTCAAACCCTCCTCAATCTTGATTAGTTAGTACATCTTCAGTCTTCATTGAATTCACTCAGAAAAACCAATGAAATACTCTTATACATGCACGACCAATCACTACTATACTACCCAGAATCATCAAGAACTGACTCTAGGAAATGTTGTTACACAAAACCCTTTGTTATGACAGATGTGTCCTTAATGTTTCCTTAGATATTCAGTGGGTAGAGTAGTCTTCTTCAAATATGATTGAGATCATCTTGCATTATCTTTAAATTGACAATTTCCTTTCTAATATGCAATCACTCAATCTGGATCACTCAGTGTTCCTAAGAATCTCAACTCTTACTCAATGAGCACTGCTAGCCTTTGAACATCAAATACGACTAGTTGATCCAACTTACTGATGCTCCCCCTGTGATGCTGCTTGCAGCTTTTCTTCATCTGGTGTCATCTGATCTTGAGCCCTAAACAGGATGTCAACCTTTAGAAATTCAGAGCTAAAATCAAACGAATGCTAGGGAGCTTGATGATGTTGTTCACTGCATCTAGATCATCTTAAATCAATCACAGACTCTGTGTAAGCTCTTAACTCCAAATAAGATAGCCTTCCATCACACCATGTGACTTCAGGCATGATTAATCTTACTTGATGTCTTCTCTTTACATTTGCTGATTAGACTTGCTGTGTCAACTGATTCAACCGTAGTGAATAGGAAACCTTAAGTCTATCCATTATCCTTGTAATTTCACTCAAGGTCTGGATTTCCCTATTAACTCCTCCATTTGGTCATGAAGTCCGAAAACTGAACTTTACTCTAGAATACTCCTTTCAGTGCAGACATAACATAGAACTTCATTCGTCAACAAATTCCATTACCTGCCCTCAAAGTGTTCTTACATCAATCTGCCTAATCCTTTGAATGTGATTAATCACTGAGATGCTTCATCTATCGAATGCATGAACAAACACCAAAACTAAACAGGGTAGCCTTTGACTTGACTTCCCTTCAACTGACATACTTCACTAATGTCCTTCTTAAAAGAATTTCATTAGAAGTAGTCCTTTCTCACCAACTTCATCTTCACCGTCGAATCCGTTATCTTGATAAACCAAGTATTAGTTGATAAACCAAGTGTGAGAGCATTACTTGTTGTTACAGCTAACTCCATTCTGATAAACTTCAACGAATAGTTGACTTCATCATAAGCATTACATTTCGTGTCAGCAATAACCTCACTTCCAGTAGAGTGAGCTTCTATTTCTCTTGACCCCGATCAATATTGTTCATCCCGAACTGATATTAGGAAACCCTTCGCAAAGAATTCCCTAGGTCTTTCTTAATATTGTGCTTCAGATCATTCAAGAAAAATAGGTAACCTTGCTTAACCATTTGAATACCAAAGCAAAAGTAGTTACATGCCTCAAACATGAAAATGTCAGAGATATATAACTCGTACATGCTGAAAGATACTCTGCATTCACAAATGATTAAGACACGTGGTCCTCAATTTGATTGAGTCCAAGGGTTAGAGATATTTCTAAACATAGTTAACAACAAAGCATTCAAGTTCAACATGCTCATTCTTATCTGACTGATCACTCCTCATCTATATCAGCCTCAACAAGTAGTGTTGGCTATGAGCTCAGTGATCCCAACCTAACTTAAGGTGGACTAGCAGTCTATAAGAATCATGTCGTACATATATGTAGTCATAAAAGAATCAATCACTCAGATTCCTAATTCTTCTAAATCACCTTTGTTGTTCACTTTAATATTATATTATCTCTAATTACCTGAGCCAATTTAAATTTAAAAATTTAATTCATGGTTTATTGTACTTGTTAGGTTCCGAGGCATAAAACGCAGCGGATTAAACGTAAATATAACGAAAATTTTCGGAACCCAAACCCTAGGATCCGTGTATAAGCTTGGAAAGATTATGGTGAAACGAAATCATACCTCTGTTTGGTCTTGACTACTACGAACTCAACGGAGATCCTAGCTTTCACGACTTGTGTCTTCCTCTTGAAAACACCTCTATGGTATCTACACGAGCACCTTCAAGAACGTCTCACGATCTCGATTATGGAACGGATGTACTAGCCTCCTCTAGATGATTTCGAAACTGCATTTGATGTGCTTGTTGCTGCTGCTCCCTCTATAGGGTTTTTCTTATCAAAAACGTTATGACCTATTAACCCTACATTATCTATTTATAATGGCTGGTTAATAGGCCCATAACAGCAACCCATAACAGCAAAGCCTAACCCATGTAGGTTTAGGATTAAATAATAAAACCGAATTTTATTATTTAATTAATAACTAAGTCACACATAATTATTAAGGGCAGAATTCAAATTCGAATTTATATTATTTCAATTAATTAAGTCTCACTTAATTAATATAATAAAATTCGAAATAATCATCAATTAATTTAAATCTATAATTTAAATTAACTATTCTTATAAGTACTCTATGTGTGTGACCCTATAGGCTATTATTTAATTAGAAATAATTTTATTCTCCAATAAAATTATAAATAATGAGCGGTATCTAGTAATACATCATTGCTACCCAATTAAATAATAATTAAATCGTGATTCGATAAAACCTTTCGTGATTAATGTTTCCGTGTAATATAATCCCTTTAACCATATATATTATAGATTAAACTCGAGGCATGTATTTAGTCATCCTCTTCAACATTTAATCCGGGTTTACTTGATCCATGAGTAGACTATGAAAACAAATCATTATTTGAGCACGACCATGCATTTTATAGTCTCACTCAATCAAGAGGCCAATAATATCTCTCCTAATTATAGGAGGGTTAAATCCTTTATCTATCATTCATATTTCTCATACGACTCATGATATACCCGATGTCCACTTTTATCATTACCCGGTCAAAGGTAACTTTTAATGTAGTCAAAGTATATTAATCATCGTATAGAAATATAATGATCTCAAGTCAGAGGATCATTACACCATTATCACTGTGAGTCTTTCTTATGACTTTATTAAACATGAAGAATCTCACTGTGGGTCTGTCCAGTACCATGTACTCCTGCATATACCTATGTGTTGACTTTAGTATCCCCATACTTATAACCAATGAGATGTGGTTATCTGTCAAACAACATACTAGTCTATTTATGTATTATTATTGTCCTATAATAATAATACTCGACTAGGGACATTTAAGAATATGATATATTATATAATCTCAAGTTCAAGTCATGTACTAAACTATACAATGTGTATCATGATTCTAAGGACATTTATTATGCTAACAAATATATCGCAGTAATTAAAGTCATAATAAATATATTTATTGAATAATCAATTGACATAAAGATTTATCAAAATAAACATTGTATTGCCTCTAGGGCACCTACACCAACAATCTCCCACTTGCACTAGAGCCAATCACCCATGTATCTAATACCCATGGAACTAGTGTGACCGTCGTGCTTCTTCTGCGACAAGCCTTTGGTCAGTGGGTCTGCAATGTTATCATTTGTGTGCACTTTACATATGTGTATGTCACCCCTTTCATTAATCTCTCGAATGAGGTGATATCTCCTGAGTATGTGTTTGGTTCGGGAGTGAGCTCTAGGTTCTTTAGCCTGTGCAATGGCTCCATTATTATCGCAGTATAGATCAATGGGATCTGCGATCGATGGAACCACTCCCAAATCAGAAATGAATTTTCGAATCCAAACAGCTTCCTTAGCCGCTTCACAAGCTGCAATGTACTCAGCCTCCATTGTAGAATCAGCTACTGTTTCTTGCTTTGAACTCTTCCAACTTACAGCACCTCCGTTTAGACAAAACACAAAACCAGACTGTGATACAGTATCATCCCTGTCTGTTTGAAAACTTGCATCGGTGTAACCTTTTACAACCAGTTTTTCCTCTCCTCCATACACCAAGAATGAATCTTTAGTCCTTTTTAAGTACTTTAGAATATTCTTGACAGCCGTCCAGTGACCTTCACCTGGAT
Source organism: Oenanthe sinensis (assembly GCA_028671895.1). Lineage (NCBI taxonomy): Eukaryota > Viridiplantae > Streptophyta > Magnoliopsida > Apiales > Apiaceae > Oenanthe > Oenanthe sinensis. The sequence continues at coordinate 21,634,493 of JAPMAC010000231.1, forward strand.
TAGATTGGTATCTGCTCGTCATGCTTAAAGCATACGAAACATCTGGGCGAGTACATACCATCGCATACATGATGGATCCAATTGCTGAGGCATATGGAACCTTACTCATGCGGTCCTTGTCATCAAATGATTTCGGACACTGATCTTTAGAGATCGTTATCCCTTGAGACACGGGGACATATCCCTTTTTTGCATTTTGCATACCAAAACGATACAAAACCTTATCGATGTATGTACTCTGACTTAGACCGATCATCCTTCTAGATCTATCCCTATAGATCCTCATTCCTAGAATGTAGGATGTTTCTCCTAAGTCTTTCATAGAGAAGTTGCTCCCTAACCAAATCTTAACAGCCTTGAGAGAAGGTATGCCATTCCCCATTAGTAGTATGTCATCAACATATAGTACTATGAATGCCACATGGCTCCCACTAACCTTCTTTTAAACACAAGGTTCATCTTCGTTTTGAACAAAGCCATACTCTTTGACTGTTTCATCAAAACGGATATTCCATCTCCTAGAGGCTTGCTTCAATCCATAAATGGATCGACGTAATTTACATACCTTGCTAACATTCCTTGGATCGACAAAACCTTCAGGTTGTGTCAGGTACACATCCACATCCTCTTCAAGGATTCCGTTAAGGAAGGCTGTTTTGACATCCATTTGCCAGATTTCATAATCATGGAATGCTGCAATAGCAAGCAAAATCCTTATGGACTTGACCATAGCCACTGGTGAGAAAGTCTCATCATAGTCAATACCATGAATTTGTCTGAAACCTTTTGCAACCAGCCTTGCTTTATAGGTCTGAACATTTCCATCCATGTCAGTTTTCTTCTTGAAAATCCATTTGCACCCTATGGGCTTTACCCCTTCAGGTGGATCAACTAAAGTCCATATTCGGTTTTCGTACATGAAATCCATCTCGGATTTCATGGCTTCTAGCCATCTCTTAGAGTCTGGACTGTTCATAGCATCTTGGTATGTGAGAGGCTCATCTTCGTCTATGAGCATCAAATCACCACATTGAGTCAAGAGAAATCCATATCTCTCTGGCTCATGGCGAATTCTACCAGTTCTACGAACAACCTGTGTTTGTTGAGCATTATCATTATCCTGCTCTTGTTCCACTTCAGGTTCAATACTATTTTGTGGTTCTCGATCTTCATCGAGGTCTATAGTTCTCCCACTGTTTCTTTTGGAAATAAAATCTCTTTCCATGAAAACAGCATCTCGAGCAATGAACACTTTCTGCTCAGAAGGACTATAGAAATAGTACACCTTTGTTTCCTTAGAGTATCCCACAAAATTGCACTCTTCAGATTTAGGTCCAAGCTTGTCAGATACTTGACGCTTCATAAACGCCTTGCATCCCCAAACTTTCATAAAGCTCATGCCTGACCGTTTCTTCTCCCATATCTCATATGGAGTCTTTTGAACCTTCTTAGTAGGAACACGGTTAAGTGTGAAAGCCGCTGTTTCTAGAGCATAACCCCATAAACTAATTGGAAGATCTGCATGACTCATCATCGATCGCACCATGTCCAACAAGGTGCGATTTCTCCTCTCTGAAAGTCCATTCCATTGAGGTGTACCTGGCGGAGTGAGTTGTGATACAATACCACACTCCTTTAAATAATCTTTAAATTCTGTGCTCAAGTATTCTCCTCCACGATCAGATCGTAAGATTTTAATACTTGCACCTCCGCTAATTTGCTTCTCTACTTCAGCCTTGTATTCTTTGAACTTTTCAAAAGAATCAGATTTATTCTTCATAAGATATACATATCCATATCTACTGAAATCATCAGTAAATGTTATGAAGTAGTAGTAACCTCCTCTAGCCATCACACGCATTGGGCCACATACATCACTATGTATTAGCTCCAGACGTTCAGTGGCCCTTTGACCCTTACCAGTGAAAGGGGCTTTAGTCATTTTACCAAGCAAACAAGATTCGCATTCTTGGTATGACTCAAAATCAAACTTATCCAAATATCCATCCTTATGTAATTTGGATATGCGTTTCTCATTTATATGGCCTAGACGACAATGCCAGAGGTATGTTTGATTTGAGTCATTAACTTTAAGTCATTTGTTTTCTATATTATAGACAGGATTATCTAAGTCAAGAACATATAAACCATTAAACAAACGCGCAACACCATAGGTTAAATCATTCAAAGCAAAAGAGCAACACTTGTTCTTTATCGTAAACGAAAAACCTTTCTTGTCCAAACAAGAAACAGAAATAATGTTTCTGCGAATCGCAGGCACGTAAAAACAATTCTCCAGTTCTAAAACTAACCCTGAGGGCAAAGATAAATAATAGGTTCCTACAGCTAAAGCAGCAACTCTTGCTCCATTGCCAACTCGTAGGTCCACTTCTCCTTTAGTCAATGTCCTACTTCTCTGCATTTCCTGCACATTTATACAAATGTGAGTAGCACATCCAGTATCCAATACCCAAGATGTAGAAATAGACAGATTGACTTCTATAACATATATACCTGAAGTAGAAGTTTGCTCAGCCCTCTTCTTCTTCAGATCCTCCAAGTAAACTGAACAGTTTCTCTTCCAGTGACCAATTTTCTTACAGTAGTGACATTCACCCTTAGCTACCCCACCTTTAGGCTTTAAAGCCTGTTTGGGACCTGACTTTGGCTTGGGTGTAGAATCAGAAGCTGTCTTCTTCTTACCCTTCCACTTGCCTTTCCCTTTGGCCTTACCTTTATTGCCCACCATCAGTATGAGAGCAGGTTCAGCCGTCTTCATGTTGGTCTCATATGTTCTCAACATAGCCAACAATTCAGTAGGTGTTTTGTCAAATTCATTCATGTTGTAGTTTATGATAAACTGGGTGAATTTGTTATTCAAAGAATTCATGATTAGGTCAATACCAATTTCCTGAATAATCGGGAAACCCAAAGTATCAAGATACTCAATGTAACCAATCATCTTCAGAACATGTGGGCCAACTGGTTCACTTGCCCCTTGTTTGCAATTAAAAAGTGACTTGCTCGTGTTGAACCTTTCTTGACGAGTTTGGCTTGCAAACATGCTTTGCAAGTGCTCATAGATAGTATATGCATCCATATGCACATGCTGTGTTTGAAGCTCAGCACTCATAGTTGCCAACATAAGACATGCAACATCAGTTGCATCATTCTCATCCTTTGTGTGGGCTGCTCGTTCCTCAACAGTAGCGCCCTCAGGAAGGGGACCTGCCGGAGGAATATCAATGACATGAAGCTTGCGCTCCTGCCTGAGGACAATCCTCAAATTCCTCTGCCAGTCTAGGAAGTTGTTTCCTCCTGTCAGCTTATCCTTCTCAAGGACAGATCGTACGGATAGTGTGTTTGTGTTGTTTGTCATTACTTGGTATCTACAATGATAATAGCACAAAATAAACATTAGATTGTCTGAGTTATTTATTATGTTCAAATGATTATGATACATTCATAATATATCTCCCACTATTTTTATCAAATTAATAGCCCTTACTATTAATTTGGAAAGTATATCACATAATTCTTTCTAGTGAGCCAAGATCCATATTTTGTCATGTCTTAAGTCAACCACTGGAAGTCCTTAAGAATGATTATTTAGGTAGACAACATTTGTCAATTATATCATATATAATTCTTGGACAGTTTGGTGAGCAACGATTGATCTTATCTATCTAATAGATTTTTAACCAAACTCCATGCTTCTAAGTTCATAATTGTTGAATATAACCGTTTACTTTCACCTTATTATGACGACTCAGTTAAGTTTGACCCAATGATACAACGGCCGAATATAACCGTTTATATTCGTCGCATCTCACCATGATAGATAGGAGTCCCCTGCCACTGACAGTCTTTCCCCTAATCGATCTAGGATTCGATGAGTGTTCATTCATTGGAAAGCATCCGATTAAAACTTAATATTTTGTTAAGGGGGCGGCAGCCCCCGGGCGGGGTCTGGGGGCGGCAGCCCCCAGCTGGGGTCGAGCTGCCAGGTCAGCTTGGAAATTTTTTATTTTCGAAGACCAGTCCTATTCAGAAATCATCAATTTCTGAACTACAGATCATATCTGTTGGCCTTTTTCCCCACTGCAATTTATATAGTTTCAGAAGCATGTATCATATAAATACTTATTATATCCCAGTTAACAAATCATGTCCAACACAATCTGTCCACCAGTTTATATCACTATACAAACTGACCCTCATGCATAGTATACAAATCGCAATAAGGCATATAAATCAGTCATGACAAATCATTAACATGCTAGTATCAGAATCTATATACTCATCATATGAATAACAATTCAAATATACATGGCAGTAGCATGGATTAACATAGCAGAAGCATGGCAGTATCATGGTAGTCATCAAACAGGCATGGCAGTTTCATAACAGGCATGGCAATAGCATAAGCAGTGGCATGGAAGTTATGACAAAGCAGTAGCATGGCATGGCAGTCAACAAAACAGGCATGTATGCATCAAATACATAAAACACGTAACCAAATCAGTCCCTTATACACGTAGCTCTGATTCCATTGTTAGGTTCCGAGGCATAAAACGCAGCGGATTAAACGTAAATATAACGAAAATTTTCGGAACCCAAACCCTAGGATCCGTGTATAAGCTTGGAAAGATTATGGTGAAACGAAATCATACCTTTGTTTGGTCTTGACTACTACGAACTCAACGAAGATCCTAGCTTTCACGACTTGTGTCTTCCTCTTGAAAACACCTCTATGGTATCCACACGAGCACCTTCAAGAACGTCTCACGATCTCGATTATGGAACGGATGTACTAGCCTCCTCTAGATGTACTATTATTTAATTAGAAATAATTTTATTCTCCAATAAAATTATAAACAATGAGCGGTATCTAGTAATACATCATTGCTACCCAATTAAATAATAATTAAATCGTGATTCGATAAAACCTTTCGTGATTAATGTTTCCGTGTAATATAATCCCTTTAACCATATATATTATAGATTAAACTCGAGGCATGTATTTAGTCATCCTCTTCAACATTTAATCCGGGTTTACTAGATCCATGAGTAGACTATGAAAACAAATCATTATTTGAGCACGGCCATGCATTTTATAGTCTCACTCAATCAAGAGGCCAATAATATCTCTCCTAATTATAGGAGGGTTAAATCCTTTATCTATCATTCATATTTCTCATACGACTCATGATATACCCGATGTCCACTTTTATCATTACCCGGTCAAAGGTAACTTTTAATGTAGTCAAAGTATATTAATCATCGTAAAGAAATATAATGATCTCAAGTCAGAGGATCATTACACCATTATCACTGTGAGTCTTTCTTATGACTTTATTAAACATGAAGAATCTCACTGTGGGTCTGTCCAGTACCATGTACTCCTGCATATACCTATGTGTTGACTTTAATATCCCCATACTTATAACCAATGAGATGTGGTTATCTGTCAAACAACATACTAGTCTATTTATATATTATTATTGTCCTATAATAATAATACTCGACTAGGGACATTTAAGAATATGATATATTATATAATCTCAAGTTCAAGTCATGTACTAAACTATACAATGTGTATCATGATTCTAAGGACATTTATTATGCTAACAAATATATCGCAGTAATTAAAGTCATAATAAATATGTTTATTGAATAATCAATTGACATAAATGTTTATCAAAATAAACATTGTATTGCCTCTAGGGCACCTACACCAACAGTACTGACCCCTAGGCAATTCCCAAAATAGAAACAAACTTATCTTAACAAGCACATGATCAAATATTACATTTAATATAACCATGTGAGTATAAACAGATTATTGACAATGTAAACATCAAGGCACTTAGCATGCAGCAAATACTCTTTCCGGTAAATGTACCCCTACAAATACCTAAGACTCTATATGCTAACATGATCAATTATCGTAAAGCAAGCATTAAATCACACAAGATCTAATCATGAAGTCAAATACTGATAAACAAGCAACACTAACAAACTAGCATAAGTTATCTAATTTATATAGAAATCAAGGTGAGACATGCATTACATCAAACTTATAATATAATGCAGTTCAGCACTTAATACTCTATAATTGAATCAAACAAGTATAAACTAGTTAGAAAGTATACCTGAACGATGCTTAGCATTCCATCTCGAGTGATAATCAATTGATCCAAATCAATTTCCATTCTACTAACACTCATGAAAGTATCCTTGCATTTGACCTCAATAACAAATGATGTTCCTGCTTCAACCCAAACTGATACCTGATTGTTCTGCTTAAAGACCCCGACATAGAATGTCTCATGTTCTGCTTGAAAAGATCACTCTTCTTTGTATGTGTAGCAATAACCCCTTGATTATCATATGTCAGTGATAATCAAACTTTGTGTATTTCTGCCACTGATGTCCTTTAACCAAATCTTCAATTGTTGTTTTGGTTCTTTGACCGATAAACTGAATTCCTTTTCAAAATCCCAAATTCTTCAGATATTGAATCGAAAACCACTGATCGAAGACTCTTCCCTAAATGAACTAATCCCCTTTCAATAACCAAATGATCCACTGAGTAGACCGATGTAGAAATACATCTCCAATGGTAAGATCAGGTCTCAACACCATTAGAATGTTCTTCAGTCAGTTCGTTTGTCCTCAACGAACGAAGAATCAACTCCTGTTATTTCATTTAATAAAATATTTTGTTCAAACAGAAGTACTTAATTTTTTTTAGGAATTTAAATAATCAAAATAAATTGAAAATGCATTTTTGATAAATAATAATAAATTTCTCAATTTCAAATTATAAATAAAATAAAATTCGAAAAGAAAGTTTTGATATAGAGATAACAAAATTTTCAAGGTATATTAAATAATCCTGAAAAAGAAATTATTTCAAATCAAAATTAATTTCTAAAGAATTTTATAGAATTTATAATCCAAAACAGTTTCAATTATAATTAAAACAAAACAGATTGAAAATATAAGTTTGATATAAAAATAATAAATTTTCAAGTCATCTTAGATATTCTTGAAAATAAATTATTTCAACCAAAATGATTTTCCAAAAAATTTTATGAGATTTATAATTAAAACTTCCAAGCTTAAATTATAATTAAAATAAAACAACTCGAAAACATAATTTTGAAATAGAAATACTAAATTCTCAAAACATTTAAAATGTTCATGAAAATAAATTATTTCAATCCAAAAATATTTTCCAAAGAGTTTTATAAAATTTATAATTAAGTTTTTATGAAAAATAAATTATTAAACCTCAAAAATAATTCTCAAAATACTTTTAAGAATATTAAACTCAAAAGAAATTAAATTGGATTTTAAGATTAATTTTAGTTTTCAAATTAATAAAATTCTTAACTAAGAATATTAAAAATATAAAATATTTGACTCTAAAATTTAAAAGAAAATAAAATATTTTCCAAGATGTAAGATAAACTTGAAAAATAAATTATTTAAATTTAAAAATTATTTTCAAAATATTTTATATAATTAAATTCAAATTTAATTATTAAATTAATTATTAAACTAAAAACAATTTGAGAGAAAAACAATTTTTGTTTTAAATAAAAGTTAAACTATGTAGTCATGTGTCATGTTGAAACAGCCCTCTAAGTAGAACTTTTACATAGGAATGTTCTACATAGACTCTATCTCGAACACCAAGTAGAACTTCTACATAGGAATGTTCTACATAGACTCTATCTCGAACACCAAGTAGAACTTCTACATAGAAATGTTCTACATAGACTCTATCTAGAACATTAAGTAGAACTTCTAGATAGGAATTTCTACTTAGGCTCTATCTAGAACATAAAGTAGAACTTCTGACTTAGAAAATATTTCCAACTCCAGAATTTCTACTTAGGTTCTATCTAGAACATTAAGTAGAATTTCTACATAGAAATGTTCTACTTAGGTTCTATCTCGAACATTAAGTAGAATATTCGAGATAATGTTCGAGTTAGACACTATCTCGAACATCAAGTCGAATATTCGAGATAATGTTCGAGTTAGACACTATCTCGAACATCTAAGTAGAATTTCTACATAGAAATGTTCTACTTGGCTATCTCGAACATCTAAGTAGAACTTCTGACTTAGAAAATATTTCCAACTCCAGAATTTCTACTTAGGTTCTATCTAGAACATTAAGTAGAATTTCTACATAGAAATGTTCTACTTAGGTTCTTTCTCGAACATTAAGTAGAATATTCGAGATAATGTTCGAGTTAGACACTATCTCGAACATCAAGTCGAATATTCGAGATAATGTTCAAGTTAGACACTATCTCGAACATCTAAGTAGAATTTCTACATAGAAATGTTCTACTTGGCTATCTCGAACATCTAAGTAGAACTTCTAACTTAGAAAATATTTCAACCTCCAGAATTTCTAGTTAGATTCTATCTAGAACATTAAGTAGAATTTCTACATAGAAATGTTCTACTTAGGTTCTATCTCGAACATTAAGTAGAATATTCGAGATAATGTTCGAGTTAGACACTATCTCGAACATCAAGTCGAATATTCGAGATAATGTTCGAGTTAGACACTATCTCGAACATCTAAGTAGAACTTCTGACTTAGAAAAATTCTGGGCTTCAAAAAAAAATTCTGGATGCCCAGTGAACCAATCGTACCCTCTTTAATCTCAAAAATAAAAATAGATCCAATCGATTTGTATGTCAATCGAGTAGCTCTGATACCAATTGTTGGGTCCCGGAGATCGTAGAGGGGGGGTGAATACGATTCCCAAATTAAATATGACTATTAATTATTTTTGGGACAACATAAAAATTACTTTGGTTCAAACCCGGGTACTGTTCATCATCTTCTTCAACCTCAAGAACACCATTAAAATAACCAAGATAATGAACGGTAAATCATCCAAAACACACAACACAACAAGATCCAAGAATATAACTTTATATTCATTGAATTGGGGTAGATGCTACATACAAGTTCAAGAACATAAGCTCAAGAACACAACAAAGAAGTGATTTTTGTCTCCTCTAAAATTATTACATTTTGTAGATCTAGGAGACAAAAATCAGCCATATCTTCTATACAAGATTTAACAAGTGTTTACAATAGAAAGATAGAGGAGTGGTATGATAAAGAAAATCATGGCCCCAAAATATTAAAGTATTAGTTCGGCCATGGGGGAGAGAATAATTTCTCTCTCCCCCCTTTTCTTTCTCATCCGAATTCTTACTTAAGATCAAGACTTGGATTCTTTTTGTATATAGAAAAAGGGGTTGCTTTTTGCTTTTCCACCTTTTACTCTTGTCCACTCAAATCTTATCTTCAAAGTCATGTGCCAAGCATGCATTTGGAAATATTTAATGTAAAAGTAATATTTAAATAAATATATATAATATAAATAAAGAGTGTCTTTATTTATAAAATATATAAATAATTAAATAAATACTTTATTTAATTAAATTAAATATTTCCATTCCACTCTTCAATTTGTGTAGACTTCCTTATCCAAATACTCGGCCCCGTATACGTGACTCCACCACGTCTAAGTATTTGGCCTTCTAATCTGTGAAGCTTTAGTAAGATCCAATCAGGTTGTGCCGTCTGTCCCTTATCCATTACCAACACTAATTTACCACCTTTGTTGATCCTCCACTTGACTCAAGAAAACCAACAACTTTAGAATGATTAAAACCATATTAACCGACGAGAGCTTGCCTCCAATGTCCTGACACTTTATGCAACGGTCTGGTTCATAAGTGACTAGTCTTGATAGGGGCTCTTGATTCCGAACATGATTCCACATTCTTCTTTGCAAACCTCACTTGTAGCTTCGATTGTAATGCACTAAGATCTTCATAGACTAAGACAATCTTCTGTAGCTTCCACATCCTTGAATAGATGTCAATATCTTTTATTCTCCACTGAGGCCTGAACATGTTAATGAACTTCTTCCAGTGAGCTTCAAGTCTGCAGATGATCCTTTGATACTTTGTCTTAACTGAACTCTGTGATCCAAGATTTCTGTGCACCTGCATATTATTACATGTCCTGTTCTATTGTTGAGTTATCATCAACCATTACATAGAGATTACATTTAGCATTTCTAGTACACATGAAAGTGCAGTGAGTTACTTCCCTTCACTCCTATCTCCCCTTTCAATCTCCCCCTATTTGGTTGATATGGAATAGCAATCAAATACTATTTCCCTTTACTATCTCCCACAAAAGCAATTAAATAAAATTAGCTACTAGAGGATAACTCAACTAATATACAAGAAACAATTAAAGTACTGGACATGAAAATAATATACAAAAGGTTCTGGAAAGATATAATCAGTTAAATCCAGATTTCCTGAGTTGCTAAAAATGAATGATGAATTTCTGAATTTCATTTTCCTTTAGCTTCCTCCACTTCAATGTTCTTCAAAGATGGGGTTCTTTCAATAAAGAAACAAATCATTAGTAAAGACTTCTAAACAATCATTCTTGTTCATCTTGCAATTCGAACTAGAACATACAGCTCTCTATGTTCCCCATAAGAGGTCAACTCATACTCCCCTTAAGGTTGTTCTCCCAAGGCTCCTGCAGAGCCAGACTCTGAAAGCAAGCAACCACCTGCACCAGAGTCTAATGTTGAGTTAGAGTCTAGACTGCCTTTAGACTCTGATCATGACACATTTTGGGAAGGAATGCCATTGGATGCAGCCTCAAGTCTAATTGATGAGATTATTACTCCAAGTGATGAGGTACTGCTATTTTTTTATCCTTTGGTGGAATTAGTTGCAGATCCAGAGAAATATCAGACTAAATCTCAAGTTTTGGATTTTCTTTCAACCTATGAGGCCCTAAGGAAGAAAATAGAACAGGAGCTACAAATATCTGCACAGGATGTGGTCAAAAATCTATACAGCTACCTATTCAATTCTTCACTCCAAGAACAAGCACCTGGGCTCATAGAAGGCAGAATAACTGAAGTTCTCAAAGCACTGGGTGTGCCAGACTCTGAACAACAAATCACAAAGAAGCATAAAAAGCTTAGCATCTACAAAAGGAGAAAATCAGAGTCTGTTGCTGAGTTGGAAACTGAGATTGAGCAACCAGTTTTTGACTATGAAGCAATTTGGGATCATGGGATTACCTACAGGACAGCTATTGATTGGATATCTACTATTCAACCATTTCCAAGGGAGGTGGTTGATTTTCTTGTCCAAAATGTAGGTAAGGTGGCCAACAAATACATCTATTCGACCTATGCAAGTAGATTGGATCAACTTAAGGGCTCACATTATCACAAGATTGCAAGGGAACTGCATGATTCCTTTCACTTTACTTTTGCCCAGGCCATCAATGCACTCCATGCCAGGATGTTTCTCAATGGACACTTGGATGCATTAACTATGGTAGAACCACATGAGGTAGTAGGTGATGCAAGGCAGTTGGAGGTTGGGACTAGTGCACCAGTGGTGACTAGTGATAAAGATGCTCAGTTTGCCTCACCCACACAAGAACCACCTAGTCAAAGGTTGGGTGATACTGGGCCAGGGGAGTATGATGTTAGGCCCTCCTTGACAACTCACCAAAAAGCTGATGAGAACCCTAGTGATATGGGAGGACAGACTCTGATGGAGGCTCATGAAGACATTTTCCAATCTATTCTATCAGAGTCTATCCACCTTGAGGGGGAGTCTCATACACAAATAGTCAAAGATGGTACACTCAGACTCTGGCTTCTAATGAAGTCATACTGAAGTAGTCAGAGTTTAGAGTAGACTCTGAGACTGGAATACTGGAGCCAACAGATCTAGAAAGAAATAAGATGCTTGTACGGGTTCAGAGTCTGTTGATGCTCACCCCTTGGTGGAAACCCCTAGCCTTCAGACATTTGAAGGGGTTCCCCTCCATCAAGGTGGTTCAGGTATTGAAGCACCATTATTTTCTCTCAACCCCTCTTCTGTAGGATCATTGAGTGCCCCTTCCCAAATGAGTGACAAAATATCTGAGAGGCTGGCACTGGACCAGGCAAAAGGAGGGGTAGAAAAGGCTGTATGGAGCCTGAGTGAGATTGAGAAAGTTGGTACCCAACCCCACTGTGAGCATGAGAGATTAGGGTATCCTGAACCTAGCTTCTGAGTTGGAGCAGGGGATGGATGAAAATTCACTATGGTTGATTGTGTAGATTGGCAAACAGGAGGAGGCTCTTGCTGCTCAGAAGTCATTTACCCAGAGACCACACCTTCATCTGGTGGATTCTCTAGCAAGGAGAGCAGATAGAGTCATGGAGGCTTTGGTGGATAACACTGTCATTTTAACTGAGGCTGCAAATTTGAAGTCAGAAGAACCACTTTTCATTATGCCTATAAGGGCTAGACTTCCAGAGTCTACAGTCTCTGATCACTCTCAGGAGGAGTCAGGGTCTATAGTCCCGTTTGCAGTTTCAGAGTCTACACCACCAGAGTCTACCCCTCCAATCACAAAGCTTGCGCCTGTTACTGAGGAGTGCACTTCTGACGATGATGATCACGTTCCTCCTTATTTTGTCTATTTTGATCAGGTGTTTCCTCAGTCTTGGGAGTCTGCACAACAAAGAGGCATAAATGATAAAGATTCTTTTGAGTGTATTTTCGCTATTCATCAGTCTGAGAGACTTAAAGCTTTTCAGAAGAAATCCTTTCAACAGGAACATGGTTACTATCCTGGTGAAGAAGATCATGCCTTGGATGGAGCTGTTAAAGTTGAGTTACCTGATGTTGCTGCTCAATTAGCCAGTGTGGTCCAGGATATTTCTCATATTAAAATCAAGCTCACTGGTGTTGATAATACAACTTCTCTGCTCAATACAAGATTTGACAGAATTCACTCCCTTCAATTATCCAAAGAAGTAGCTTTTAAAGTTGCTCTAGCTGCTATCACTACAACTCAAGCCTCTCTTCAAACTACAGTCTCTGATTTGACCACCAGGCCAATCTCTCCACAGTTCTTGAGCAGATTCTTTTGGCTGTCACCAGTAATAAGGATGATGATGCCAAAAAGGGGGAGAAGGAGAAGCAAGGTGAATCCTCCAGGAGAAATAAGGATGATGAATGCAAAGATAGGTCAAAGGGAGTTAAAAGGAGGAGAGATGGTTGAGATGGTGGTAGTTCTCATGGTCCTAGGGGTCTTGATGGTGTGCAACAAAAACAATCTGGAGTAGCAAAAACTCAAACACATCAATCAAGGACTAGACATGGGAAGTCAGAGTCTAAGTCAGACTCTGATAAACAAAGGAAGAAAGCAGACTCTGATGAAACTCAAGAACCTTCATACTGGAAGTGCAGTCAATCAAATCTGTAACTTAGAGCTAAAAAAAAGATAGGTCTCAGAGGATTTGAAGAATCTGACATTGACAGAACATCTACTCTAACCAGGGATCCTCAATCCTTGACAGATAGGCAGTTTGAGAAGATCACTCAGAAGCACTTAAACAAAGTGGTGTCTGCTCAAATTGTTTATAATGTTTTTGAAACAAAGATACAAGGAGGTTAGGGAGGTACAGAAAAGGTGAAGAATGAGATGCTGGTTTACTTCTTAGAAGGTGGAAGTGTAAGATGGATTAGTCAATCAAATTTTATCTTTTTCAAACAGGCTGAGGAACTACAGTATATCAGATTTCTTCTTCAAATTGCTTATGAAGTTAACAAGAGCAAAGAAGCTGTCACACACAAATGGTTCAAGGAGATTGATAGGAAGCTGAATTTGCACAGACAGGCAAATCGACAAATGGGCAAATTTTCTTTAAAATATGTTGATACTGAGGGAAATGATCAAGTCATGCCATTGGAAGAAAAACAGATTAAATTTCAAGAAGGTGTGAGTCATTACTTTGGGTTTCATCCTATGAGTGGGAAAGTTAGTGTTCTGATGTTGAAGGACTTAAAAGATCAAGAAAGCAGTGCAAATGATCTGAGAGCAGCTTATTGTCAAATCAAATGCTCAAGTGAAGAAATGAAGCAATTGAAGAAATTTGTTGGTGAGGCTCTGGCAATTGTGGAGGAAAATATGCTGAATTCATTTTTGAAGAATAATCCAGCCTTTGAGAAGATTCAATAAGAAGTAATTCTTTTTCCTTTATAATTCTTTTATACTGTTCTAGATTAATAGTTTTATTCTTTAGTTTTGACATCATCAAACCTTGATTTATGCTTACATTTTATAAAGCATAAATAGGGGGATATTGTTAGGAATATATTCATTTAATGATGTACAAAATACTAGAACAGGGTCTAGATTAGTTTATCTGTAATAAGTCTTTCTAGTCTCTGAAATGTATAATCAGAGTCTAGATAGTCAACATTCATGTTACTTGTACTTACAAGAATTTCTGTAGAAAATGAAACCAGAGTCTGCATAAAGATCAGAGTCTGGAAGGTGATCAGAGTCTGGAAGGTGATCAGAGTCTATAGACTATCAGAGTCTACATATGATCAGAGTCTAAAGGTGTTCAGAGTCTATACAGTTGAAGTTAAATTTGGAAGAAGATCACAGGAATGGAAAGTCTTCGAAGATCAAGATAAATATATTGCAGATATGCTATAGGAAAGATGAAGGGTTTCGGGCATGAAAACGCAGCGGAATTAACGTAAAAACAATAAAAAAAATCGAAACCCAATCGCAGGATCCATGTATAACGTTAGATGATTATGGTGAAGAAGTCTGTACCTTAACAAAGCTTTCCGTATGTTGTTTAATGGAGGTCCAGAAAAGATGAATCACAGCAGCCCTTTGTTGCAAAGATTTGCTCTCCAAAGAAGTCCACACGAACGCCCGATCGTCCTACGATCACCGGAGTCGGTACTAGCCGAATTGTTTGCCTCTCTCTCTCTTTCTCTAGCCTCTCTTGATGTTGAGCAGCTAGAGTTTTTCTCTAAAAACGAAATTTGATAATTAAACCCTAATACTATACATCATTATGTATATATAGGGGAGAGAGAGATTTTGGGCCTAACCCTAATCCATGTGGTTTCCAAAACCCATTATGACTTTGGGTTATTATTATTATTAAATCTGAATTCTAACATAATTAATCAAGTCCCACTTAATTAATTCAATAATTAAATTCGAATAATAATAATACTTATTAAATCTGAATTCTAATATAATTAATCAAGTCCCACTTAATTAATTTAATAATTAAATTCGAATAAACAATAATATATTTAAATTCGTAATTTAAATAAACCTCCGTTTTGACGTTCTTTGTGTGTGACTCTTTAGGTTATTATTACGTTGACAATAATTTTATTATCTAATAACAAAATTATAAACAATGAGCGACATCTAGTAATACATCATTGCTACCCAAGTAACAATAATAATTGGTGATTCAATTAAACCTTTCGTGAATAATGTGCAATGTAATATAATCCCTTTAACCTTATATTATAGATAAAACTCGAGGCATGTATAGTGTCATCCTCTTCAACGTTTAATATCCATAAAAGACCTATAGTCAAGTTTTAGAAAATTCTCGTGTACTACCCCCTTTGAGGATTCTTCAAAATCCATCTTTTTTTATATCAGCTCCGTTTGAGGTCCGGACTCCAGCATATATGGTCAAATTCTAATTCAAATATCCATAGGGACACAAATATACCAAAATATTAATTTAATATCCATAAAAGACCCCGATTCAAGTTTTAGCAAAACCTCGTGTACTACCCCCTTTGAGGATTATTCAAAATCCATCTTTTTTTATATCAGCTACGTTTGAGGTCCGGACTCCAGCGTATATGGTCAAATTCTAATTCAAATATCCATGGGGACACAAATATACCAAAATATTAATTTAATATCCATAAAAGACCCCGATTCAAGTTTTAGCAAAACCTCGTGTACTACCCCCTTTGAGGATTATTCAAAATCCATCTTTTTTTATATCAGCTCCGTTTGAGGTCCGGACTCCAGCATATATGGTCAAATTCTAATTCAAATATCCATAGGGACACAAATATACCAAAATATTAATTTAATATCCATAAAAGACCCCGATTCAAGTTTTAGCAAAACCTCGTGTACTACCCCCTTTGAGGATTATTCAAAATCCATCTTTTTTTATATCAGCTATGTTTGAGGTCCGGACTCCAGCGTATATGGTCAAATTCTAATTCAAATATCCATGGGGACACAAATATACCAAAATATTAATTTAATATCCATAAAAGACCCCGATTCAAGTTTTAGCAAAACCTCGTGTACTACCCCCTTTGAGGATTATTCAAAATCCATCTTTTTTTATATCAGCTACGTTTGAGGTCCGGACTCCAGCGTATATGGTCAAATTCTAATTCAAATATCCATGGGGACACAAATATACCAAAATATTAATTTAATATCCATAAAAGACCCCGATTCAAGTTTTAGCAAAACCTCGTGTACTACCCCCTTTGATATAAAAATATGAATTTAATATCCATAAAAGACCCATAGTCAAGTTTTAGCAAATTCTCGTGTACTACCCCCTTTGAGGATTCTTCAAAATCTATATTTTTTTATATCAGCTCCGTTTGAGGTCTGGATTCCAGCATATATGGTCAAATTCTAATTCAAATATCCATAGGGACATAAATATATAAAAATATTAATTTAATATCCATAAAAGACCCATAGTCAAGTTTTAGCAAATTCTCGTGTACTACCCCCTTTGAGGATTATTCAAAATCCATCTTTTTTTCTATCAGCTCCGTTTGAGGTCCGAACTCCAACATATATGGTCAAATTATAATTCAAATATCCATAGGGACACAAATATACCAAAATATTAATTTAATATCCATAAAAGACCCATAGTCAAGTTTTATCAAATTCTCGTGTACTACCCCCTTTGAGGATTATTCAAAATCCATCTTTTTTTATATCAGCTCCGTTTGAGGTCCGGACTCCAGCATATATGGTCAAATTCTAATTCAAATATCCATAGGGACACAAATATATAAAAATATTAATTTAATATCCATAAAAGACCCATAGTCAAGTTTTAGCAAATTCTCGTGTACTACCCCCTTTGAGGATTATTCAAAATCCATCTTTTTTTCTATCAGCTCCGTTTGAGGTCCGAACTCCAACATATATGGTCAAATTATAATTCAAATATCCATAGGGACACAAATATACCAAAATATTAATTTAATATCCATAAAAGACCCATAGTCAAGTTTTATCAAATTCTCGTGTACTACCCCCTTTGAGGATTATTCAAAATCCATCTTTTTTTATATCAGCTCCGTTTGAGGTCCGGACTCCATCATATATGGTCAAATTATAATTCAAATATCCATAGGGACACAAATATACCAAAATATAAATTTAATATCCATAAAAGATCCCGATTCAAGTTTTAGCCAAACCTCGTGTACTACCCTATTTGAGGATTATTCAAAATCCATCTTTTTTTATATTAGCTCCGTTTGAGGTCCGGACTCCAGCATATATGGTCAAATTCTAATTCAAATATCCATAGGGACACAAATATACCAAAATATTAATTTAATATCCATAAAAGACCCCGATTCAAGTTTTAGCAAAACCTCGTGTACTACCCCCTTTGAGGATTATTCAAAATCCATCTTTTTTTATATCAGCTACGTTTGAGGTCCGGACTCCAGCGTATATGGTCAAATTCTAATTCAAATATCCATGGGGACACAAATATACCAAAATATTAATTTAATATCCATAAAAGACCCCGATTCAAGTTTTAGCAAAACCTCGTGTACTACCCCCTTTGAGGATTATTCAAAATCCATCTTTTTTTATATCAGCTCCGTTTGAGGTCCGGACTCCAGCGTATATGGTCAAATTCTAATTCAAATATCCATAGGGACACAAATATACCAAAATATTAATTTAATATCCATAAAAGACCCCGATTCAAGTTTTAGCCAAACCTCGTGTACTACCCCCTTTGAAGATTATTCAAAATCCATCTTTTTTTATATCAGCTCCGTTTGAGGTCCGGACTCCAGCGTATATGGTCAAATTCTAATTCAAATATCCATAGGGACACAAATATACCAAAATATTAATTTAATATCCATAAAAGACCCCGATTCAAGTTTTAGCCAAACCTCGTGTACTACCCCCTTTGAAGATTATTCAAAATCCATCTTTTTTTATATCAGCTCCGTTTGAGGTCCGGACTCCAGCATATATGGTCAAATTCTAATTCAAATATCCATAGGGACACAAATATACCAAAATATTAATTTAATATCCATAAAAGACCCCGATTCAAGTTTTAGCCAAACCTCGTGTACTACCCTATTTGAGGATTATTCAAAATCCATCTTTTTTTATATTAGCTCCGTTTGAGGTCCGGACTCCAGCATATATGGTCAAATTCTAATTCAAATATCCATAGGGACACAAATATACCAAAATATTAATTTAATATCCATAAAAGACCCCGATTCAAGTTTTAGCAAAACCTCGTGTACTACCCCCTTTGAGGATTATTCAAAATCCATCTTTTTTTATATCAGCTACGTTTGAGGTCCGGACTCCAGCGTATATGGTCAAATTCTAATTCAAATATCCATGGGGACACAAATATACCAAAATATTAATTTAATATCCATAAAAGACCCCGATTCAAGTTTTAGCAAAACCTCGTGTACTACCCCCTTTGAGGATTATTCAAAATCCATCTTTTTTTATATCAGCTCCGTTTGAGGTCCGGACTCCAGCGTATATGGTCAAATTCTAATTCAAATATCCATAGGGACACAAATATACCAAAATATTAATTTAATATCCATAAAAGACCCCGATTCAAGTTTTAGCCAAACCTCGTGTACTACCCCCTTTGAAGATTATTCAAAATCCATCTTTTTTTATATCAGCTCCGTTTGAGGTCCGGACTCCAGCATATATGGTCAAATTCTAATTCAAATATCCATAGGGACACAAATATACCAAAATATTAATTTAATATCCATAAAAGACCCCGATTCAAGTTTTAGCCAAACCTCGTGTATTACCCCCTTTGAGGATTATTCAAAATCCATCTTTTTTTATATCAGCTCCGTTTGAGGTCCGGACTCCAGCATATATGGTCAAATTCCAATTCAAATATCCATAGGGACACAAATATACCAAAATATTAATTTAATATCCATAAAAGACCCCGATTCAAGTTTTAGCAAAACCTCGTGTACTACCCTCTTTTAGGATTATTCAAAATCCATCTTTTTTTATATCAGCTCCGTTTGAGGCCCGGACTCCAGCATATATGGTCAAATTCTAATTCAAATATCCATAGGGACACAAATATACCAAAATATTAATTTAATATCCATAAAAGACCCCGATTCAAGTTTTAGCAAAACCTCGTGTACTACCCCCTTTGATATAAAAATATGAATTTAATATCCATAAAAGACCCATAGTCAAGTTTTAGCAAATTCTCGTGTACTACCCCCTTTGAGGATTCTTCAAAATCTATATTTTTTTATATCAGCTCCGTTTGAGGTCTGGATTCCAGCATATATGGTCAAATTCTAATTCAAATATCCATAGGGACACAAATATATAAAAATATTAATTTAATATCCATAAAAGACCCATAGTCAAGTTTTAGCAAATTCTCGTGTACTACCCCCTTTGAGGATTATTCAAAATCCATCTTTTTTTCTATCAGCTCCGTTTGAGGTCCGAACTCCAACATATATGGTCAAATTATAATTCAAATATCCATAGGGACACAAATATACCAAAATATTAATTTAATATCCATAAAAGACCCATAGTCAAGTTTTATCAAATTCTCGTGTACTACCCCCTTTGAGGATTATTCAAAATCCATCTTTTTTTATATCAGCTCCGTTTGAGGTCCGGACTCCAGCATATATGGTCAAATTCCAATTCAAATATCCATAGGGACACAAATATACCAAAATATTAATTTAATATCCATAAAAGACCCCGATTCAAGTTTTAGCCAAACCTCGTGTACTACCCTCTTTTAGGATTATTCAAAATCCATCTTTTTTTATATCAGCTCCGTTTGAGGTCCGGACTCCAGCATATATGGTCAAATTCTAATTCAAATATCCATAGGGACACAAATATACCAAAATATTAATTTAATATCCATAAAAGACCCCGATTCAAGTTTTAGCAAATCCTCGTATACTACCCCCTTTGAGGATTATTTAAAATCCATCTTTTTTTATATCAGCTCCGTTTGAGGTCCGGACTCCAGCATATATGGTCAAATTCTAATTCAAATATCCATAGGGACACAAATATACCAAAATATTAATTTAATATCCATAAAAGACCCCGATTCAAGTTTTAGCAAAACCTCGTATACTACCCCCTTTGAGGATTATTCAAAATCCATCTTTTTTTATATCAGCTACGTTTGAGGTCCGGACTCCAGCGTATATGGTCAAATTCTAATTCAAATATCCATGGGGACACAAATATACCAAAATATTAATTTAATATCCATAAAAGACCCCGATTCAAGTTTTAGCAAAACCTCGTGTACTACCCCCTTTGAGGATTATTCAAAATCCATCTTTTTTTATATCAGCTCCGTTTGAGGTCCGGACTCCAGCATATATGGTCAAATTATAATTCAAATATCCATAGGGACACAAATATACCAAAATATTAATTTAATATCCATAAAAGACCCATAGTCAAGTTTTATCAAATTCTCGTGTACTACCCTCTTTGAGGATTATTCAAAATCCATCTTTTTTTATATCAGCTCCGTTTGAGGTCCGGACTCCAACATATATGGTCAAATTATAATTCAAATATCCATAGGGACACAAATATACCAAAATATTAATTTAATATCCATAAAAGACCCCGATTCAAGTTTTAGCAAAACCTCGTATACTACCCCCTTTGAGGATTATTCAAAATCCATCTTTTTTTATATCAGCTACGTTTGAGGTCCGGACTCCAGCGTATATGGTCAAATTCTAATTCAAATATCCATGGGGACACAAATATACCAAAATATTAATTTAATATCCATAAAAGACCCCGATTCAAGTTTTAGCAAAACCTCGTGTACTACCCCCTTTGAGGATTATTCAAAATCCATCTTTTTTTATATCAGCTCCGTTTGAGGTCCGGACTCCAGCATATATGGTCAAATTCTAATTCAAATATCCATAGGGACACAAATATACCAAAATATTAATTTAATATCCATAAAAGACCCCGATTCAAGTTTTAGCCAAACCTCATGTACTACCCCCTTTGAGGATTATTCAAAATCCATCTTTTTTTATATCAGCTCCGTTTGAGGTCCGGACTCCAGCATATATGGTCAAATTCCAATTCAAATATCCACAGGGACACAAATATACCAAAATATTAATTTAATATCCATAAAAGACCCCGATTCAAGTTTTAGCAAAACCTCGTGTACTACCCTCTTTTAGGATTATTCAAAATCCATCTTTTTTTATATCAGCTCCGTTTGAGGCCCGGACTCCAGCATATATGGTCAAATTCTAATTCAAATATCCATAGGGACACAAATATACCAAAATATTAATTTAATATCCATAAAAGACCCCGATTCAAGTTTTAGCAAAACCTCGTGTACTAACCCCTTTGATATAAAAATATGAATTTAATATCCATAAAAGACCCATAGTCAAGTTTTAGCAAATTCTCGTGTACTACCCCCTTTGAGGATTATTCAAAATCCATTTTTTTTTCTATCAGCTCCGTTTGAGGTCCGAACTCCAACATATATGGTCAAATTATAATTCAAATATCCATAGGGACACAAATATACCAAAATATTAATTTAATATCCATAAAAGACCCATAGTCAAGTTTTATCAAATTCTCGTGTACTACCCCCTTTGAGGATTATTCAAAATCCATCTTTTTTTATATCAGCGCCGTTTGAGGTCCGGACTCCAACATATATGGTCAAATTATAATTCAAATATCCATAGGGACACAAATATACCAAAATATTAATTTAATATCCATAAAAGACCCCGATTCAAGTTTTAGCAAAACCTCGTGTACTACCCCCTTTGAGGATTATTCAAAATCCATCTTTTTTTATATCAGCTACGTTTGAGGTCCGGACTCCAGCGTATATGGTCAAATTCTAATTCAAATATCCATGGAGACACAAATATACCAAAATATTAATTTAATATCCATAAAAGACCCCGATTCAAGTTTTAGCAAAACCTCGTGTACTAACCCCTTTGATATAAAAATATGAATTTAATATCCATAAAAGACCCATAGTCAAGTTTTAGCAAATTCTCGTGTACTACCCCCTTTGAGGATTATTCAAAATCCATTTTTTTTTCTATCAGCTCCGTTTGAGGTCCGAACTCCAACATATATGGTCAAATTATAATTCAAATATCCATAGGGACACAAATATACCAAAATATTAATTTAATATCCATAAAAGACCCATAGTCAAGTTTTATCAAATTCTCGTGTACTACCCCCTTTGAGGATTATTCAAAATCCATCTTTTTTTATATCAGCGCCGTTTGAGGTCCGGACTCCAACATATATGGTCAAATTATAATTCAAATATCCATAGGGACACAAATATACCAAAATATTAATTTAATATCCATAAAAGACCCCGATTCAAGTTTTAGCAAAACCTCGTGTACTACCCCCTTTGAGGATTATTCAAAATCCATCTTTTTTTATATCAGCTACGTTTGAGGTCCGGACTCCAGCGTATATGGTCAAATTCTAATTCAAATATCCATGGAGACACAAATATACCAAAATATTAATTTAATATCCATAAAAGACCCCGATTCAAGTTTTAGCAAAACCTCGTGTACTACCCCCTTTGAGGATTATTCAAAATCCATCTTTTTTTATATCAGCTCCGTTTGAGGTCCGGACTCCAGCATATATGGTCAAATTCTAATTCAAATATCCATAGGGACACAAATATACCAAAATATTAATTTAATATCCATAAAAGACCCCGATTCAAGTTTTAGCCAAACCTCGTGTACTACCCCCTTTGAGGATTATTCAAAATCCATCTTTTTTTATATCAGCTCCGTTTGAGGTCCGGACTCCAGCATATATGGTCAAATTCCAATTCAAATATCCACAGGGACACAAATATACCAAAATATTAATTTAATATCCATAAAAGACCCCGATTCAAGTTTTAGCAAAACCTCGTGTACTACCCTCTTTTAGGATTATTCAAAATCCATCTTTTTTTATATCAGCTCCGTTTGAGGCCCGGACTCCAGCATATATGGACAAATTCTAATTCAAATATCCATAGGGACACAAATATACAAAAATATTAATTTAATATCCATAAAAGACCCCGATTCAAGTTTTAGCAAAACCTCGTGTACTACCCCCTTTGATATAAAAATATGAATTTAATATCCATAAAAGACCCATAGTCAAGTTTTAGCAAATTCTCGTGTACTACCCCCTTTGAGGATTCTTCAAAATCTATATTTTTTTATATCAGCTCCGTTTGAGGTCTGGATTCCAGCATATATGGTCAAATTTTAATTCAAATATCCATAGGGACACAAATATATAAAAATATTAATTTAATATCCATAAAAGACCCATAGTTAAGTTTTAGCAAATTCTCGTGTACTACCCCCTTTGAGGATTATTCAAAATCCATTTTTTTTTCTATCAGCTCCGTTTGAGGTCCGAACTCCAACATATATGGTCAAATTATAATTCAAATATCCATAGGGAGACAAATATACCAAAATATTAATTTAATATCTATAAAAGACCCATAGTCAAGTTTTATCAAATTCTCGTGTACTACCCCCTTTGAGGATTATTCAAAATCCATCTTTTTTTATATCAGCGCCGTTTGAGGTCCGGACTCTAACATATATGGTCAAATTATAATTCAAATATCCATAGGGACACAAATATACCAAAATATAAATTTAATATCCATAAAAGATCCCGATTCAAGTTTTAGCCAAACCTCGTGTACTACCCTATTTGAGGATTATTCAAAATCCATCTTTTTTTATATTAGCTCCGTTTGAGGTCCGGACTCCAGCATATATGGTCAAATTCTAATTCAAATATCCATAGGGACACAAATATACCAAAATATTAATTTAATATCCATAAAAGACCCCGATTCAAGTTTTAGCAAAACCTCGTGTACTACCCCCTTTGAGGATTATTCAAAATCCATCTTTTTTTCTATCAGCTCCGTTTGAGGTCCGAACTTCAACATATATGGTCAAATTATAATTCAAATATCCATAGGGACACAAATATACCAAAATATTAATTTAATATCCATAAAAGACCCATAGTCAAGTTTTATCAAATTCTCGTGTACTACCCCCTTTGAGGATTATTCAAAATCCATCTTTTTTTATATCAGCTCCGTTTGAGGTCCGGACTCCAGCATATATGGTCAAATTCCAATTCAAATATCCATAGGGACACAAATATACCAAAATATTAATTTAATATCCATAAAAGACCCCGATTCAAGTTTTAGCCAAACCTCGTGTACTACCCTCTTTTAGGATTATTCAAAATCCATCTTTTTTTATATCAGCTCCGTTTGAGGTCCGGACTCCAGCATATATGGTCAAATTCTAATTCAAATATCCATAGGGACACAAATATACCAAAATATTAATTTAATATCCATAAAAGACCCCGATTCAAGTTTTAGCAAAACCTCGTGTACTACCCCCTTTGAGGATTATTCAAAATCCATCTTTTTTTATATCAGCTACGTTTGAGGTCCGGACTCCAGCGTATATGGTCAAATTCCAATTCAAATATCCATGGGGACACAAATATACCAAAATATTAATTTAATATCCATAAAAGACCCCGATTCAAGTTTTAGCAAAACCTCGTGTACTACCCCCTTTGATATAAAAATATGAATTTAATATCCATAAAAGACCCATAGTCAAGTTTTAGCAAATTCTCGTGTACTACCCCCTTTGAGGATTCTTCAAAATCTATATTTTTTTATATCAGCTCCGTTTGAGGTCTGGATTCCAGCATATATGGTCAAATTCTAATTCAAATATCCATAGGGACACAAATATATAAAAATATTAATTTAATATCCATAAAAGACCCATAGTCAAGTTTTAGCAAATTCTCGTGTACTACCCCCTTTGAGGATTATTCAAAATCCATCTTTTTTTATATCAGCTACGTTTGAGGTCCGGACTCCAGCGTATATGGTCAAATTCTAATTCAAATATCCATGGGGACACAAATATACCAAAATATTAATTTAATATCCATAAAAGACCCCGATTCAAGTTTTAGCAAAACCTCGTGTACTACCCCCTTTGAGGATTATTCAAAATCCATCTTTTTTTATATCAGCTCCGTTTGAGGTCCGGACTCCAGCATATATGGTCAAATTCTAATTCAAATATCCATAGGGACACAAATATACCAAAATATTAATTTAATATCCATAAAAGACCCCGATTCAAGTTTTAGCCAAACCTCGTGTACTACCCCCTTTGAGGATTATTCAAAATCCATCTTTTTTTATATCAGCTCCGTTTGAGGTCCGGACTCCAGCATATATGGTCAAATTCCAATTCAAATATCCACAGGGACACAAATATACCAAAATATTAATTTAATATCCATAAAAGACCCCGATTCAAGTTTTAGCAAAACCTCGTGTACTACCCTCTTTTAGGATTATTCAAAATCCATCTTTTTTTATATCAGCTCCGTTTGAGGCCCGGACTCCAGCATATATGGTCAAATTCTAATTCAAATATCCATAGGGACACAAATATACCAAAATATTAATTTAATATCCATAAAAGACCCCGATTCAAGTTTTAGCAAAACCTCGTGTACTACCCCCTTTGATATAAAAATATGAATTTAATATCCATAAAAGACCCATAGTCAAGTTTTAGCAAATTCTCGTGTACTACCCCCTTTGAGGATTATTCAAAATCCATTTTTTTTTCTATCAGCTCCGTTTGAGGTCCGAACTCCAACATATATGGTCAAATTATAATTCAAATATCCATAGGGACACAAATATACCAAAATATTAATTTAATATCCATAAAAGACCCATAGTCAAGTTTTATCAAATTCTCGTGTACTACCCCCTTTGAGGATTATTCAAAATCCATCTTTTTTTATATCAGCGCCGTTTGAGGTCCGGACTCCAACATATATGGTCAAATTATAATTCAAATATCCATAGGGACACAAATATACCAAAATATTAATTTAATATCCATAAAAGACCCCGATTCAAGTTTTAGCAAAACCTCGTGTACTACCCCCTTTGAGGATTATTCAAAATCCATCTTTTTTTATATCAGCTACGTTTGAGGTCCGGACTCCAGCGTATATGGTCAAATTCTAATTCAAATATCCATGGGGACACAAATATACCAAAATATTAATTTAATATCCATAAAAGACCCCGATTCAAGTTTTAGCAAAACCTCGTGTACTACCCCCTTTGAGGATTATTCAAAATCAATCTTTTTTTATATCAGCTACGATTGAGGTCCGGACTCCAACATATATGGTCAAATTCTAATTCAAATATCCATAGGAACACAAATATACAAAAATATGAATTTAATATCCATAAAAGACCCATAGTCAAGTTTTAACAAATTCTCGTATACTACCCCCTTTGAGGATTCTTCAAAAACAATATTTTTTTATATCAGCTCCGTTTGAGGTCCGGACTCCAACATATATGGTCAAATTCTAATTCAAATATCCATAGGGACACAAATATACCAAAATATTAATTTAATATCCATATAAGACCTCGATTCAAGTTTTAGCAAAACCTCGTGTACTACCCCCTTTGAGGATTATTCAAAATCCATCTTTTTTATATAAACTCCGTTTGAGGTCCGGACTCCAAAATTTATGGCCAAATTCTAATTCAAATATCCATAGGGACACAAATATACAAAAATATGAATTTAATATCCATAAAAGACCCATAGTCAAGTTTTAGCAAATTCTCGTGTACTTACCCCCTTTGAGGATTATTCAAAATCCATCTTTTTTTATATCAGCTCCGTTTGAGGTCCGGACTCCAGCATATATGGTCAAATTCTAATTCAAATATCCATAGGGACACAAATATACCAAAATATTAATTTAATATCCATAAAAGACCCATAGTCAAGCTTTAGCAAATTCTCGTGTACTACCCCCTTTGAGGATTATTCAAAATCCATCTTTTTTTATATCAGCTCCGTTTGAGGTCCGGACTCCAGCATATATGGTCAAATTCTAATTCAAATATCCATAGGGACACAAATATACCAAAATATTAATTTAATATCCATAAAAGACCCATAGTCAAGCTTTAGCAAATTCTCGTGTACTACCCCCTTTGAGGATTATTCAAAATCCATCTTTTTTTATATCAGCTCCGTTTGAGGTCCGGACTCCAGCATATATGGTCAAATTCTAATTCAAATATCCATAGGGACACAAATATACCAAAATATTAATTTAATATCCATAAAAGACCCATAGTCAAGCTTTAGCAAATTCTCGTGTACTACCCCCTTTGAGGATTATTCAAAATCCATCTTTTTTTATATCAGCTCCGTTTGAGGTCCGGACTCCAGCATATATGGTCAAATTCTAATTCAAATATCCATAGGGACACAAATATATAAAAAAATTAATTTAATATCCATAAAAGACCCCGATTCAAGTTTTAGCAAAACCTCGTGTACTACCCCCTTTGAGGATTATTCAAAATCCATCTTTTTTTAAATCAGCTCCGTTTGAGGTCCGAACTCCAACATATATGGTCAAATTCTAATTCAAATATCCGTAGGGACACAAATATACCAAAATATTAATTTAATATCCTTAAAAGACCCCGATTAAAGTTTTAGCAAAACCTCGTGTACTACCCCCTTTGAGGATTATTCAAAATCCATCTTTTTTATATCAGCTCCGTTTGAGGTCCGGACTCCAGCATATATGGTCAAATTCTAATTCAAATATCCATAGGGACACAAATATACGAAAAATATTAATTTAATATCCATAAAAGACCCCGATTCAAGTTTTAGCAAAACCTCGTGTACTACCCCCCTTTGAGGATTATTCAAAATCCATCTTTTTTTATATCAGCTCCGTTTGAGGTCTGGATTCCAGCATATATGGTCAAATTCTAATTCAAATATCCATAGGGACACAAATATATAAAAATATGAATTTAATATCCATAAAAGACCCATAGTCAAGTTTTAGCAAATTCTCGTGTACTACCCCCTTTGAGGATTATTCAAAATCCATCTTTTTTTATATCAGCTCCGTTTGAGGTCCGAACTCCAACATATATGGTCAAATTCTAATTCAAATATCCATAGGGACACAAATATACCAAAATATTAATTTAATATCCATAAAAGACCCCGATTCAAGTTTTAGCAAAATCTCGTGTACTACCCCCTTTGAGGATTATTCAAAATCCATCTTTTTTTATATCAGCTCCGTTTGAGGTCCGGACTCCAGCATATATAGTCAAATTCTAATTCAAATATCCATAGGGACACAAATATACCAAAATATTAATTTAATATCCATAAAAGACCCCGATTCAAGTTTTAGCAAAACCTCGTGTACTACCCCCTTTGAGGATTATTCAAAATCCATCTTTTTTTATATCAGCTCCGTTTGAGGTCCGGACTCCAACATATATGGTCAAATTCTAATTCAAATATCCATAGGAACACAAATATACAAAAATATGAATTTAATATCCATAAAAGACCCATAGTCAAGTTTTAACAAATTCTCGTGTACTACCCCCTTTGAGGATTCTTCAAAATCAATATTTTTTTATATCAGCTCCGTTCGAGGTCCGGACTCCAACATATATAGTCAAATTCTAATTCAAATATCCATAGGGACACTAATATACCAAAATATTAATTTAATATCCATAAAAGACCTCGATTCAAGTTTTAGCAAAACCTCGTGTACTACCCCCTTTGAGGATTATTCAAAATCCATCTTTTTTTATATCAGCTCCGTTTGAGGTCCGGACTCCAGCATATATGGTCAAATTCTAATTCAAATATCCATAGGGACACAAATATACCAAAATATTAATTTAATATCCATAAAAGACCCATAGTCAAGCTTTAGCAAATTCTCGTGTACTACCCCCTTTGAGGATTATTCAAAATCCATCTTTTTTTATATCAGCTCCGTTTGAGGTCCGGACTCCAGCATATATGGTCAAATTCTAATTCAAATATCCATAGGGACACAAATATATAAAAATATTAATTTAATATCCATAAAAGACCCCGATTCAAGTTTTAGCAAAACCTCGTGTACTACCCCCTTTGAGGATTATTCAAAATCCATCTTTTTTTAAATCAGCTCCGTTTGAGGTCCGAACTCCAACATATATGGTCAAATTCTAATTCAAATATCCGTAGGGACACAAATATACCAAAATATTAATTTAATATCCTTAAAAGACCCCGATTAAAGTTTTAGCAAAACCTCGTGTACTACCCCCTTTGAGGATTATTCAAAATCCATCTTTTTTTATCAGCTCCGTTTGAGGTCCGGACTCCAGCATATATGGTCAAATTCTAATTCAAATATCCATAGGGACACAAATATATAAAAATATGAATTTAATATCCATAAAAGACCCATAGTCAAGTTTTAGCAAATTCTCGTGTACTACCCCCTTTGAGGATTATTCAAAATCCATCTTTTTTTATATCAGCTCCGTTTGAGGTCCGAACTCCAACATATATGGTCAAATTCTAATTCAAATATCCATAGGGACACAAATATACCAAAATATTAATTTAATATCCATAAAAGACCCCGATTCAAGTTTTAGCAAAATCTCGTGTACTACCCCCTTTGAGGATTATTCAAAATCCATCTTTTTTTATATCAGCTCCGTTTGAGGTCCGGACTCCAGCATATATAGTCAAATTCTAATTCAAATATCCATAGGGACACAAATATACCAAAATATTAATTTAATATCCATAAAAGACCCCGATTCAAGTTTTAGCAAAACCTCGTGTACTACCCCCTTTGAGGATTATTCAAAATCCATCTTTTTTTATATCAGCTCCGTTTGAGGTCCGGACTCCAACATATATGGTCAAATTCTAATTCAAATATCCATAGGAACACAAATATACAAAAATATGAATTTAATATCCATAAAAGACCCATAGTCAAGTTTTAACAAATTCTCGTGTACTACCCCCTTTGAGGATTCTTCAAAATCAATATTTTTTTATATCAGCTCCGTTCGAGGTCCGGACTCCAACATATATAGTCAAATTCTAATTCAAATATCCATAGGGACACTAATATACCAAAATATTAATTTAATATCCATAAAAGACCTCGATTCAAGTTTTAGCAAAACCTCGTGTACTACCCCCTTTGAGGATTATTCAAAATCCATCTTTTTTTATATCAGCTCCGTTTGAGGTCCGGACTCCAGCATATATGGTCAAATTCTAATTCAAATATCCATAGGGACACAAATATACCAAAATATTAATTTAATATCCATAAAAGACCCATAGTCAAGCTTTAGCAAATTCTCGTGTACTACCCCCTTTGAGGATTATTCAAAATCCATCTTTTTTTATATCAGCTCCGTTTGAGGTCCGGACTCCAGCATATATGGTCAAATTCTAATTCAAATATCCATAGGGACACAAATATATAAAAATATTAATTTAATATCCATAAAAGACCCCGATTCAAGTTTTAGCAAAACCTCGTGTACTACCCCCTTTGAGGATTATTCAAAATCCATCTTTTTTTAAATCAGCTCCGTTTGAGGTCCGAACTCCAACATATATGGTCAAATTCTAATTCAAATATCCGTAGGGACACAAATATACCAAAATATTAATTTAATATCCTTAAAAGACCCCGATTAAAGTTTTAGCAAAACCTCGTGTACTACCCCCTTTGAGGATTATTCAAAATCCATCTTTTTTATATCAGCTCCGTTTGAGGTCCGGACTCCAGCATATATGGTCAAATTCTAATTCAAATATCCATAGGGACACAAATATATAAAAATATGAATTTAATATCCATAAAAGACCCATAGTCAAGTTTTAGCAAATTCTCGTGTACTACCCCCTTTGAGGATTATTCAAAATCCATCTTTTTTTATATCAGCTCCGTTTGAGGTCCGAACTCCAACATATATGGTCAAATTCTAATTCAAATATCCGTAGGGACACAAATATACCAAAATATTAATTTAATATCCATAAAAGACCCCGATTCAAGTTTTAGCAAAATCTCGTGTACTACCCCCTTTGAGGATTATTCAAAATCCATCTTTTTTTATATCAGCTCCGTTTGAGGTCCGGACTCCAGCATATATAGTCAAATTCTAATTCAAATATCCATAGGGACACAAATATACCAAAATATTAATTTAATATCCATAAAAGACCCCGATTCAAGTTTTAGCAAAACCTCGTGTACTACCCCCTTTGAGGATTATTCAAAATCCATCTTTTTTTATATCAGCTCCGTTTGAGGTCCGGACTCCAACATATATGGTCAAATTCTAATTCAAATATCCATAGGAACACAAATATACAAAAATATGAATTTAATATCCATAAAAGACCCATAGTCAAGTTTTAACAAATTCTCGTGTACTACCCCCTTTGAGGATTCTTCAAAATCAATATTTTTTTATATCAGCTCCGTTCGAGGTCCGGACTCCAACATATATAGTCAAATTCTAATTCAAATATCCATAGGGACACTAATATACCAAAATATTAATTTAATATCCATAAAAGACCTCGATTCAAGTTTTAGCAAAACCTCGTGTACTACCCCCTTTGAGGATTATTCAAAATCCATCTTTTTTTATATCAGCTCCGTTTGAGGTCCGGACTCCAGCATATATGGTCAAATTCTAATTCAAATATCCATAGGGACACAAATATACCAAAATATTAATTTAATATCCATAAAAGACCCATAGTCAAGCTTTAGCAAATTCTCGTGTACTACCCCCTTTGAGGATTATTCAAAATCCATCTTTTTTTATATCAGCTCCGTTTGAGGTCCGGACTCCAGCATATATGGTCAAATTCTAATTCAAATATCCATAGGGACACAAATATATAAAAATATTAATTTAATATCCATAAAAGACCCCGATTCAAGTTTTAGCAAAACCTCGTGTACTACCCCCTTTGAGGATTATTCAAAATCCATCTTTTTTTAAATCAGCTCCGTTTGAGGTCCGAACTCCAACATATATGGTCAAATTCTAATTCAAATATCCGTAGGGACACAAATATACCAAAATATTAATTTAATATCCTTAAAAGACCCCGATTAAAGTTTTAGCAAAACCTCGTGTACTACCCCCTTTGAGGATTATTCAAAATCCATCTTTTTTATATCAGCTCCGTTTGAGGTCCGGACTCCAGCATATATGGTCAAATTCTAATTCAAATATCCATAGGGACACAAATATATAAAAATATGAATTTAATATCCATAAAAGACCCATAGTCAAGTTTTAGCAAATTCTCGTGTACTACCCCCTTTGAGGATTATTCAAAATCCATCTTTTTTTATATCAGCTCCGTTTGAGGTCCGAACTCCAACATATATGGTCAAATTCTAATTCAAATATCCATAGGGACACAAATATACCAAAATATTAATTTAATATCCATAAAAGACCCCGATTCAAGTTTTAGCAAAATCTCGTGTACTACCCCCTTTGAGGATTATTCAAAATCCATCTTTTTTTATATCAGCTCCGTTTGAGGTCCGGACTCCAGCATATATAGTCAAATTCTAATTCAAATATCCATAGGGACACAAATATACCAAAATATTAATTTAATATCCATAAAAGACCCCGATTCAAGTTTTAGCAAAACCTCGTGTACTACCCCCTTTGAGGATTATTCAAAATCCATCTTTTTTTATATCAGCTCCGTTTGAGGTCCGGACTCCAACATATATGGTCAAATTCTAATTCAAATATCCATAGGAACACAAATATACAAAAATATGAATTTAATATCCATAAAAGACCCATAGTCAAGTTTTAACAAATTCTCGTGTACTACCCCCTTTGAGGATTCTTCAAAATCAATATTTTTTTATATCAGCTCCGTTCGAGGTCCGGACTCCAACATATATAGTCAAATTCTAATTCAAATATCCATAGGGACACTAATATACCAAAATATTAATTTAATATCCATAAAAGACCTCGATTCAAGTTTTAGCAAAACCTCGTGTACTACCCCCTTTGAGGATTATTCAAAATCCAGCTTTTTTTATATCAGCTCCGTTTGAGGTCCGGACTCCAACATATATGGTAATATTCTAATTCAAATATCCATAGGAACACAAATATACAAAAATATGAATTTAATATCCATAAAAGACCCATAGTCAAGTTTTAACAAATTCTCGTATACTACCCCCTTTGAGGATTCTTCAAAAACAATATTTTTTTATATCAGCTCCGTTTGAGGTCCGGACTCCAACATATATGGTCAAATTCTAATTCAAATATCCATAGGGACACAAATATACCAAAATATTAATTTAATATCCATATAAGACCTCGATTCAAGTTTTAGCAAAACCTCTTGTACTACCCCCTTTGAGGATTATTCAAAATCCATCTTTTTTATATAAACTCCGTTTGAGGTCCGGACTCCAAAATTTATGATCAAATTCTAATTCAAATATTCATAGGGACACAAATATACAAAAATATGAATTTAATATCCATAAAAGACCCATAGTCAAGTTTTAGCAAATTCTCGTGTACTTACCCCCTTTGAGGATTCTTCAAAATCTATATTTTTTTATATCAGCTCCGTTTGAGGTCTGGATTCCAGCATATATGGTCAAATTCTAATTCAAATATCCATAGGGACACAAATATATAAAAATATGAATTTAATATCCATAAAAGACCCATAGTCAAGTTTTAGCAAATTCTCGTGTACTACCCCCTTTGAGGATTATTCAAAATCCATCTTTTTTTATATCAGCTCCGTTTGAGGTCCGAACTCCAACATATATGGTCAAATTCTAATTCAAATATCCGTAGGGACACAAATATACCAAAATATTAATTTAATATCCTTAAAAGACCCCGATTCAAGTTTTAGCAAAACCTCGTGTACTACCCCCTTTGAGGATTATTCAAAATCCATCTTTTTTATATCAGCTCCGTTTGAGGTCCGGACTCCAGCATATATGGTCAAATTCTAATTCAAATATCCATAGGGACACAAATATACGAAAAATATTAATTTAATATCCATAAAAGACCCCGATTCAAGTTTTAGCAAAACCTCGTGTACTACCCCCTTTGAGGATTATTCAAAATCCATCTTTTTTTATATCAGTTCCGTTTGAGGTCCGGACTCCAGCATATACGGTCAAATTCTAATTCAAATATCCATAGGGACACAAATATACCAAAATATTAATTGAATATCCATAAAAGACCCCGATTCAAGTTTTAGCAAAACCTCGTGTACTTCCCCCTTTGAGGATTATTCAAAATCCATCTTTTTTTATATCAGCTCCGTTTGAGGTCCGGACTCCAGCATATATGGTCAAATTCTAATTCAAATATCCATAGGGACGCAAATATACTAAAATATTAATTTAATATCCATAAAAGACCCCGATTCAAGTTTTAGCAAAACCTCGTGTACTACCCTCTTTGAGGATTATTCAAAATCCATCTTTTTTATATCAACTCCGTTTGAGGTCCGGACTCCAACATTTATGGTCAAATTCTAATTCAAATATCCATAGGGACACAAATATACCAAAATATTAATTTAATATCCATAAAAAACCCCGATTCAAGTTTTAGCAAAACCTCGTGTACTACCCCCTTTGAGGATTATTCAAAATCCATCTTTTTTTATATCAGCTCCGTTTGAGGTCCAGACTCCAACATATATGGTCAAATTCTAATTCAAATATCCATAGGGACACAAATATACCAAAATATTAATTTAATATCCATAAAAGACCCCGATTCAAGTTTTAGCAAAACCTCGTGTACTACCCCCTTTGAGGATTATTCAAAATCCATCTTTTTTATATCAACTCCGTTTGAGGTCCGGACTCCAACATTTATGGTCAAATTCTAATTCAAATATCCATAGGGACACAAATATACGAAAAATATTAATTTAATATCCATAAAAGACCCCGATTCAAGTTTTAGCAAAACCTCGTGTACTACCCCCTTTGAGGATTATTCAAAATCCATCTTTTTTTATATCAGTTCCGTTTGAGGTCCGGACTCCAGCATATACGGTCAAATTCTAATTCAAATATCCATAGGGACACAAATATACCAAAATATTAATTTAATATCCATAAAAGACCCCGATTCAAGTTTTAGCAAAACCTCGTGTACTACCCCCTTTGAGGATTATTCAAAATCTATCTTTTTTTTATATCAGCTCCGTTTGAGGTCCGGACTCCAGCATATATGGTCAAATTCTAATTCAAATATCCATAGGGACGCAAATATACCAAAATATTAATTTAATATCCATAAAAGACCCCGATTCAAGTTTTAGCAAAACCTCGTGTACTACCCCCTTTGAGGATTATTCAAAATCCATCTTTTTTATATCAACTCCGTTTGAGGTCCGGACTCCAGCATATATGGTCAAATTCTAATTCAAATATCCATAGGGACGCAAATATACTAAAATATTAATTTAATATCCATAAAAGACCCCGATTCAAGTTTTAGCAAAACCTCGTGTACTACCCTCTTTGAGGATTATTCAAAATCCATCTTTTTTATATCAACTCCGTTTGAGGTCCGGACTCCAACATTTATGGTCAAATTCTAATTCAAATATCCATAGGGACACAAATATACCAAAATATTAATTTAATATCCATAAAAGACCCCGATTCAAGTTTTAGCAAAACCTCGTGTACTACCCCCTTTGAGGATTATTCAAAATCCATCTTTTTTTATATCAGCTCCGTTTGAGGTCCAGACTCCAACATATATGGTCAAATTCTAATTCAAATATCCATAGGGACACAAATATACCAAAATATTAATTTAATATCCATAAAAGACCCCGATTCAAGTTTTAGCAAAACCTCGTGTACTACCCCCTTTGAGGATTATTCAAAATCCATCTTTTTTATATCAACTCCGTTTGAGGTCCGGACTCCAACATTTATGGTCAAATTCTAATTCAAATATCCATAGGGACACAAATATACGCAAAATATTAATTTAATATCCATAAAAGACCCCGATTCAAGTTTTAGCAAAACCTCGTGTACTACCCCCTTTGAGGATTATTCAAAATCCATCTTTTTTTATATCAGTTCCGTTTGAGGTCCGGACTCCAGCATATACGGTCAAATTCTAA
Organism: Oenanthe sinensis; assembly: GCA_028671895.1. Lineage (NCBI taxonomy): Eukaryota > Viridiplantae > Streptophyta > Magnoliopsida > Apiales > Apiaceae > Oenanthe > Oenanthe sinensis. Next base: position 21,670,997 of record JAPMAC010000231.1, read on the forward strand.
TTCAAATATCCATAGGGACACAAATATACCAAAATATTAATTTAATATCCATAAAAGACCCCGATTCAAGTTTTAGCAAAACCTCGTGTACTTCCCCCTTTGAGGATTATTCAAAATCCATCTTTTTTTATATCAGCTCCGTTTGAGGTCCGGACTCCAGCATATATGGTCAAATTCTAATTCAAATATCCATAGGGACGCAAATATACTAAAATATTAATTTAATATCCATAAAAGACCCCGATTCAAGTTTTAGCAAAACCTCGTGTACTACCCTCTTTGAGGATTATTCAAAATCCATCTTTTTTATATCAACTCCGTTTGAGGTCCGGACTCCAACATTTATGGTCAAATTCTAATTCAAATATCCATAGGGACACAAATATACCAAAATATTAATTTAATATCCATAAAAGACCCCGATTCAAGTTTTAGCAAAACCTCGTGTACTACCCCCTTTGAGGATTATTCAAAATCCATCTTTTTTTATATCAGCTCCGTTTGAGGTCCAGACTCCAACATATATGGTCAAATTCTAATTCAAATATCCGTAGGGACACAAATATACCAAAATATTAATTTAATATCCTTAAAAGACCCCGATTAAAGTTTTAGCAAAACCTCGTGTACTACCCCCTTTGAGGATTATTCAAAATCCATCTTTTTTATATCAGCTCCGTTTGAGGTCCGGACTCCAGCATATATGGTCAAATTCTAATTCAAATATCCATAGGGACACAAATATATAAAAATATGAATTTAATATCCATAAAAGACCCATAGTCAAGTTTTAGCAAATTCTCGTGTACTACCCCCTTTGAGGATTATTCAAAATCCATCTTTTTTTATATCAGCTCCGTTTGAGGTCCGAACTCCAACATATATGGTCAAATTCTAATTCAAATATCCATAGGGACACAAATATACCAAAATATTAATTTAATATCCATAAAAGACCCCGATTCAAGTTTTAGCAAAATCTCGTGTACTACCCCCTTTGAGGATTATTCAAAATCCATCTTTTTTTATATCAGCTCCGTTTGAGGTCCGGACTCCAGCATATATAGTCAAATTCTAATTCAAATATCCATAGGGACACAAATATACCAAAATATTAATTTAATATCCATAAAAGACCCCGATTCAAGTTTTAGCAAAACCTCGTGTACTACCCCCTTTGAGGATTATTCAAAATCCATCTTTTTTTATATCAGCTCCGTTTGAGGTCCGGACTCCAACATATATGGTCAAATTCTAATTCAAATATCCATAGGAACACAAATATACAAAAATATGAATTTAATATCCATAAAAGACCCATAGTCAAGTTTTAACAAATTCTCGTGTACTACCCCCTTTGAGGATTCTTCAAAATCAATATTTTTTTATATCAGCTCCGTTCGAGGTCCGGACTCCAACATATATAGTCAAATTCTAATTCAAATATCCATAGGGACACTAATATACCAAAATATTAATTTAATATCCATAAAAGACCTCGATTCAAGTTTTAGCAAAACCTCGTGTACTACCCCCTTTGAGGATTATTCAAAATCCAGCTTTTTTTATATCAGCTCCGTTTGAGGTCCGGACTCCAACATATATGGTAATATTCTAATTCAAATATCCATAGGAACACAAATATACAAAAATATGAATTTAATATCCATAAAAGACCCATAGTCAAGTTTTAACAAATTCTCGTATACTACCCCCTTTGAGGATTCTTCAAAAACAATATTTTTTTATATCAGCTCCGTTTGAGGTCCGGACTCCAACATATATGGTCAAATTCTAATTCAAATATCCATAGGGACACAAATATACCAAAATATTAATTTAATATCCATATAAGACCTCGATTCAAGTTTTAGCAAAACCTCTTGTACTACCCCCTTTGAGGATTATTCAAAATCCATCTTTTTTATATAAACTCCGTTTGAGGTCCGGACTCCAAAATTTATGATCAAATTCTAATTCAAATATTCATAGGGACACAAATATACAAAAATATGAATTTAATATCCATAAAAGACCCATAGTCAAGTTTTAGCAAATTCTCGTGTACTTACCCCCTTTGAGGATTCTTCAAAATCTATATTTTTTTTATATCAGCTCCGTTTGAGGTCTGGATTCCAGCATATATGGTCAAATTCTAATTCAAATATCCATAGGGACACAAATATATAAAAATATGAATTTAATATCCATAAAAGACCCATAGTCAAGTTTTAGCAAATTCTCGTGTACTACCCCCTTTGAGGATTATTCAAAATCCATCTTTTTTTATATCAGCTCCGTTTGAGGTCCGAACTCCAACATATATGGTCAAATTCTAATTCAAATATCCGTAGGGACACAAATATACCAAAATATTAATTTAATATCCTTAAAAGACCCCGATTCAAGTTTTAGCAAAACCTCGTGTACTACCCCCTTTGAGGATTATTCAAAATCCATCTTTTTTATATCAGCTCCGTTTGAGGTCCGGACTCCAGCATATATGGTCAAATTCTAATTCAAATATCCATAGGGACACAAATATACGAAAAATATTAATTTAATATCCATAAAAGACCCCGATTCAAGTTTTAGCAAAACCTCGTGTACTACCCCCTTTGAGGATTATTCAAAATCCATCTTTTTTTATATCAGTTCCGTTTGAGGTCCGGACTCCAGCATATACGGTCAAATTCTAATTCAAATATCCATAGGGACACAAATATACCAAAATATTAATTGAATATCCATAAAAGACCCCGATTCAAGTTTTAGCAAAACCTCGTGTACTTCCCCCTTTGAGGATTATTCAAAATCCATCTTTTTTTATATCAGCTCCGTTTGAGGTCCGGACTCCAGCATATATGGTCAAATTCTAATTCAAATATCCATAGGGACGCAAATATACTAAAATATTAATTTAATATCCATAAAAGACCCCGATTCAAGTTTTAGCAAAACCTCGTGTACTACCCTCTTTGAGGATTATTCAAAATCCATCTTTTTTATATCAACTCCGTTTGAGGTCCGGACTCCAACATTTATGGTCAAATTCTAATTCAAATATCCATAGGGACACAAATATACCAAAATATTAATTTAATATCCATAAAAAACCCCGATTCAAGTTTTTAGCAAAACCTCGTGTACTACCCCCTTTGAGGATTATTCAAATCCATCTTTTTTTATATCAGCTCCGTTTGAGGTCCAGACTCCAACATATATGGTCAAATTCTAATTCAAATATCCATAGGGACACAAATATACCAAAATATTAATTTAATATCCATAAAAGACCCCGATTCAAGTTTTAGCAAAACCTCGTGTACTACCCCCTTTGAGGATTATTCAAAATCCATCTTTTTTATATCAACTCCGTTTGAGGTCCGGACTCCAACATTTATGGTCAAATTCTAATTCAAATATCCATAGGGACACAAATATACGAAAAATATTAATTTAATATCCATAAAAGACCCCGATTCAAGTTTTAGCAAAACCTCGTGTACTACCCCCTTTGAGGATTATTCAAAATCCATCTTTTTTTATATCAGTTCCGTTTGAGGTCCGGGACTCCAGCATATACGGTCAAATTCTAATTCAAATATCCATAGGGACACAAATATACCAAAATATTAATTTAATATCCATAAAAGACCCCGATTCAAGTTTTAGCAAAACCTCGTGTACTACCCCCTTTGAGGATTATTCAAAATCTATCTTTTTTTTTATATCAGCTCCGTTTGAGGTCCGGACTCCAGCATATATGGTCAAATTCTAATTCAAATATCCATAGGGACGCAAATATACCAAAATATTAATTTAATATCCATAAAAGACCCCGATTCAAGTTTTAGCAAAACCTCGTGTACTACCCCCTTTGAGGATTATTCAAAATCCATCTTTTTTATATCAACTCCGTTTGAGGTCCGGACTCCAGCATATATGGTCAAATTCTAATTCAAATATCCATAGGGACGCAAATATACTAAAATATTAATTTAATATCCATAAAAGACCCCGATTCAAGTTTTAGCAAAACCTCGTGTACTACCCTCTTTGAGGATTATTCAAAATCCATCTTTTTTATATCAACTCCGTTTGAGGTCCGGACTCCAACATTTATGGTCAAATTCTAATTCAAATATCCATAGGGACACAAATATACCAAAATATTAATTTAATATCCATAAAAGACCCCGATTCAAGTTTTAGCAAAACCTCGTGTACTACCCCCTTTGAGGATTATTCAAAATCCATCTTTTTTTATATCAGCTCCGTTTGAGGTCCAGACTCCAACATATATGGTCAAATTCTAATTCAAATATCCATAGGGACACAAATATACCAAAATATTAATTTAATATCCATAAAAGACCCCGATTCAAGTTTTAGCAAAACCTCGTGTACTACCCCCTTTGAGGATTATTCAAAATCCATCTTTTTTATATCAACTCCGTTTGAGGTCCGGACTCCAACATTTATGGTCAAATTCTAATTCAAATATCCATAGGGACACAAATATACGCAAAATATTAATTTAATATCCATAAAAGACCCCGATTCAAGTTTTAGCAAAACCTCGTGTACTACCCCCTTTGAGGATTATTCAAAATCCATCTTTTTTTATATCAGTTCCGTTTGAGGTCCGGACTCCAGCATATACGGTCAAATTCTAATTCAAATATCCATAGGGACACAAATATACCAAAATATTAATTTAATATCCATAAAAGACCCCGATTCAAGTTTTAGCAAAACCTCGTGTACTTCCCCCTTTGAGGATTATTCAAAATCCATCTTTTTTTATATCAGCTCCGTTTGAGGTCCGGACTCCAGCATATATGGTCAAATTCTAATTCAAATATCCATAGGGACGCAAATATACTAAAATATTAATTTAATATCCATAAAAGACCCCGATTCAAGTTTTAGCAAAACCTCGTGTACTACCCTCTTTGAGGATTATTCAAAATCCATCTTTTTTATATCAACTCCGTTTGAGGTCCGGACTCCAACATTTATGGTCAAATTCTAATTCAAATATCCATAGGGACACAAATATACCCAAAATATTAATTTAATATCCATAAAAGACCCCGATTCAAGTTTTAGCAAAACCTCGTGTACTACCCCCTTTGAGGATTATTCAAAATCCATCTTTTTTTATATCAGCTCCGTTTGAGGTCCAGACTCCAACATATATGGTCAAATTCTAATTCAAATATCCATAGGGACACAAATATACCAAAATATTAATTTAATATCCATAAAAGACCCCGATTCAAGTTTTAGCAAAACCTCGTGTACTACCCCCTTTGAGGATTATTCAAAATCCATCTTTTTTATATCAACTCCGTTTGAGGTCCGGACTCCAACATTTATGGTCAAATTCTAATTCAAATATCCATAGGGACACAAATATACGAAAAATATTAATTTAATATCCATAAAAGACCCCGATTCAAGTTTTAGCAAAACCTCGTGTACTACCCCCTTTGAGGATTATTCAAAATCCATCTTTTTTTATATCAGTTCCGTTTGAGGTCCGGACTCCAGCATATACGGTCAAATTCTAATTCAAATATCCATAGGGACACAAATATACCAAAATATTAATTTAATATCCATAAAAGACCCCGATTCAAGTTTTAGCAAAACCTCGTGTACTACCCCCTTTGAGGATTATTCAAATCTATCTTTTTTTATATCAGCTCCGTTGAGGTCCGGACTCCAGCATATATGGTCAAATTCTAATTCAAATATCCATAGGGACGCAAATATACCAAAATATTAATTTAATATCCATAAAAGACCCCGATTCAAGTTTTAGCAAAACCTCGTGTACTTCCCCCTTTGAGGATTATTCAAAATCCATCTTTTTTATATCAACTCCGTTTGAGGTCCGGACTCCAGCATATATGGTCAAATTCTAATTCAAATATCCATAGGGACGCAAATATACTAAAATATTAATTTAATATCCATAAAAGACCCCGATTCAAGTTTTAGCAAAACCTCGTGTACTACCCTCTTTGAGGATTATTCAAAATCCATCTTTTTTATATCAACTCCGTTTGAGGTCCGGACTCCAACATTTATGGTCAAATTCTAATTCAAATATCCAAAGGGACACAAATATACCAAAATATTAATTTAATATCCATAAAAGACCCCGATTCAAGTTTTAGCAAAACCTCGTGTACTACCCCCTTTGAGGATTATTCAAAATCCATCTTTTTTATATCAACTCCGTTTGAGGTCCGGACTCCAGCATATATGGTCAAATTCTAATTCAAATATCCATAGGGACACAAATATACCAAAATATTAATTTAATATCCATAAAAGACCCCGATTCAAGTTTTAGCAAAACCTCGTGTACTACCCCCTTTGAGGATTATTCAAAATCCATCTTTTTTTATATCAGCTCCGTTTGAGGTCCAGACTCCAACATATATGGTCAAATTCTAATTCAAATATCCATAGGGACGCAAATATACCAAAATATTAATTTAATATCCATAAAAGACCCCGATTCAAGTTTTAGCAAAACCTCGTGTACTTCCCCCTTTGAGGATTATTCAAAATCCATCTTTTTTATATCAACTCCGTTTGAGGTCCGGACTCCAGCATATATGGTCAAATTCTAATTCAAATATCCATAGGGACGCAAATATACTAAAATATTAATTTAATATCCATAAAAGACCCCGATTCAAGTTTTAGCAAAACCTCGTGTACTACCCTCTTTGAGGATTATTCAAAATCCATCTTTTTTATATCAACTCCGTTTGAGGTCCGGACTCCAACATTTATGGTCAAATTCTAATTCAAATATCCAAAGGGACACAAATATACCAAAATATTAATTTAATATCCATAAAAGACCCCGATTCAAGTTTTAGCAAAACCTCGTGTACTACCCCCTTTGAGGATTATTCAAAATCCATCTTTTTTATATCAACTCCGTTTGAGGTCCGGACTCCAGCATATATGGTCAAATTCTAATTCAAATATCCATAGGGACACAAATATACCAAAATATTAATTTAATATCCATAAAAGACCCCGATTCAAGTTTTAGCAAAACCTCGTGTACTACCCCCTTTGAGGATTATTCAAAATCCATCTTTTTTTATATCAGCTCCGTTTGAGGTCCAGACTCCAACATATATGGTCAAATTCTAATTCAAATATCCATAGGGACACAAATATACCAAAATATTAATTTAATATCCATAAAAGACCCCGATTCAAGTTTTAGCAAAACCTCGTGTACTACCCCCTTTGAGGATTATTCAAAATCCATCTTTTTTATATCAACTCCGTTTGAGGTCCGGACTCCAACATTTATGGTCAAATTCTAATTCAAATATCCATAGGGACACAAATATACGAAAAATATTAATTTAATATCCATAAAAGACCCCGATTCAAGTTTTAGCAAAACCTCGTGTACTACCCCCTTTGAGGATTATTCAAAATCCATCTTTTTTTATATCAGCTCCGTTTGAGGTCCAGACTCCAACATATATGGTCAAATTCTAATTCAAATATCCATAGGGACACAAATATACCAAAATATTAATTTAATATCCATAAAAGACCCCGATTCAAGTTTTAGCAAAACCTCGTGTACTACCCCCTTTGAAGATTATTCAAAATCCATCTTTTTTATATCAACTCCATTTGAGGTCCGGACTCCAACATTTATGGTCAAATTCTAATTCAAATATCCATAGGGACACAAATATACGAAAAATATTAATTTAATATCCATAAAAGACCCCGATTCAAGTTTTAGCAAAACCTCGTGTACTACCCCCTTTGAGGATTATTCAAAATCCATCTTTTTTTATATCAGTTCCGTTTGAGGTCCGGACTCCAGCAAATACGGTCAAATTCTAATTCAAATATCCATAGGGACACAAATATACCAAAATATTAATTTAATATCCATAAAAGACCCCGATTCAAGTTTTAGCAAAACCTCGTGTACTACCCCCTTTGAGGATTATTCAAAATCTATCTTTTTTTATATCAGCTCCGTTTGAGGTCCGGACTCCAGCATATATGGTCAAATTCTAATTCAAATATCCATAGGGACGCAAATATACCAAAATATTAATTTAATATCCATAAAAGACCCCGATTCAAGTTTTAGCAAAACCTCGTGTACTACCCCCTTTGAGGATTATTCAAAATCCATCTTTTTTATATCAACTCCGTTTGAGGTCCGGACTCCAACATTTATGGTCAAATTCTAATTCAAATATCCATAGGGACACAAATATACGAAAAATATTAATTTAATATCCATAAAAGACCCCGATTCAAGTTTTAGCAAAACCTCGTGTACTACCCCCTTTGAGGATTATTCAAAATCCATCTTTTTTTATATCAGCTCCGTTTGAGGTCCAGACTCCAACATATATGGTCAAATTCTAATTCAAATATCCATAGGGACACAAATATACCAAAATATTAATTTAATATCCATAAAAGACCCCGATTCAAGTTTTAGCAAAACCTCGTGTACTACCCCCTTTGAGGATTATTCAAAATCCATCTTTTTTATATCAACTCCGTTTGAGGTCCGGACTCCAACATTTATGGTCAAATTCTAATTCAAATATCCATAGGGACACAAATATACGAAAAATTTTAATTTAATATCCATAAAAGACCCCGATTCAAGTTTTAGCAAAACCTCGTGTACTACCCCCTTTGAGGATTATTCAAAATCCATCTTTTTTTATATCAGTTCCGTTTGAGGTCCGGAGTCCAGCATATACGGTCAAATTCTAATTCAAATATCCATAGGGACACAAATATACCAAAATATTAATTTAATATCCATAAAAGACCCCGATTCAAGTTTTAGCAAAACCTCGTGTACTACCCCCTTTGAGGATTATTCAAAATCTATATTTTTTTATATCAGCTCCGTTTGAGGTCCGGACTCCAGCATATATGGTCAAATTCTAATTCAAATATCCATAGGGACGCAAATATACCAAAATATTAATTTAATATCCATAAAAGACCCCGATTCAAGTTTTAGCAAAACCTCGTGTACTACCCCCTTTGAGGATTATTCAAAATCCATCTTTTTTATATCAACTCCGTTTGAGGTCCGGACTCCAGCATATATGGTCAAATTCTAATTCAAATATCCATAGGGACGCAAATATACTAAAATATTAATTTAATATCCATAAAAGACCCCGATTCAAGTTTTAGCAAAACCTCGTGTACTACCCTCTTTGAGGATTATTCAAAATCCATCTTTTTTATATCAACTCCGTTTGAGGTCCGGACTCCAACATTTATGGTCAAATTCTAATTCAAATATCCATAGGGACACAAATATACCAAAATATTAATTTAATATCCATAAAAGACCCCGATTCAAGTTTTAGCAAAACCTCGTGTACTACCCCCTTTGAGGATTATTCAAAATCCATCTTTTTTTATATCAGCTCCGTTTGAGGTCCGGACTCCAGCATATATGGTCAAATTCTAATTCAAATATCCATAGGGACGCAAATATACCAAAATATTAATTTAATATCCATAAAAGACCCCGATTCAAGTTTTAGCAAAACCTCGTGTACTACCCCCTTTGAGGATTATTCAAAATCCATCTTTTTTATATCAACTCCGTTTGAGGTCCGGACTCCAACATTTATGGTCAAATTCTAATTCAAATATCCATAGGGACACAAATATACCAAAATATTAATTTAATATACCTAAAAGACCCCGATTCAAGTTTTAGCAAAACCTCGTGTACTACCCCCTTTGAGGATTATTCAAAATCCATCTTTTTTATATCAACTCCGTTTGAGGTCCGGACTCCAACATTTATGGTCAAATTCTAATTCAAATATCCATAGGGACACAAATATACGAAAAATATTAATTTAATATCCATAAAAGACCCCGATTCAAGTTTTAGCAAAACCTCGTGTACTACCCCCTTTGAGGATTATTCAAAATCCATCTTTTTTTATATCAGTTCCGTTTGAGGTCCGGACTCCAGCATATACGGTCAAATTCTAATTCAAATATCCATAGGGACACAAATATACCAAAATATTAATTTAATATCCATAAAAGACCCCGATTCAAGTTTTAGCAAAACCTCGTGTACTACCCCCTTTGAGGATTATTCAAAATCTATCTTTTTTTATATCAGCTCCGTTTGAGGTCCGGACTCCAGCATATATGGTCAAATTCTAATTCAAATATCCATAGGGACGCAAATATACCAAAATATTAATTTAATATCCATAAAAGACCCCGATTCAAGTTTTAGCAAAACCTCGTGTACTACCCCCTTTGAGGATTATTCAAAATCCATCTTTTTTATATCAACTCCGTTTGAGGTCCGGACTCCAACATTTATGGTCAAATTCTAATTCAAATATCCATAGGGACACAAATATACGAAAAATATTAATTTAATATCCATAAAAGACCCCGATTCAAGTTTTAGCAAAACCTCGTGTACTACCCCCTTTGAGGATTATTCAAAATCCATCTTTTTTTATATCAGTTCCGTTTGAGGTCTGGACTCCAGCATATACGGTCAAATTCTAATTCAAATATCCATAGGGACACAAATATACCAAAATATTAATTTAATATCCATAAAAGACCCCGATTCAAGTTTTAGCAAAACCTCGTGTACTACCCCCTTTGAGGATTATTCAAAATCCATCTTTTTTTATATCAGCTCCGTTTGAGGTCCAAACTCCAACATATATGGTCAAATTCTAATTCAAATATCCATAGGGACACAAATATACCAAAATATTAATTTAATATCCATAAAAGACCCCGATTCAAGTTTTAGCAAAACCTCGTGTACTACCCCCTTTGAGGATTATTCAAAATCCATCTTTTTTATATCAACTCCGTTTGAGGTCCGGACTCCAACATTTATGGTCAAATTCTAATTCAAATATCCATAGGGACACAAATATACGAAAAATATTAATTTAATATCCATAAAAGACCCCGATTCAAGTTTTAGCAAAACCTCGTGTACTACCCCCTTTGAGGATTATTCAAAATCCATCTTTTTTTATATCAGCTCCGTTTGAGGTCCAGACTCCAACATATATGGTCAAATTCTAATTCAAATATCCATATGGACACAAATATACCAAAATATTAATTTAATATCCATAAAAGACCCCGATTCAAGTTTTAGCAAAACCTCGTGTACTACCCCCTTTGAGGATTATTCAAAATCCATCTTTTTTATATCAACTCCGTTTGAGGTCCGGACTCCAACATTTATGGTCAAATTCTAATTCAAATATCCATAGGGACACAAATATACGAAAAATTTTAATTTAATATCCATAAAAGACCCCGATTCAAGTTTTAGCAAAACCTCGTGTACTACCCCCTTTGAGGATTATTCAAAATCCATCTTTTTTTATATCAGTTCCGTTTGAGGTCCGGAGTCCAGCATATACGGTCAAATTCTAATTCAAATATCCATAGGGACACAAATATACCAAAATATTAATTTAATATCCATAAAAGACCCCGATTCAAGTTTTAGCAAAACCTCGTGTACTACCCCCTTTGAGGATTATTCAAAATCTATATTTTTTTATATCAGCTCCGTTTGAGGTCCGGACTCCAGCATATATGGTCAAATTCTAATTCAAATATCCATAGGGACGCAAATATACCAAAATATTAATTTAATATCCATAAAAGACCCCGATTCAAGTTTTAGCAAAACCTCGTGTACTACCCCCTTTGAGGATTATTCAAAATCCATCTTTTTTATATCAACTCCGTTTGAGGTCCGGACTCCAGCATATATGGTCAAATTCTAATTCAAATATCCATAGGGACGCAAATATACTAAAATATTAATTTAATATCCATAAAAGACCCCGATTCAAGTTTTAGCAAAACCTCGTGTACTACCCTCTTTGAGGATTATTCAAAATCCATCTTTTTTATATCAACTCCGTTTGAGGTCCGGACTCCAACATTTATGGTCAAATTCTAATTCAAATATCCATAGGGACACAAATATACCAAAATATTAATTTAATATCCATAAAAGACCCCGATTCAAGTTTTAGCAAAACCTCGTGTACTACCCCCTTTGAGGATTATTCAAAATCCATCTTTTTTTATATCAGCTCCGTTTGAGGTCCGGACTCCAGCATATATGGTCAAATTCTAATTCAAATATCCATAGGGACGCAAATATACCAAAATATTAATTTAATATCCATAAAAGACCCCGATTCAAGTTTTAGCAAAACCTCGTGTACTACCCCCTTTGAGGATTATTCAAAATCCATCTTTTTTATATCAACTCCGTTTGAGGTCCGGACTCCAACATTTATGGTCAAATTCTAATTCAAATATCCATAGGGACACAAATATACCAAAATATTAATTTAATATACCTAAAAGACCCCGATTCAAGTTTTAGCAAAACCTCGTGTACTACCCCCTTTGAGGATTATTCAAAATCCATCTTTTTTATATCAACTCCGTTTGAGGTCCGGACTCCAACATTTATGGTCAAATTCTAATTCAAATATCCATAGGGACACAAATATACGAAAAATATTAATTTAATATCCATAAAAGACCCCGATTCAAGTTTTAGCAAAACCTCGTGTACTACCCCCTTTGAGGATTATTCAAAATCCATCTTTTTTTATATCAGTTCCGTTTGAGGTCCGGACTCCAGCATATACGGTCAAATTCTAATTCAAATATCCATAGGGACACAAATATACCAAAATATTAATTTAATATCCATAAAAGACCCCGATTCAAGTTTTAGCAAAACCTCGTGTACTACCCCCTTTGAGGATTATTCAAAATCTATCTTTTTTTATATCAGCTCCGTTTGAGGTCCGGACTCCAGCATATATGGTCAAATTCTAATTCAAATATCCATAGGGACGCAAATATACCAAAATATTAATTTAATATCCATAAAAGACCCCGATTCAAGTTTTAGCAAAACCTCGTGTACTACCCCCTTTGAGGATTATTCAAAATCCATCTTTTTTTATATCAGCTCCGTTTGAGGTCCGGACTCCAACATATATGGTCAAATTCTAATTCAAATATCCATAGGGACACAAATATACCAAAATATTAATTTAATATCCATAAAAGACCCCGATTCAAGTTTTAGCAAAACCTCGTGTACTACCCCCTTTGAGGATTATTCAAAATCCATCTTTTTTATATCAACTCCGTTTGAGGTCCGGACTCCAACATTTATGGTCAAATTCTAATTCAAATATCCATAGGGACACAAATATACGAAAATATTAATTTAATATCCATAAAAGACCCCGATTCAAGTTTTAGCAAAACCTCGTGTACTACCCCCTTTGAGGATTATTCAAAATCCATCTTTTTTTATATCAGCTCCGTTTGAGGTCCGGACTCCAACATATATGGTCAAATTCTAATTCAAATATCCATATGGACACAAATATACCAAAATATTAATTTAATATCCATAAAAGACCCCGATTCAAGTTTTAGCAAAACCTCGTGTACTACCCCCTTTGAGGATTATTCAAAATCCATCTTTTTTATATCAACTCCGTTTGAGGTCCGGACTCCAACATTTATGGTCAAATTCTAATTCAAATATCCATAGGGACACAAATATACGAAAAATTTTAATTTAATATCCATAAAAGACCCCGATTCAAGTTTTAGCAAAACCTCGTGTACTACCCCCTTTGAGGATTATTCAAAATCCATCTTTTTTTATATCAGTTCCGTTTGAGGTCCGGAGTCCAGCATATACGGTCAAATTCTAATTCAAATATCCATAGGGACACAAATATACCAAAATATTAATTTAATATCCATAAAAGACCCCGATTCAAGTTTTAGCAAAACCTCGTGTACTACCCCCTTTGAGGATTATTCAAAATCTATATTTTTTTATATCAGCTCCGTTTGAGGTCCGGACTCCAGCATATATGGTCAAATTCTAATTCAAATATCCATAGGGACGCAAATATACCAAAATATTAATTTAATATCCATAAAAGACCCCGATTCAAGTTTTAGCAAAACCTCATGTACTACCCCCTTTGAGGATTATTCAAAATCCATCTTTTTTATATCAACTCCGTTTGAGGTCCGGACTCCAGCATATATGGTCAAATTCTAATTCAAATATCCATAGGGACGCAAATATACTAAAATATTAATTTAATATCCATAAAAGACCCCGATTCAAGTTTTAGCAAAACCTCGTGTACTACCCTCTTTGAGGATTATTCAAAATCCATCTTTTTTATATCAACTCCGTTTGAGGTCCGGACTCCAACATTTATGGTCAAATTCTAATTCAAATATCCATAGGGACACAAATATACCAAAATATTAATTTAATATCCATAAAAGACCCCGATTCAAGTTTTAGCAAAACCTCGTGTACTACCCCCTTTGAGGATTATTCAAAATCCATCTTTTTTTATATCAGCTCCGTTTGAGGTCCGGACTCCAGCATATATGGTCAAATTCTAATTCAAATATCCATAGGGACGCAAATATACCAAAATATTAATTTAATATCCATAAAAGACCCCGATTCAAGTTTTAGCAAAACCTCGTGTACTACCCCCTTTGAGGATTATTCAAAATCCATCTTTTTTATATCAACTCCGTTTGAGGTCCGGACTCCAACATTTATGGTCAAATTCTAATTCAAATATCCATAGGGACACAAATATACCAAAATATTAATTTAATATACCTAAAAGACCCCGATTCAAGTTTTAGCAAAACCTCGTGTACTACCCCCTTTGAGGATTATTCAAAATCCATCTTTTTTATATCAACTCCGTTTGAGGTCCGGACTCCAACATTTATGGTCAAATTCTAATTCAAATATCCATAGGGACACAAATATACGAAAAATATTAATTTAATATCCATAAAAGACCCCGATTCAAGTTTTAGCAAAACCTCGTGTACTACCCCCTTTGAGGATTATTCAAAATCCATCTTTTTTTATATCAGTTCCGTTTGAGGTCCGGACTCCAGCATATACGGTCAAATTCTAATTCAAATATCCATAGGGACACAAATATACCAAAATATTAATTTAATATCCATAAAAGACCCCGATTCAAGTTTTAGCAAAACCTCGTGTACTACCCCCTTTGAGGATTATTCAAAATCCATCTTTTTTTATATCAGCTCCGTTTGAGGTCCGGACTCCAGCATATATGGTCAAATTCTAATTCAAATATCCATAGGGACGCAAATATACCAAAATATTAATTTAATATCCATAAAAGACCCCGATTCAAGTTTTAGCAAAACCTCGTGTACTACCCCCTTTGAGGATTATTCAAAATCCATCTTTTTTATATCAACTCCGTTTGAGGTCCGGACTCCAACATTTATGGTCAAATTCTAATTCAAATATCCATAGGGACACAAATATACCAAAATATTAATTTAATATACCTAAAAGACCCCGATTCAAGTTTTAGCAAAACCTCGTGTACTACCCCCTTTGAGGATTATTCAAAATCCATCTTTTTTATATCAACTCCGTTTGAGGTCCGGACTCCAACATTTATGGTCAAATTCTAATTCAAATATCCATAGGGACACAAATATACGAAAAATATTAATTTAATATCCATAAAAGACCCCGATTCAAGTTTTAGCAAAACCTCGTGTACTACCCCCTTTGAGGATTATTCAAAATCCATCTTTTTTTATATCAGTTCCGTTTGAGGTCCGGACTCCAGCATATACGGTCAAATTCTAATTCAAATATCCATAGGGACACAAATATACCAAAATATTAATTTAATATCCATAAAAGACCCCGATTCAAGTTTTAGCAAAACCTCGTGTACTACCCCCTTTGAGGATTATTCAAAATCTATCTTTTTTTATATCAGCTCCGTTTGAGGTCCGGACTCCAGCATATATGGTCAAATTCTAATTCAAATATCCATAGGGACGCAAATATACCAAAATATTAATTTAATATCCATAAAAGACCCCGATTCAAGTTTTAGCAAAACCTCGTGTACTACCCCCTTTGAGGATTATTCAAAATCCATCTTTTTTTATATCAGCTCCGTTTGAGGTCCGGACTCCAACATATATGGTCAAATTCTAATTCAAATATCCATAGGGACACAAATATACCAAAATATTAATTTAATATCCATAAAAGACCCCGATTCAAGTTTTAGCAAAACCTCGTGTACTACCCCCTTTGAGGATTATTCAAAATCCATCTTTTTTATATCAACTCCGTTTGAGGTCCGGACTCCAACATTTATGGTCAAATTCTAATTCAAATATCCATAGGGACACAAATATACTAAAATATTAATTTAATATCCATAAAAGACCCCGATTCAAGTTTTAGCAAAACCTCGTGTACTACCCCCTTTGAGGATTATTCAAAATCCATCTTTTTTTATATCAGCTCCGTTTGAGGTCCGGACTCCAACATATATGGTCAAATTCTAATTCAAATATCCATAGGGACACAAATATACCAAAATATTAATTTAATATCCATAAAAGACCCCGATTCAAGTTTTAGCAAAACCTCGTGTACTACCCCCTTTGAGGATTATTCAAAATCCATCTTCTTTATATCAGCTCCGTTTGAGGTCCGGACTCCAACATATATGGTCAAATTCTAATTCAAATATCCATAGGGACACAAATATACTAAAATATTAATTTAATATCCATAAAAGACCCCGATTCAAGTTTTAGCAAAACCTCGTGTACTACCCCCTTTGAGGATTATTCAAAATCCATCTTTTTTTATATCAGCTCCGTTTGAGGTCCGGACTCCAACATATATGGTCAAATTCTAATTCAAATATCCATAGGAACACAAATATACAAAAATATGAATTTAATATCCATAAAAGACCCATAGTCAAGTTTTAACAAATTCTCGTGTACTACCCCCTTTGAGGATTCTTCAAAATCAATATTTTTTTATATCAGCTCCGTTTGAGGTCCGGACTCCAACATATATAGTCAAATTCTAATTCAAATATCCATAGGGACACAAATATACCAAAATATTAATTTAATATCCATAAAAGACCTCGATTCAAGTTTTAGCAAAACCTCGTGTACTACCCCCTTTGAGGATTATTCAAAATCCATCTTTTTTATATCAACTCCGTTTGAGGTCCGGACTCCAACATTTATGGTCAAATTCTAATTCAAATATCCATAGGGACACAAATATACCAAAATATTAATTTAATATCCATAAAAGACCCCGATTCAAGTTTTAGCAAAACCTCGTGTACTACCCCCTTTGAGGATTATTCAAAATCCATCTTTTTTTATATCAGCTCCGTTTGAGGTCCGGACTCCAGCATATATGGTCAAATTCTAATTCAAATATCCATAGGGACGCAAATATACCAAAATATTAATTTAATATCCATAAAAGACCCCGATTCAAGTTTTAGCAAAACCTCGTGTACTACCCCCTTTGAGGATTATTCAAAATCCATCTTTTTTATATCAACTCCGTTTGAGGTCCGGACTCCAACATTTATGGTCAAATTCTAATTCAAATATCCATAGGGACACAAATATACCAAAATATTAATTTAATATCCATAAAAGACCCCGATTCAAGTTTTAGCAAAACCTCGTGTACTACCCCCTTTGAGGATTATTCAAAATCCATCTTCTTTATATCAGCTCCGTTTGAGGTCCGGACTCCAGCATATATGGTCAAATTCTAATTCAAATATCCATAGGGACGCAAATATACCAAAATATTAATTTAATATCCATAAAAGACCCCGATTCAAGTTTTAGCAAAACCTCGTGTACTACCCCCTTTGAGGATTATTCAAAATCCATCTTCTTTATATCAGCTCCGTTTGAGGTCCGGACTCCAACATATATG
This sequence comes from Oenanthe sinensis, assembly GCA_028671895.1. Lineage (NCBI taxonomy): Eukaryota > Viridiplantae > Streptophyta > Magnoliopsida > Apiales > Apiaceae > Oenanthe > Oenanthe sinensis. The sequence continues at coordinate 21,688,959 of JAPMAC010000231.1, forward strand.
GTCAAATTCTAATTCAAATATCCATAGGGACACAAATATACCAAAATATTAATTTAATATCCATAAAAGACCCCGATTCAAGTTTTAGCAAAACCTCGTGTACTACCCCCTTTGAGGATTATTCAAAATCCATCTTTTTTTATATCAGCTCCGTTTGAGGTCCGGACTCCAGCATATATGGTCAAATTCTAATTCAAATATCCATAGGGACGCAAATATACCAAAATATTAATTTAATATCCATAAAAGACCCCGATTCAAGTTTTAGCAAAACCTCGTGTACTACCCCCTTTGAGGATTATTCAAAATCCATCTTTTTTATATCAACTCCGTTTGAGGTCCGGACTCCAACATTTATGGTCAAATTCTAATTCAAATATCCATAGGGACACAAATATACGAAAAATATTAATTTAATATCCATAAAAGACCCCGATTCAAGTTTTAGCAAAACCTCGTGTACTACCCCCTTTGAGGATTATTCAAAATCCATCTTTTTTTATATCAGTTCCGTTTGAGGTCTGGACTCCAGCATATACGGTCAAATTCTAATTCAAATATCCATAGGGACACAAATATACCAAAATATTAATTTAATATCCATAAAAGACCCCGATTCAAGTTTTAGCAAAACCTCGTGTACTACCCCCTTTGAGGATTATTCAAAATCCATCTTTTTTTATATCAGCTCCGTTTGAGGTCCGGACTCCAACATATATGGTCAAATTCTAATTCAAATATCCATAGGGACACAAATATACCAAAATATTAATTTAATATCCATAAAAGACCCCGATTCAAGTTTTAGCAAAACCTCGTGTACTACCCCCTTTGAGGATTATTCAAAATCCATCTTTTTTATATCAACTCCGTTTGAGGTCCGGACTCCAACATTTATGGTCAAATTCTAATTCAAATATCCATAGGGACACAAATATACTAAAATATTAATTTAATATCCATAAAAGACCCCGATTCAAGTTTTAGCAAAACCTCGTGTACTACCCCCTTTGAGGATTATTCAAAATCCATCTTTTTTTATATCAGCTCCGTTTGAGGTCCGGACTCCAACATATATGGTCAAATTCTAATTCAAATATCCATAGGAACACAAATATACAAAAATATGAATTTAATATCCATAAAAGACCCATAGTCAAGTTTTAACAAATTCTCGTGTACTACCCCCTTTGAGGATTCTTCAAAATCAATATTTTTTTATATCAGCTCCGTTTGAGGTCCGGACTCCAACATATATAGTCAAATTCTAATTCAAATATCCATAGGGACACAAATATACCAAAATATTAATTTAATATCCATAAAAGACCTCGATTCAAGTTTTAGCAAAACCTCGTGTACTACCCCCTTTGAGGATTATTCAAAATCCATCTTTTTTATATCAACTCCGTTTGAGGTCCGGACTCCAACATTTATGGTCAAATTCTAATTCAAATATCCATAGGGACACAAATATACCAAAATATTAATTTAATATCCATAAAAGACCCCGATTCAAGTTTTAGCAAAACCTCGTGTACTACCCCCTTTGAGGATTATTCAAAATCCATCTTTTTTTATATCAGCTCCGTTTGAGGTCCGGACTCCAGCATATATGGTCAAATTCTAATTCAAATATCCATAGGGACGCAAATATACCAAAATATTAATTTAATATCCATAAAAGACCCCGATTCAAGTTTTAGCAAAACCTCGTGTACTACCCCCTTTGAGGATTATTCAAAATCCATCTTTTTTATATCAACTCCGTTTGAGGTCCGGACTCCAACATTTATGGTCAAATTCTAATTCAAATATCCATAGGGACACAAATATACCAAAATATTAATTTAATATCCATAAAAGACCCCGATTCAAGTTTTAGCAAAACCTCGTGTACTACCCCCTTTGAGGATTATTCAAAATCCATCTTCTTTATATCAGCTCCGTTTGAGGTCCGGACTCCAACATATATGGTCAAATTCTAATTCAAATATCCATAGGGACACAAATATACCAAAATATTAATTTAATATCCATAAAAGACCCCGATTCAAGTTTTAGCAAAACCTCGTGTACTACCCCCTTTGAGGATTATTCAAAATCCATCTTTTTTATATCAACTCCGTTTGAGGTCCGGACTCCAACATTTATGGTCAAATTCTAATTCAAATATCCATAGGGACACAAATATACTAAAATATTAATTTAATATCCATAAAAGACCCCGATTCAAGTTTTAGCAAAACCTCGTGTACTACCGCCTTTGAGGATTATTCAAAATCCATCTTTTTTTATATCAGCTCCGTTTGAGGTCCGGACTCCAACATATATGGTCAAATTCTAATTCAAATATCCATAGGAACACAAATATACAAAAATATGAATTTAATATCCATAAAAGACCCATAGTCAAGTTTTAACAAATTCTCGTGTACTACCCCCTTTGAGGATTCATCAAAATCAATATTTTTTTATATCAGCTCCGTTTGAGGTCCGGACTCCACAATATATAGTCAAATTCTAATTCAAATATCCATAGGGACACAAATATACCAAAATATTAATTTAATATCCATAAAAGACCTCGATTCAAGTTTTAGCAAAACCTCGTGTACTACCCCCTTTGAGGATTATTCAAAATCCAGCTTTTTTTATATCAGCTCCGTTTGAGGTCCGGACTCCAACATATATGGTAATATTCTAATTCAAATATCCATAGGAACACAAATATACAAAAATATGAATTTAATATCCATAAAAGACCCATAGTCAAGTTTTAACAAATTCTCGTATACTACCCCCTTTGAGGATTCTTCAAAAACAATATTTTTTTATATCAGCTCCGTTTGAGGTCCGGACTCCAACATATATGGTCAAATTCTAATTCAAATATCCATAGGGACACAAATATACCAAAATATTAATTTAATATCCATATAAGACCTCGATTCAAGTTTTAGCAAAACCTCGTGTACTGCCCCCTTTGAGGATTATTCAAAATCCATCTTTTTTATATAAACTCCGTTTGAGGTCCGGACTCCAAAATTTATGGTCAAATTCTAATTCAAATATCCATAGGGACACAAATATACAAAAATATGAATTTAATATCCATAAAAGACCCATAGTCAAGTTTTAGCAAATTCTCGTGTACTTACCCCCTTTTAGGATTCTTCAAAATCTATATTTTTTTATATCAGCTCCGTTTGAGGTCTGGATTCCAGCATATATGGTCAAATTCTAATTCAAATATCCATAGGGACACAAATATATAAAAATATGAATTTAATATCCATAAAAGACCCATAGTCAAGTTTTAGCAAATTCTCGTGTACTACCCCCTTTGAGGATTATTCAAAATCCATCTTTTTTTATATCAGCTCCGTTTGAGGTCCGAACTCCAACATATATGGTCAAATTCTAATTCAAATATCCGTAGGGACACAAATATACCAAAATATTAATTTAATATCCTTAAAAGACCCCGATTCAAGTTTTAGCAAAACCTCGTGTACTACCCCCTTTGAGGATTATTCAAAATCCATCTTTTTTATATCAGCTCCGTTTGAGGTCCGGACTCCAGCATATATGTTCAAATTCTAATTCAAATATCCATAGGGACACAAATATACGAAAAATATTAATTTAATATCCATAAAAGACCCCGATTCAAGTTTTAGCAAAACCTCGTGTACTACCCCCTTTGAGGATTATTCAAAATCCATCTTTTTTTATATCAGTTCCGTTTGAGGTCCGGACTCCAGCATATATGGTCAAATTCTAATTCAAATATCCATAGGGACGCAAATATACCAAAATATTATTTTAATATCCATAAAAGACCCCGATTCAAGTTTTAGCAAAACCTCGTGTACTACCCCCTTTGAGGATTATTCAAAATCCATCTTTTTTATTTCAACTCCGTTTGAGGTCCGGACTCCAACATTTATGGTCAAATTCTAATTCAAATATCCATAGGGACACAAATATACAAAAATATGAATTTAATATCCATAAAAGACCCACAGTCAAGTTTTAGCAAATTCTCGTGTACTTACCCCCTTTGAGGATTCTTCAAAATCTATATTTTTTTATATCAGCTCCGTTTGAGGTCTGGATTCCAGCATATATGGTCAAATTCTAATTCAAATATCCATAGGGACACAAATATACAAAAATATGAATTTAATATCCATAAAAGACCCATAGTCAAGTTTTAACAAATTCTCGTGTACTACCCCCTTTGAGGATTCTTCAAAATCAATATTTTTTTATATCAGCTCCGTTTGAGGTCCGGACTCCAACATATATAGTCAAATTCTAATTCAAATATCCATAGGGACACAAATATACCAAAATATTAATTTAATATCCATAAAAGACCTCGATTCAAGTTTTAGCAAAACCTCGTGTACTACCCCCTTTGAGGATTATTCAAAATCCATCTTTTTTATATCAACTCCGTTTGAGGTCCGGACTCCAACATTTATGATCAAATTCTAATTCAAATATCCATAGGGACACAAATATACAAAAATGTGAATTTAATATCCATAAAAGACCCATAGTCAAGTTTTAGAAAATTCTCGTGTACTTACCCCCTTTGAGGATTCTTCAAAATCTATATTTTTTTATATCAGCTCCGTTTGAGGTCTCGATTCCAGCATATATGGTCAAATTCTAATTCAAATATCCATAGGGACACAAATATACCAAAATATTAATTTAATATCCATAAAATACCCCGATTCAAGTTTTAGCAAAACCTCGTGTACTACCTCCTTTGAGGATTATTCAAAATCCATCTTTTTTTATATCAGCTCCGTTTGAGGTCCGGACTCCAGCATATATGGTCAAATTCTAATTCAAATATCCATAGGGACACAAATATACAAAAATATGAATTTAATATCCATAAAAGACCCATAGTCAAGCTTTAGCAAATTCTCGTGTACTACCCCCTTTGAGGATTATTCAAAATCCATCTTTTTTATATCAGCTCCGTTTGAGGTCCGGACTCCAGCATATATGGTCAAATTCTAATTCAAATATCCATAGGGACACAAATATACAAAAATATTAATTTAATATCCATAAAAGACCCATAGTCAAGCTTTAGCAAATTCTCGTGTACTACCCCCTTTGAGGATTCTTCAAAAACAATATTTTTTTATATCAGCTCCGTTTGAGGTCCGGACTCCAACATATATGGTCAAATTCTAATTCAAATATCCATAGGGACACAAATATACCAAAATATTAATTTAATATCCATATAAGACCTCGATTCAAGTTTTAGCAAAACCTCGTGTACTGCCCCCTTTGAGGATTATTCAAAATCCATCTTTTTTATATAAACTCCGTTTGAGGTCCGGACTCCAAAATTTATGGTCAAATTCTAATTCAAATATCCATAGGGACACAAATATACAAAAATATGAATTTAATATCCATAAAAGACCCATAGTCAAGTTTTAGCAAATTCTCGTGTACTTACCCCCTTTGAGGATTCTTCAAAATCTATATTTTTTTATATCAGCTCCGTTTGAGGTCTGGATTCCAGCATATATGGTCAAATTCTAATTCAAATATCCATAGGGACACAAATATATAAAAATATGAATTTAATATCCATAAAAGACCCATAGTCAAGTTTTAGCAAATTCTCGTGTACTACCCCCTTTGAGGATTATTCAAAATCCATCTTTTTTTATATCAGCTCCGTTTGAGGTCCGAACTCCAACATATATGGTCAAATTCTAATTCAAATATCCGTAGGGACACAAATATACCAAAATATTAATTTAATATCCTTAAAAGACCCCGATTCAAGTTTTAGCAAAACCTCGTGTACTACCCCCTTTGAGGATTATTCAAAATCCATCTTTTTTATATCAGCTCCGTTTGAGGTCCGGACTCCAGCATATATGGTCAAATTCTAATTCAAATATCCATAGGGACACAAATATACGAAAAATATTAATTTAATATCCATAAAAGACCCCGATTCAAGTTTTAGCAAAACCTCGTGTACTACCCCCTTTGAGGATTATTCAAAATCCATCTTTTTTTATATCAGTTCCGTTTGAGGTCCGGACTCCAGCATATATGGTCAAATTCTAATTCAAATATCCATAGGGACGCAAATATACCAAAATATTAATTTAATATCCATAAAAGACCCCGATTCAAGTTTTAGCAAAACCTCGTGTACTACCCCCTTTGAGGATTATTCAAAATCCATCTTTTTTATTTCAACTCCGTTTGAGGTCCGGACTCCAAAATTTATGGTCAAATTCTAATTCAAATATCCATAGGGACACAAATATACAAAAATATGAATTTAATATCCATAAAAGACCCACAGTCAAGTTTTAGCAAATTCTCGTGTACTTACCCCCTTTGAGGATTCTTCAAAATCTATATTTTTTTATATCAGCTCCGTTTGAGGTCTGGATTCCAGCATATATGGTCAAATTCTAATTCAAATATCCATAGGGACACAAATATACAAAAATATGAATTTAATATCCATAAAAGACCCATAGTCAAGTTTTAACAAATTCTCGTGTACTACCCCCTTTGAGGATTCTTCAAAATCAATATTTTTTTATATCAGCTCCGTTTGAGGTCCGGACTCCAACATATATAGTCAAATTCTAATTCAAATATCCATAGGGACACAAATATACCAAAATATTAATTTAATATCCATAAAAGACCTCGATTCAAGTTTTAGCAAAACCTCGTGTACTACCCCCTTTGAGGATTATTCAAAATCCATCTTTTTTATATCAACTCCGTTTGAGGTCCGGACTCCAACATTTATGATCAAATTCTAATTCAAATATCCATAGGGACACAAATATACAAAAATGTGAATTTAATATCCATAAAAGACCCATAGTCAAGTTTTAGAAAATTCTCGTGTACTTACCCCCTTTGAGGATTCTTCAAAATCTATATTTTTTTATATCAGCTCCGTTTGAGGTCTCGATTCCAGCATATATGGTCAAATTCTAATTCAAATATCCATAGGGACACAAATATACCAAAATATTAATTTAATATCCATAAAATACCCCGATTCAAGTTTTAGCAAAACCTCGTGTACTACCTCCTTTGAGGATTATTCAAAATCCATCTTTTTTTATATCAGCTCCGTTTGAGGTCCGGACTCCAGCATATATGGTCAAATTCTAATTCAAATATCCATAGGGACACAAATATACAAAAATATGAATTTAATATCCATAAAAGACCCATAGTCAAGCTTTAGCAAATTCTCGTGTACTACCCCCTTTGAGGATTATTCAAAATCCATCTTTTTTATATCAGCTCCGTTTGAGGTCCGGACTCCAGCATATATGGTCAAATTCTAATTCAAATATCCATAGGGACACAAATATACAAAAATATTAATTTAATATCCATAAAAGACCCATAGTCAAGCTTTAGCAAATTCTCGTGTACTACCCCCTTTGAGGATTCTTCAAAAACAATATTTTTTTATATCAGCTCCGTTTGAGGTCCGGACTCCAACATATATGGTCAAATTCTAATTCAAATATCCATAGGGACACAAATATACCAAAATATTAATTTAATATCCATATAAGACCTCGATTCAAGTTTTAGCAAAACCTCGTGTACTGCCCCCTTTGAGGATTATTCAAAATCCATCTTTTTTATATAAACTCCGTTTGAGGTCCGGACTCCAAAATTTATGGTCAAATTCTAATTCAAATATCCATAGGGACACAAATATACAAAAATATGAATTTAATATCCATAAAAGACCCATAGTCAAGTTTTAGCAAATTCTCGTGTACTTACCCCCTTTGAGGATTCTTCAAAATCTATATTTTTTTATATCAGCTCCGTTTGAGGTCTGGATTCCAGCATATATGGTCAAATTCTAATTCAAATATCCATAGGGACACAAATATATAAAAATATGAATTTAATATCCATAAAAGACCCATAGTCAAGTTTTAGCAAATTCTCGTGTACTACCCCCTTTGAGGATTATTCAAAATCCATCTTTTTTTATATCAGCTCCGTTTGAGGTCCGAACTCCAACATATATGGTCAAATTCTAATTCAAATATCCGTAGGGACACAAATATACCAAAATATTAATTTAATATCCTTAAAAGACCCCGATTCAAGTTTTAGCAAAACCTCGTGTACTACCCCCTTTGAGGATTATTCAAAATCCATCTTTTTTATATCAGCTCCGTTTGAGGTCCGGACTCCAGCATATATGGTCAAATTCTAATTCAAATATCCATAGGGACACAAATATACGAAAAATATTAATTTAATATCCATAAAAGACCCCGATTCAAGTTTTAGCAAAACCTCGTGTACTACCCCCTTTGAGGATTATTCAAAATCCATCTTTTTTTATATCAGTTCCGTTTGAGGTCCGGACTCCAGCATATATGGTCAAATTCTAATTCAAATATCCATAGGGACGCAAATATACCAAAATATTAATTTAATATCCATAAAAGACCCCGATTCAAGTTTTAGCAAAACCTCGTGTACTACCCCCTTTGAGGATTATTCAAAATCCATCTTTTTTATTTCAACTCCGTTTGAGGTCCGGACTCCAAAATTTATGGTCAAATTCTAATTCAAATATCCATAGGGACACAAATATACAAAAATATGAATTTAATATCCATAAAAGACCCACAGTCAAGTTTTAGCAAATTCTCGTGTACTTACCCCCTTTGAGGATTCTTCAAAATCTATATTTTTTTATATCAGCTCCGTTTGAGGTCTGGATTCCAGCATATATGGTCAAATTCTAATTCAAATATCCATAGGGACACAAATATACAAAAATATGAATTTAATATCCATAAAAGACCCATAGTCAAGTTTTAACAAATTCTCGTGTACTACCCCCTTTGAGGATTCTTCAAAATCAATATTTTTTTATATCAGCTCCGTTTGAGGTCCGGACTCCAACATATATAGTCAAATTCTAATTCAAATATCCATAGGGACACAAATATACCAAAATATTAATTTAATATCCATAAAAGACCTCGATTCAAGTTTTAGCAAAACCTCGTGTACTACCCCCTTTGAGGATTATTCAAAATCCATCTTTTTTATATCAACTCCGTTTGAGGTTCGGACTCCAACATTTATGATCAAATTCTAATTCAAATATCCATAGGGACACAAATATACAAAAATGTGAATTTAATATCCATAAAAGACCCATAGTCAAGTTTTAGAAAATTCTCGTGTACTTACCCCCTTTGAGGATTCTTCAAAATCTATATTTTTTTATATCAGCTCCGTTTGAGGTCTCGATTCCAGCATATATGGTCAAATTCTAATTCAAATATCCATAGGGACACAAATATACCAAAATATTAATTTAATATCCATAAAAGACCCCGATTCATGTTTTAGCAAAACCTCGTGTACTACCTCCTTTGAGGATTATTCAAAATCCATCTTTTTTTATATCAGCTCCGTTTGAGGTCCGGACTCCAGCATATATGGTCAAATTCTAATTCAAATATCCATAGGGACACAAATATACAAAAATATGAATTTAATATCCATAAAAGACCCATAGTCAAGCTTTAGCAAATTCTCGTGTACTACCCCCTTTGAGGATTATTCAAAATCCATCTTTTTTTATATCAGCTCCGTTTGAGGTCCGGACTCCAGCATATATGGTCAAATTCTAATTCAAATATCCATAGGGACACAAATATACAAAAATATTAATTTAATATCCATAAAAGACCCATAGTCAAGCTTTAGCAAATTCTCGTGTACTACCCCCTTTGAGGATTATTCAAAATCCATCTTTTTTTATATCAGCTCCGTTTGAGGTCCGGACTCCAGCATATATGGTCAAATTCTAATTCAAATATCCATAGGGACACAAATATACCAAAATATTAATTTAATATCCATAAAAGACCCCGATTCAAGTTTTAGCAAAACCTCGTGTACTACCCCCTTTGAGGATTATTCAAAATCCATCTTTTTTTATATCAGCTCCGTTTGAGGTCCGGACTCCAGCATATATGGTCAAATTCTAATTCAAATATCCATAGGGACGCAAATATACCAAAATATTAATTTAATATCCATAAAAGACCCCGATTCAAGTTTTAGCAAAACCTCGTGTACTACCCCATTTGAGGATTATTCAAAATCCATCTTCTTTATATCAACTCCGTTTGAGGTCCGGACTCCAACATTTATGGTCAAATTCTAATTCAAATATCCATAGGGACACAAATATACTAAAATATTAATTTAATATCCATAAAAGACCCCGATTCAAGTTTTAGCAAAACCTCGTGTACTACCCCCTTTGAGGATTATTCAAAATCCATCTTTTTTTATATCAGCTCCGTTTGAGGTCCGGACTCCGGCATATATGGTCAAATTCTAATTCAAATATCCATAGGGACACAAATATACTAAAATATTAATTTAATATCCATAAAAGACCCCGATTCAAGTTTTAGCAAAACCTCGTGTACTACCCCCTTTGAGGATTATTCAAAATCCATCTTTTTTTATATCAGCTCCGTTTGAGGTCCGGACTCCAACATATATGGTCAAATTCTAATTCAAATATCCATAGGAACACAAATATACAAAAATATGAATTTAATATCTATAAAAGACCCATAGTCAAGTTTTAACAAATTCTCGTGTACTACCCCCTTTGAGGATTCTTCAAAATCAATATTTTTTTATATCAGCTCCGTTTGAGGTCCGGACTCCAACATATATAGTCAAATTCTAATTCAAATATCCATAGGGACACAAATATACCAAAATATTAATTTAATATCCATAAAAGACCTCGATTCAAGTTTTAGCAAAACCTCGTGTACTACCCCCTTTGAGGATTATTCAAAATCCATCTTTTTTATATCAACTCCGTTTGAGGTCCGGACTCCAACATTTATGGTCAAATTCTAATTCAAATATCCATAGGGACACAAATATACAAAAATGTGAATTTAATATCCATAAAAGACCCATAGTCAAGTTTTAGAAAATTCTCGTGTACTTACCCCCTTTGAGGATTCTTCAAAATCTATATTTTTTTATATCAGCTCCGTTTGAGGTCTCGATTCCAGCATATATGGTCAAATTCTAATTCAAATATCCATAGGGACACAAATATACCAAAATATTAATTTAATATCCATAAAAGACCCCGATTCAAGTTTTAGCAAAACCTCGTGTACTACCCCCTTTGAGGATTATTCAAAATCCATCTTTTTTTATATCAGCTCCGTTTGAGGTCCGGACTCCAGCATATATGGTCAAATTCTAATTCAAATATCCATAGGGACACAAATATACAAAAATATGAATTTAATATCCATAAAAGACCCATAGTCAAGCTTTAGCAAATTCTCGTGTACTACCCCCTTTGAGGATTATTCAAAATCCATCTTTTTTTATATCAGCTCCGTTTGAGGTCCGGACTCCAGCATATATGGTCAAATTCTAATTCAAATATCCATAGGGACACAAATATACAAAAATATTAATTTAATATCCATAAAAGACCCCGATTCAAGTTTTAGCAAAACCTCGTGTACTACCCCCTTTGAGGATTATTCAAAATCCATCTTTTTTTAAATCAGCTCCGTTTGAGGTCCGAACTCCAACATATATGGTCAAATTCTAATTCAAATATCTGTAGGGACACAAATATACCAAAATATTAATTTAATATCCTTAAAAGACCCCGATTAAAGTTTTAGCAAAACCTCGTGTACTACCCCCTTTGAGGATTATTCAAAATCCATCTTTTTTATATCAGCTCCGTTTGAGGTCCGGACTCCAGCATATATGGTCAAATTCTAATTCAAATATCCATAGGGACACAAATATACGAAAAATATTAATTTAATATCCATAAAAGACCCCGATTCAAGTTTTAGCAAAACCTCGTGTACTACCCCCTTTGAGGATTATTCAAAATCCATCTTTTTTTATATCAGCTCCGTTTGAGGTCCGGACTCCAGCATATATGGTCAAATTCTAATTCAAATATCCATAGGGACGTAAATATACCAAAATATTAATTTAATATCCATAAAAGACCCCGATTCAAGTTTTAGCAAAACCTCGTGTACTACCCCCTTTGAGGATTATTCAAAATCCATCTTTTTTTATATCAGCTCCGTTTGAGTTCCGGACTCCAGCATATATGGTCAAATTCTAATTCAAATATCCATAGGGACACAAATATACCAAAATATTAATTTAATATCCATAAAAGACCCCGATTCAAGTTTTAGCAAAACCTCGTGTACTACCCCCTTTGAGGATTATTCAAAATTCATATTTTTTTATATCAGCTCCGTTTGAGGTCCGGACTCCAGCATATATGGTCAAATTCTAATTCAAATATCCATAGGGACGCAAATATACCAAAATATTAATTTAATATCCATAAAAGACCCCGATTCAAGTTTTAGCAAAACCTCGTGTACTACCCCCTTTGAGGATTATTCAAAATCCATCTTTTTTTATATCAGCTCCGTTTGAGGTCCGGACTCCAGCATATATAGTCAAATTCTAATTCAAATATCCATAGGGACACAAATATACCAAAATATTAATTTAATATCCATAAAAGACCCCGATTCAAGTTTTAGCAAAACCTCGTGTACTACCCCCTTTGAGGATTATTCAAAATCCATCTTTTTTTATATCAGCTCCGTTTGAGGTCCGGACTCCAACATATATGGTCAAATTCTAATTCAAATATCCATAGGAACACAAATATACAAAAATATGAATTTAATATCCATAAAAGACCCATAGTCAAGTTTTATCAAATTCTCGTGTACTACCCCCTTTGAGGATTCTTCAAAATCAATATTTTTTTATATCAGCTCCGTTCGAGGTCCGGACTCCAACATATATAGTCAAATTCTAATTCAAATATCCATAGGGACACAAATATACCAAAATATTAATTTAATATCCATAAAAGACCTCGATTCAAGTTTTAGCAAAACCTCGTGTACTACCCCCTTTGAGGATTATTCAAAATCCATCTTTTTTATATCAACTCCGTTTGAGGTCCGGACTCCAGCATATATGGTCAAATTCTAATTCAAATATCCATAGGGACACAAATATACCAAAATATTAATTTAATATCCATAAAAGACCCCGATTCAAGTTTTAGCAAAACCTCGTGTACTACCCCCTTTGAGGATTATTCAAAATCCATCTTTTTTTATATCAGCTCCGTTTGAGGTCCGGACTCCAGCATATATGGTCAAATTCTAATTCAAATATCCATAGGGACACAAATATACAAAAATATGAATTTAATATCCATAAAAGACCCATAGTCAAGCTTTAGCAAATTCTCGTGTACTACCCCCTTTGAGGATTATTCAAAATCCATCTTTTTTTATATCAGCTCCGTTTGAGGTCCGGACTCCAGCATATATGGTCAAATTCTAATTCAAATATCCATAGGGACACAAATATACCAAAATATTAATTTAATATCCATAAAAGACCCATAGTCAAGCTTTAGCAAATTCTCGTGTACTACCCCCTTTGAGGATTATTCAAAATCCATCTTTTTTTATATCAGCTCCGTTTGAGGTCCGGACTCCAGCATATATGGTCAAATTCTAATTCAAATATCCATAGGGACACAAATATACCAAAATATTAATTTAATATCCATAAAAGACCCCGATTCAAGTTTTAGCAAAACCTCGTGTACTACCCCCTTTGAGGATTATTCAAAATCCATCTTTTTTTATATCAGCTCCGTTTGAGGTCCGGACTCCAGCATATATGGTCAAATTCTAATTCAAATATCCATAGGGACACAAATATACCAAAATATTAATTTAATATCCATAAAAGACCCCGATTTAAGTTTTAGCAAAACCTCGTGTATTACCCCCTTTGAGGATTATTCAAAATCCATCTTTTTTTATATCAGCTCCGTTTGAGGTCCGAACTCCAACATATATGGTCAAATTCTAATTAAAATATCCATTGGGACACAAATATAACCATAATATGAATTTAATATCCATATAAGACCCATAGACAAGTTTTAGCAAATTCTCATGTTCTACCCCCTTTGAGGATTCATCAAAATCTATATTTTTTTATATCAGCTCCGTTTGAGGTCCGGATTCCAGCATATATGGTCAAATTCTAATTCAAATATCCATAGGGATACAAATATACCAAAATATTAATTTAATATCCATAAAAGACCCCGATTGAAGTTTTAGCAAAACCTCGTGTACTACCCCCTTTGAGGATTATTCAAAATCCATCTTTTTTTATATCAGCTCCGTTTGAGGTCCGGACTCCAGCATATATGGTGAAATTCTAATTCAAATATCCATAGGGACACAAATATACCAAAATATTAATTTAATATCCATAAAAGACCCCGATTCAAGTTTTAGCAAAACCTCGTGTATTACCCCCTTTGAGGATTATTCAAAATCCATCTTTTTTTATATCAGCTCCGTTTGAGGTCCGAACTCCAACATATATGGTCAAATTCTAATTAAAATATCCATTGGGACACAAATATAACCATAATATGAATTTAATATCCATATAAGACCCATAGACAAGTTTTAGCAAATTCTCATGTTCTACCCCCTTTGAGGATTCATCAAAATCTATATTTTTTTATATCAGCTCCGTTTGAGGTCCGGATTCCAGCATATATGGTCAAATTCTAATTCAAATATCCATAGGGATACAAATATACCAAAATATTAATTTAATATCCATAAAAGACCCAGATTCAAGTTTTAGCAAAACCTCGTGTACTACCCCCATTGAGGATTATTCAAAATCCATCTTTTTTTATATCAGCTCCGTTTGAGGTCCGGACTCCAGCATATATGGTCAAATTCTAATTCAAATATCCATAGGGACACAAATATACGAAAAATATTAATTTAATATCCATAAAAGACCCCGATTCAAGTTTTAGGAAAACCTCGTGTACTACCCCCCTTTGAGGATTATTCAAAATCCATCTTTTTTTATATCAGCTCCGTTTGAGGTCCGGACTCCAGCATATATGGTCAAATTCTAATTCAAATATCCATAGGGACACAAATATACCAAAATATTAATTTAATATCCATAAAAGACCCATAGTCAAGTTTTAACAAATTCTCGTATACTAACCCCTTTGAGGATTCTTCAAAAACAATATTTTTTTATATCAGCTCCGTTTGAGGTCCGGACTCCAACATATATGGTCAAATTCTAATTCAAATATCCATAGGGACACAAATATATCAAAATATTAATTTAATATCCATAAAAGACCTCGATTCAAGTTTTAGCAAAACCTCGTGTACTACCCCCTTTGAGGATTATTCAAAATCCATCTTTTTTATATCAACTCCGTTTGAGGTCCGGACTCCAAAATTTATGGTCAAATTCTAATTCAAATATCCATAGGGACACAAATATACAAAAATATGAATTTAATATCCATAAAAGACCCATAGTCAAGTTTTAGCAAATTCTCGTGTACTTACCCCCTTTGAGGATTCTTCAAAATCTATATTTTTTTATATCAGCTCCGTTTGAGGTCTGGATTCCAGCATATATGGTCAAATTCTAATTCAAATATCCATAGGGACACAAATATATAAAAATATGAATTTAATATCCATAAAAGACCCATAGTCAAGTTTTAGCAAATTCTCGTGTACTACCCCCTTTGAGGATTATTCAAAATCCATCTTTTTTTATATCAGCTCCGTTTGAGGTCCGAACTCCAACATATATGGTCAAATTCTAATTCAAATATCCGTAGGGACACAAATATACCAAAATATTAATTTAATATCCTTAAAAGACCCCGATTCAAGTTTTAGCAAAACCTCGTGTACTACCCCCTTTGAGGATTATTCAAAATCCATTTTTTTTATATCAGCTCCGTTTGAGGTCCGGACTCCAGCATATATGGTCAAATTCTAATTCAAATATCCATAGGGACACAAATATACGAAAAATATTAATTTAATATCCATAAAAGACCCCGATTCAAGTTTTAGCAAAACCTCGTGTACTACCCCCTTTGAGAATTATTCAAAATCCATCTTTTTTTATATCAGTTCCGTTTGAGGTCCGGACTCCAGCATATACGGTCAAATTCTAATTCAAATATCCATAGGGACACAAATATACCAAAATATTAATTTAATATCCATAAAAGACCCCGATTCAAGTTTTAGCAAAACCTCGTGTACTACCCCCTTTGAGGATTATTCAAAATCCATCTTTTTTTATATCAGCTCCGTTTGAGGTCCGGACTCCAGCATATATGGTCAAATTCTAATTCAAATATCCATAGGGACACAAATATACCAAAATATTAATTTAATATCCATAAAAGACCCCGATTCAAGTTTTAGCAAAACCTCGTGTATTACCCCCTTTGAGGATTATTCAAAATCCATCTTTTTTTATATCAGCTCCGTTTGAGGTCCGAACTCCAACATATATGGTCAAATTCTAATTAAAATATCCATTGGGACACAAATATAACCATAATATGAATTTAATATCCATATAAGACCCATAGACAAGTTTTAGCAAATTCTCATGTTCTACCCCCTTTGAGGATTCATCAAAATCTATATTTTTTTATATCAGCTCCGTTTGAGGTCCGGATTCCAGCATATATGGTCAAATTCTAATTCAAATATCCATAGGGATACAAATATACCAAAATATTAATTTAATATCCATAAAAGACCCAGATTCAAGTTTTAGCAAAACCTCGTGTACTACCCCCTTTGAGGATTATTCAAAATCCATCTTTTTTTATATCAGCTCCGTTTGAGGTCCGGACTCCAGCATATATGGTCAAATTCTAATTCAAATATCCATAGGGACACAAATATACGAAAAATATTAATTTAATATCCATAAAAGACCCCGATTCAAGTTTTAGGAAAACCTCGTGTACTACCCCCCTTTGAGGATTATTCAAAATCCATCTTTTTTTATATCAGCTCCGTTTGAGGTCCGGACTCCAGCATATATGGTCAAATTCTAATTCAAATATCCATAGGGACACAAATATACCAAAATATTAATTTAATATCCATAAAAGACCCATAGTCAAGTTTTAACAAATTCTCGTATACTACCCCCTTTGAGGATTCTTCAAAAACAATATTTTTTTATATCAGCTCCGTTTGAGGTCCGGACTCCAACATATATGGTCAAATTCTAATTCAAATATCCATAGGGACACAAATATACCAAAATATTAATTTAATATCCATAAAAGACCTCGATTCAAGTTTTAGCAAAACCTCGTGTACTACCCCCTTTGAGGATTATTCAAAATCCATCTTTTTTATATCAACTCCGTTTGAGGTCCGGACTCCAAAATTTATGGTCAAATTCTAATTCAAATATCCATAGGGACACAAATATACAAAAATATGAATTTAATATCCATAAAAGACCCATAGTCAAGTTTTAGCAAATTCTCGTGTACTTACCCCCTTTGAGGATTCTTCAAAATCTATATTTTTTTATATCAGCTCCGTTTGAGGTCTGGATTCCAGCATATATGGTCAAATTCTAATTCAAATATCCATAGGGACACAAATATATAAAAATATGAATTTAATATCCATAAAAGACCCATAGTCAAGTTTTAGCAAATTCTCGTGTACTACCCCCTTTGAGGATTATTCAAAATCCATCTTTTTTTATATCAGCTCCGTTTGAGGTCCGAACTCCAACATATATGGTCAAATTCTAATTCAAATATCCGTAGGGACACAAATATACCAAAATATTAATTTAATATCCTTAAAAGACCCCGATTCAAGTTTTAGCAAAACCTCGTGTACTACCCCCTTTAAGGATTATTCAAAATCCATTTTTTTTATATCAGCTCCGTTTGAGGTCCGGACTCCAGCATATATGGTCAAATTCTAATTCAAATATCCATAGGGACACAAATATACGAAAAATATTAATTTAATATCCATAAAAGACCCCGATTCAAGTTTTAGCAAAACCTCGTGTACTACCCCCTTTGAGAATTATTCAAAATCCATCTTTTTTTATATCAGTTCCGTTTGAGGTCCGGACTCCAGCATATACGGTCAAATTCTAATTCAAATATCCATAGGGACACAAATATACCAAAATATTAATTTAATATCCATAAAAGACCCCGATTCAAGTTTTAGCAAAACCTCGTGTACTACCCCCTTTGAGGATTATTCAAAATCCATCTTTTTTTATATCAGCTCCGTTTGAGGTCCGGACTCCACATATATGGTCAAATTCTAATTCAAATATCCATAGGGACGCAAATATACCAAAATATTAATTTAATATCCATAAAAGACCCCGATTCAAGTTTTAGCAAAACCTCGTGTACTACCCCCTTTGAGGATTATTCAAAATCCATCTTTTTTATATCAACTCCGTTTGAGGTCCGGACTCCAACATTTATGGTCAAATTCTAATTCAAATATCCATAGGGACACAAATATACAAAAATGTGAATTTAATATCCATAAAAGACCCATAGTCAAGTTTTAGCAAATTCTCGTGTACTACCCCCTTTGAGGATTATTCAAAATCCATCTTTTTTTATATCAGCTCCGTTTGAGGTCCGGACTCCAGCATATATGGTCAAATTCTAATTCAAATATCCATAGGGACACAAATATACCAAAATATTAATTTAATATCCATAAAAGACCCCGATTCAAGTTTTAGCAAAATCTCGTGTACTACCCCCTTTGAGGATTATTCAAAATCCATCTTTTTTTATATCAGCTCCGTTTGAGGTCCGGACTCCAGCATATATAGTCAAATTCTAATTCAAATATCCATAGGGACACAAATATACCAAAATATTAATTTAATATCCATAAAAGACCTCGATTCAAGTTTTAGCAAAACCTCGTGTACTACCCCCTTTGAGGATTATTCAAAATCCATCTTTTTTATATCAACTCCGTTTGAGGTCCGGACTCCAACATTTATGGTCAAATTCTAATTCAAATATCCATAGGGACACAAATATACAAAAATATGAATTTAATATCCATAAAAGACCCATAGTCAAGTTTTAGCAAATTCTCGTGTACTTACCCCCTTTGAGGATTCTTCAAAATCTATATTTTTTTATATCAGCTCCGTTTGAGGTCTGGATTCCAGCATATATGGTCAAATTCTAATTCAAATATCCATAGGGACACAAATATATAAAAATATGAATTTAATATCCATAAAAGACCCATAGTCAAGTTTTAGCAAATTCTCGTGTACTACCCCCTTTGAGGATTATTCAAAATCCATCTTTTTTTATATCAGCTCCGTTTGAGGTCCGAACTCCAACATATATGGTCAAATTCTAATTCAAATATCCGTAGGGACACAAATATACCAAAATATTAATTTAATATCCTTAAAAGACCCCGATTCAAGTTTTAGCAAAACCTCGTGTACTACCCCCTTTAAGGATTATTCAAAATCCATTTTTTTTATATCAGCTCCGTTTGAGGTCCGGACTCCAGCATATATGGTCAAATTCTAATTCAAATATCCATAGGGACACAAATATACGAAAAATATTAATTTAATATCCATAAAAGACCCCGATTCAAGTTTTAGCAAAACCTCGTGTACTACCCCCTTTGAGAATTATTCAAAATCCATCTTTTTTTATATCAGTTCCGTTTGAGGTCCGGACTCCAGCATATACGGTCAAATTCTAATTCAAATATCCATAGGGACACAAATATACCAAAATATTAATTTAATATCCATAAAAGACCCCGATTCAAGTTTTAGCAAAACCTCGTGTACTACCCCCTTTGAGGATTATTCAAAATCCATCTTTTTTTATATCAGCTCCGTTTGAGGTCCGGACTCCACATATATGGTCAAATTCTAATTCAAATATCCATAGGGACGCAAATATACCAAAATATTAATTTAATATCCATAAAAGACCCCGATTCAAGTTTTAGCAAAACCTCGTGTACTACCCCCTTTGAGGATTATTCAAAATCCATCTTTTTTATATCAACTCCGTTTGAGGTCCGGACTCCAACATTTATGGTCAAATTCTAATTCAAATATCCATAGGGACACAAATATACAAAAATGTGAATTTAATATCCATAAAAGACCCATAGTCAAGTTTTAGCAAATTCTCGTGTACTACCCCCTTTGAGGATTATTCAAAATCCATCTTTTTTTATATCAGCTCCGTTTGAGGTCCGGACTCCAGCATATATGGTCAAATTCTAATTCAAATATCCATAGGGACACAAATATACCAAAATATTAATTTAATATCCATAAAAGACCCCGATTCAAGTTTTAGCAAAACCTCGTGTACTACCCCCTTTGAGGATTATTCAAAATCCATCTTTTTTATATCAACTCCGTTTGAGGTCCGGACTCCAAAATTTATGGTCAAATTCTAATTCAAATATCCATAGGGACACAAATATACAAAAATATGAATTTAATATCCATAAAAGACCCATAGTCAAGTTTTAGCAAATTCTCGTGTACTTACCCCCTTTGAGGATTCTTCAAAATCTATATTTTTTTATATCAGCTCCGTTTGAGGTCTGGATTCCAGCATATATGGTCAAATTCTAATTCAAATATCCATAGGGACACAAATATATAAAAATATGAATTTAATATCCATAAAAGACCCATAGTCAAGTTTTAGCAAATTCTCGTGTACTACCCCCTTTGAGGATTATTCAAAATCCATCTTTTTTTATATCAGCTCCGTTTGAGGTCCGAACTCCAACATATATGGTCAAATTCTAATTCAAATATCCGTAGGGACACAAATATACCAAAATATTAATTTAATATCCTTAAAAGACCCCGATTCAAGTTTTAGCAAAACCTCGTGTACTACCCCCTTTGAGGATTATTCAAAATCCATCTTTTTTATATCAGCTCCGTTTGAGGTCCGGACTCCAGCATATATGGTCAAATTCTAATTCAAATATCCATAGGGACACAAATATACGAAAAATATTAATTTAATATCCATAAAAGACCCCGATTCAAGTTTTAGCAAAACCTCGTGTACTACCCCCTTTGAGAATTATTCAAAATCCATCTTTTTTTATATCAGTTCCGTTTGAGGTCCGGACTCCAGCATATACGGTCAAATTCTAATTCAAATATCCATAGGGACACAAATATACCAAAATATTAATTTAATATCCATAAAAGACCCCGATTCAAGTTTTAGCAAAACCTCGTGTACTACCCCCTTTGAGGATTATTCAAAATCCATCTTTTTTTATATCAGCTCCGTTTGAGGTCCGGACTCCAGCATATATGGTCAAATTCTAATTCAAATATCCATAGGGACGCAAATATACCAAAATATTAATTTAATATCCATAAAAGACCCCGATTCAAGTTTTAGCAAAACCTCGTGTACTACCCCCTTTGAGGATTATTCAAAATCCATCTTTTTTATATCAACTCCGTTTGAGGTCCGGACTCCAACATTTATGGTCAAATTCTAATTCAAATATCCATAGGGACACAAATATACAAAAATGTGAATTTAATATCCATAAAAGACCCTTAGTCAAGTTTTATCAAATTCTCGTGTACTACCCCCTTTCAGGATTATTCAAAATCCATCTTTTTTTATATCAGCTCCGTTTGAGGTCCGGACTCCAGCATATATGGTCAAATTCTAATTCAAATATCCATAGGGACACAAATATACCAAAATATTAATTTAATATCCATAAAAGACCCCGATTCAAGTTTTAGCTAAACCTCGTGTACTACCCCCTTTGAGGATTATTCAAAATCCATCTTTTTTTATATCAGCTCCGTTTGAGGTCCGGACTCCAGCATATATGGTCAAATTCTAATTCAAATATCCATAGGGACACAAATATACCAAAATATTATTTTAATATCCATAAAAGACCCCGATTCAAGTTTTAGCAAAATCTCGTGTACTACCCCCTTTGAGGATTATTCAAAATCCATCTTTTTTTATATCAGCTCCGTTTGAGGTCCGGACTCCAGCATATATGGTCAAATTCTAATTCAAATATCCATAGGGACGCAAATATACCAAAATATTAATTTAATATCCATAAAAGACCCCGATTCAAGTTTTAGCAAAACCTCGTGTACTACCCCCTTTGAGGATTATTCAAAATCCAGCTTTTTTTATATCAGCTCCGTTTGAGGTCCGGACTCCAACATATATGGTAATATTCTAATTCAAATATCCATAGGAACACAAATATACAAAAATATGAATTTAATATCCATAAAAGACCCATAGTCAAGTTTTAACAAATTCTCGTATACTACCCCCTTTGAGGATTCTTCAAAAACAATATTTTTTTATATCAGCTCCGTTTGAGGTCCGGACTCCAACATATATGGTCAAATTCTAATTCAAATATCCATAGGGACACAAATATACCAAAATATTAATTTAATATCCATAAAAGACCTCGATTCAAGTTTTAGCAAAACCTCGTGTACTACCCCCTTTGAGGATTATTCAAAATCCATCTTTTTTATATCAACTCCGTTTGAGGTCCGGACTCCAAAATTTATGGTCAAATTCTAATTCAAATATCCATAGGGACACAAATATACAAAAATATGAATTTAATATCCATAAAAGACCCATAGTCAAGTTTTAGCAAATTCTCGTGTACTTACCCCCTTTGAGAATTCTTCAAAATCTATATTTTTTTATATCAGCTCCGTTTGAGGTCTGGATTCCAGCATATATGGTCAAATTCTAATTCAAATATCCATAGGGACACAAATATATAAAAATATGAATTTAATATCCATAAAAGACCCATAGTCAAGTTTTAGCAAATTCTCGTGTACTACCCCCTTTGAGGATTATTCAAAATCCATCTTTTTTTATATCAGCTCCGTTTGAGGTCCGAACTCCAACATATATGGTCAAATTCTAATTCAAATATCCGTAGGGACACAAATATACCAAAATATTAATTTAATATCCTTAAAAGACCCCGATTCAAGTTTTAGCAAAACACCTCGTGTACTACCCCCTTTGAGGATTATTCAAAATCCATCTTTTTTATATCAACTCCGTTTGAGGTCCGGACTCCAGCATATATGGTCAAATTCTAATTCAAATATCCATAGGGACGCAAATATACCAAAATATTAATTTAATATCCATAAAAGACCCCGATTCAAGTTTTAGCAAAACCTCGTGTACTACCCCCTTTGAGGATTATTCAAAATCCATCTTTTTTATATCAACTCCGTTTGAGGTCCGGACTCCAACATTTATGGTCAAATTCTAATTCAAATATCCATAGGGACACAAATATACAAAAATGTGAATTTAATATCAATAAAAGACCCTTAGTCAAGTTTTAGCAAATTCTCGTGTACTACCCCCTTTGAGGATTATTCAAAATTCATCTTTTTTTATATCAGCTCCGTTTGAGGTCCGGACTCCAGCATATATGGTCAAATTCTAATTCAAATATCCATAGGGACATAAATATACCAAAATATTAATTTAATATCCATAAAAGACCCCGATTCAAGTTTTAGCAAAACCTCGTGTACTACCCCCTTTGAGGATTATTCAAAATCCATCTTTTTTTATATCAGCTCCGTTTGAGGTCCGGACTCCAGCATATATGGTCAAATTCTAATTCAAATATCCATAGGGACACAAATATACCAAAATATTATTTTAATATCCATAAAAGACCCCGATTCAAGTTTTAGCAAAACCTCGTGTACTACCCCCTTTGAGGATTATTCAAAATCCATCTTTTTTTATATCATCTCCGTTTGAGGTCCGAACTCCAACATATATGGTCAAATTCTAATTCAAATATCCATTGGGACACAAATATAACCATAATATGAATTTAATATCCATATAAGACCCATAGACAAGTTTTAGCAAATTCTCATGTTCTACCCCCTTTGAGGATTCATCAAAATCTATATTTTTTTATATCAGCTCCGTTTGATGTCCGGATTCCAGCATATATGGTCAAATTCTAATTCAAATATCCATAGGAATACAAATATACCAAAACATTAATTTAATATCCATAAAAGACCCAGATTCAAGTTTTAGCAAAACCTCGTGTACTACCCCCTTTGAGGATTATTCAAAATCCATCTTTTTTTATATCAGCTCCGTTTGAGGTCCGGACTCCAGCATATATGGTCAAATTCTAATTCAAATATCCATAGGGACACAAATATACGAAAAATATTAATTTAATATCCATAAAAGACCCCGATTCAAGTTTTAGCAAAACCTCGTGTACTACCCCCCTTTGAGGATTATTCAAAATCCATCTTTTTTTATATCAGCTCCGTTTGAGGTCCGGACTCCAGCATATATGGTCAAATTCTAATTCAAATATCCATAGGGACACAAATATACCAAAATATTAATTTAATATCCATAAAAGACCCCGATTCAAGTTTTAGCAAAATCTCGTGTACTACCCCCTTTGAGGATTATTCAAAATCCATCTTTTTTTATATCAGCTCCGTTTGAGGTCCGGACTCCAGCATATACGGTCAAATTCTAATTCAAATATCCATAGGGACGCAAATATACCAAAATATTAATTTAATATCCATAAAAGACCCCGATTCAAGTTTTAGCAAAACCTCGTGTACTACCCCCTTTGAGGATTATTCAAAATCCATCTTTTTTTATATCAGCTCCGTTTGAGGTCCGGACTCCAGCATATATGGTCAAATTCTAATTCAAATATCCATAGGGACACAAATATACCAAAATATTAATTTAATATCCATAGAAGACCCCGATTCAAGTTTTAGCAAAATCTCGTGTACTACCCCCTTTGAGGATTATTCAAAATCCATCTTTTTTTATATCAGCTCCGTTTGAGGTCCGGACTCCAGCATATATGGTCAAATTCTAATTCAAATATCCATAGGGACGCAAATATACCAAAATATTAATTTAATATCCATAAAAGACCCCGATTCAAGTTTTAGCAAAACCTCGTGTACTACCCCCTTTGAGGATTATTCAAAATCCAGCTTTTTTTATATCAGCTCCGTTTGAGGTCCGGACTCCAACATATATGGTAATATTCTAATTCAAATATCCATAGGAACACAAATATACAAAAATATGAATTTAATATCCATAAAAGACCCATAGTCAAGTTTTAGCAAATTCTCGTGTACTACCCCCTTTGAGGATTATTCAAAATCCATCTTTTTTTATATCAGCTCCGTTTGAGGTCCGAACTCCAACATATATGGTCAAATTCTAATTCAAATATCCGTAGGGACGCAAATATACCAAAATATTAATTTAATATCCATAAAAGACCCCGATTCAAGTTTTAGCAAAACCTCGTGTACTACCCCCTTTGAGGATTATTCAAAATCCATTTTTTTTATATCAGCTCCGTTTGAGTTCCGGACTCCAGCATATATGGTCAAATTCTAATTCAAATATCCATAGGGACACAAATATACCAAAATATTAATTTAATATCCATAAAAGACCCAGATTCAAGTTTTAGCAAAACCTCGTGTACTACCCCCTTTGAGGATTATTCAAAATCCATCTTTTTTTATATCAGCTCCGTTTGAGGTCCGGACTCCAGCATATATGGTCAAATTCTAATTCAAATATCCATAGGGACACAAATATACGAAAAATATTAATTTAATATCCATAAAAGACCCCGATTCAAGTTTTAGCAAAACCTCGTGTACTACCCCCCTTTGAGGATTATTCAAAATCCATCTTTTTTTATATCAGCTCCGTTTGAGGTCCGGACTCCAGCATATATGGTCAAATTCTAATTCAAATATCCATAGGGACACAAATATACCAAAATATTAATTTAATATCCATAGAAGACCCCGATTCAAGTTTTAGCAAAATCTCGTGTACTACCCCCTTTGAGGATTATTCAAAATCCATCTTTTTTTATATCAGCTCCGTTTGAGGTCCGGACTCCAGCATATATGGTCAAATTCTAATTCAAATATCCATAGGGACGCAAATATACCAAAATATTAATTTAATATCCATAAAAGACCCCGATTCAAGTTTTAGCAAAACCTCGTGTACTACCCCCTTTGAGGATTATTCATAATCCAGCTTTTTTTATATCAGCTCCGTTTGAGGTCCGGACTCCAACATATATGGTAATATTCTAATTCAAATATCCATAGGAACACAAATATACAAAAATATGAATTTAATATCCATAAAAGACCCATAGTCAAGTTTTAACAAATTCTCGTATACTACCCCCTTTGAGGATTCTTCAAAAACAATATTTTTTTATATCAGCTCCGTTTGAGGTCCGAACTCCAACATATATGGTCAAATTCTAATTCAAATATCCGTAGGGACACAAATATACCAAAATATTAATTTAATATCCTTAAAAGACCCCGATTCAAGTTTTAGCAAAACCTCGTGTACTACCCCCTTTGAGGATTATTCAAAATCCATCTTTTTTATATCAGCTCCGTTTGAGGTCCGGACTCCAGCATATATGGTCAAATTCTAATTCAAATATCCATAGGGACACAAATATACCAAAATATTAATTTAATATCCTTAAAAGACCCCGATTCAAGTTTTAGCAAAACCTCGTGTACTACCCCCTTTGAGGATTATTCAAAATCCATCTTTTTTATATCAGCTCCGTTTGAGGTCCGGACTCCAGCATATATGGTCAAATTCTAATTCAAATATCCATAGGGACACAAATATACGAAAAATATTAATTTAATATCCATAAAAGACCCCGATTCAAGTTTTAGCAAAACCTCGTGTACTACCCCCTTTGAGGATTATTCAAAATCCATCTTTTTTTATATCAGCTCCGTTTGAGGTCCGGACTCCAGCATATATGGTCAAATTCTAATTCAAATATCCATAGGGATGCAAATATACCAAAATATTAATTTAATATCCATAAAAGACCCCGATTCAAGTTTTAGCAAAACCTCGTGTACTACCCCCTTTGAAGATTATTCAAAATCCAGCTTTTTTTATATCAGCTCCGTTTGAGGTCCGGACTCCAACATATATGGTAATATTCTAATTCAAATATCCATAGGAACACAAATATACAAAAATATGAATTTAATATCCATAAAAGACCCATAGTCAAGTTTTAACAAATTCTCGTATACTACCCCCTTTGAGGATTCTTCAAAAACAATATTTTTTTATATCAGCTCCGTTTGAGGTCCGGACTCCAATATATATGGTCAAATTCTAATTCAAATATCCATAGGGACATAAATATACCAAAATATTAATTTAATATCCATAAAAGACCTCGATTCAAGTTTTAGCAAAACCTCGTGTACTACCCCCTTTGAGGATTATTCAAAATCCATCTTTTTTATATCAACTCCGTTTGAGGTCCGGACTCCAACATTTATGGTCAAATTCTAATTCAAATATCCATAGGGACACAAATATACAAAAATATGAATTTAATATCCATAAAAGACCCATAGTCAAGTTTTAGCAAATTCTCGTGTACTTACCCCCTTTGAGGATTCTTCAAAATCTATATTTTTTTATATCAGCTCCGTTTGAGGTCTGGATTCCAGCATATATGGTCAAATTCTAATTCAAATATCCATAGGGACACAAATATATAAAAAAATGAATTTAATATCCATAAAAGACCCATAGACAAGTTTTAGCAAATTCTCGTGTACTACCCCCTTTGAGGATTATTCAAAATCCATCTTTTTTTATATCAGCTCCGTTTGAGGTCCGAACTCCAACATATATGGTCAAATTCTAATTCAAATATCCGTAGGGACACAAATATACCAAAATATTAATTTAATATTCTTAAAAGACCCCGATTCAAGTTTTAGCAAAACCTCGTGTACTACCCCCTTTGAGGATTATTCAAAATCCATCTTTTTTTATATCAGCTCCGTTTGAGGTCCGGACACCAGCATATATGGTCAAATTCTAATTCAAATATCCATAGGGACGCAAATATACCAAAATATTAATTTAATATCCATAAAAGACCCCGATTCAAGTTTTAGCAAACCTCGTGTACTACCCCCTTTGAGGATTATTCAAAATCCATCTTTTTTTATATCAGCTCCGTTTGAGGTCCGGACTCCAGCATATATGGTCAAATTCTAATTCAAATATCCATAGGGACGCAAATATACCAAAATATTAATTTAATATCCATAAAAGACCCCGATTCAAGTTTTAGCAAAACCTCGTGTACTACCCCCTTTGAGGATTATTCAAAATCCATTTTTTTATATCAGCTCCGTTTGAGTTCCGGACTCCAGCATATATGGTCAAATTCTAATTCAAATATCCATAGGGACACAAATATACCAAAATATTAATTTAATATCCATAAAAGACCCAGATTCAAGTTTTAGCAAAACCTCGTGTACTACCCCCTTTGAGGATTATTCAAAATCCATCTTTTTTTATATCAGCTCCGTTTGAGGTCCGGACTCCAGCATATATGGTCAAATTCTAATTCAAATATCCATAGGGACACAAATATACGAAAAATATTAATTTAATATCCATAAAAGACCCCGATTCAAGTTTTAGCAAAACCTCGTGTACTACCCCCCTTTGAGGATTATTCAAAATCCATCTTTTTTTATATCAGCTCCGTTTGAGGTCCGGACTCCAGCATATATGGTCAAATTCTAATTCAAATATCCATAGGGACACAAATATACCAAAATATTAATTTAATATCCATAGAAGACCACGATTCAAGTTTTAGCAAAATCTCGTGTACTACCCCCTTTGAGGATTATTCAAAATCCATCTTTTTTTATATCAGCTCCGTTTGAGGTCCGGACTCCAGCATATATGGTCAAATTCTAATTCAAATATCCATAGGGACGCAAATATACCAAAATATTAATTTAATATCCATAAAAGACCCCGATTCAAGTTTTAGCAAAACCTCGTGTACTACCCCCTTTGAGGATTATTCAAAATCCAGCTTTTTTTATATCAGCTCCGTTTGAGGTCCGGACTCCAACATATATGGTAATATTCAAATTCAAATATCCATAGGAACACAAATATACAAAAATATGAATTTAATATCCATAAAAGACCCATAGTCAAGTTTTAACAAATTCTCGTATACTACCCCCTTTGAGGATTCTTCAAAAACAATATTTTTTTATATCAGCTCCGTTTGAGGTCCGAACTCCAACATATATGGTCAAATTCTAATTCAAATATCCGTAGGGACACAAATATACCAAAATATTAATTTAATATCCTTAAAAGACCCCGATTCAAGTTTTAGCAAAACCTCGTGTACTACCCCCTTTGAGGATTATTCAAAATCCATCTTTTTTATATCAGCTCCGTTTGAGGTCCGGACTCCAGCATATATGGTCAAATTCTAATTCAAATATCCATAGGGACACAAATATACCAAAATATTAATTTAATATCCTTAAAAGACCCCGATTCAAGTTTTAGCAAAACCTCGTGTACTACCCCCTTTGAGGATTATTCAAAATCCATCTTTTTTATATCAGCTCCGTTTGAGGTCCGGACTCCAGCATATATGGTCAAATTCTAATTCAAATATCCATAGGGACACAAATATACGAAAAATATTAATTTAATATCCATAAAAGACCCCGATTCAAGTTTTAGCAAAACCTCGTGTACTACCCCCTTTGAGGATTATTCAAAATCCATCTTTTTTTATATCAGCTCCGTTTGAGGTCCGGACTCCAGCATATATGGTCAAATTCTAATTCAAATATCCATAGGGATGCAAATATACCAAAATATTAATTTAATATCCATAAAAGACCCCGATTCAAGTTTTAGCAAAACCTCGTGTACTACCCCCTTTGAAGATTATTCAAAATCCAGCTTTTTTTATATCAGCTCCGTTTGAGGTCCGGACTCCAACATATATGGTAATATTCTAATTCAAATATCCATAGGAACACAAATATACAAAAATATGAATTTAATATCCATAAAAGACCCATAGTCAAGTTTTAACAAATTCTCGTATACTACCCCCTTTGAGGATTCTTCAAAAACAATATTTTTTTATATCAGCTCCGTTTGAGGTCCGGACTCCAATATATATGGTCAAATTCTAATTCAAATATCCATAGGGACATAAATATACCAAAATATTAATTTAATATCCATAAAAGACCTCGATTCAAGTTTTAGCAAAACCTCGTGTACTACCCCCTTTGAGGATTATTCAAAATCCATCTTTTTTATATCAACTCCGTTTGAGGTCCGGACTCCAACATTTATGGTCAAATTCTAATTCAAATATCCATAGGGACACAAATATACAAAAATATGAATTTAATATCCATAAAAGACCCATAGTCAAGTTTTAGCAAATTCTCGTGTACTTACCCCCTTTGAGGATTCTTCAAAATCTATATTTTTTTATATCAGCTCCGTTTGAGGTCTGGATTCCAGCATATATGGTCAAATTCTAATTCAAATATCCATAGGGACACAAATATATAAAAAAATGAATTTAATATCCATAAAAGACCCATAGACAAGTTTTAGCAAATTCTCGTGTACTACCCCCTTTGAGGATTATTCAAAATCCATCTTTTTTTATATCAGCTCCGTTTGAGGTCCGAACTCCAACATATATGGTCAAATTCTAATTCAAATATCCGTAGGGACACAAATATACCAAAATATTAATTTAATATTCTTAAAAGACCCCGATTCAAGTTTTAGCAAAACCTCGTGTACTACCCCCTTTGAGGATTATTCAAAATCCATCTTTTTTTATATCAGCTCCGTTTGAGGTCCGGACACCAGCATATATGGTCAAATTCTAATTCAAATATCCATAGGGACGCAAATATACCAAAATATTAATTTAATATCCATAAAAGACCCCGATTCAAGTTTTAGCAAACCTCGTGTACTACCCCCTTTGAGGATTATTCAAAATCCATCTTTTTTTATATCAGCTCCGTTTGAGGTCCGGACTCCAGCATATATGGTCAAATTCTAATTCAAATATCCATAGGGACGCAAATATACCAAAATATTAATTTAATATCCATAAAAGACCCCGATTCAAGTTTTAGCAAAACCTCGTGTACTACCCCCTTTGAGGATTATTCAAAATCCATCTTTTTTTATATCAGCTCCGTTTGAGGTCCGGACTCCAACATATATGGTCAAATTCTAATTCAAATATCCATAGGAACACAAATATACAAAAATATGAATTTAATATCCATAAAAGACCCATAGTCAAGTTTTAACAAATTCTCGTGTACTACCCCTTTTGAGGATTCTTCAAAATCAATATTTTTTTATATCAGCTCCGTTTGAGGTCCGGACTCCAACATATATGGTCAAATTCTAATTCAAATATCCATAGGGACACAAATATACCAAAATATTAATTTAATACCCATAAAAGACCTCGATTCAAGTTTTAGCAAAACCTCGTGTACTACCCCCTTTGAGGATTATTCAAAATCCATCTTTTTTATATCAACTCCGTTTGAGGTCCGGACTCCAACATTTATGGTCAAATTCTAATTCAAATATCCATAGGAACACAAATATACAAAAATATGAATTTAATATCCATAAAAGACCCATAGTCAAGTTTTAACAAATTCTCGTGTACTACCCCTTTTGAGGATTCTTCAAAATCAATATTTTTTTATATCAGCTCCGTTTGAGATCCGGACTCCAACATATATGGTCAAATTCTAATTCAAATATCCATAGGGACACAAATATACCAAAACATTAATTTAATATCCATAAAAGACCTCGATTCAAGTTTTAGCAAAACCTCGTGTACTACCCCCTTTGAGGATTATTCAAAATCCATCTTTTTTATATCAACTCCGTTTGAGGTCCGGACTCCAACATTTATGGTCAAATTCTAATTCAAATATCCATAGGGACACAAATATACAAAAATATGAATTTAATATCCATAAAAGAGCCATAGTCAAGTTTTAGCAAATTCTCGTGTACTTACCCCCTTTGAGGATTCTTCAAAATCTATATTTTTTTATATCAGCTCCGTTTGAGGTCTGAATTCCAGCATATATGGTCAAATTCTAATTCAAATATCCATAGGGACACAAATATATAAAAATATGAATTTAATATCCATAAAAGACCCATAGTCAAGTTTTAGCAAATTCTCGTGTACTACCCCATTTGAGGATTATTCAAAATCCATCTTTTTTTTATATCAGCTCCGTTTGAGGTCCGAACTCCAACATATATGGTCAAATTCTAATTCAAACATCCGTAGGGACACAAATATACCAAAATATTAATTTAATATCCTTAAAAGACCCCGATTCAAGTTTTAGCAAAACCTCGTGTACTACCCCCTTTGAGGATTATTCAAAATCCATCTTTTTTTATATCAGCTCCGTTTGAGGTCCGGACACCAGCATATATGGTCAAATTCTAATTCAAATATCCATAGGGACGCAAATATACCAAAATATTAATTTAATATCCATAAAAGACCCCGATTCAAGTTTTAGCAAAACCTCGTGTACTACCCCCTTTGAGGATTATTCAAAATCCATCTTTTTTTATATCAGCTCCGTTTGAGGTCCGGACTCCAGCATATATGGTCAAATTCTAATTCAAATATCCATAGGGACGCAAATATACCAAAATATTAATTTAATATCCATAAAAGACCCCGATTCAAGTTTTAACAAAACCTCGTGTACTACCCCCCTTTGAGGATTATTCAAAATCCATCTTTTTTTATATCAGTTCCGTTTGAGGTCCGGACTCCAACATATGTGGTCAAATTCTAATTCAAATATCCATAGGAACACAAATATACAAAAATATGAATTTAATATCCATAAAAGACCCATAGTCAAGTTTTAGCAAATTCTCGTGTACTTACCCCCTTTGAGGATTCTTCAAAATCTATATTTTTTTATATCAGCTCCGTTTGAGGTCTGGATTCCAGCATATATGGTCAAATTCTAATTCAAATATCCATAGGGACACAAATATACGAAAAATATTAATTTAATATCCATAAAAGACCCCGATTCAAGTTTTAGCAAAACCTCGTGTACTACCCCCTTTGAGGATTATTCAAAATCCATCTTTTTTTATATCAGCTCCGTTTGAGGTCCGGACTCCAGCATATATGGTCAAATTCTAATTCAAATATCCATAGGGATGCAAATATACCAAAATATTAATTTAATATCCATAAAAGACCCCGATTCAAGTTTTAGCAAAACCTCGTGTACTACCCCCTTTGAAGATTATTCAAAATCCAGCTTTTTTTATATCAGCTCCGTTTGAGGTCCGGACTCCAACATATATGGTAATATTCTAATTCAAATATCCATAGGAACACAAATATACAAAAATATGAATTTAATATCCATAAAAGACCCATAGTCAAGTTTTAACAAATTCTCGTATACTACCCCCTTTGAGGATTCTTCAAAAACAATATTTTTTTATATCAGCTCCGTTTGAGGTCCGGACTCCAATATATATGGTCAAATTCTAATTCAAATATCCATAGGGACATAAATATACCAAAATATTAATTTAATATCCATAAAAGACCTCGATTCAAGTTTTAGCAAAACCTCGTGTACTACCCCCTTTGAGGATTATTCAAAATCCATCTTTTTTATATCAACTCCGTTTGAGGTCCGGACTCCAACATTTATGGTCAAATTCTAATTCAAATATCCATAGGGACACAAATATACAAAAATATGAATTTAATATCCATAAAAGACCCATAGTCAAGTTTTAGCAAATTCTCGTGTACTTACCCCCTTTGAGGATTCTTCAAAATCTATATTTTTTTATATCAGCTCCGTTTGAGGTCTGGATTCCAGCATATATGGTCAAATTCTAATTCAAATATCCATAGGGACACAAATATATAAAAAAATGAATTTAATATCCATAAAAGACCCATAGACAAGTTTTAGCAAATTCTCGTGTACTACCCCCTTTGAGGATTATTCAAAATCCATCTTTTTTTATATCAGCTCCGTTTGAGGTCCGAACTCCAACATATATGGTCAAATTCTAATTCAAATATCCGTAGGGACACAAATATACCAAAATATTAATTTAATATTCTTAAAAGACCCCGATTCAAGTTTTAGCAAAACCTCGTGTACTACCCCCTTTGAGGATTATTCAAAATCCATCTTTTTTTATATCAGCTCCGTTTGAGGTCCGGACACCAGCATATATGGTCAAATTCTAATTCAAATATCCATAGGGACGCAAATATACCAAAATATTAATTTAATATCCATAAAAGACCCCGATTCAAGTTTTAGCAAACCTCGTGTACTACCCCCTTTGAGGATTATTCAAAATCCATCTTTTTTTATATCAGCTCCGTTTGAGGTCCGGACTCCAGCATATATGGTCAAATTCTAATTCAAATATCCATAGGGACGCAAATATACCAAAATATTAATTTAATATCCATAAAAGACCCCGATTCAAGTTTTAGCAAAACCTCGTGTACTACCCCCTTTGAGGATTATTCAAAATCCATCTTTTTTTATATCAGCTCCGTTTGAGGTCCGGACTCCAACATATATGGTCAAATTCTAATTCAAATATCCATAGGAACACAAATATACAAAAATATGAATTTAATATCCATAAAAGACCCATAGTCAAGTTTTAACAAATTCTCGTGTACTACCCCTTTTGAGGATTCTTCAAAATCAATATTTTTTTATATCAGCTCCGTTTGAGGTCCGGACTCCAACATATATGGTCAAATTCTAATTCAAATATCCATAGGGACACAAATATACCAAAATATTAATTTAATACCCATAAAAGACCTCGATTCAAGTTTTAGCAAAACCTCGTGTACTACCCCCTTTGAGGATTATTCAAAATCCATCTTTTTTATATCAACTCCGTTTGAGGTCCGGACTCCAACATTTATGGTCAAATTCTAATTCAAATATCCATAGGAACACAAATATACAAAAATATGAATTTAATATCCATAAAAGACCCATAGTCAAGTTTTAACAAATTCTCGTGTACTACCCCTTTTGAGGATTCTTCAAAATCAATATTTTTTTATATCAGCTCCGTTTGAGATCCGGACTCCAACATATATGGTCAAATTCTAATTCAAATATCCATAGGGACACAAATATACCAAAACATTAATTTAATATCCATAAAAGACCTCGATTCAAGTTTTAGCAAAACCTCGTGTACTACCCCCTTTGAGGATTATTCAAAATCCATCTTTTTTATATCAACTCCGTTTGAGGTCCGGACTCCAACATTTATGGTCAAATTCTAATTCAAATATCCATAGGGACACAAATATACAAAAATATGAATTTAATATCCATAAAAGAGCCATAGTCAAGTTTTAGCAAATTCTCGTGTACTTACCCCCTTTGAGGATTCTTCAAAATCTATATTTTTTTATATCAGCTCCGTTTGAGGTCTGAATTCCAGCATATATGGTCAAATTCTAATTCAAATATCCATAGGGACACAAATATATAAAAATATGAATTTAATATCCATAAAAGACCCATAGTCAAGTTTTAGCAAAATCTCGTGTACTACCCCATTTGAGGATTATTCAAAATCCATCTTTTTTTTATATCAGCTCCGTTTGAGGTCCGAACTCCAACATATATGGTCAAATTCTAATTCAAACATCCGTAGGGACACAAATATACCAAAATATTAATTTAATATCCTTAAAAGACCCCGATTCAAGTTTTAGCAAAACCTCGTGTACTACCCCCTTTGAGGATTATTCAAAATCCATCTTTTTTTATATCAGCTCCGTTTGAGGTCCGGACACCAGCATATATGGTCAAATTCTAATTCAAATATCCATAGGGACGCAAATATACCAAAATATTAATTTAATATCCATAAAAGACCCCGATTCAAGTTTTAGCAAAACCTCGTGTACTACCCCCTTTGAGGATTATTCAAAATCCATCTTTTTTTATATCAGCTCCGTTTGAGGTCCGGACTCCAGCATATATGGTCAAATTCTAATTCAAATATCCATAGGGACGCAAATATACCAAAATATTAATTTAATATCCATAAAAGACCCCGATTCAAGTTTTAACAAAACCTCGTGTACTACCCCCCTTTGAGGATTATTCAAAATCCATCTTTTTTTATATCAGTTCCGTTTGAGGTCCGGACTCCAACATATGTGGTCAAATTCTAATTCAAATATCCATAGGAACACAAATATACAAAAATATGAATTTAATATCCATAAAAGACCCATAGTCAAGTTTTAGCAAATTCTCGTGTACTTACCCCCTTTGAGGATTCTTCAAAATCTATATTTTTTTATATCAGCTCCGTTTGAGGTCTGGATTCCAGCATATATGGTCAAATTCTAATTCAAATATCCATAGGGACACAAATATATAAAAAAATGAATTTAATATCCATAAAAGACCCATAGACAAGTTTTAGCAAATTCTCGTGTACTACCCCCTTTGAGGATTATTCAAAATCCATCTTTTTTTATATCAGCTCCGTTTGAGGTCCGAACTCCAACATATATGGTCAAATTCTAATTCAAATATCCGTAGGGACACAAATATACCAAAATATTAATTTAATATTCTTAAAAGACCCCGATTCAAGTTTTAGCAAAACCTCGTGTACTACCCCCTTTGAGGATTATTCAAAATCCATCTTTTTTTATATCAGCTCCGTTTGAGGTCCGGACACCAGCATATATGGTCAAATTCTAATTCAAATATCCATAGGGACGCAAATATACCAAAATATTAATTTAATATCCATAAAAGACCCCGATTCAAGTTTTAGCAAACCTCGTGTACTACCCCCTTTGAGGATTATTCAAAATCCATCTTTTTTTATATCAGCTCCGTTTGAGGTCCGGACTCCAGCATATATGGTCAAATTCTAATTCAAATATCCATAGGGACGCAAATATACCAAAATATTAATTTAATATCCATAAAAGACCCCGATTCAAGTTTTAGCAAAACCTCGTGTACTACCCCCTTTGAGGATTATTCAAAATCCATCTTTTTTTATATCAGCTCCGTTTGAGGTCCGGACTCCAACATATATGGTCAAATTCTAATTCAAATATCCATAGGAACACAAATATACAAAAATATGAATTTAATATCCATAAAAGACCCATAGTCAAGTTTTAACAAATTCTCGTGTACTACCCCTTTTGAGGATTCTTCAAAATCAATATTTTTTTATATCAGCTCCGTTTGAGGTCCGGACTCCAACATATATGGTCAAATTCTAATTCAAATATCCATAGGGACACAAATATACCAAAATATTAATTTAATACCCATAAAAGACCTCGATTCAAGTTTTAGCAAAACCTCGTGTACTACCCCCTTTGAGGATTATTCAAAATCCATCTTTTTTATATCAACTCCGTTTGAGGTCCGGACTCCAACATTTATGGTCAAATTCTAATTCAAATATCCATAGGAACACAAATATACAAAAATATGAATTTAATATCCATAAAAGACCCATAGTCAAGTTTTAACAAATTCTCGTGTACTACCCCTTTTGAGGATTCTTCAAAATCAATATTTTTTTATATCAGCTCCGTTTGAGATCCGGACTCCAACATATATGGTCAAATTCTAATTCAAATATCCATAGGGACACAAATATACCAAAACATTAATTTAATATCCATAAAAGACCTCGATTCAAGTTTTAGCAAAACCTCGTGTACTACCCCCTTTGAGGATTATTCAAAATCCATCTTTTTTATATCAACTCCGTTTGAGGTCCGGACTCCAACATTTATGGTCAAATTCTAATTCAAATATCCATAGGGACACAAATATACAAAAATATGAATTTAATATCCATAAAAGAGCCATAGTCAAGTTTTAGCAAATTCTCGTGTACTTACCCCCTTTGAGGATTCTTCAAAATCTATATTTTTTTATATCAGCTCCGTTTGAGGTCTGAATTCCAGCATATATGGTCAAATTCTAATTCAAATATCCATAGGGACACAAATATATAAAAATATGAATTTAATATCCATAAAAGACCCATAGTCAAGTTTTAGCAAATTCTCGTGTACTACCCCATTTGAGGATTATTCAAAATCCATCTTTTTTTTATATCAGCTCCGTTTGAGGTCCGAACTCCAACATATATGGTCAAATTCTAATTCAAACATCCGTAGGGACACAAATATACCAAAATATTAATTTAATATCCTTAAAAGACCCCGATTCAAGTTTTAGCAAAACCTCGTGTACTACCCCCTTTGAGGATTATTCAAAATCCATCTTTTTTTATATCAGCTCCGTTTGAGGTCCGGACACCAGCATATATGGTCAAATTCTAATTCAAATATCCATAGGGACGCAAATATACCAAAATATTAATTTAATATCCATAAAAGACCCCGATTCAAGTTTTAGCAAAACCTCGTGTACTACCCCCTTTGAGGATTATTCAAAATCCATCTTTTTTTATATCAGCTCCGTTTGAGGTCCGGACTCCAGCATATATGGTCAAATTCTAATTCAAATATCCATAGGGACGCAAATATACCAAAATATTAATTTAATATCCATAAAAGACCCCGATTCAAGTTTTAACAAAACCTCGTGTACTACCCCCCTTTGAGGATTATTCAAAATCCATCTTTTTTTATATCAGTTCCGTTTGAGGTCCGGACTCCAACATATGTGGTCAAATTCTAATTCAAATATCCATAGGAACACAAATATACAAAAATATGAATTTAATATCCATAAAAGACCCATAGTCAAGTTTTAGCAAATTCTCGTGTACTTACCCCCTTTGAGGATTCTTCAAAATCTATATTTTTTTATATCAGCTCCGTTTGAGGTCTGGATTCCAGCATATATGGTCAAATTCTAATTCAAATATCCATAGGGACACAAATATATAAAAAAATGAATTTAATATCCATAAAAGACCCATAGACAAGTTTTAGCAAATTCTCGTGTACTACCCCCTTTGAGGATTATTCAAAATCCATCTTTTTTTATATCAGCTCCGTTTGAGGTCCGAACTCCAACATATATGGTCAAATTCTAATTCAAATATCCGTAGGGACACAAATATACCAAAATATTAATTTAATATTCTTAAAAGACCCCGATTCAAGTTTTAGCAAAACCTCGTGTACTACCCCCTTTGAGGATTATTCAAAATCCATCTTTTTTTATATCAGCTCCGTTTGAGGTCCGGACTCCAGCATATATGGTCAAATTCTAATTCAAATATCCATAGGGACGCAAATATACCAAAATATTAATTTAATATCCATAAAAGACCCCGATTCAAGTTTTAGCAAAACCTCGTGTACTACCCCCTTTGAGGATTATTCAAAATCCATCTTTTTTTATATCAGCTCCGTTTGAGGTCCGGACTCCAACATATATGGTCAAATTCTAATTCAAATATCCATAGGAACACAAATATACAAAAATATGAATTTAATATCCATAAAAGACCCATAGTCAAGTTTTAACAAATTCTCGTGTACTACCCCTTTTGAGGATTCTTCAAAATCAATATTTTTTTATATCAGCTCCGTTTGAGGTCCGGACTCCAACATATATGGTCAAATTCTAATTCAAATATCCATAGGGACACAAATATACCAAAATATTAATTTAATACCCATAAAAGACCTCGATTCAAGTTTTAGCAAAACCTCGTGTACTACCCCCTTTGAGGATTATTCAAAATCCATCTTTTTTATATCAACTCCGTTTGAGGTCCGGACTCCAACATTTATGGTCAAATTCTAATTCAAATATCCATAGGAACACAAATATACAAAAATATGAATTTAATATCCATAAAAGACCCATAGTCAAGTTTTAACAAATTCTCGTGTACTACCCCTTTTGAGGATTCTTCAAAATCAATATTTTTTTATATCAGCTCCGTTTGAGATCCGGACTCCAACATATATGGTCAAATTCTAATTCAAATATCCATAGGGACACAAATATACCAAAACATTAATTTAATATCCATAAAAGACCTCGATTCAAGTTTTAGCAAAACCTCGTGTACTACCCCCTTTGAGGATTATTCAAAATCCATCTTTTTTATATCAACTCCGTTTGAGGTCCGGACTCCAACATTTATGGTCAAATTCTAATTCAAATATCCATAGGGACACAAATATACAAAAATATGAATTTAATATCCATAAAAGAGCCATAGTCAAGTTTTAGCAAATTCTCGTGTACTTACCCCCTTTGAGGATTCTTCAAAATCTATATTTTTTTATATCAGCTCCGTTTGAGGTCTGAATTCCAGCATATATGGTCAAATTCTAATTCAAATATCCATAGGGACACAAATATATAAAAATATGAATTTAATATCCATAAAAGACCCATAGTCAAGTTTTAGCAAATTCTCGTGTACTACCCCATTTGAGGATTATTCAAAATCCATCTTTTTTTTATATCAGCTCCGTTTGAGGTCCGAACTCCAACATATATGGTCAAATTCTAATTCAAACATCCGTAGGGACACAAATATACCAAAATATTAATTTAATATCCTTAAAAGACCCCGATTCAAGTTTTAGCAAAACCTCGTGTACTACCCCCTTTGAGGATTATTCAAAATCCATCTTTTTTTATATCAGCTCCGTTTGAGGTCCGGACACCAGCATATATGGTCAAATTCTAAT
Organism: Oenanthe sinensis; assembly: GCA_028671895.1. Classification (NCBI taxonomy): domain Eukaryota; kingdom Viridiplantae; phylum Streptophyta; class Magnoliopsida; order Apiales; family Apiaceae; genus Oenanthe; species Oenanthe sinensis. The sequence continues at coordinate 21,729,830 of JAPMAC010000231.1, forward strand.
TCAAATATCCATAGGGACGCAAATATACCAAAATATTAATTTAATATCCATAAAAGACCCCGATTCAAGTTTTAGCAAAACCTCGTGTACTACCCCCTTTGAGGATTATTCAAAATCCATCTTTTTTTATATCAGCTCCGTTTGAGGTCCGGACTCCAGCATATATGGTCAAATTCTAATTCAAATATCCATAGGGACGCAAATATACCAAAATATTAATTTAATATCCATAAAAGACCCCGATTCAAGTTTTAACAAAACCTCGTGTACTACCCCCCTTTGAGGATTATTCAAAATCCATCTTTTTTTATATCAGTTCCGTTTGAGGTCCGGACTCCAACATATGTGGTCAAATTCTAATTCAAATATCCATAGGAACACAAATATACAAAAATATGAATTTAATATCCATAAAAGACCCATAGTCAAGTTTTAGCAAATTCTCGTGTACTTACCCCCTTTGAGGATTCTTCAAAATCTATATTTTTTTATATCAGCTCCGTTTGAGGTCTGGATTCCAGCATATATGGTCAAATTCTAATTCAAATATCCATAGGGACACAAATATATAAAAAAATGAATTTAATATCCATAAAAGACCCATAGACAAGTTTTAGCAAATTCTCGTGTACTACCCCCTTTGAGGATTATTCAAAATCCATCTTTTTTTATATCAGCTCCGTTTGAGGTCCGAACTCCAACATATATGGTCAAATTCTAATTCAAATATCCGTAGGGACACAAATATACCAAAATATTAATTTAATATTCTTAAAAGACCCCGATTCAAGTTTTAGCAAAACCTCGTGTACTACCCCCTTTGAGGATTATTCAAAATCCATCTTTTTTTATATCAGCTCCGTTTGAGGTCCGGACTCCAGCATATATGGTCAAATTCTAATTCAAATATCCATAGGGACGCAAATATACCAAAATATTAATTTAATATCCATAAAAGACCCCGATTCAAGTTTTAGCAAAACCTCGTGTACTACCCCCTTTGAGGATTATTCAAAATCCATCTTTTTTTATATCAGCTCCGTTTGAGGTCCGGACTCCAACATATATGGTCAAATTCTAATTCAAATATCCATAGGAACACAAATATACAAAAATATGAATTTAATATCCATAAAAGACCCATAGTCAAGTTTTAACAAATTCTCGTGTACTACCCCTTTTGAGGATTCTTCAAAATCAATATTTTTTTATATCAGCTCCGTTTGAGGTCCGGACTCCAACATATATGGTCAAATTCTAATTCAAATATCCATAGGGACACAAATATACCAAAATATTAATTTAATACCCATAAAAGACCTCGATTCAAGTTTTAGCAAAACCTCGTGTACTACCCCCTTTGAGGATTATTCAAAATCCATCTTTTTTATATCAACTCCGTTTGAGGTCCGGACTCCAACATTTATGGTCAAATTCTAATTCAAATATCCATAGGAACACAAATATACAAAAATATGAATTTAATATCCATAAAAGACCCATAGTCAAGTTTTAACAAATTCTCGTGTACTACCCCTTTTGAGGATTCTTCAAAATCAATATTTTTTTATATCAGCTCCGTTTGAGATCCGGACTCCAACATATATGGTCAAATTCTAATTCAAATATCCATAGGGACACAAATATACCAAAACATTAATTTAATATCCATAAAAGACCTCGATTCAAGTTTTAACAAATTCTCGTGTACTACCCCTTTTGAGGATTCTTCAAAATCAATATTTTTTTATATCAGCTCCGTTTGAGGTCCGGACTCCAACATGTATGGTCAAATTCTAATTCAAATATCCATAGGGACACAAATATACCAAAATATTAATTTCATATCTATAAAAGACCTCGATTCAAGTTTTAGCAAAACCTCGTGTACTACCCCCTTTGAGGATTATTCAAAATCCATCTTTTTTATATCAACTCCGTTTGAGGTCCGGACTCCAACATTTATGGTCAAATTCTAATTCAAATATCCATAGGGACACAAATATACAAAAATATGAATTTAATATCCATAAAAGACCCATAGTCAAGTTTTAGCAAATTCTCGTGTACTTACCCCCTTTGAGGATTCTTCAAAATCTATATTTTTTTATATCAGCTCCGTTTGAGGTCTGGATTCCAGCATATATGGTCAAATTCTAATTCAAATATCCATAGGGACACAAATATATAAAAATATGAATTTAATATCCATAAAAGACCCATAGACAAGTTTTAGCAAATTCTCGTGTACTACCCCCTTTGAGGATTATTCAAAATCCATCTTTTTTTTATATCAGCTCCGTTTGAGGTCCGAACTCCAACATATATGGTCAAATTCTAATTCAAATATCCGTAGGGACACAAATATACCAAAATATTAATTTAATATTCTTAAAAGAACCCGATTCAAGTTTTAGCAAAACCTCGTGTACTACCCCCTTTGAGGATTATTCAAAATCCATCTTTTTTTATATCAGCTCCGTTTGAGGTCCGGACACCAGCATATATGGTCAAATTCTAATTCAAATATCCATAGGGACGCAAATATACCAAAATATTAATTTAATATCCATAAAAGACCCCGATTCAAGTTTTAGCAAAACCTCGTGTACTACCCCCTTTGAGGATTATTCAAAATCCATCTTTTTTTATATCAGCTCCGTTTGAGGTCCGGACTCCAGCATATATGGTCAAATTCTAATTCAAATATCCATAGGGACGCAAATATACCAAAATATTAATTTAATATCCATAAAAGACCCCGATTCAAGTTTAAACAAAACCTCGTGTACTACCCCCTTTGAGGATTATTCAAAATCCATCTTTTTTTATATCAGTTCCGTTTGAGGTCCGGACTCCAACATATGTGGTCAAATTCTAATTCAAATATCCATAGGAACACAAATATACAAAAATATGAATTTAATATCCATAAAAGACCCATAGTCAAGTTTTAACAAATTCTCGTGTACTACCCCTTTTGAGGATTCTTCAAAATCAATATTTTTTTATATCAGCTCCGTTTGAGGTCCGGACTCCAACATGTATGGTCAAATTCTAATTCAAATATCCATAGGGACACAAATATACCAAAATATTAATTTCATATCTATAAAAGACCTCGATTCAAGTTTTAGCAAAACCTCGTGTACTACCCCCTTTGAGGATTATTCAAAATCCATCTTTTTTATATCAACTCCGTTTGAGGTCCGGACTCCAACATTTATGGTCAAATTCTAATTCAAATATCCATAGGGACACAAATATACAAAAATATGAATTTAATATCCATAAAAGACCCATAGTCAAGTTTTAGCAAATTCTCGTGTACTTACCCCCTTTGAGGATTCTTCAAAATCTATATTTTTTTATATCAGCTCCGTTTGAGGTCTGGATTCCAGCATATATGGTCAAATTCTAATTCAAATATCCATAGGGACACAAATATATAAAAATATGAATTTAATATCCATAAAAGACCCATAGTCAAGTTTTAGCAAATTCTCGTGTACTACCCCCTTTGAGGATTATTCAAAATCCATCTTTTTTTATATCAGCTCCGTTTGAGGTCCGAACTCCAACATATATGGTCAAATTCTAATTCAAATATCCGTAGGGACACAAATATACCAAAATATTAATTTAATATCCTTAAAAGACCCCGATTCAAGTTTTAGCAAAACCTCGTGTACTACCCCCTTTGAGGATTATTCAAAATCCATCTTTTTGATATCAGCTCCGTTTGAGGTCCGGACACCAGCATATATGGTCAAATTCTAATTCAAATATCCATAGGGACGCAAATATACCAAAATATTAATTTAATATCCATAAAAGACCCCGATTCAAGTTTTAGCAAAACCTCGTGTACTACCCCCTTTGAGGATTATTCAAAATCCATCTTTTTTTATATCAGCTCCGTTTGAGGTCCGGACTCCAGCATATATGGTCAAATTCTAATTCAAATATCCATAGGGACGCAAATATACCAAAATATTAATTTAATATCCATAAAAGACCCCGATTCAAGTTTTAACAAAACCTCGTGTACTACCCCCTTTGAGGATTATTCAAAATCCATCTTTTTTTATATCAGTTCCGTTTGAGGTCCGGACTCCAACATATGTGGTCAAATTCTAATTCAAATATCCATAGGAACACAAATATACAAAAATATGAATTTAATATCCATAAAAGACCCATAGTCAAGTTTTAACAAATTCTTGTGTACTACCCCTTTTGAGGATTCTTCAAAATCAATATTTTTTTATATCAGCTCCGTTTGAGATCCGGAGTCCAACATATATGGTCAAATTCTAATTCAAATATCCATAGGGACACAAATATACCAAAACATTAATTTAATATCCATAAAAGACCTCGATTCAAGTTTTAGCAAAACCTCGTGTACTACCCCCTTTGAGGATTATTCAAAATCCATCTTTTTTATATCAACTCCGTTTGAGGTCCGGACTCCAACATTTATGGTCAAATTCTAATTCAAATATCCATAGGGACACAAATATACAAAAATATGAATTTAATATCCATAAAAGAGCCATAGTCAAGTTTTAGCAAATTCTCGTGTACTTACCCCCTTTGAGGATTCTTCAAAATCTATATTTTTTTATATCAGCTCCGTTTGAGGTCTGAATTCCAGCATATATGGTCAAATTCTAATTCAAATATCCATAGGGACACAAATATATAAAAATATGAATTTAATATCCATAAAAGACCCATAGTCAAGTTTTAGCAAATTCTCGTGTACTACCCCCTTTGAGGATTATTCAAAATCCATCTTTTTTTATATCAGCTCCGTTTGAGGTCCGAACTCCAACATATATGGTCAAATTCTAATTCAAATATCCGTAGGGACACAAATATACCAAAATATTAATTTAATATCCTTAAAAGACACCGATTCAAGTTTTAGCAAAACCTCGTGTACTACCCCCTTTGAGGATTATTCAAAATCCATCTTTTTTTATATCAGCTCCGTTTGAGGTCCGGACACCAGCATATATGGTCGAATTCTAATTCAAATATCCATAGGGACGCAAATATACCAAAATATTAATTTAATATCCATAAAAGACCCCGATTCAAGTTTTAGCAAAACCTCGTGTACTACCCCCTTTGAGGATTATTCAAAATCCATCTTTTTTTATATCAGCTCCGTTTGAGGTCCGGACTCCAGCATATATGGTCAAATTCTAATTCAAATATCCATAGGGACGCAAATATACCAAAATATTAATTTAATATCCATAAAAGACCCCGATTCAAGTTTTAACAAAACCTCGTGTACTACCCCCTTTGAGGATTATTCAAAATCCATCTTTTTTTATATCAGTTCCGTTTGAGGTCCGGACTCCAACATATGTGGTCAAATTCTAATTCAAATATCCATAGGAACACAAATATACAAAAATATGAATTTAATATCCATAAAAGACCCATAGTCAAGTTTTAACAAATTCTCGTGTACTACCCCTTTTGAGGATTCTTCAAAATCAATATTTTTTTATATCAGCTCCGTTTGAGGTCCGGACTCCAACATATATGGTCAAATTCTAATTCAAATATCCATAGGGACACAAATATACCAAAATATTAATTTAATATCCATAAAAGACCCCGATTCAAGTTTTAGCAAAACCTCGTGTACTACCCCCTTTGAAGATTATTCAAAATCCATCTTTTTTTATATCAGCTCCGTTTGAGGTCCGGACTCCAACATATATGGTCAAATTCTAATTCAAATATCCATAGGAACACAAATATACAAAAATATGAATTTAATATCCATAAAAGACCCATAGTCAAGTTTTAACAAATTCTCGTGTACTACCCCTTTTGAGGATTCTTCAAAATCAATATTTTTTTATATCAGCTCCGTTTGAGGTCCGGACTCCAACATATATGGTCAAATTCTAATTCAAATATCCATAGAGACACAAATATACTAAAATATTAATTTAATATCCATAAAAGACCTCGATTCAAGTTTTAGCAAAACCTCGTGTACTACCCCCTTTGAGGATTATTCAAAATCCATCTTTTTTATATCAACTCCGTTTGAGGTCTGGACTCCGACATTTATGGTCAAATTCTAATTCAAATATCCATAGGGACACAAATATACAAAAATATGAATTTAATATCCATAAAAGAGCCATAGTCAAGTTTTAGCAAATTCTCGTGTACTTACCCCCTTTGAGGATTCTTCAAAATCTATATTTTTTTATATCAGCTCCGTTTGAGGTCTGGATTCCAGCATATATGGTCAAATTCTAATTCAAATATCCATAGGGACACAAATATATAAAAATATGAATTTAATATCCATAAAAGACCTATAGTCAAGTTTTAGCAAATTCTCGTGTACTACCCCCTTTGAGGATTATTCAAAATCCATCTTTTTTTATATCAGCTCCGTTTGAGGTCCGAACTCCAACATATATGGTCAAATTCTAATTCAAATATCCGTAGGGACACAAATATACCAAAATATTAATTTAATATCCTTAAAAGACCCCGATTCAAGTTTTAGCAAAACCTCGTGTACTACCCCCTTTGAGGATTATTCAAAATCCATCTTTTTTTATATCAGCTCCGTTTGAGGTCCGGACTCCAGCATATATGGTCAAATTCTAATTCAAATATCCATAGGGACGCAAATATACCAAAATATTAATTTAATATCCATAAAAGACCCCGATTCAAGTTTTAACAAAACCTCGTGTACTACCCCCTTTGAGGATTATTCAAAATCCATCTTTTTTTATATCAGTTCCGTTTGAGGTCCGGACTCCAACATATGTGGTCAAATTCTAATTCAAATATCCATAGGAACACAAATATACAAAAATATGAATTTAATATCCATAAAAGACCCATAGTCAAGTTTTAACAAATTCTCGTGTACTACCCCTTTTGAGGATTCTTCAAAATCAATATTTTTTTATATCAGCTCCGTTTGAGGTCCGGACTCCAACATATATGGTCAAATTCTAATTCAAATATCCATAGCGACACAAATATACCAAAATATTAATTTAATATCCATAAAAGACCTCGATTCAAGTTTTAGCAAAACCTCGTGTACTACCCCCTTTGAGGATTATTCAAAATCCATCTTTTTTATATCAACTCCGTTTGAGGTCCGGACTCCGACATTTATGGTCAAATTCTAATTCAAATATCCATAGGGACACAAATATACAAAAATATGAATTTAATATCCATAAAAGAGCCATAGTCAAGTTTTAGCAAATTCTCGTGTACTTACCCCCTTTGAGGATTCTTCAAAATCTATATTTTTTTATATCAGCTCCGTTTGAGGTCTGGATTCCAGCATATATGGTCAAATTCTAATTCAAATATCCATAGGAACACAAATATACAAAAATATGAATTTAATATCCATAAAAGACCCATAGTCAAGTTTTAACAAATTCTCGTGTACTACCCCTTTTGAGGATTCTTCAAAATCAATATTTTTTTATATCAGCTCCGTTTGAGGTCCGGACTCCAACGTATATGGTCAAATTTTAATTCAAATATCCGTAGGGACACAAATATACCAAAATATTAATTTAATATCCTTAAATGACCCTGATTCAAGTTTTAGCAAAACCTCGTGTACTACCCCCTTTGAGGATTATTCAAAATCCATCTTTTTTTATATCAGCTCCGTTTGAGGTCCGGACACCAGCATATATGGTCAAATTCTAATTCAAATATCCATAGGGACGCAAATATACCAAAATATTAATTTAATATCCATAAAAGACCCCGATTCAAGTTTTAGCAAAACCTCGTGTACTACCCCCTTTGAGGATTATTCAAAATCCATCTTTTTTTATATCAGCTCCGTTTGAGGTCCGGACTCCAGCATATATGGTCAAATTCTAATTCAAATATCCATAGGGACGCAAATATACCAAAATATTAATTTAATATCCATAAAAGACCCCGATTCAAGTTTTAGCAAAACCTCGTGTACTACCCCCTTTGAGGATTATTCAAAATCCATTTTTTTTATATCAGCTCCGTTTGAGGTCCGGACTCCAACATATATGGTCAAATTCTAATTCAAATATCCATAGGAACACAAATATACAAAAATATGAATTTAATATCCATAAAAGACCCATAGTCAAGTTTTAACAAATTCTCGTGTACTACCCCTTTTGAGGATTCTTCAAAATCAATATTTTTTTATATCAGCTCCGTTTGAGGTCCGGACTCCAACATATATGGTCAAATTCTAATTCAAATATCCATAGCGACACAAATATACCAAAATATTAATTTAATATCCATAAAAGACCTCGATTCAAGTTTCAGCAAAACCTCGTGTACTACCCCCTTTGAGGATTATTCAAAATCCATCTTTTTTATATCAACTCCGTTTGAGGTCCGGACTCCAACATTTATGGTCAAATTCTAATTCAAATATCCATAGGGACACAAATATACAAAAATATGAATTTAATATCCATAAAAGAGCCATAGTCAAGTTTTAGCAAATTCTCGTGTACTTACCCCTTTTGAGGATTCTTCAAAATCTATATTTTTTTATATCAGCTCCGGTTGAGGTCTGGATTCCAGCATAAATGGTCAAATTCTAATACAAATATCCATAGGGACACAAATATATAAAAATATAAATTTAATATCCATAAAAGACCCATAGTCAAGTTTTAGCAAATTCTCGTGTACTACCCCCTTTGAGGATTATTCAAAATCCATCTTTTTTTATATCAGCTCCGTTTGAGGTCCGAACTCCAACATATATGGTCAAATTCTAATTCAAAGATCCGTAGGGACACAAATATACTAAAATATTAATTTAATATCCTTAAAAGACCCTGATTCAAGTTTTAGCAAAACCTCGTGTACTACCCCCTTTGAGGATTATTCAAAATCCATCTTTTTTTATATCAGCTCCGTTTGAGGTCCGGACACCAGCATATATGGTCAAATTCTAATTCAAATATCCATAGGGACGCAAATATACCAAAATATTAATTTAATATCCATAAAAGACCCCGATTCAAGTTTTAGCAAAACCTCGTGTACTACCCCCTTTGAGGATTATTCAAAATCCATCTTTTTTTATATCAGCTCCGTTTGAGGTCCGGACTCCAGCATATATGGTCAAATTCTAATTCAAATATCCATAGGGACACAAATATACCAAAATATTAATTTAATATCCATAAAAGACCCCGATTCAAGTTTTAGCAAAACCTCGTGTACTACCCCCTTTGAGGATTATTCAAAATCCATCTTTTTTTATATCAGCTCCGTTTGAGGTCCGGACTCCAACATATATGGTCAAATTCTAATTCAAATATCCATAGCGACACAAATATACCAAAATATTAATTTAATATCCATAAAAGACCTCGATTCAAGTTTCAGCAAAACCTCGTGTACTACCCCCTTTGAGGATTATTCAAAATCCATCTTTTTTTATATCAGCTCCGTTTGAGGTCCGGACACCAGCATATATGGTCAAATTCTAATTCAAATATCCATAGGGACGCAAATATACCAAAATATTAATTTAATATCCGTAAAAGACCCCGATTCAAGTTTTAGCAAAACCTCGTGTACTACCCCCTTTGAGGATTATTCAAAATCCATCTTTTTTTATTCCAGCTCCGTTTGAGGTCCGGACTCCAGCATATATGGTCAAATTCTAATTCAAATATCCATAGGGACACAAATATACCAAAATATTAATTTAATATCCATAAAAGACCCCGATTCAAGTTTTAGCAAAACCTCGTGTACTACCCCCTTTAAGGATTATTCAAAATCCATCTTTTTTTATATCAGCTCCGTTTGAGGTCCGGAATCCAACATATATGGTCAAATTCTAATTCAAATATCCATAGCGACACAAATATACCAAAATATTAATTTAATATCCATAAAAGACCTCGATTCAAGTTTCAGCAAAACCTCGTGTACTACCCCCTTTGAGGATTATTCAAAATCCATCTTTTTTTATATCAGCTCCGTTTGAGGTCCGGACACCAGCATATATGGTCAAATTCTAATTCAAATATCCATAGGGACGCAAATATACCAAAATATTAATTTAATATCCGTAAAAGACCCCGATTCAAGTTTTAGCAAAACCTCGTGTACTACCCCCTTTGAGGATTATTCAAAATCCATCTTTTTTTATTCCAGCTCCGTTTGAGGTCCGGACTCCAGCATATATGGTCAAATTCTAATTCAAATATCCATAGGGACACAAATATACCAAAATATTAATTTAATATCCATAAAAGACCCCGATTCAAGTTTTAGCAAAACCTCGTGTACTACCCCCTTTAAGGATTATTCAAAATCCATCTTTTTTTATATCAGCTCCGTTTGAGGTCCGGACTCCAACATATATGGTCAAATTCTAATTCAAATATCCATAGCGACACAAATATACCAAAATATTAATTAAATATCCATAAAAGACCTCGATTCAAGTTTTAGCAAAACCTCGTGTACTATCCCCTTTGAGGATTATTCAAAATCCATCTTTTTTATATCAACTCCGTTTGAGGTCCGGACTCCAACATTTATGGTCAAATTCTAATTCAAATATCCATAGGGACACAAATATACAAAAATATGAATTTAATATCCATAAAAGAGCCATAGTCAAGTTTTAGCAAATTCTCGTGTACTTACCCCCTTTGAAGATTCTTCAAAATCTATATTTTTTTATATCAGCTCCGTTTGAGGTCTGGATTCCAGCATATATGGTAAAATTCTAATTCAAATATCCATAGGGACACAAATATATAAAAATATGAATTTAATATCCATAAAAGACCCATAGTCAAGTTTTAGCAAATTCTCGTGTACTACCCCCTTTGAGGATTATTCAAAATCCATCTTTTTTTATATCAGCTCCGTTTGAGGTCCGAACTCCAACATATATGGTCAAATTCTAATTCAAATATCCGTAGGGACACAAATATACAAAAATATAAATTTAATATCCTTAAAAGACCCTGATTCAAGTTTTAGCAAAACCTCGTGTACTACCCCCTTTAAGGATTATTCAAAATCCATCTTTTTTTATATCAGCTCCGTTTGAGGTCCGGACACCAGCATATATGGTCAAATTCTAATTCAAATATCCATAGGGACGCAAATATACCAAAATATTAATTTAATATCCATAAAAGACCCCGATTCAAGTTTTAGCAAAACCTCGTGTACTACCCCCTTTGAGGATTATTCGAAATCCATCTTTTTTTATATCAGCTCCGTTTGAGGTCCGGACTCCAGCATATATGGTCAAATTCTAATTCAAATATCCATAGGGACACAAATATACCAAAATATTAATTTAATATCCATATAAGACCTCGATTCAAGTTTTAGCAAAACCTCGTGTACTACCCCCTTTGAGGATTATTCAAAATCCATCTTTTTTATATAAACTCCGTTTGAGGTCCGGACTCCAAAATTTATGGTCAAATTCTAATTCAAATATCCATAGGGACACAAATATACAAAAATATGAATTTAATATCCATAAAAGAGCCATAGTCAAGTTTTAGCAAATTCTCGTGTACTTACCCCTTTTGAGGATTCTTCAAAATCTATATTTTTTTATATCAGCTCCGGTTGAGGTCTGGATTCCAGCATAAATGGTCAAATTCTAATACAAATATCCATAGGGACACAAATATATAAAAATATGAATTTAATATCCATAAAAGACCCATAGTCAAGTTTTAGCAAATTCTCGTGTACTACCCCCTTTGAGGATTATTCAAAATCCATCTTTTTTTATATCAGCTCCGTTTGAGGTCCGAACTCCAACATATATGGTCAAATTCTAATTCAAATATCCGTAGGGACACAAATATACTAAAATATTAATTTAATATCCTTAAAAGACCCTGATTCAAGTTTTAGCAAAACCTCGTGTACTACCCCCTTTCAGGATTATTCAAAATCCATCTTTTTTTATATCAGCTCCGTTTGAGGTCCGGACACCAGCATATATGGTCAAATTCTAATTCAAATATCCATAGGGACACAAATATACAAAAATATGAATTTAATATCCATAAAAGAGCCATAGTCAAGTTTTAGCAAATTCTCGTGTACTTACCCCCTTTGAGGATTCTTCAAAATCTATATTTTTTTATATCAGCTCCGTTTGAGGTCTGGATTCCAGCATATATGGTCAAATTCTAATTCAAATATCCATAGGAACACAAATATACAAAAATATGAATTTAATATCCATAAAAGACCCATAGTCAAGTTTTAACAAATTCTCGTGTACTACCCCTTTTGAGGATTCTTCAAAATCAATATTTTTTTATATCAGCTCCGTTTGAGGTCCGGACTCCAACATATATGGTCAAATTCTAATTCAAATATCCATAGCGACACAAATATACCAAAATATTAATTTAATATCCTTAAAAGACCCTGATTCAAGTTTTAGCAAAACCTCGTGTACTACCCCCTTTGAGGATTATTCAAAATCCATCTTTTTTTATATCAGCTCCGTTTGAGGTCCGGACACCAGCATATATGGTCAAATTCTAATTCAAATATCCATAGGGACGCAAATATACCAAAATATTAATTTAATATCCATAAAAGACCCCGATTCAAGTTTTAGCAAAACCTCGTGTACTACCCCCTTTGAGGATTATTCAAAATCCATCTTTTTTTATATCAGCTCCGTTTGAGGTCCGGACTCCAGCATATATGGTCAAATTCTAATTCAAATATCCATAGGGACACAAATATACCAAAATATTAATTTAATATCCATAAAAGACCCCGATTCAAGTTTTAGCAAAACCTCGTGTACTACCCCCTTTGAGGATTATTCAAAATCCATCTTTTTTTATATCAGCTCCGTTTGAGGTCCGGACTCCAACATATATGGTCAAATTCTAATTCAAATATCCATAGCGACACAAATATACCAAAATATTAATTTAATATCCATAAAAGACCTCGATTCAAGTTTCAGCAAAACCTCGTGTACTACCCCCTTTGAGGATTATTCAAAATCCATCTTTTTTTATATCAGCTCCGTTTGAGGTCCGGACACCAGCATATATGGTCAAATTCTAATTCAAATATCCATAGGGACGCAAATATACCAAAATATTAATTTAATATCCGTAAAAGACCCCGATTCAAGTTTTAGCAAAACCTCGTGTACTACCCCCTTTGAGGATTATTCAAAATCCATCTTTTTTTATTCCAGCTCCGTTTGAGGTCCGGACTCCAGCATATATGGTCAAATTCTAATTCAAATATCCATAGGGACACAAATATACCAAAATATTAATTTAATATCCATAAAAGACCCCGATTCAAGTTTTAGCAAAACCTCGTGTACTACCCCCTTTAAGGATTATTCAAAATCCATCTTTTTTTATATCAGCTCCGTTTGAGGTCCGGAATCCAACATATATGGTCAAATTCTAATTCAAATATCCATAGCGACACAAATATACCAAAATATTAATTTAATATCCATAAAAGACCTCGATTCAAGTTTCAGCAAAACCTCGTGTACTACCCCCTTTGAGGATTATTCAAAATCCATCTTTTTTTATATCAGCTCCGTTTGAGGTCCGGACACCAGCATATATGGTCAAATTCTAATTCAAATATCCATAGGGACGCAAATATACCAAAATATTAATTTAATATCCGTAAAAGACCCCGATTCAAGTTTTAGCAAAACCTCGTGTACTACCCCCTTTGAGGATTATTCAAAATCCATCTTTTTTTATTCCAGCTCCGTTTGAGGTCCGGACTCCAGCATATATGGTCAAATTCTAATTCAAATATCCATAGGGACACAAATATACCAAAATATTAATTTAATATCCATAAAAGACCCCGATTCAAGTTTTAGCAAAACCTCGTGTACTACCCCCTTTAAGGATTATTCAAAATCCATCTTTTTTTATATCAGCTCCGTTTGAGGTCCGGACTCCAACATATATGGTCAAATTCTAATTCAAATATCCATAGCGACACAAATATACCAAAATATTAATTAAATATCCATAAAAGACCTCGATTCAAGTTTTAGCAAAACCTCGTGTACTATCCCCTTTGAGGATTATTCAAAATCCATCTTTTTTATATCAACTCCGTTTGAGGTCCGGACTCCAACATTTATGGTCAAATTCTAATTCAAATATCCATAGGGACACAAATATACAAAAATATGAATTTAATATCCATAAAAGAGCCATAGTCAAGTTTTAGCAAATTCTCGTGTACTTACCCCCTTTGAAGATTCTTCAAAATCTATATTTTTTTATATCAGCTCCGTTTGAGGTCTGGATTCCAGCATATATGGTAAAATTCTAATTCAAATATCCATAGGGACACAAATATATAAAAATATGAATTTAATATCCATAAAAGACCCATAGTCAAGTTTTAGCAAATTCTCGTGTACTACCCCCTTTGAGGATTATTCAAAATCCATCTTTTTTTATATCAGCTCCGTTTGAGGTCCGAACTCCAACATATATGGTCAAATTCTAATTCAAATATCCGTAGGGACACAAATATACAAAAATATTAATTTAATATCCTTAAAAGACCCTGATTCAAGTTTTAGCAAAACCTCGTGTACTACCCCCTTTAAGGATTATTCAAAATCCATCTTTTTTTATATCAGCTCCGTTTGAGGTCCGGACACCAGCATATATGGTCAAATTCTAATTCAAATATCCATAGGGACGCAAATATACCAAAATATTAATTTAATATCCATAAAAGACCCCGATTCAAGTTTTAGCAAAACCTCGTGTACTACCCCCTTTGAGGATTATTCGAAATCCATCTTTTTTTATATCAGCTCCGTTTGAGGTCCGGACTCCAGCATATATGGTCAAATTCTAATTCAAATATCCATAGGGACACAAATATACCAAAATATTAATTTAATATCCATATAAGACCTCGATTCAAGTTTTAGCAAAACCTCGTGTACTACCCCCTTTGAGGATTATTCAAAATCCATCTTTTTTATATAAACTCCGTTTGAGGTCCGGACTCCAAAATTTATGGTCAAATTCTAATTCAAATATCCATAGGGACACAAATATACAAAAATATGAATTTAATATCCATAAAAGAGCCATAGTCAAGTTTTAGCAAATTCTCGTGTACTTACCCCTTTTGAGGATTCTTCAAAATCTATATTTTTTTATATCAGCTCCGGTTGAGGTCTGGATTCCAGCATAAATGGTCAAATTCTAATACAAATATCCATAGGGACACAAATATATAAAAATATGAATTTAATATCCATAAAAGACCCATAGTCAAGTTTTAGCAAATTCTCGTGTACTACCCCCTTTGAGGATTATTCAAAATCCATCTTTTTTTATATCAGCTCCGTTTGAGGTCCGAACTCCAACATATATGGTCAAATTCTAATTCAAATATCCGTAGGGACACAAATATACTAAAATATTAATTTAATATCCTTAAAAGACCCTGATTCAAGTTTTAGCAAAACCTCGTGTACTACCCCCTTTCAGGATTATTCAAAATCCATCTTTTTTTATATCAGCTCCGTTTGAGGTCCGGACACCAGCATATATGGTCAAATTCTAATTCAAATATCCATAGGGACACAAATATACAAAAATATGAATTTAATATCCATAAAAGAGCCATAGTCAAGTTTTAGCAAATTCTCGTGTACTTACCCCCTTTGAGGATTCTTCAAAATCTATATTTTTTTATATCAGCTCCGTTTGAGGTCTGGATTCCAGCATATATGGTCAAATTCTAATTCAAATATCCATAGGAACACAAATATACAAAAATATGAATTTAATATCCATAAAAGACCCATAGTCAAGTTTTAACAAATTCTCGTGTACTACCCCTTTTGAGGATTCTTCAAAATCAATATTTTTTTATATCAGCTCCGTTTGAGGTCCGGACTCCAACATATATGGTCAAATTTTAATTCAAATATCCGTAGGGACACAAATATACCAAAATATTAATTTAATATCCTTAAAAGACCCTGATTCAAGTTTTAGCAAAACCTCGTGTACTACCCCCTTTGAGGATTATTCAAAATCCATCTTTTTTTATATCAGCTCCGTTTGAGGTCCGGACACCAGCATATATGGTCAAAATTCTAATTCAAATATCCATAGGGACGCAAATATACCAAAATATTAATTTAATAACCATAAAAGACCCCGATTCAAGTTTTAGCAAAACCTCGTGTACTACCCCCTTTGAGGATTATTCAAAATCCATCTTTTTTTATATCAGCTCCGTTTGAGGTCCGGACTCCAGCATATATGGTCAAATTCTAATTCAAATATCCATAGGGACGCAAATATACCAAAATATTAATTTAATATCCATAAAAGACCCCGATTCAAGTTTTAGCAAAACCTCGTGTACTACCCCCTTTGAGGATTATTCAAAATCCATTTTTTTTATATCAGCTCCGTTTGAGGTCCGGACTCCAACATATATGGTCAAATTCTAATTCAAATATCCATAGGAACACAAATATACAAAAATATGAATTTAATATCCATAAAAGACCCATAGTCAAGTTTTAACAAATTCTCGTGTACTACCCCTTTTGAGGATTCTTCAAAATCAATATTTTTTTATATCAGCTCCGTTTGAGGTCCGGACTCCAACATATATGGTCAAATTCTAATTCAAATATCCATAGCGACACAAATATACCAAAATATTAATTTAATATCCATAAAAGACCTCGATTCAAGTTTCAGCAAAACCTCGTGTACTACCCCCTTTGAGGATTATTCAAAATCCATCTTTTTTATATCAACTCCGTTTGAGGTCCGGACTCCGACATTTATGGTCAAATTCTAATTCAAATATCCATAGGGACACAAATATACAAAAATATGAATTTAATATCCATAAAAGAGCCATAGTCAAGTTTTAGCAAATTCTCGTGTACTTACCCCCTTTGAGGATTCTTCAAAATCTATATTTTTTTATATCAGCTCCGTTTGAGGTCTGGATTCCAGCATATATGGTCAAATTCTAATTCAAATATCCATAGGAACACAAATATACAAAAATATGAATTTAATATCCATAAAAGACCCATAGTCAAGTTTTAACAAATTCTCGTGTACTACCCCTTTTGAGGATTCTTCAAAATCAATATTTTTTTATATCAGCTCCGTTTGAGGTCCGGACTCCAACATATATGGTCAAATTTTAATTCAAATATCCGTAGGGACACAAATATACCAAAATATTAATTTAATATCCTTAAAAGACCCTGATTCAAGTTTTAGCAAAACCTCGTGTACTACCCCCTTTGAGGATTATTCAAAATCCATCTTTTTTTATATCAGCTCCGTTTGAGGTCCGGACACCAGCATATATGGTCAAATTCTAATTCAAATATCCATAGGGACGCAAATATACCAAAATATTAATTTAATATCCATAAAAGACCCCGATTCAAGTTTTAGCAAAACCTCGTGTACTACCCCCTTTGAGGATTATTCAAAATCCATCTTTTTTTATATCAGCTCCGTTTGAGGTCCGGACTCCAGCATATATGGTCAAATTCTAATTCAAATATCCATAGGGACGCAAATATACCAAAATATTAATTTAATATCCATAAAAGACCCCGATTCAAGTTTTAGCAAAACCTCGTGTACTACCCCCTTTGAGGATTATTCAAAATCCATTTTTTTTATATCAGCTCCGTTTGAGGTCCGGACTCCAACATATATGGTCAAATTCTAATTCAAATATCCATAGGAACACAAATATACAAAAATATGAATTTAATATCCATAAAAGACCCATAGTCAAGTTTTAACAAATTCTCGTGTACTACCCCTTTTGAGGATTCTTCAAAATCAATATTTTTTTATATCAGCTCCGTTTGAGGTCCGGACTCCAACATATATGGTCAAATTCTAATTCAAATATCCATAGCGACACAAATATACCAAAATATTAATTTAATATCCATAAAAGACCTCGATTCAAGTTTCAGCAAAACCTCGTGTACTACCCCCTTTGAGGATTATTCAAAATCCATCTTTTTTATATCAACTCCGTTTGAGGTCCGGACTCCAACATTTATGGTCAAATTCTAATTCAAATATCCATAGGGACACAAATATACAAAAATATGAATTTAATATCCATAAAAGAGCCATAGTCAAGTTTTAGCAAATTCTCGTGTACTTACCCCTTTTGAGGATTCTTCAAAATCTATATTTTTTTATATCAGCTCCGGTTGAGGTCTGGATTCCAGCATAAATGGTCAAATTCTAATACAAATATCCATAGGGACACAAATATATAAAAATATGAATTTAATATCCATAAAAGACCCATAGTCAAGTTTTAGCAAATTCTCGTGTACTACCCCCTTTGAGGATTATTCAAAATCCATCTTTTTTTATATCAGCTCCGTTTGAGGTCCGAACTCCAACATATATGGTCAAATTCTAATTCAAAGATCCGTAGGGACACAAATATACTAAAATATTAATTTAATATCCTTAAAAGACCCTGATTCAAGTTTTAGCAAAACCTCGTGTACTACCCCCTTTGAGGATTATTCAAAATCCATCTTTTTTTATATCAGCTCCGTTTGAGGTCCGGACACCAGCATATATGGTCAAATTCTAATTCAAATATCCATAGGGACGCAAATATACCAAAATATTAATTTAATATCCATAAAAGACCCCGATTCAAGTTTTAGCAAAACCTCGTGTACTACCCCCTTTGAGGATTATTCAAAATCCATCTTTTTTTATATCAGCTCCGTTTGAGGTCCGGACTCCAGCATATATGGTCAAATTCTAATTCAAATATCCATAGGGACACAAATATACCAAAATATTAATTTAATATCCATAAAAGACCCCGATTCAAGTTTTAGCAAAACCTCGTGTACTACCCCCTTTGAGGATTATTCAAAATCCATCTTTTTTTATATCAGCTCCGTTTGAGGTCCGGACTCCAATATATATGGTCAAATTCTAATTCAAATATCCATAGCGACACAAATATACCAAAATATTAATTTAATATCCATAAAAGACCTCGATTCAAGTTTCAGCAAAACCTCGTGTACTACCCCCTTTGAGGATTATTCAAAATCCATCTTTTTTTATATCAGCTCCGTTTGAGGTCCGGACACCAGCATATATGGTCAAATTCTAATTCAAATATCCATAGGGACGCAAATATACCAAAATATTAATTTAATATCCGTAAAAGACCCCGATTCAAGTTTTAGCAAAACCTCGTGTACTACCCCCTTTGAGGATTATTCAAAATCCATCTTTTTTTATTCCAGCTCCGTTTGAGGTCCGGACTCCAGCATATATGGTCAAATTCTAATTCAAATATCCATAGGGACACAAATATACCAAAATATTAATTTAATATCCATAAAAGACCCCGATTCAAGTTTTAGCAAAACCTCGTGTACTACCCCCTTTAAGGATTATTCAAAATCCATCTTTTTTTATATCAGCTCCGTTTGAGGTCCGGAATCCAACATATATGGTCAAATTCTAATTCAAATATCCATAGCGACACAAATATACCAAAATATTAATTTAATATCCATAAAAGACCTCGATTCAAGTTTCAGCAAAACCTCGTGTACTACCCCCTTTGAGGATTATTCAAAATCCATCTTTTTTTATATCAGCTCCGTTTGAGGTCCGGACACCAGCATATATGGTCAAATTCTAATTCAAATATCCATAGGGACGCAAATATACCAAAATATTAATTTAATATCCGTAAAAGACCCCGATTCAAGTTTTAGCAAAACCTCGTGTACTACCCCCTTTGAGGATTATTCAAAATCCATCTTTTTTTATTCCAGCTCCGTTTGAGGTCCGGACTCCAGCATATATGGTCAAATTCTAATTCAAATATCCATAGGGACACAAATATACCAAAATATTAATTTAATATCCATAAAAGACCCCGATTCAAGTTTTAGCAAAACCTCGTGTACTACCCCCTTTAAGGATTATTCAAAATCCATCTTTTTTTATATCAGCTCCGTTTGAGGTCCGGACTCCAACATATATGGTCAAATTCTAATTCAAATATCCATAGCGACACAAATATACCAAAATATTAATTAAATATCCATAAAAGACCTCGATTCAAGTTTTAGCAAAACCTCGTGTACTATCCCCTTTGAGGATTATTCAAAATCCATCTTTTTTATATCAACTCCGTTTGAGGTCCGGACTCCAACATTTATGGTCAAATTCTAATTCAAATATCCATAGGGACACAAATATACAAAAATATGAATTTAATATCCATAAAAGAGCCATAGTCAAGTTTTAGCAAATTCTCGTGTACTTACCCCCTTTGAAGATTCTTCAAAATCTATATTTTTTTATATCAGCTCCGTTTGAGGTCTGGATTCCAGCATATATGGTAAAATTCTAATTCAAATATCCATAGGGACACAAATATATAAAAATATGAATTTAATATCCATAAAAGACCCATAGTCAAGTTTTAGCAAATTCTCGTGTACTACCCCCTTTGAGGATTATTCAAAATCCATCTTTTTTTATATCAGCTCCGTTTGAGGTCCGAACTCCAACATATATGGTCAAATTCTAATTCAAATATCCGTAGGGACACAAATATACAAAAATATTAATTTAATATCCTTAAAAGACCCTGATTCAAGTTTTAGCAAAACCTCGTGTACTACCCCCTTTAAGGATTATTCAAAATCCATCTTTTTTTATATCAGCTCCGTTTGAGGTCCGGACACCAGCATATATGGTCAAATTCTAATTCAAATATCCATAGGGACGCAAATATACCAAAATATTAATTTAATATCCATAAAAGACCCCGATTCAAGTTTTAGCAAAACCTCGTGTACTACCCCCTTTGAGGATTATTCGAAATCCATCTTTTTTTATATCAGCTCCGTTTGAGGTCCGGACTCCAGCATATATGGTCAAATTCTAATTCAAATATCCATAGGGACACAAATATACCAAAATATTAATTTAATATCCATATAAGACCTCGATTCAAGTTTTAGCAAAACCTCGTGTACTACCCCCTTTGAGGATTATTCAAAATCCATCTTTTTTATATAAACTCCGTTTGAGGTCCAGACTCCAAAATTTATGGTCAAATTCTAATTCAAATATCCATAGGGACACAAATATACAAAAATATGAATTTAATATCCATAAAAGAGCCATAGTCAAGTTTTAGCAAATTCTCGTGTACTTACCCCTTTTGAGGATTCTTCAAAATCTATATTTTTTTATATCAGCTCCGGTTGAGGTCTGGATTCCAGCATAAATGGTCAAATTCTAATACAAATATCCATAGGGACACAAATATATAAAAATATGAATTTAATATCCATAAAAGACCCATAGTCAAGTTTTAGCAAATTCTCGTGTACTACCCCCTTTGAGGATTATTCAAAATCCATCTTTTTTTATATCAGCTCCGTTTGAGGTCCGAACTCCAACATATATGGTCAAATTCTAATTCAAATATCCGTAGGGACACAAATATACTAAAATATTAATTTAATATCCTTAAAAGACCCTGATTCAAGTTTTAGCAAAACCTCGTGTACTACCCCCTTTAAGGATTATTCAAAATCCATCTTTTTTTATATCAGCTCCGTTTGAGGTCCGGACACCAGCATATATGGTCAAATTCTAATTCAAATATCCATAGGGACACAAATATACAAAAATATGAATTTAATATCCATAAAAGAGCCATAGTCAAGTTTTAGCAAATTCTCGTGTACTTACCCCCTTTGAGGATTCTTCAAAATCTATATTTTTTTATATCAGCTCCGTTTGAGGTCTGGATTCCAGCATATATGGTCAAATTCTAATTCAAATATCCATAGGAACACAAATATACAAAAATATGAATTTAATATCCATAAAAGACCCATAGTCAAGTTTTAACAAATTCTCGTGTACTACCCCTTTTGAGGATTCTTCAAAATTAATATTTTTTTATATCAGCTCCGTTTGAGGTCCGGACTCCAACATATATGGTCAAATTTTAATTCAAATATCCGTAGGGACACAAATATACCAAAATATTAATTTAATATCCTTAAAAGACCCTGATTCAAGTTTTAGCAAAACCTCGTGTACTACCCCCTTTGAGGATTATTCAAAATCCATCTTTTTTTATATCAGCTCCGTTTGAGGTCCGGACACCAGCATATATGGTCAAATTCTAATTCAAATATCCATAGGGACGCAAATATACCAAAATATTAATTTAATAACCATAAAAGACCCCGATTCAAGTTTTAGCAAAACCTCGTGTACTACCCCCTTTGAGGATTATTCAAAATCCATCTTTTTTTATATCAGCTCCGTTTGAGGTCCGGACTCCAGCATATATGGTCAAATTCTAATTCAAATATCCATAGGGACGCAAATATACCAAAATATTAATTTAATATCCATAAAAGACCCCGATTCAAGTTTTAGCAAAACCTCGTGTACTACCCCCTTTGAGGATTATTCAAAATCCATTTTTTTTATATCAGCTCCGTTTGAGGTCCGGACTCCAACATATATGGTCAAATTCTAATTCAAATATCCATAGGAACACAAATATACAAAAATATGAATTTAATATCCATAAAAGACCCATAGTCAAGTTTTAACAAATTCTCGTGTACTACCCCTTTTGAGGATTCTTCAAAATCAATATTTTTTTATATCAGCTCCGTTTGAGGTCCGGACTCCAACATATATGGTCAAATTCTAATTCAAATATCCATAGCGACACAAATATACCAAAATATTAATTTAATATCCATAAAAGACCTCGATTCAAGTTTCAGCAAAACCTCGTGTACTACCCCCTTTGAGGATTATTCAAAATCCATCTTTTTTATATCAACTCCGTTTGAGGTCCGGACTCCGACATTTATGGTCAAATTCTAATTCAAATATCCATAGGGACACAAATATACAAAAATATGAATTTAATATCCATAAAAGAGCCATAGTCAAGTTTTAGCAAATTCTCGTGTACTTACCCCCTTTGAGGATTCTTCAAAATCTATATTTTTTTATATCAGCTCCGTTTGAGGTCTGGATTCCAGCATATATGGTCAAATTCTAATTCAAATATCCATAGGAACACAAATATACAAAAATATGAATTTAATATCCATAAAAGACCCATAGTCAAGTTTTAACAAATTCTCGTGTACTACCCCTTTTGAGGATTCTTCAAAATCAATATTTTTTTATATCAGCTCCGTTTGAGGTCCGGACTCCAACATATATGGTCAAATTTTAATTCAAATATCCGTAGGGACACAAATATACCAAAATATTAATTTAATATCCTTAAAAGACCCTGATTCAAGTTTTAGCAAAACCTCGTGTACTTACCCCCTTTGAGGATTATTCAAAATCCATCTTTTTTTATATCAGCTCCGTTTGAGGTCCGGACACCAGCATATATGGTCAAATTCTAATTCAAATATCCATAGGGACGCAAATATACCAAAATATTAATTTAATATCCATAAAAGACCCCGATTCAAGTTTTAGCAAAACCTCGTGTACTACCCCCTTTGAGGATTATTCAAAATCCATCTTTTTTTATATCAGCTCCGTTTGAGGTCCGGACTCCAGCATATATGGTCAAATTCTAATTCAAATATCCATAGGGACGCAAATATACCAAAATATTAATTTAATATCCATAAAAGACCCCGATTCAAGTTTTAGCAAAACCTCGTGTACTACCCCCTTTGAGGATTATTCAAAATCCATTTTTTTTATATCAGCTCCGTTTGAGGTCCGGACTCCAACATATATGGTCAAATTCTAATTCAAATATCCATAGGAACACAAATATACAAAAATATGAATTTAATATCCATAAAAGACCCATAGTCAAGTTTTAACAAATTCTCGTGTACTACCCCTTTTGAGGATTCTTCAAAATCAATATTTTTTTATATCAGCTCCGTTTGAGGTCCGGACTCCAACATATATGGTCAAATTCTAATTCAAATATCCATAGCGACACAAATATACCAAAATATTAATTTAATATCCATAAAAGACCTCGATTCAAGTTTCAGCAAAACCTCGTGTACTACCCCCTTTGAGGATTATTCAAAATCCATCTTTTTTATATCAACTCCGTTTGAGGTCCGGACTCCAACATTTATGGTCAAATTCTAATTCAAATATCCATAGGGACACAAATATACAAAAATATGAATTTAATATCCATAAAAGAGCCATAGTCAAGTTTTAGCAAATTCTCGTGTACTTACCCCTTTTGAGGATTCTTCAAAATCTATATTTTTTTATATCAGCTCCGGTTGAGGTCTGGATTCCAGCATAAATGGTCAAATTCTAATACAAATATCCATAGGGACACAAATATATAAAAATATGAATTTAATATCCATAAAAGACCCATAGTCAAGTTTTAGCAAATTCTCGTGTACTACCCCCTTTGAGGATTATTCAAAATCCATCTTTTTTTATATCAGCTCCGTTTGAGGTCCGAACTCCAACATATATGGTCAAATTCTAATTCAAAGATCCGTAGGGACACAAATATACTAAAATATTAATTTAATATCCTTAAAAGACCCTGATTCAAGTTTTAGCAAAACCTCGTGTACTACCCCCTTTGAGGATTATTCAAAATCCATCTTTTTTTATATCAGCTCCGTTTGAGGTCCGGACACCAGCATATATGGTCAAATTCTAATTCAAATATCCATAGGGACGCAAATATACCAAAATATTAATTTAATATCCATAAAAGACCCCGATTCAAGTTTTAGCAAAACCTCGTGTACTACCCCCTTTGAGGATTATTCAAAATCCATCTTTTTTTATATCAGCTCCGTTTGAGGTCCGGACTCCAGCATATATGGTCAAATTCTAATTCAAATATCCATAGGGACACAAATATACCAAAATATTAATTTAATATCCATAAAAGACCCCGATTCAAGTTTTAGCAAAACCTCGTGTACTACCCCCTTTGAGGATTATTCAAAATCCATCTTTTTTTATATCAGCTCCGTTTGAGGTCCGGACTCCAACATATATGGTCAAATTCTAATTCAAATATCCATAGCGACACAAATATACCAAAATATTAATTTAATATCCATAAAAGACCTCGATTCAAGTTTCAGCAAAACCTCGTGTACTACCCCCTTTGAGGATTATTCAAAATCCATCTTTTTTTATATCAGCTCCGTTTGAGGTCCGGACACCAGCATGTATGGTCAAATTCTAATTCAAATATCCATAGGGACGCAAATATACCAAAATATTAATTTAATATCCGTAAAAGACCCCGATTCAAGTTTTAGCAAAACCTCGTGTACTACCCCCTTTGAGGATTATTCAAAATCCATCTTTTTTTATTCCAGCTCCGTTTGAGGTCCGGACTCCAGCATATATGGTCAAATTCTAATTCAAATATCCATAGGCACACAAATATACCAAAATATTAATTTAATATCCATAAAAGACCCCGATTCAAGTTTTAGCAAAACCTCGTGTACTACCCCCTTTAAGGATTATTCAAAATCCATCTTTTTTTATATCAGCTCCGTTTGAGGTCCGGACTCCAACATATATGGTCAAATTCTAATTCAAATATCCATAGCGACACAAATATACCAAAATATTAATTTAATATCCATAAAAGACCTCGATTCAAGTTTCAGCAAAACCTCGTGTACTACCCCCTTTGAGGATTATTCAAAATCCATCTTTTTTATATCAACTCCGTTTGAGGTCCGGACTCCGACATTTATGGTCAAATTCTAATTCAAATATCCATAGGGACACAAATATACAAAAATATGAATTTAATATCCATAAAAGAGCCATAGTCAAGTTTTAGCAAATTCTCGTGTACTTACCCCCTTTGAGGATTCTTCAAAATCTATATTTTTTTATATCAGCTCCGTTTGAGGTCTGGATTCCAGCATATATGGTCAAATTCTAATTCAAATATCCATAGGAACACAAATATACAAAAATATGAATTTAATATCCATAAAAGACCCATAGTCAAGTTTTAACAAATTCTCGTGTACTACCCCTTTTGAGGATTCTTCAAAATCAATATTTTTTTATATCAGCTCCGTTTGAGGTCCGGACTCCAACATATATGGTCAAATTTTAATTCAAATATCCGTAGGGACACAAATATACCAAAATATTAATTTAATATCCTTAAAAGACCCTGATTCAAGTTTTAGCAAAACCTCGTGTACTTACCCCCTTTGAGGATTATTCAAAATCCATCTTTTTTTATATCAGCTCCGTTTGAGGTCCGGACACCAGCATATATGGTCAAATTCTAATTCAAATATCCATAGGGACGCAAATATACCAAAATATTAATTTAATATCCATAAAAGACCCCGATTCAAGTTTTAGCAAAACCTCGTGTACTACCCCCTTTGAGGATTATTCAAAATCCATCTTTTTTTATATCAGCTCCGTTTGAGGTCCGGACTCCAGCATATATGGTCAAATTCTAATTCAAATATCCATAGGGACGCAAATATAAAAAAATATTAATTTAATATCCATAAAAGACCCCGATTCAAGTTTTAGCAAAACCTCGTGTACTACCCCCTTTGAGGATTATTCAAAATCCATTTTTTTTATATCAGCTCCGTTTGAGGTCCGGACTCCAACATATATGGTCAAATTCTAATTCAAATATCCATAGGAACACAAATATACAAAAATATGAATTTAATATCCATAAAAGACCCATAGTCAAGTTTTAACAAATTCTCGTGTACTACCCCTTTTGAGGATTCTTCAAAATCAATATTTTTTTATATCAGCTCCGTTTGAGGTCCGGACTCCAACATATATGGTCAAATTCTAATTCAAATATCCATAGCGACACAAATATACCAAAATATTAATTTAATATCCATAAAAGACCTCGATTCAAGTTTCAGCAAAACCTCGTGTACTACCCCCTTTGAGGATTATTCAAAATCCATCTTTTTTATATCAACTCCGTTTGAGGTCCGGACTCCAACATTTATGGTCAAATTCTAATTCAAATATCCATAGGGACACAAATATACAAAAATATGAATTTAATATCCATAAAAGAGCCATAGTCAAGTTTTAGCAAATTCTCGTGTACTTACCCCTTTTGAGGATTCTTCAAAATCTATATTTTTTTATATCAGCTCCGGTTGAGGTCTGGATTCCAGCATAAATGGTCAAATTCTAATACAAATATCCATAGGGACACAAATATATAAAAATATGAATTTAATATCCATAAAAGACCCATAGTCAAGTTTTAGCAAATTCTCGTGTACTACCCCCTTTGAGGATTATTCAAAATCCATCTTTTTTTATATCAGCTCCGTTTGAGGTCCGAACTCCAACATATATGGTCAAATTCTAATTCAAAGATCCGTAGGGACACAAATATACTAAAATATTAATTTAATATCCTTAAAAGACCCTGATTCAAGTTTTAGCAAAACCTCGTGTACTACCCCCTTTGAGGATTATTCAAAATCCATCTTTTTTTATATCAGCTCCGTTTGAGGTCCGGACACCAGCATATATGGTCAAATTCTAATTCAAATATCCATAGGGACGCAAATATACCAAAATATTAATTTAATATCCATAAAAGACCCCGATTCAAGTTTTAGCAAAACCTCGTGTACTACCCCCTTTGAGGATTATTCAAAATCCATCTTTTTTTATATCAGCTCCGTTTGAGGTCCGGACTCCAGCATATATGGTCAAATTCTAATTCAAATATCCATAGGGACACAAATATACCAAAATATTAATTTAATATCCATAAAAGACCCCGATTCAAGTTTTAGCAAAACCTCGTGTACTACCCCCTTTGAGGATTATTCAAAATCCATCTTTTTTTATATCAGCTCCGTTTGAGGTCCGGACTCCAACATATATGGTCAAATTCTAATTCAAATATCCATAGCGACACAAATATACCAAAATATTAATTTAATATCCATAAAAGACCTCGATTCAAGTTTCAGCAAAACCTCGTGTACTACCCCCTTTGAGGATTATTCAAAATCCATCTTTTTTTATATCAGCTCCGTTTGAGGTCCGGACACCAGCATGTATGGTCAAATTCTAATTCAAATATCCATAGGGACGCAAATATACCAAAATATTAATTTAATATCCGTAAAAGACCCCGATTCAAGTTTTAGCAAAACCTCGTGTACTACCCCCTTTGAGGATTATTCAAAATCCATCTTTTTTTATTCCAGCTCCGTTTGAGGTCCGGACTCCAGCATATATGGTCAAATTCTAATTCAAATATCCATAGGCACACAAATATACCAAAATATTAATTTAATATCCATAAAAGACCCCGATTCAAGTTTTAGCAAAACCTCGTGTACTACCCCCTTTAAGGATTATTCAAAATCCATCTTTTTTTATATCAGCTCCGTTTGAGGTCCGGACTCCAACATATATGGTCAAATTCTAATTCAAATATCCATAGCGACACAAATATACCAAAATATTAATTTAATATCCATAAAAGACCTCGATTCAAGTTTCAGCAAAACCTCGTGTACTACCCCCTTTGAGGATTATTCAAAATCCATCTTTTTTTATATCAGCTCCGTTTGAGGTCCGGACACCAGCATATATGGTCAAATTCTAATTCAAATATCCATAGGGACGCAAATATACCAAAATATTAATTTAATATCCGTAAAAGACCCCGATTCAAGTTTTAGCAAAACCTCGTGTACTACCCCCTTTGAGGATTATTCAAAATCCATCTTTTTTTATTCCAGCTCCGTTTGAGGTCCGGACTCCAGCATATATGGTCAAATTCTAATTCAAATATCCATAGGGACACAAATATACCAAAATATTAATTTAATATCCATAAAAGACCCCGATTCAAGTTTTAGCAAAACCTCGTGTACTACCCCCTTTAAGGATTATTCAAAATCCATCTTTTTTTATATCAGCTCCGTTTGAGGTCCGGACTCCAACATATATGGTCAAATTCTAATTCAAATATCCATAGCGACACAAATATACCAAAATATTAATTAAATATCCATAAAAGACCTCGATTCAAGTTTTAGCAAAACCTCGTGTACTATCCCCTTTGAGGATTATTCAAAATCCATCTTTTTTATATCAACTCCGTTTGAGGTCCGGACTCCAACATTTATGGTCAAATTCTAATTCAAATATCCATAGGGACACAAATATACAAAAATATGAATTTAATATCCATAAAAGAGCCATAGTCAAGTTTTAGCAAATTCTCGTGTACTTACCCCCTTTGAAGATTCTTCAAAATCTATATTTTTTTATATCAGCTCCGTTTGAGGTCTGGATTCCAGCATATATGGTAAAATTCTAATTCAAATATCCATAGGGACACAAATATATAAAAATATGAATTTAATATCCATAAAAGACCCATAGTCAAGTTTTAGCAAATTCTCGTGTACTACCCCCTTTGAGGATTATTCAAAATCCATCTTTTTTTATATCAGCTCCGTTTGAGGTCCGAACTCCAACATATATGGTCAAATTCTAATTCAAATATCCGTAGGGACACAAATATATAAAAATATTAATTTAATATCCTTAAAAGACCCTGATTCAAGTTTTAGCAAAACCTCGTGTACTACCCCCTTTAAGGATTATTCAAAATCCATCTTTTTTTATATCAGCTCCGTTTGAGGTCCGGACACCAGCATATATGGTCAAATTCTAATTCAAATATCCATAGGGACGCAAATATACCAAAATATTAATTTAATATCCATAAAAGACCCCGATTCAAGTTTTAGCAAAACCTCGTGTACTACCCCCTTTGAGGATTATTCGAAATCCATCTTTTTTTATATCAGCTCCGTTTGAGGTCCGGACTCCAGCATATATGGTCAAATTCTAATTCAAATATCCATAGGGACACAAATATACCAAAATATTAATTTAATATCCATATAAGACCTCGATTCAAGTTTTAGCAAAACCTCGTGTACTATCCCCTTTGAGGATTATTCAAAATCCATCTTTTTTATATAAACTCCGTTTGAGGTCCGGACTCCAAAATTTATGGTCAAATTCTAATTCAAATATCCATAGGGACACAAATATACAAAAATATGAATTTAATATCCATAAAAGAGCCATAGTCAAGTTTTAGCAAATTCTCGTGTACTTACCCCTTTTGAGGATTCTTCAAAATCTATATTTTTTTATATCAGCTCCGGTTGAGGTCTGGATTCCAGCATAAATGGTCAAATTCTAATACAAATATCCATAGGGACACAAATATATAAAAATATGAATTTAATATCCATAAAAGACCCATAGTCAAGTTTTAGCAAATTCTCGTGTACTACCCCCTTTGAGGATTATTCAAAATCCATCTTTTTTTATATCAGCTCCGTTTGAGGTCCGAACTCCAACATATATGGTCAAATTCTAATTCAAATATCCGTAGGGACACAAATATACTAAAATATTAATTTAATATCCTTAAAAGACCCTGATTCAAGTTTTAGCAAAACCTCGTGTACTACCCCCTTTGAGGATTATTCAAAATCCATCTTTTTTTATATCAGCTCCGTTTGAGGTCCGGACACCAGCATATATGGTCAAATTCTAATTCAAATATCCATAGGGACGCAAATATACCAAAATATTAATTTAATATCCATAAAAGACCCCGATTCAAGTTTTAGCAAAACCTCGTGTACTACCCCCTTTGAGGATTATTCAAAATCCATCTTTTTTTATATCAGCTCCGTTTGAGGTCCGGACTCCAGCATATATGGTCAAATTCTAATTCAAATATCCATAGGGACACAAATATACCAAAATATTAATTTAATATCCATAAAAGACCCCGATTCAAGTTTTAGCAAAACCTCGTGTACTACCCCCTTTGAGGATTATTCAAAATCCATCTTTTTTTGTATCAGCTCCGTTTGAGGTCCGGACTCCAACATATATGGTCAAATTCTAATTCAAATATCCATAGCGACACAAATATACCAAAATATTAATTTAATATCCATAAAAGACCTCGATTCAAGTTTCAGCAAAACCTCGTGTACTACCCCCTTTGAGGATTATTCAAAATCCATCTTTTTTTATATCAGCTCCGTTTGAGGTCCGGACACCAGCATACATGGTCAAATTCTAATTCAAATATCCATAGGGACGCAAATATACCAAAATATTAATTTAATATCCATAAAAGACCCCGATTCAAGTTTTAGCAAAACCTCGTGTACTACCCCCTTTGAGGATTATTCCAAATCCATCTTTTTTTATTCCAGCTCCGTTTGAGGTCCGGACTCCAGCATATATGGTCAAATTCTAATTCAAATATCCATAGGGACACAAATATACCAAAATATTAATTTAATATCCATAAAAGACCCCGATTCAAGTTTTAGCAAAACCTCGTGTACTACCCCCTTTGAGGATTATTCAAAATCCATCTTTTTTTGTATCAGCTCCGTTTGAGGTCCGGACTCCAACATATATGGTCAAATTCTAATTCAAATATCCATAGCGACACAAATATACCAAAATATTAATTTAATATCCATAAAAGACCTCGATTCAAGTTTCAGCAAAACCTCGTGTACTACCCCCTTTGAGGATTATTCAAAATCCATCTTTTTTTATATCAGCTCCGTTTGAGGTCCGGACACCAGCATATATGGTCAAATTCTAATTCAAATATCCATAGGGACGCAAATATACCAAAATATTAATTTAATATCCATAAAAGACCCCGATTCAAGTTTTAGCAAAACCTCGTGTACTACCCCCTTTGAGGATTATTCCAAATCCATCTTTTTTTATTCCAGCTCCGTTTGAGGTCCGGACTCCAGCATATATGGTCAAATTCTAATTCAAATATCCATAGGGACACAAATATACCAAAATATTAATTTAATATCCATAAAAGACCCCGATTCAAGTTTTAGCAAAACCTCGTGTACTACCCCCTTTGAGGATTATTCCAAATCCATCTTTTTTTATTCCAGCTCCGTTTGAGGTCCGGACTCCAGCATATATGGTCAAATTCTAATTCAAATATCCATAGGGACACAAATATACCAAAATATTAATTTAATATCCATAAAAGACCCCGATTCAAGTTTTAGCAAAACCTCGTGTACTACCCCCTTTGAGGATTATTCAAAATCCATCTTTTTTTATATCAGCTCCGTTTGAGGTCCGGACTCCAACATATATGGTCAAATTCTAATTCAAATATCCATAGCGACACAAATATACCAAAATATTAATTTAATATCCATAAAAGACCTCGATTCAAGTTTTAGCAAAACCTCGTGTACTATCCCCTTTGAGGATTATTCAAAATCCATCTTTTTTATATCAACTCCGTTTGAGGTCCGGACTCCAACATTTATGGTCAAATTCTAATTCAAATATCCATAGGGACACAAATATACAAAAATATGAATTTAATATCCATAAAAGAGCCATAGTCAAGTTTTAGCAAATTCTCGTGTACTTACCCCCTTTGAAGATTCTTCAAAATCTATATTTTTTTATATCAGCTCCGTTTGAGGTCTGGATTCCAGCATATATGGTAAAATTCTAATTCAAATATCCATAGGGACACAAATATATAAAAATATGAATTTAATATCCATAAAAGACCCATAGTCAAGTTTTAGCAAATTCTCGTGTACTACCCCCTTTGAAGATTATTCAAAATCCATCTTTTTTTATATCAGCTCCGTTTGAGGTCCGAACTCCAACATATATGGTCAAATTCTAATTCAAATATCCGTAGGGACACAAATATACAAAAATATTAATTTAATATCCTTAAAAGACCCTGATTCAAGTTTTAGCAAAACCTCGTGTACTACCCCCTTTAAGGATTATTCAAAATCCATCTTTTTTTATATCAGCTCCGTTTGAGGTCCGGACACCAGCATATATGGTCAAATTCTAATTCAAATATCCATAGGGACGCAAATATACCAAAATATTAATTTAATATCCATAAAAGACCCCGATTCAAGTTTTAGCAAAACCTCGTGTACTACCCCCTTTGAGGATTATTCGAAATCCATCTTTTTTTATATCAGCTCCGTTTGAGGTCCGGACTCCAGCATATATGGTCAAATTCTAATTCAAATATCCATAGGGACACAAATATACCAAAATATTAATTTAATATCCATATAAGACCTCGATTCAAGTTTTAGCAAAACCTCGTGTACTACCCCCTTTGAGGATTATTCAAAATCCATCTTTTTTATATAAACTCCGTTTGAGGTCCGGACTCCAAAATTTATGGTCAAATTCTAATTCAAATATCCATAGGGACACAAATATACAAAAATATGAATTTAATATCCATAAAAGAGCCATAGTCAAGTTTTAGCAAATTCTCGTGTACTTACCCCTTTTGAGGATTCTTCAAAATCTATATTTTTTTATATCAGCTCCGGTTGAGGTCTGGATTCCAGCATAAATGGTCAAATTCTAATACAAATATCCATAGGGACACAAATATATAAAAATATGAATTTAATATCCATAAAAGACCCATAGTCAAGTTTTAGCAAATTCTCGTGTACTACCCCCTTTGAGGATTATTCAAAATCCATCTTTTTTATATCAGCTCCGTTTGAGGTCCGAACTCCAACATATATGGTCAAATTCTAATTCAAATATCCGTAGGGACACAAATATACTAAAATATTAATTTAATATCCTTAAAAGACCCTGATTCAAGTTTTAGCAAAACCTCGTGTACTACCCCCTTTGAGGATTATTCAAAATCCATCTTTTTTTATATCAGCTCCGTTTGAGGTCCGGACACCAGCATATATGGTCAAATTCTAATTCAAATATCCATAGGGACGCAAATATACCAAAATATTAATTTAATATCCATAAAAGATCCCGATTCAAGTTTTAGCAAAACCTCGTGTACTACCCCCTTTGAGGATTATTCAAAATCCATCTTTTTTTATATCAGCTCCGTTTGAGGTCCGGACTCCAGCATATATGGTCAAATTCTAATTCAAATATCCATAGGGACACAAATATACCAAAATATTAATTTAATATCCATAAAAGACCCCGATTCAAGTTTTAGCAAAACCTCGTGTACTACCCCCTTTGAGGATTATTCAAAATCCATCTTTTTTTATATCAGCTCCGTTTGAGGTCCGGACTCCAACATATATGGTCAAATTCTAATTCAAATATCCATAGCGACACAAATATACCAAAATATTAATTTAATATCCATAAAAGACCTCGATTCAAGTTTCAGCAAAACCTCGTGTACTACCCCCTTTGAGGATTATTCAAAATCCATCTTTTTTTATATCAGCTCCGTTTGAGGTCCGGACACCAGCATATATGGTCAAATTCTAATTCAAATATCCATAGGGACGCAAATATACCAAAATATTAATTTAATATCCATAAAAGACCCCGATTCAAGTTTTAGCAAAACCTCGTGTACTACCCCCTTTGAGGATTATTCAAAATCCATCTTTTTTTATATCAGCTCCGTTTGAGGTCCGGACTCCAGCATATATGGTCAAATTCTAATTCAAATATCCATAGGGACACAAATATACCAAAATATTAATTTAATATCCATAAAAGACCCCGATTCAAGTTTTAGCAAAACCTCGTGTACTACCCCCTTTGAGGATTATTCAAAATCCATCTTTTTTTATATCAGCTCCGTTTGAGGTCCGGACTCCAACATATATGGTCAAATTCTAATTCAAATATCCATAGCGACACAAATATACCAAAATATTAATTTAATATCCATAAAAGACCTCGATTCAAGTTTTAGCAAAACCTCGTGTACTATCCCCTTTGAGGATTATTCAAAATCCATCTTTTTTATATCAACTCCGTTTGAGGTCCGGACTCCAATATTTATGGTCAAATTCTAATTCAAATATCCATAGGGACACAAATATACAAAAATATGAATTTAATATCCATAAAAGACCCCGATTCAAGTTTTAGCAAAACCTCGTGTACTACCCCCTTTGAGGATTATTCAAAATCCATCTTTTTTTATATCAGCTCCGTTTGAGGTCCGGACACCAGCATATATGGTCAAATTCTAATTCAAATATCCATAGGGACGTAAATATACCAAAATATTAATTTAATATCCATAAAAGACCCCGATTCAAGTTTTAGCAAAACCTCGTGTACTACCCCCTTTGAGGATTATTCAAAATCCATCTTTTTTTATATCAGCTCCGTTTGAGGTCCGGACTCCAGCATATATGGTCAAATTCTAATTCAAATATCCATAGGGACACAAATATACCAAAATATTAATTTAATATCCATAAAAGACCCCGATTCAAGTTTTAGCAAAACCTCGTGTACTACCCCCTTTGAGGATTATTCAAAATCCATCTTTTTTTATATCAGCTCCGTTTGAGGTCCGGACTCCAACATATATGGTCAAATTCTAATTCAAATATCCATAGCGACACAAATATACCAAAATATTAATTTAATATCCATAAAAGACCTCGATTCAAGTTTCAGCAAAACCTCGTGTACTACCCCCTTTGAGGATTATTCAAAATCCATCTTTTTTTATATCAGCTCCGTTTGAGGTCCGGACACCAGCATATATGGTCAAATTCTAATTCAAATATCCATAGGGACGCAAATATACCAAAATATTAATTTAATATCCATAAAAGACCCCGATTCAAGTTTTAGCAAAACCTCGTGTACTACCCCCTTTGAGGATTATTCAAAATCCATCTTTTTTTATATCAGCTCCGTTTGAGGTCCGGACTCCAGCATATATGGTCAAATTCTAATTCAAATATCCATAGGGACACAAATATACCAAAATATTAATTTAATATCCATAAAAGACCCCGATTCAAGTTTTAGCAAAACCTCGTGTACTACCCCCTTTGAGGATTATTCAAAATCCATCTTTTTTTATATCAGCTCCGTTTGAGGTCCGGACTCCAACATATATGGTCAAATTCTAATTCAAATATCCATAGCGACACAAATATACCAAAATATTAATTTAATATCCATAAAAGACCTCGATTCAAGTTTTAGCAAAACCTCGTGTACTATCCCCTTTGAGGATTATTCAAAATCCATCTTTTTTATATCAACTCCGTTTGAGGTCCGGACTCCAACATTTATGGTCAAATTCTAATTCAAATATCCATAGGGACACAAATATACAAAAATATGAATTTAATATCCATAAAAGACCCCGATTCAAGTTTTAGCAAAACCTCGTGTACTACCCCCTTTGAGGATTATTCAAAATCCATCTTTTTTTATATCAGCTCCGTTTGAGGTCCGGACACCAGCATATATGGTCAAATTCTAATTCAAATATCCATAGGGACGCAAATATACCAAAATATTAATTTAATATCCATAAAAGACCCCGATTCAAGTTTTAGCAAAACCTCGTGTACTACCCCCTTTGAGGATTATTCAAAATCCATCTTTTTTTATATCAGCTCCGTTTGAGGTCCGGACTCCAGCATATATGGTCAAATTCTAATTCAAATATCCATAGGGACACAAATATACCAAAATATTAATTTAATATCCATAAAAGACCCCGATTCAAGTTTTAGCAAAACCTCGTGTACTATCCCCTTTGAGGATTATTCAAAATCCATCTTTTTTTATATCAGCTCCGTTTGAGGTCCGGACTCCAACATATATGGTCAAATTCTAATTCAAATATCCATAGCGACACAAATATACCAAAATATTAATTTAATATCCATAAAAGACCTCGATTCAAGTTTCAGCAAAACCTCGTGTACTACCCCCTTTGAGGATTATTCAAAATCCATCTTTTTTTATATCAGCTCCGTTTGAGGTCCGGACACCAGCATATATGGTCAAATTCTAATTCAAATATCCATAGGGACGCAAATATACCAAAATATTAATTTAATATCCATAAAAGACCCCGATTCAAGTTTTAGCAAAACCTCGTGTACTACCCCCTTTGAGGATTATTCAAAATCCATCTTTTTTTATATCAGCTCCGTTTGAGGTCCGGACTCCAGCATATATGGTCAAATTCTAATTCAAATATCCATAGGGACACAAATATACCAAAATATTAATTTAATATCCATAAAAGACCCCGATTCAAGTTTTAGCAAAACCTCGTGTACTACCCCCTTTGAGGATTATTCAAAATCCATCTTTTTTTATATCAGCTCCGTTTGAGGTCCGGACTCCAACATATATGGTCAAATTCTAATTCAAATATCCATAGCGACACAAATATACCAAAATATTAATTTAATATCCATAAAAGACCTCGATTCAAGTTTTAGCAAAACCTCGTGTACTATCCCCTTTGAGGATTATTCAAAATCCATCTTTTTTATATCAACTCCGTTTGAGGTCCGGACTCCAACATTTATGGTCAAATTCTAATTCAAATATCCATAGGGACACAAATATACAAAAATATGAATTTAATATCCATAAAAGAGCCATAGTCAAGTTTTAGCAAATTCTCGTGTACTTACCCCCTTTGAAGATTCTTCAAAATCTATATTTTTTTATATCAGCTCCGTTTGAGGTCTGGATTCCAGCATATATGGTCAAATTGTAATTCAAATATCCATAGGGACACAAATATATAAAAATATGAATTTAATATCCATAAAAGACCCATAGTCAAGTTTTAGCAAATTCTCGTGTACTACCCCCTTTGAGGATTATTCAAAATCCATCTTTTTTTATATCAGCTCCGTTTGAGGTCCGAACTCCAACATATATGGTCAAATTCTAATTCAAATATCCGTAGGGACACAAATATACAAAAATATTAATTTAATATCCTTAAAAGACCCTGATTCAAGTTTTAGCAAAACCTCGTGTACTACCCCCTTTAAGGATTATTCAAAATCCATCTTTTTTTATATCAGCTCCGTTTGAGGTCCGGACACCAGCATATATGGTCAAATTCTAATTCAAATATCCATAGGGACGCAAATATACCAAAATATTAATTTAATATCCATAAAAGACCCCGATTCAAGTTTTAGCAAAACCTCGTGTACTACCCCCTTTGAGGATTATTCGAAATCCATCTTTTTTTATATCAGCTCCGTTTGAGGTCCGGACTCCAGCATATATGGTCAAATTCTAATTCAAATATCCATAGGGACACAAATATACCAAAATATTAATTTAATATCCATAAAAGACCCCGATTCAAGTTTTAGCAAAACCTCGTGTACTACCCCCTTTGAGGATTATTCAAAATCCATCTTTTTTTATATCAGCTCCGTTTGAGGTCCGGACTCCAACATATATGGTCAAATTCTAATTCAAATATCCATAGGAACACAAATATACAAAAATATGAATTTAATATCGATAAAAGACCCATAGTCAAGTTTTAACAAATTCTCGTGTACTACCCCTTTTGAGGATTCTTCAAAATCAATATTTTTTTATATCAGCTCCGTTTGAGGTCCGGACTCCAACATATATGGTCAAATTCTAATTCAAATATCCATAGGGACACAAATATACCAAAATATTAATTTAATATCCATAAAAGACCCCGATTCAAGTTTTAGCAAAACCTCGTGTACTACCCCCTTTGAGGATTATTCAAAATCCATCTTTTTTTATATCAGCTCCGTTTGAGGTCCGGACTCCAACATATATGGTCAAATTCTAATTCAAATATCCATAGCGACACAAATATACCAAAATATTAATTTAATATCCATAAAAGACCTCGATTCAAGTTTTAGCAAAACCTCGTGTACTATCCCTTTTGAGGATTATTCAAAATCCATCTTTTTTATATCAACTCCGTTTGAGGTCCGGACTCCAACATTTATGGTCAAATTCTAATTCAAATATCCATAGGGACACAAATATACAAAAATATGAATTTAATATCCATAAAAGAGCCATAGTCAAGTTTTAGCAAATTCTCGTGTACTTACCCCCTTTGAAGATTCTTCAAAATCTATATTTTTTTATATCAGCTCCGTTTGAGGTCTGGATTCCAGCATATATGGTCAAATTGTAATTCAAATATCCATAGGGACACAAATATATAAAAATATGAATTTAATATCCATAAAAGACCCATAGTCAAGTTTTAGCAAATTCTCGTGTACTACCCCCTTTGAGGATTATTCAAAATCCATCTTTTTTTATATCAGCTCCGTTTGAGGTCCGAACTCCAACATATATGGTCAAATTCTAATTCAAATATCCGTAGGGACACAAATATACTAAAATATTAATTTAATATCCTTAAAAGACCCTGATTCAAGTTTTAGCAAAACCTCGTGTACTACCCCCTTTGAGGATTATTCAAAATCCATCTTTTTTTATATCAGCTCCGTTTGAGGTCCGGACACCAGCATATATGGTCAAATTCTAATTCAAATATCCATAGGGACGCAAATATACCAAAATATTAATTTAATATCCATAAAAGACCCCGATTCAAGTTTTAGCAAAACCTCGTGTACTACCCCCTTTGAGGATTATTCAAAATCCATCTTTTTTTATATCAGCTCCGTTTGAGGTCCGGACTCCAGCATATATGGTCAAATTCTAATTCAAATATCCAT
Source organism: Oenanthe sinensis (assembly GCA_028671895.1). Classification (NCBI taxonomy): domain Eukaryota; kingdom Viridiplantae; phylum Streptophyta; class Magnoliopsida; order Apiales; family Apiaceae; genus Oenanthe; species Oenanthe sinensis. The sequence goes on from JAPMAC010000231.1 coordinate 21,769,620, forward strand.
AGGGACACAAATATACCAAAATATTAATTTAATATCTATAAAAGACCCCAATTCAAGTTTTAGCAAAACCTCGTGTACTACCCCCTTTGAGGATTATTCAAAATCCATCTTTTTTTATATCAGCTCCGTTTGAGGTCCGGACTCCAACATATATGGTCAAATTCTAATTCAAATATCCATAGCGACACAAATATACCAAAATATTAATTTAATATCCATAAAAGACCTCGATTCAAGTTTCAGCAAAACCTCGTGTACTACCCCCTTTGAGGATTATTCAAAATCCATCTTTTTTTATATCAGCTCCGTTTGAGGTCCGGACACCAGCATATATGGTCAAATTCTAATTCAAATATCCATAGGGACGCAAATATACCAAAATATTAATTTAATATCCATAAAAGACCCCGATTCAAGTTTTAGCAAAACCTCGTGTACTACCCCCTTTGAGGATTATTCAAAATCCATCTTTTTTTATATCAGCTCCGTTTGAGGTCCGGACTCCAGCATATATGGTCAAATTCTAATTCAAATATCCATAGGGACACAAATATACCAAAATATTAATTTAATATCCATAAAAGACCTCGATTCAAGTTTTAGCAAAACCTCGTGTACTACCCCCTTTGAGGATTATTCAAAATCCATCTTTTTTTATATCAGCTCCGTTTGAGGTCCGGACTCCAACATATATGGTCAAATTCTAATTCAAATATCCATAGCGACACAAATATACCAAAATATTAATTTAATATCCATAAAAGACCTCGATTCAAGTTTTAGCAAAACCTCGTGTACTATCCCCTTTGAGGATTATTCAAAATCCATCTTTTTTATATCAACTCCGTTTGAGGTCCGGACTCCAACATTTATGGTCAAATTCTAATTCAAATATCCATAGGGACACAAATATACAAAAATATGAATTTAATATCCATAAAAGAGCCATAGTCAAGTTTTAGCAAATTCTCGTGTACTTACCCCCTTTGAAGATTCTTCAAAATCTATATTTTTTTATATCAGCTCCGTTTGAGGTCTGGATTCCAGCATATATGGTCAAATTGTAATTCAAATATCCATAGGGACACAAATATATAAAAATATGAATTTAATATCCATAAAAGACCCATAGTCAAGTTTTAGCAAATTCTCGTGTACTACCCCCTTTGAGGATTATTCAAAATCCATCTTTTTTTATATCAGCTCCGTTTGAGGTCCGAACTCCAACATATATGGTCAAATTCTAATTCAAATATCCGTAGGGACACAAATATACAAAAATATTAATTTAATATCCTTAAAAGACCCTGATTCAAGTTTTAGCAAAACCTCGTGTACTACCCCCTTTAAGGATTATTCAAAATCCATCTTTTTTTATATCAGCTCCGTTTGAGGTCCGGACACCAGCATATATGGTCAAATTCTAATTCAAATATCCATAGGGACGCAAATATACCAAAATATTAATTTAATATCCATAAAAGACCCCGATTCAAGTTTTAGCAAAACCTCGTGTACTACCCCCTTTGAGGATTATTCGAAATCCATCTTTTTTTATATCAGCTCCGTTTGAGGTCCGGACTCCAGCATATATGGTCAAATTCTAATTCAAATATCCATAGGGACACAAATATACCAAAATATTAATTTAATATCCATAAAAGACCCCGATTCAAGTTTTAGCAAAACCTCGTGTACTACCCCCTTTGAGGATTATTCAAAATCCATCTTTTTTTATATCAGCTCCGTTTGAGGTCCGGACTCCAACATATATGGTCAAATTCTAATTCAAATATCCATAGGAACACAAATATACAAAAATATGAATTTAATATCGATAAAAGACCCATAGTCAAGTTTTAACAAATTCTCGTGTACTACCCCTTTTGAGGATTCTTCAAAATCAATATTTTTTTATATCAGCTCCGTTTGAGGTCCGGACTCCAACATATATGGTCAAATTCTAATTCAAATATCCATAGGGACACAAATATACCAAAATATTAATTTAATATCCATAAAAGACCCCGATTCAAGTTTTAGCAAAACCTCGTGTACTACCCCCTTTGAGGATTATTCAAAATCCATCTTTTTTTATATCAGCTCCGTTTGAGGTCCGGACTCCAACATATATGGTCAAATTCTAATTCAAATATCCATAGCGACACAAATATACCAAAATATTAATTTAATATCCATAAAAGACCTCGATTCAAGTTTTAGCAAAACCTCGTGTACTATCCCCTTTGAGGATTATTCAAAATCCATCTTTTTTATATCAACTCCGTTTGAGGTCCGGACTCCAACATTTATGGTCAAATTCTAATTCAAATATCCATAGGGACACAAATATACAAAAATATGAATTTAATATCCATAAAAGAGCCATAGTCAAGTTTTAGCAAATTCTCGTGTACTTACCCCCTTTGAAGATTCTTCAAAATCTATATTTTTTTATATCAGCTCCGTTTGAGGTCTGGATTCCAGCATATATGGTCAAATTGTAATTCAAATATCCATAGGGACACAAATATATAAAAATATGAATTTAATATCCATAAAAGACCCATAGTCAAGTTTTAGCAAATTCTCGTGTACTACCCCCTTTGAGGATTATTCAAAATCCATCTTTTTTTATATCAGCTCCGTTTGAGGTCCGAACTCCAACATATATGGTCAAATTCTAATTCAAATATCCGTAGGGACACAAATATACAAAAATATTAATTTAATATCCTTAAAAGACCCTGATTCAAGTTTTAGCAAAACCTCGTGTACTACCCCCTTTAAGGATTATTCAAAATCCATCTTTTTTTATATCAGCTCCGTTTGAGGTCCGGACACCAGCATATATGGTCAAATTCTAATTCAAATATCCATAGGGACGCAAATATACCAAAATATTAATTTAATATCCATAAAAGACCCCGATTCAAGTTTTAGCAAAACCTCGTGTACTACCCCCTTTGAGGATTATTCGAAATCCATCTTTTTTTATATCAGCTCCGTTTGAGGTCCGGACTCCAGCATATATGGTCAAATTCTAATTCAAATATCCATAGGGACACAAATATACCAAAATATTAATTTAATATCCATAAAAGACCCCGATTCAAGTTTTAGCAAAACCTCGTGTACTACCCCCTTTGAGGATTATTCAAAATCCATCTTTTTTTATATCAGCTCCGTTTGAGGTCCGGACTCCAACATATATGGTCAAATTCTAATTCAAATATCCATAGGAACACAAATATACAAAAATATGAATTTAATATCGATAAAAGACCCATAGTCAAGTTTTAACAAATTCTCGTGTACTACCCCTTTTGAGGATTTTTCAAAATCAATATTTTTTTATATCAGCTCCGTTTGAGGTCCGGACTCCAACATATATGGTCAAATTCTAATTCAAATATCCATAGGGACACAAATATACCAAAATATTAATTTAATATCCATAAAAGACCCCGATTCAAGTTTTAGCAAAACCTCGTGTACTACCCCCTTTGAGGATTATTCAAAATCCATCTTTTTTTATATCAGCTCCGTTTGAGGTCCGGACTCCAACATATATGGTCAAATTCTAATTCAAATATCCATAGCGACACAAATATACCAAAATATTAATTTAATATCCATAAAAGACCTCGATTCAAGTTTTAGCAAAACCTCGTGTACTATCCCCTTTGAGGATTATTCAAAATCCATCTTTTTTATATCAACTCCGTTTGAGGTCCGGACTCCACCATTTATGGTCAAATTCTAATTCAAATATCCATAGGGACACAAATATACAAAAATATGAATTTAATATCCATAAAAGAGCCATAGTCAAGTTTTAGCATATTCTCGTGTACTTACCCCCTTTGAAGATTCTTCAAAATCTATATTTTTTTATATCAGCTCCGTTTGAGGTCTGGATTCCAGCATATATGGTCAAATTGTAATTCAAATATCCATAGGGACACAAATATATAAAAATATGAATTTAATATCCATAAAAGACCCATAGTCAAGTTTTAGCAAATTCTCGTGTACTACCCCCTTTGAGGATTATTCAAAATCCATCTTTTTTTATATCAGCTCCGTTTGAGGTCCGAACTCCAACATATATGGTCAAATTCTAATTCAAATATCCGTAGGGACACAAATATACAAAAATATTAATTTAATATCCTTAAAAGACCCTGATTCAAGTTTTAGCAAAACCTCGTGTACTACCCCCTTTAAGGATTATTCAAAATCCATCTTTTTTTATATCAGCTCCGTTTGAGGTCCGGACACCAGCATATATGGTCAAATTCTAATTCAAATATCCATAGGGACGCAAATATACCAAAATATTAATTTAATATCCATAAAAGACCCCGATTCAAGTTTTAGCAAAACCTCGTGTACTACCCCCTTTGAGGATTATTCGAAATCCATCTTTTTTTTATATCAGCTCCGTTTGAGGTCCGGACTCCAGCATATATGGTCAAATTCTAATTCAAATATCCATAGGGACACAAATATACCAAAATATTAATTTAATATCCATAAAAGACCCCGATTCAAGTTTTAGCAAAACCTCGTGTACTACCCCCTTTGAGGATTATTCAAAATCCATCTTTTTTTATATCAGCTCCGTTTGAGGTCCGGACTCCAACATATATGGTCAAATTCTAATTCAAATATCCATAGGAACACAAATATACAAAAATATGAATTTAATATCGATAAAAGACCCATAGTCAAGTTTTAACAAATTCTCGTGTACTACCCCTTTTGAGGATTCTTCAAAATCAATATTTTTTTATATCAGCTCCGTTTGAGGTCCGGACTCCAACATATATGGTCAAATTCTAATTCAAATATCCATAGCGACACAAATATACCAAAATATTAATTTAATATCCATAAAAGACCTCGATTCAAGTTTTAGCAAAACCTCGTGTACTACCCCCTTTGAGGATTATTCAAAATCCATCTTTTTTATATCAACTCCGTTTGAGGTCCGGACTCCAACATTTATGGTCAAATTCTAATTCAAATATCCATAGGGACACAAATATACAAAAATATGAATTTAATATCCATAAAAGAGCCATAGTCAAGTTTTAGCAAATTCTCGTGTACTTACCCCCTTTGAGGATTCTTCAAAATCTATATTTTTTTATATCAGCTCCGTTTGAGGTCTGGATTCCAGCATATATGGTCAAATTCTAATTCAAATATCCATAGGGACACAAATATATAAAAATATGAATTTAATATCCATAAAAGACCCATAGTCAAGTTTTAGCAAATTCTCGTGTACTACGCCCTTTGAGGATTATTCAAAATCCATCTTTTTTTATATCAGCTCCGTTTGAGGTCCGGACTCCAACATATATGGTCAAATTCTAATTCAAATATCCATAGGAACACAAATATACAAAAATATGAATTTAATATCCATAAAAGACCCATAGTCAAGTTTTAACAAATTCTCATGTACTACCCCTTTTGAGGATTCTTCAAAATCAATATTTTTTTATATCAGCTCCGTTTGAGGTCCGGACTCCAACATATATGGTCAAATTCTAATTCAAATATCCATAGCGACACAAATATACCAAAATATTAATTTAATATCCATAAAAGACCTCGATTCAAGTTTTAGCAAAACCTCGTGTTCTACCCCCTTTGAGGATTATTCAAAATCCATCTTTTTTATATCAACTCCGTTTGAGGTCCGGACTCCAACATTTATGGTCAAATTCTAATTCAAATATCCATAGGGACACAAATATACAAATATATGAATTTAATATCCATAAAAGAGCCATAGTCAAGTTTTAGCAAATTCTCGTGTACTTACCCCCTTTGAGGATTCTTCAAAATCTATATTTTTTTATATCAGCTCCGGTTGAGGTCTGGATTCCAGCATAAATGGTCAAATTCTAATACAAATATCCATAGGGACACAAATATATAAAAATATGAATTTAATATCCATAAAAGACCCATAGTCAAGTTTTAGCAAATTCTCGTGTACTACCCCCTTTGAGGATTATTCAAAATCCATCTTTTTTTATATCAGCTCCGTTTGAGGTCCGAACTCCAACATATATGGTCAAATTCTAATTCAAATATCCGTAGGGACACAAATATACTAAAATATTAATTTAATATCCTTAAAAGACCCTGATTCAAGTTTTAGCAAAACCTCGTGTACTACCCCCTTTGAGGATTATTCAAAATCCATCTTTTTTTATATCAGCTCCGTTTGAGGTCCGGACACCAGCATATATGGTCAAATTCTAATTCAAATATCCATAGGGACGCAAATATACCAAAATATTAATTTAATATCCATAAAAGACCCCGATTCAAGTTTTAGCAAAACCTCGTGTACTACCCCCTTTGAGGATTATTCAAAATCCATCTTTTTTTATATCAGCTCCGTTTGAGGTCCGGACTCCAGCATATATGGTCAAATTCTAATTCAAATATCCATAGGGACACAAATATACCAAAATATTAATTTAATATCCATAAAAGACCCCGATTCAAGTTTCAGCAAAACCTCGTGTACTACCCCCTTTGAGGATTATTCAAAATCCATCTTTTTTTATATCAGCTCCGTTTGAGGTCCGGACTCCAACATATATGGTCAAATTCTAATTCAAATATCCATAGCGACGCAAATATACCAAAATATTAATTTAATATCCATAAAAGACCCCGATTCAAGTTTCAGCAAAACCTCGTGTACTACCCCCTTTGAGGATTATTCAAAATCCATCTTTTTTTATATCAGCTCCGTTTGAGGTCCGGACACCAGCATATATGGTCAAATTCTAATTCAAATATCCATAGGGACGCAAATATACCAAAATATTAATTTAATATCCATAAAAGACCCCGATTCAAGTTTTAGCAAAACCTCGTGTACTACCCCCTTTGAGGATTATTCAAAATCCATCTTTTTTTATATCAGCTCCGTTTGAGGTCCGGACTCCAACATATATGGTCAAATTCTAATTCAAATATCCATAGCGACACAAATATACCAAAATATTAATTTAATATCCATAAAAGACCCCGATTCAAGTTTTAGCAAAACCTCGTGTACTATCCCCTTTGAGGATTATTCAAAATCCATCTTTTTTATATCAACTCCGTTTGAGGTCCGGACTCCAACATTTATGGTCAAATTCTAATTCAAATATCCATAGGGACACAAATATACAAAAATATGAATTTAATATCCATAAAAGAGCCATAGTCAAGTTTTAGCAAATTCTCGTGTACTTACCCCCTTTGAAGATTCTTCAAAATCTATATTTTTTTATATCAGCTCCGTTTGAGGTCTGGATTCCAGCATATATGGTCAAATTGTAATTCAAATATCCATAGGGACACAAATATATAAAAATATGAATTTAATATCCATAAAAGACCCATAGTCAAGTTTTAGCAAATTCTCGTGTACTACCCCCTTTGAGGATTATTCAAAATCCATCTTTTTTTATATCAGCTCCGTTTGAGGTCCGAACTCCAACATATATGGTCAAATTCTAATTCAAATATCCGTAGGGACACAAATATACAAAAATATTAATTTAATATCCTTAAAAGACCCTGATTCAAGTTTTAGCAAAACCTCGTGTACTACCCCCTTTAAGGATTATTCAAAATCCATCTTTTTTTATATCAGCTTCGTTTGAGGTCCGGACACCAGCATATATGGTCAAATTCTAATTCAAATATCCATAGGGACGCAAATATACCAAAATATTAATTTAATATCCATAAAAGACCCCGATTCAAGTTTTAGCAAAACCTCGTGTACTACCCCCTTTGAGGATTATTCGAAATCCATCTTTTTTTATATCAGCTCCGTTTGAGGTCCGGACTCCAGCATATATGGTCAAATTCTAATTCAAATATCCATAGGGACACAAATATACCAAAATATTAATTTAATATCCATAAAAGACCCCGATTCAAGTTTTAGCAAAACCTCGTGTACTACCCCCTTTGAGGATTATTCAAAATCCATCTTTTTTTATATCAGCTCCGTTTGAGGTCCGGACTCCAACATATATGGTCAAATTCTAATTCAAATATCCATAGGAACACAAATATACAAAAATATGAATTTAATATCGATAAAAGACCCATAGTCAAGTTTTAACAAATTCTCGTGTACTACCCCTTTTGAGGATTCTTCCAAATCAATATTTTTTTATATCAGCTCCGTTTGAGGTCCGGACTCCAACATATATGGTCAAATTCTAATTCAAATATCCATAGCGACACAAATATACCAAAATATTAATTTAATATCCATAAAAGACCTCGATTCAAGTTTTAGCAAAACCTCGTGTACTACCCCCTTTGAGGATTATTCAAAATCCATCTTTTTTATATCAACTCCGTTTGAGGTCCGGACTCCAACATTTATGGTCAAATTCTAATTCAAATATCCATAGGGACACAAATATACAAAAATATGAATTTAATATCCATAAAAGAGCCATAGTCAAGTTTTAGCAAATTCTCGTGTACTTACCCCCTTTGAGGATTCTTCAAAATCTATATTTTTTTATATCAGCTCCGTTTGAGGTCTGGATTCCAGCATATATGGTCAAATTCTAATTCAAATATCCATAGGGACACAAATATATAAAAATATGAATTTAATATCCATAAAAGACCCATAGTCAAGTTTTAGCAAATTCTCGTGTACTACCCCCTTTGAGGATTATTCAAAATCCATCTTTTTTTATATCAGCTCCGTTTGAGGTCCGGACTCCAACATATATGGTCAAATTCTAATTCAAATATCCATAGGAACACAAATATACAAAAATATGAATTTAATATCCATAAAAGACCCATAGTCAAGTTTTAACAAATTCTCATGTACTACCCCTTTTGAGGATTCTTCAAAATCAATATTTTTTTATATCAGCTCCGTTTGAGGTCCGGACTCCAACATATATGGTCAAATTCTAATTCAAATATCCATAGCGACACAAATATACCAAAATATTAATTTAATATCCATAAAAGACCTCGATTCAAGTTTTAGCAAAACCTCGTGTACTACCCCCTTTGAGGATTATTCAAAATCCATCTTTTTTATATCAACTCCGTTTGAGGTCCGGACTCCAACATTTATGGTCAAATTCTAATTCAAATATCCATAGGGACACAAATATATAAAAATATGAATTTAATATCCATAAAAGACCCATAGTCAAGTTTTAGCAAATTCTCGTGTACTACCCCCATTGAGGATTATTCAAAATCCATCTTTTTTTATATCAGCTCCGTTTGAGGTCCGAACTCCAACATATATGGTCAAATTCTAATTCAAATATCCGTAGGGACACAAATATACTAAAATATTAATTTAATATCCTTAAAAGACCCTGATTCAAGTTTTAGCAAAACCTCGTGTACTACCCCCTTTTAGGATTATTCAAAATCCATCTTTTTTTATATCAGCTCCGTTTGAGGTCCGGACACCAGCATATATGGTCAAATTCTAATTCAAATATCCATAGGGACGCAAATATACCAAAATATTAATTTAATATCCATAAAAGACCCCGATTCAAGTTTTAGCAAAACCTCGTGTACTACCCCCTTTGAGGATTATTCAAAATCCATCTTTTTTTATATCAGCTCCGTTTGAGGTCCGGACTCCAGCATATATGGTCAAATTCTAATTCAAATATCCATAGGGACACAAATATACCAAAATATTAATTTAATATCCATAAAAGACCCCGATTCAAGTTTTAGCAAAACCTCGTGTACTACCCCCTTTGAGGATTATTCAAAATCCATCTTTTTTTATATCAGCTCCGTTTGAGGTCCGGACTCCAACATATATGGTCAAATTCTAATTCAAATATCCATAGGAACACAAATATACAAAAATATGAATTTAATATCGATAAAAGACCCATAGTCAAGTTTTAACAAATTCTCGTGTATTACCCCTTTTGAGGATTCTTCCAAATCAATATTTTTTTATATCAGCTCCGTTTGAGGTCCGGACTCCAACATATATGGTCAAATTCTAATTCAAATATCCATAGCGACACAAATATACCAAAATATTAATTTAATATCCATAAAAGACCTCGATTCAAGTTTTAGCAAAACCTCGTGTACTACCCCCTTTGAGGATTATTCAAAATCCATCTTTTTTATATCAACTCCGTTTGAGGTCCGGACTCCAACATTTATGGTCAAATTCTAATTCAAATATCCATAGGGACACAAATATACAAAAATATGAATTTAATATCCATAAAAGAGCCATAGTCAAGTTTTAGCAAATTCTCGTGTACTTACCCCCTTTGAGGATTCTTCAAAATCTATATTTTTTTATATCAGCTCCGTTTGAGGTCTGGATTCCAGCATATATGGTCAAATTCTAATTCAAATATCCATAGGGACACAAATATATAAAAATATGAATTTAATATCCATAAAAGACCCATAGTCAAGTTTTAGCAAATTCTCGTGTACTACCCCCTTTGAGGATTATTCAAAATCCATCTTTTTTTATATCAGCTCCGTTTGAGGTCCGGACTCCAACATATATGGTCAAATTCTAATTCAAATATCCATAGGAACACAAATATACAAAAATATGAATTTAATATCCATAAAAGACCCATAGTCAAGTTTTAACAAATTCTCGTGTACTACCCCTTTTGAGGATTCTTCCAAATCAATATTTTTTTATATCAGCTCCGTTTGAGGTCCGGACTCCAACATATATGGTCAAATTCTAATTCAAATATCCATAGCGACACAAATATACCAAAATATTAATTTAATATCCATAAAAGACCTCGATTCAAGTTTTAGCAAAACCTCGTGTACTACCCCCTTTGAGGATTATTCAAAATCCATCTTTTTTATATCAACTCCGTTTGAGGTCCGGACTCCAACATTTATGGTCAAATTCTAATTCAAATATCCATAGGGACACAAATATACAAAAATATGAATTTAATATCCATAAAAGAGCCATAGTCAAGTTTTAGCAAATTCTCGTGTACTTACCCCCCTTTGAGGATTCTTCAAAATCTATATTTTTTTATATCAGCTCCGTTTGAGGTCTGGATTCCAGCATATATGGTCAAATTCTAATTCAAATATCCATAGGGACACAAATATATAAAAATATGAATTTAATATCCATAAAAGACCCATAGTCAAGTTTTAGCAAATTCTCGTGTACTACCCCCCTTTGAGGATTATTCAAAATCCATCTTTTTTTATATCAGCTCCGTTTGAGGTCCGGACTCCAACATATATGGTCAAATTCTAATTCAAATATCCATAGGAACACAAATATACAAAAATATGAATTTAATATCCATAAAAGACCCATAGTCAAGTTTTAACAAATTCTCATGTACTACCCCTTTTGAGGATTCTTCAAAATCAATATTTTTTTATATAAGCTCCGTTTGAGGTCCGGACTCCAACATATATGGTCAAATTCTAATTCAAATATCCATAGCGACACAAATATACCAAAATATTAATTTAATATCCATAAAAGACCTCGATTCAAGTTTTAGCAAAACCTCGTGTACTACCCCCTTTGAGGATTATTCAAAATCCATCTTTTTTATATCAACTCCGTTTGAGGTCCGGACTCCAACATTTATGGTCAAATTCTAATTCAAATATCCATAGGGACACAAATATACAAATATATGAATTTAATATCCATAAAAGAGCCATAGTCAAGTTTTAGCAAATTCTCGTGTACTTACCCCCTTTGAGGATTCTTCAAAATCTATATTTTTTTATATCAGCTCCGTTTGAGGTCTGGATTCCAGCATAAATGGTCAAATTCTAATACAAATATCCATAGGGACACAAATATATAAAAATATGAATTTAATATCCATAAAAGACCCATAGTCAAGTTTTAGCAAATTCTCGTGTACTACCCCCATTGAGGATTATTCAAAATCCATCTTTTTTTATATCAGCTCCGTTTGAGGTCCGAACTCCAACATATATGGTCAAATTCTAATTCAAATATCCGTAGGGACACAAATATACTAAAATATTAATTTAATATCCTTAAAAGACCCTGATTCAAGTTTTAGCAAAACCTCGTGTACTACCCCCTTTGAGGATTATTCAAAATCCATCTTTTTTTATATCAGCTCCGTTTGAGGTCCGGACACCAGCATATATGGTCAAATTCTAATTCAAATATCCATAGGGACGCAAATATACCAAAATATTAATTTAATATCCATAAAAGACCCCGATTCAAGTTTTAGCAAAACCTCGTGTACTACCCCCTTTGAGGATTATTCAAAATCCATCTTTTTTTATATCAGCTCCGTTTGAGGTCCGGACTCCAGCATATATGGTCAAATTCTAATTCAAATATCCATAGGGACACAAATATACCAAAATATTAATTTAATATCCATAAAAGACCCCGATTCAAGTTTTAGCAAAACCTCGTGTACTACCCCCTTTGAGGATTATTCAAAATCCATCTTTTTTTATATCAGCTCCGTTTGAGGTCCGGACTCCAACATATATGGTCAAATTCTAATTCAAATATCCATAGCGACACAAATATACCAAAATATTAATTTAATATCCATAAAAGACCTCGATTCAAGTTTCAGCAAAACCTCGTGTACTACCCCCTTTGAGGATTATTCAAAATCCATCTTTTTTTATATCAGCTCCGTTTGAGGTCCGGACACCAGCATATATGGTCAAATTCTAATTCAAATATCCATAGGGACGCAAATATACCAAAATATTAATTTAATATCCATAAAAGACCCCGATTCAAGTTTTAGCAAAACCTCGTGTACTACCCCCTTTGAGGATTATTCAAAATCCATCTTTTTTTATATCAGCTCCGTTTGAGGTCCGGACACCAGCATATATGGTCAAATTCTAATTCAAATATCCATAGGGACGCAAATATATAAAAATATGAATTTAATATCCATAAAAGACCCATAGTCAAGTTTTAGCAAATTCTCGTGTACTACCCCCTTTGAGGATTATTCAAAATCCATCTTTTTTTATATCAGCTCCGTTTGAGGTCCGAACTCCAACATATATGGTCAAATTCTAATTCAAATATCCGTAGGGACACAAATATACTAAAATATTAATTTAATATCCTTAAAAGACCCTGATTCAAGTTTTAGCAAAACCTCGTGTACTACCCCCTTTGAGGATTATTCAAAATCCATCTTTTTTTATATCAGCTCCGTTTGAGGTCCGGACACCAGCATATATGGTCAAATTCTAATTCAAATATCCATAGGGACGCAAATATACCAAAATATTAATTTAATATCCATAAAAGACCCCGATTCAAGTTTTAGCAAAACCTCGTGTACTACCCCCTTTGAGGATTATTCAAAATCCATCTTTTTTTATATCAGCTCCGTTTGAGGTCCGGACTCCAGCATATATGGTCAAATTCTAATTCAAATATCCATAGGGACACAAATATACCAAAATATTAATTTAATATCCATAAAAGACCCCGATTCAAGTTTTAGCAAAACCTCGTGTACTACCCCCTTTGAGGATTATTCAAAATCCATCTTTTTTTATATCAGCTCCGTTTGAGGTCCGGACTCCAACATATATGGTCAAATTCTAATTCAAATATCCATAGCGACACAAATATACCAAAATATTAATTTAATATCCATAAAAGACCTCGATTCAAGTTTCAGCAAAACCTCGTGTACTACCCCCTTTGAGGATTATTCAAAATCCATCTTTTTTTATATCAGCTCCGTTTGAGGTCCGGACACCAGCATATATGGTCAAATTCTAATTCAAATATCCATAGGGACGCAAATATACCAAAATATTAATTTAATATCCATAAAAGACCCCGATTCAAGTTTTAGCAAAACCTCGTGTACTACCCCCTTTGAGGATTATTCAAAATCCATCTTTTTTTATATCAGCTCCGTTTGAGGTCCGGACACCAGCATATATGGTCAAATTCTAATTCAAATATCCATAGGGACGCAAATATATAAAAATATGAATTTAATATCCATAAAAGACCCATAGTCAAGTTTTAGCAAATTCTCGTGTACTACCCCCCTTTGAGGATTATTCAAAATCCATCTTTTTTTATATCAGCTCCGTTTGAGGTCCGAACTCCAACATATATGGTCAAATTCTAATTCAAATATCCGTAGGGACACAAATATACTAAAATATTAATTTAATATCCTTAAAAGACCCTGATTCAAGTTTTAGCAAAACCTCGTGTACTACCCCCTTTGAGGATTATTCAAAATCCATCTTTTTTTATATCAGCTCCGTTTGAGGTCCGGACTCCAACATATATGGTCAAATTCTAATTCAAATATCCGTAGGGACACAAATATACTAAAATATTAATTTAATATCCTTAAAAGACCCTGATTCAAGTTTTAGCAAAACCTCGTGTACTTACCCCCTTTGAGGATTCTTCAAAATCTATATTTTTTTATATCAGCTCCGTTTGAGGTCTGGATTCCAGCATAAATGGTCAAATTCTAATACAAATATCCATAGGGACACAAATATATAAAAATATGAATTTAATATCCATAAAAGACCCATAGTCAAGTTTTAGCAAATTCTCGTGTACTACCCCCATTGAGGATTATTCAAAATCCATCTTTTTTTATATCAGCTCCGTTTGAGGTCCGAACTCCAACATATATGGTCAAATTCTAATTCAAATATCCGTAGGGACACAAATATACTAAAATATTAATTTAATATCCTTAAAAGACCCTGATTCAAGTTTTAGCAAAACCTCGTGTACTACCCCCTTTGAGGATTATTCAAAATCCATCTTTTTTTATATCAGCTCCGTTTGAGGTCCGGACACCAGCATATATGGTCAAATTCTAATTCAAATATCCATAGGGACGCAAATATACCAAAATATTAATTTAATATCCATAAAAGACCCCGATTCAAGTTTTAGCAAAACCTCGTGTACTACCCCCTTTGAGGATTATTCAAAATCCATCTTTTTTTATATCAGCTCCGTTTGAGGTCCGGACTCCAGCATATATGGTCAAATTCTAATTCAAATATCCATAGGGACACAAATATACCAAAATATTAATTTAATATCCATAAAAGACCCCGATTCAAGTTTTAGCAAAACCTCGTGTACTACCCCCTTTGAGGATTATTCAAAATCCATCTTTTTTTATATCAGCTCCGTTTGAGGTCCGGACTCCAACATATATGGTCAAATTCTAATTCAAATATCCATAGCGACACAAATATACCAAAATATTAATTTAATATCCATAAAAGACCCCGATTCAAGTTTTAGCAAAACCTCGTGTACTACCCCCTTTGAGGATTATTCAAAATCCATCTTTTTTTATATCAGCTCCGTTTGAGGTCCGGACACCAGCATATATGGTCAAATTCTAATTCAAATATCCATAGGGACGCAAATATACCAAAATATTAATTTAATATCCATAAAAGACCCCGATTCAAGTTTTAGCAAAACCTCGTGTACTACCCCCTTTGAGGATTATTCAAAATCCATCTTTTTTTATATCAGCTCCGTTTGAGGTCCGGACACCAGCATATATGGTCAAATTCTAATTCAAATATCCATAGGGACGCAAATATATAAAAATATGAATTTAATATCCATAAAAGACCCATAGTCAAGTTTTAGCAAATTCTCGTGTACTACCCCCTTTGAGGATTATTCAAAATCCATCTTTTTTTATATCAGCTCCGTTTGAGGTCCGAACTCCAACATATATGGTCAAATTCTAATTCAAATATCCGTAGGGACACAAATATACTAAAATATTAATTTAATATCCTTAAAAGACCCTGATTCAAGTTTTAGCAAAACCTCGTGTACTACCCCCTTTGAGGATTATTCAAAATCCATCTTTTTTTATATCAGCTCCGTTTGAGGTCCGGACTCCAACATATATGGTCAAATTCTAATTCAAATATCCGTAGGGACACAAATATACTAAAATATTAATTTAATATCCTTAAAAGACCCTGATTCAAGTTTTAGCAAAACCTCGTGTACTACCCCCTTTGAGGATTATTCAAAATCCATCTTTTTTTATATCAGCTCCGTTTGAGGTCCGGACACCAGCATATATGGTCAAATTCTAATTCAAATATCCATAGGGACGCAAATATACCAAAATATTAATTTAATATCCATAAAAGACCCCGATTCAAGTTTTAGCAAAACCTCGTGTACTACCCCCTTTGAGGATTATTCAAAATCCATCTTTTTTTATATCAGCTCCGTTTGAGGTCCGGACTCCAGCATATATGGTCAAATTCTAATTCAAATATCCATAGGGACACAAATATACCAAAATATTAATTTAATATCCATAAAAGACCCCGATTCAAGTTTTAGCAAAACCTCGTGTACTACCCCCTTTGAGGATTATTCAAAATCCATCTTTTTTTATATCAGCTCCGTTTGAGGTCCGGACTCCAACATATATGGTCAAATTCTAATTCAAATATCCATAGCGACACAAATATACCAAAATATTAATTTAATATCCATAAAAGACCTCGATTCAAGTTTCAGCAAAACCTCGTGTACTACCCCCTTTGAGGATTATTCAAAATCCATCTTTTTTTATATCAGCTCCGTTTGAGGTCCGGACACCAGCATATATGGTCAAATTCTAATTCAAATATCCATAGGGACGCAAATATACCAAAATATTAATTTAATATCCATAAAAGACCCCGATTCAAGTTTTAGCAAAACCTCGTGTACTACCCCCTTTGAGGATTATTCAAAATCCATCTTTTTTTATATCAGCTCCGTTTGAGGTCCGGACTCCAGCATATATGGTCAAATTCTAATTCAAATATCCATAGGGACACAAATATACCAAAATATTAATTTAATATCCATAAAAGACCCCGATTCAAGTTTTAGCAAAACCTCGTGTACTACCCCCTTTGAGGATTATTCAAAATCCATCTTTTTTTATATTAGCTCCGTTTGAGGTCCGGACTCCAACATATATGGTCAAATTCTAATTCAAATATCCATAGCGACACAAATATACCAAAATATTAATTTAATATCCATAAAAGACCTCGATTCAAGTTTTAGCAAAACCTCGTGTACTATCCCCTTTGAGGATTATTCAAAATCCATCTTTTTTATATCAACTCCGTTTGAGGTCCGGACTCCAACATTTATGGTCAAATTCTAATTCAAATATCCATAGGGACACAAATATACAAAAATATGAATTTAATATCCATAAAAGAGCCATAGTCAAGTTTTAGCAAATTCTCGTGTACTTACCCCCTTTGAAGATTCTTCAAAATCTATATTTTTTTATATCAGCTCCGTTTGAGGTCTGGATTCCAGCATATATGGTCAAATTCTAATTCAAATATCCATAGGGACGCAAATATACCAAAATATTAATTTAATATCCATAAAAGACCCCGATTCAAGTTTTAGCAAAACCTCGTGTACTACCCCCTTTGAGGATTATTCAAAATCCATCTTTTTTTATATCAGCTCCGTTTGAGGTCCGGACTCCAGCATATATGGTCAAATTCTAATTCAAATATCCATAGGGACACAAATATACCAAAATATTAATTTAATATCCATAAAAGACCCCGATTCAAGTTTTAGCAAAACCTCGTGTACTACCCCCTTTGAGGATTATTCAAAATCCATCTTTTTTTATATCAGCTCCGTTTGAGGTCCGGACTCCAACATATATGGTCAAATTCTAATTCAAATATCCATAGCGACCCAAATATACCAAAATATTAATTTAATATCCATAAAAGACCTCGATTCAAGTTTCAGCAAAACCTCGTGTACTACCCCCTTTGAGGATTATTCAAAATCCATCTTTTTTTATATCAGCTCCGTTTGAGGTCCGGACACCAGCATATATGGTCAAATTCTAATTCAAATATCCATAGGGACGCAAATATACCAAAATATTAATTTAATATCCATAAAAGACCCCGATTCAAGTTTTAGCAAAACCTCGTGTACTACCCCCTTTGAGGATTATTCAAA
The DNA here is from genome assembly GCA_028671895.1 of Oenanthe sinensis. Lineage (NCBI taxonomy): Eukaryota > Viridiplantae > Streptophyta > Magnoliopsida > Apiales > Apiaceae > Oenanthe > Oenanthe sinensis. Next base: position 21,787,726 of record JAPMAC010000231.1, read on the forward strand.
ATCCATCTTTTTTTATATCAGCTCCGTTTGAGGTCCGGACTCCAGCATATATGGTCAAATTCTAATTCAAATATCCATAGGGACACAAATATACCAAAATATTAATTTAATATCCATAAAAGACCCCGATTCAAGTTTTAGCAAAACCTCGTGTACTACCCCCTTTGAGGATTATTCAAAATCCATCTTTTTTTATATCAGCTCCGTTTGAGGTCCGGACTCCAACATATATGGTCAAATTCTAATTCAAATATCCATAGCGACACAAATATACCAAAATATTAATTTAATATCCATAAAAGACCTCGATTCAAGTTTTAGCAAAACCTCGTGTACTATCCCCTTTGAGGATTATTCAAAATCCATCTTTTTTATATCAACTCCGTTTGAGGTCCGGACTCCAACATTTATGGTCAAATTCTAATTCAAATATCCATAGGGACACAAATATACAAAAATATGAATTTAATATCCATAAAAGAGCCATAGTCAAGTTTTAGCAAATTCTCGTGTACTTACCCCCTTTGAAGATTCTTCAAAATCTATATTTTTTTATATCAGCTCCGTTTGAGGTCTGGATTCCAGCATATATGGTCAAATTGTAATTCAAATATCCATAGGGACACAAATATATAAAAATATGAATTTAATATCCATAAAAGACCCATAGTCAAGTTTTAGCAAATTCTCGTGTACTACCCCCTTTGAGGATTATTCAAAATCCATCTTTTTTTATATCAGCTCCGTTTGAGGTCCGAACTCCAACATATATGGTCAAATTCTAATTCAAATATCCGTAGGGACACAAATATACAAAAATATTAATTTAATATCCTTAAAAGACCCTGATTCAAGTTTTAGCAAAACCTCGTGTACTACCCCCTTTAAGGATTATTCAAAATCCATCTTTTTTTATATCAGCTCCGTTTGAGGTCCGGACACCAGCATATATGGTCAAATTCTAATTCAAATATCCATAGGGACGCAAATATACCAAAATATTAATTTAATATCCTTAAAAGACCCTGATTCAAGTTTTAGCAAAACCTCTTGTACTACCCCCTTTGAGGATTATTCAAAATCTATCTTTTTTTATATCAGCTCCGTTTGAGGTCCAGACACCAGCATATATGGTCAAATTCTAATTCAAATATCCATAGGGACGCAAATATACCAAAATATTAATTTAATATCCATAAAAGACCCCGATTCAAGTTTTAGCAAAACCTCGTGTACTACCCCCTTTGAGGATTATTCAAAATCCATCTTTTTTTATATCAGCTCCGTTTGAGGTCCGGACTCCAGCATATATGGTCAAATTCTAATTCAAATATCCATAGGGACACAAATATACCAAAATATTAATTTAATATCCATAAAAGACCCCGATTCAAGTTTTAGCAAAACCTCGTGTACTACCCCCTTTGAGGATTATTCAAAATCCATCTTTTTTTATATCAGCTCCGTTTGAGGTCCGGACTCCAACATATATGGTCAAATTCTAATTCAAATATCCATAGGAACACAAATATACAAAAATATGAATTTAATATCCATAAAAGACCCATAGTCAAGTTTTAACAAATTCTCGTGTACTACCCCTTTTGAGGATTCTTCAAAATCAATATTTTTTTATATCAGCTCCGTTTGAGGTCCGGACTCCAACATATATGGTCAAATTCTAATTCAAATATCCATAGCGACACAAATATACCAAAATATTAATTTAATATCCATAAAAGACCTCGATTCAAGTTTTAGCAAAACCTCGTTTACTACCCCCTTTGAGGATTATTCAAAATCCATCTTTTTTATATCAACTCCGTTTGAGGTCCGGACTCCAACATTTATGGTCAAATTCTAATTCAAATATCCATAGGGACACAAATATACAAAAATATGAATTTAATATCCATAAAAGTGCCATAGTCAAGTTTTAGCAAATTCTCGTGTACTTACTGTTAGTGTAGGTGCCCTAGAGGCAATACAATTTTTCCTTTTAATAAACATTTATGTCATTTGATTATTCAATAAACGTATTTATTATGACTTTAATTACTGCGATATATTTGTTAGCATAATAAATGTCCTTAGAATCATGATACTCGTTATATAGTTTAAGTACATGACTTGAACTTGAGATTGTATAATATATCATATTCTTAAAGGTTCCCTAGTCGAGTATTATTATGATAGGACAATAATAATACATAAATAGACTAGTATGTTGTTTGACAGATAACCACATCTCATTGGTTATAAGTATGGGGATACTAAAGTCAATACATAGGTACATGTAGGGGTACATGGTACTGGACAGACCCACAGTGAGATTCTTCATGTTTAATTAAGTCATAAGAAAGACTCACAGTGATAATGGTGTAATGATCCTCTGACTTGAGATCATTACATTTCTATACGAGGATTGATATACTTTGACTACATTAAAAGTTACCTTTGACCGGGTGATGATAAAAGTGGACATCGGGTATATCATGAGTCGTATGAGAAATATGAATGATAGATAAAGGATTTAACCCTCCTATAATTAGGAGAGATATTATTGGCCTCTTGATTGAGTGAGACTATAAAATGCATGGCCGTGCTCAAATAATGATTTGTTTTTCATAGTCTACTCATGGATCAAGTAAACCCGGATTAAATGTTGAAGAGGATGACTAAATACATGCCTCGAGTTTAATCTATAATATATATGGTTAAAGGGATTATATTACACGGAAACATTAATCACGAAAGGTTTTATCGAATCACGATTTAATTATTGTTTAATTAGGTAGCAATGATGTATTACTAGATACCGCTCATTGTTTATAATTTTATTGGAGAATAAAATTATTGCTAATTAAATAATAGCCTATAGGGTCACACACATAGAGCACCTAGAGGAATAGTTAATTTAAATTATAGATTTAAATTAATTGATGATTAATTCGAATTTTTTATATTAATTAAGTGAGACTTAATTAATTGAAATAAATTCGAATTTGAAGAATTATATTTCTGCCAATAATAATTAAGTGTGACTTAATTATTAATTAAATAATAGAAGCATGTTTTATTATTTAATCTTATGCCTACATGGGTTAGGTTTTTGCTAAAAAGGCCCATTAACCAATCATTATAAATAGATAATGATAGGTTAAATGGCTTGCACGTTTTTGTATAAACCCTAGCAGAAGAGGCAGCATAGGAAGAGGCAGAGAGAATTCGAAACCTATCAAAGGAGGCTAGTACTTCCGTTCCGTGTTCAAGATCGTGAGACATTCTTGAAGGTGCTCGTGTGGATACCATAGGGGTGCTTTCGAGAGGAAGACACAAATCGTGATAGCAAGGATCTCCGTTGAGTTCGTGGCATTCAAAATCTTAATAGGTATGATTCGATTATCACCATAATCCGTCAATTCTTATACATGATCCTGCGTTTGGGTTCCGAAAATTTTCGTTATATTTACGTTTATCCGCTGCGTTTTATGCCTCGGAACCCAACACTTACCCCCTTTGAGGATTCTTCAAAATCTATATTTTTTTATATCAGCTCCGTTTGAGGTCTGGATTCCAGCATATATGGTCAAATTCTAATTCAAATATCCATAGGGACACAAATATATAAAAATATGAATTTAATATCCATAAAAGACCCATAGTCAAGTTTTAGCAAATTCTCGTGTACTACCCCCTTTGAGGATTATTCAAAATCCATCTTTTTTTATATCAGCTCCGTTTGAGGTCCGAACTCCAACATATATGGTCAAATTCTAATTCAAATATCCGTAAGGACACAAATATACCAAAATATTAATTTAATATCCTTAAAAGACCCTGATTCAAGTTTTAGCAAAACCTCGTGTACTACCCCCTTTGAGGATTATTCAAAATCCATCTTTTTTATATCAACTCCGTTTGAGGTCCGGACTCCCACATTTATGATCAAATTCTAATTCAAATATCCATAGGGACACAAATATACAAAAATATGAATTTAATATCCATAAAAGACCCATAGTCAAGTTTTAGCAAATTCTCGTGTACTTACCCCCTTTGAGGATTCTTCAAAATCTATATTTTTTTATATCAGCTACGTTTGAGGTCTGGATTCCAGCATATATGGTCAAATTCTAATTCAAATATCCATAGGGACACAAATATATAAAAATATGAATTGGATATCCATAAAAGACCCATAGTCAAGTTTTAGCAAATTCTCGTGTAATACCCCCTTTTAGGATTATTCAAAATCCATCTTTTTTTATATCAGCTCCGTTTGAGGTCCGAACTCCAACATATATGGTCAAATTCTAATTCAAATATCCATAGGGACACAAATATAACCATAATATGAATTTAATATCCATAAAAGACCAATAGTCAAGTTTTAGCAAATTCTCGTGTACTTACCCCCTTTGAGGATTATTCAAAATCTATATTTTTTTATATCAGCTCCGTTTGAGGTCTGGATTCCAGCATATATGGTCAAATTCTAATTCAAATATCCATAGGGACACAAATATACAAAAATATGAATTTAATATCCATAAAAGAGCCATAGTCAAGTTTTAGCAAATTCTCGTGTACTTACCCCCTTTGAGGATTCTTCAAAATCTATATTTTTTTATATCAGCTCCGTTTGAGGTCTGGATTCCAGCATATATGGTCAAATTCTAATTCAAATATCCATAGGGACACAAATATACAAAAATATGAATTCAATATCCATAAAAGAGCCATAGTCAAGTTTTAGCAAATTCTCGTGTACTTACCCCCTTTGAGGATTCTTCAAAATCTATATTTTTTTATATCAGCTCCGTTTGAGGTCTGGATTCCAGCATATATGGTCAAATTCTAATTCAAATATCCATAGGGACACAAATATATAAAAATATGAATTTAATATCCATAAAAGACCCATAGTCAAGTTTTAGCAAATTCTCGTGTACTACCCCCTTTGAGGATTATTCAAAATCCATCTTTTTTTATATCAGCTCCGTTTGAGGTCCGGACTCCAACATATATGGTCAAATTCTAATTCAAATATCCATAGGAACACAAATATACAAAAATATGAATTTAATATCCATAAAAGACCCATAGTCAAGTTTTAACAAATTCTCGTGTACTACCCCTTTTGAGGATTCTTCAAAATCAATATTTTTTTATATCAGCTCCGTTTGAGGTCCGGACTCCAACATATATGGTCAAATTCTAATTCAAATATCCATAGCGACACAAATATACCAAAATATTAATTTAATATCCATAAAAGACCTCGATTCAAGTTTTAGCAAAACCTCGTGTACTACCCCCTTTGAGGATTATTCAAAATCCATCTTTTTTATATCAACTCCGTTTGAGGTCCGGACTCCAACATTTATGGTCAAATTCTAATTCAAATATCCATAGGGACACAAATATACAAAAATATAAATTTAATATCCATAAAAGAGCCATAGTCAAGTTTTAGCAAATTCTCGTGTACTTACCCCCTTTGAGGATTATTCAAAATCTATATTTTTTTATATCAGCTCCGTTTGAGGTCTGGATTCCAGCATATATGGTCAAATTCTAATTCAAATATCCATAGGGACACAAATATATAAAAATATGAATTTAATATCCATAAAAGACCCATAGTCAAGTTTTAGCAAATTCTCGTGTACTACCCCCTTTGAGGATTATTCAAAATCCATCTTTTTTTATATCAGCTCCGTTTGAGGTCCGAACTCCAACATATATGGTCAAATTCTAATTCAAATATCCGTAAGGACACAAATATACCAAAATATTAATTTAATATCCTTAAAAGACCCTGATTCAAGTTTTAGCAAAACCTCATGTACTACCCTCTTTGAGGATTATTCAAAATCCATCTTTTTTTATATCAGCTCCGTCTGAGGTCCGGACACCAGCATATATGGTCAAATTCTAATTCAAATATCCATAGGGACGCAAATATACCAAAATATTAATTTAATATCCATAAAAGACCCCGATTCAAGTTTTAGCAAAACCTCGTGTACTACCCCCTTTGAGGATTATTCAAAATCCATCTTTTTTTATATCAGCTCCGTTTGAGGTCCGGACTCCAGCATATATGATCAAATTCTAATTCAAATATCCATAGGGACACAAATATACCAAAATATTAATTTAATATCCATAAAAGACCCCGATTCAAGTTTTAGCAAAACCTCGTGTACTACCCCCTTTGAGGATTATTCAAAATCCATCTTTTTTTATATCAGCTCCGTTTGAGGTCCGGACTCCAACATATATGGTCAAATTCTAATTCAAATATCCATAGGAACACAAATATACAAAAATATGAATTTAATATCCATAAAAGACCCATAGTCAAGTTTTAACAAATTCTCGTGTACTACCCCTTTTGAGGATTCTTCAAAATCAATATTTTTTTATATCAGTTCCGTTTGAGGTCCGGACTCCAACATATATGGTCAAATTCTAATTCAAATATCCATAGCGACACAAATATACCAAAATATTAATTTAATATCCATAAAAGACCCTGATTCAAGTTTTAGCAAAACCTCGTGTACTACCCCCTTTGAGGATTATTCAAAATCCATCTTTTTTATATCAACTCCGTTTGAGGTCCGGACTCCCACATTTATGGTCAAATTCTAATTCAAATATCCATAGGGACACAAATATACAAAAATATGAATTTAATATCCATAAAAGACCCATAGTCAAGTTTTAGCAAATTCTCGTGTACTTACCCCCTTTGAGGATTCTTCAAAATCTATATTTTTTTATATCAGCTACGTTTGAGGTCTGGATTCCAGCATATATGGTCAAATTCTAATTCAAATATCCATAGGGACACAAATATATAAAAATATGAATTGGATATCCATAAAAGACCCATAGTCAAGTTTTAGCAAATTCTCGTGTAATACCCCCTTTTAGGATTATTCAAAATCCATCTTTTTTTATATCAGCTCCGTTTGAGGTCCGAACTCCAACATATATGGTCAAATTCTAATTCAAATATCCATAGGGACACAAATATAACCATAATATGAATTTAATATCCATAAAAGACCAATAGTCAAGTTTTAACAAATTCTCGTGTACTTACCCCCTTTGAGGATTATTCAAAATCTATATTTTTTTATATCAGCTCCGTTTGAGGTCTGGATTCCAGCATATATGGTCAAATTCTAATTCAAATATCCATAGGGACACAAATATACAAAAATATGAATTCAATATCCATAAAAGAGCCATAGTCAAGTTTTAGCAAATTCTCGTGTACTTACCCCCTTTGAGGATTCTTCAAAATCTATATTTTTTTATATCAGCTCTGTTTGAGGTCTGGATTCCAGCATATATGGTCAAATTCTAATTCAAATATCCATAGGGACACAAATATACAAAAATATGAATTTAATATCCATAAAAGAGCCATAGTCAAGTTTTAGCAAATTCTCGTGTACTTACCCCCTTTGAGGATTCTTCAAAATCTATATTTTTTTATATCAGCTCCGTTTGAGGTCTGGATTCCAGCATATATGGTCAAATTCTAATTCAAATATCCATAGGGACACAAATATACAAAAATATGAATTTAATATCCATAAAAGAGCCATAGTCAAGTTTTAGCAAATTCTCGTGTACTACCCCCTTTGAGGATTATTCAAAATCCATCTTTTTTTATATCAGCTCCGTTTGAGGTCCGGACTCCAACATATTGTTAGTGTAGGTGCCCTAGAGGCAATACAATGTTTCCTTTAATAAACCTTCATGTCATTTGATTATTCAATAAACGTATTTATTATGACTTTAATTACTGCGATATATTTGTTAGCATAATAAATGTCCTTAGAATCATGATACACGTTATATAGTTTAAGTACATGACTTGAACTTGAGATTATATAATATATCATATTCTTAAATGTCCCTAGTCGAGTATTATTATTATAGGACAATAATAATACATAAATAGACTAGTATGTTGTTTGACAGATAACCATATCTCATTGGTTATAAGTATGGGGATACTAAAGTCAATGCATAGGTACATGTAGGAGTACATGGTACTGGACAGACCCACAGTGAGATTCTTCATGTTTAATAAAGTCATAAGAAAGACTCACAGTGATAATGGTGTAATGATCCTCTGACTTGAGATCATTATATTTCTATACGAGGATTAATATACTCTGACTACATTAAAAGTTACCTTTGACCGGGTGATGATAAAAGTGGACATCGGGTATATCATGAGTCGTATGAGAAATATGAATGATAGATAAAGGATTTAACCCTCCTATAATTAGGAGAGATATTATTGGCCTCTTGATTGAGTGAGACTATAAAATGCATGGCCGTGCTCAAATAATGATTTGTTTTTCCATAGTCTACTCATGGATCAAGTAAACCCGGATTAAATGTTGAAGAGGATGACTAAACACATGCCTCGAGTTTAATCTATAATATATTTGGTTAAAGGGATTATATTACACGGAAACATTAATCATGAAAGGTTTTATCAAATCACGATTTAATTATTGTTTAATTGGATAGCAATGATGTATTACTAGATACCGCTCATTGTTTATAATTTTATTGGAGAATAAAATTATTGCTAATTAAATAATAGCCTATAGGGTCACACACATAGAGCACCTAGTGGAATAGTTAATTTAAATTATAGATTTAAATTAATTGATGATTATTTGAATTTTATTATATTAATTAAGTGAGACTTAATTAATTAAAATAATATAAATTCGAATTTGAATAATTGTATTTCTGCCAATAATAATTAAGTGTGACTTAGTTATTAATTAAATAATAAAAGCATGTTTTATTATTTAATCCTATGCCTACATGGGTTAGGTTTTGCTGAAAAGGCCCATTAACCAATCATTATAAATAGATAATGATAGGTTAAATGAATGGTACGTTTTATATGATAAAAACCCTAGAGGCAGAGCAAGGAGGCAGAAAAGGCAGTCATTCGAATTCATCAAAGGAGGCTAGTACATCCATCCCGTGATCAAGATCGTGAGACGTTCTTGAAGGTGCTCGTGTGGATACCATAGAGGTGCTTTCGAGAGGAAGACACAAAATCGTGATAGCAAGGATCTCCGTTGAGTTCGTGAAAGTCAGGACAAGAATAGGTATGATTCTGTTTACCATAATCCGTCAAGTCTTATACATGATCCTGCGTTAGGGTTCCGATTTTTTTTTGTTATTTTTACGTTTATCCGCTGCGTTTTATGCCTCGGAACCCAACAATGGCATCAGAGCTACGTGTATAAGGGACTGATTTGGTTACGTGTTAACTGTATTTGATGCAAATATGCCTGTCTTGGTGACTGCCATGAAACTGCCATGCTACTGCTTTGCTACTGCCATGCCTGTTTGAGACTGCCATGCTACTGCCTTGTATATTCGAATTGTTATTCATATGATGAGTAAATAGATGATGATACTAGCATGTTAATGATTTGTCATGACTGATTTATATGCCTGTTTGCGATTTGTATGTTATGCATGAGGGTCGGTTTGTATATGATACAAACTGGTGGACAGATTATGTTGGACATCAGCTGTTAACTGGGATATGATAAGTATGTATATGATACTTGCTTCTGAAACTGTATAAGATGCAGTGGGGAAAAAGGCCAACAGATATGATCTGTAGTTCAGAAATTGATGATTTCTGAATAGGACTGGTCTTCGAAAATAAAAAAAATTTCTGATTTCGAGCTGACCTGGCAGCTCGACCCCAGCCCGGGGCTGCCGCCCCCGGACCCCGCCCGGGGCTGCCGCCCCGGACCCCGCCCAGGGGCTGCCGCCCCCGGACCCCCGCCCAGGGGCTGCCGCCCCCGGACCCCCGCATTATTTTGGTTGAGTACTTGAGCATGGTGCTGGTTATGGCCTTTGGACCCCTAGATTAATGGTTTTGGTTTTATAAATACGACTTGCATGTCGTTTTCTTCATTCTTGTAATTGTTTAACCTCGAATGTAACTCGAGTTTTCTTATGTAAGTACATTAGTATAGGTTGTATTCAATTATTCCATGTAATGTACTTGAAGATTGAAGGATGATCCAAGAAGAGGAGCAAGCACCCATGGATACAAGAAGAATGAAGACATGTAATTGTATTTATATTTTACCACCATAGATTGACTTTGATCCTTTCATTAGCTCGAAAGGATCACATAGGAAAAGGGCCATAACCAAGCACGTTTACATACTGCACTTTACATATTGATGTATGAATGTATGTGTAGAGTAGAAGATGCATGTTTTGATTAGATTAATGATGTATGCATGTATTAGATACGTCACCCATGCCATGCTTGCCATGCTAAACAAGATAAAATCTTTAACGATTTAAGATTTTAAAAAAAAATTAACAAACGAACGATCATGAGATTCTTGTGTTTATGAAATATGGATTTTAAAACACGGAATTAAATATGAATTTTTGATATCTAAAACTGGGATTTTCTGTCAAAAGCGGATATGCGTATTCGTAAGGCTGATGGGTTTTAAGTGTGACCACTGGTATCCTCCATCTACCTGGGAAATGAACAATTTAAGATGTCAATTTGAAATATTTGGTTCAAGGAAAAATTGAGGATCTCTTCATGATGTGATCATGATCGTCGTAAATTTTCTAAACCCCTTAACAAAATATTAAGTTTTAATCGGATGCTTTCCAATGAATGAACACTCATCGAATCCTAGATCGATTAGGGGAAAGACTGTCAGTGGCAGGGGACTCCTATCTATCGTGGTGAGATGCGACGAATATAAACGGTTATATTCGGCCGTTGTATCATTGGGTCAAACTTAACTAAGTCGTCATAATAAGGTGAAAGTAAACGGTTATATTCAACCATTATGAACTTAGAAGCATAGAGTTTGGTTTAAAAATCTATTAGATAGATAAGATCAATCGTTGCTCACCAAACTATCCAAGAATTATATATGATATAATTGACAACTGTTGTCTACCTAAATAATCATTCTTAAGGACTTCCAGTGGTTGACTTAAGACATGACGAAATATGGATCTTGGCTCACTAGAAAGAATTATGGGATATACTTTCCAAATTAATAGTAAGGGCTATTGATTTGATAAAAATAGTGGGAGATATATTATGAATGTATCATAATCATTTGAACATAATAAATAACTCAGACAATCTAATGTTTATTTTGTGCTTTTATCATTGTAGATACCGAATAATGACAAACAACACAAACACACTATCCGTACGATCTGTCCTTGAGAAGGATAAGCTGACAGGAGGAAACAACTTCCTAGACTGGCAGAGGAATTTGAGGATTGTCCTCAGGCAGGAGCGCAAGCTTCATGTCATTGATATTCCTCCGGCAGGTCCCCTTCCTGAGGGCGCTACTGTTGAGGAACGAGCGGCCCACACAAAGGATGAGAATGATGCAACTGATGTTGCATGTCTTATGTTGGCAACTATGAGTGCTGAGCTTCAAAGACAACATGTGCATATGGATGCATATACTATCAATGAGCACTTGCAAAGTATGTTTGCAAGTCAAACTCGTCAAGAAAGGTTCAACACGAGCAAGTCACTCTTTAACTGCAAACAAGGGGCAAGTGAACCAGTTGGCCCACATGTTCTGAAGATGATTGGTTACATTGAGTATCTTGATACTTTGGGTTTCCCGATTGGTCCGGAAACTGGTATTGACCTAATCTTGAATTCTTTGAACAACAAATTCACTCAGTTTGTTATGAACTACAATATGAATGAATTTGACAAAACACCTACTGAATTGTTGGCTATGTTGAGAACATATGAGACCAACATGAAGACGGCTGAACCCGCTCCCATACTGATGGTGGGCAACAAAGGTAAGGCCAAAGGGAAAGGCAAGTGGAAGGGTAAGAAGAAGACAGGTTCTGATTCTACACCCAAGCCAAAGTCAGGTCCTAAACAGGCTTTAAAGCCTAAAGGTGGGGTCGCTAAGGGTGAATGTCACTACTGTAAGAAAACTGGTCACTGGAAGAGAAACTGTTCAGTTTACTTGGAGGATCTGAAGAAGAAGAGGGCTGAGCAAGCTTCTAATTCAGGTATATATGTTATAGAAGTCAATCTGTCTATTTCTACATCTTGGGTGTTGGATACCGGATGTGCTTCTCACATTTGTATAAATGTGCAGGAAATGCAGAGAAGTAGAACATTGGCTAAAGGAGAAATGGACCTACGAGTTGGCAACGGAGCAAGAGTTGCTGCTTTAGCTGTAGGAACCTATTATTTATCTTTGCCCTCTGGGCTAGTTTTAGAACTGGAGAATTGTTATTACGTGCCTGCAATTCGCAGAAACATTATTTCTGTTTCTTGTTTGGACAAGAAAGGTTTTTCGTTTACAATAAAGGACAACAGTTGCTCTTTTGCTTTGAATGATTTAACCTATGGTGTTGCGCGTTTGTTTAATGGTTTATATGTTCTTGACTTAGATAATCCTGTCTGTAATATAGAAAACAAACGACTTAAAGTTAATGACTCAAATCAAACATACCTCTGGCATTGTCGTCTAGGCCATATAAATGAGAAACGCATATCCAAATTACATAAGGATGGACATTTGGATAAGTTTGATTTTGAATCATACCAAGAATGCGAATCTTGTTTGCTTGGTAAAATGACTAAAGCCCCTTTCACTGGTAAGGGTCAAAGGGCCACTGAACGTTTGGAGCTAATACATAGTGATGTATGTGGCCCAATGCGTGTGATGGCTAGAGGAGGCTACTACTACTTCATAACATTTACTGATGATTTCAGTAGATATGGATATGTATATCTTATGAAGAATAAATCCGATTCTTTTGAAAAGTTCAAAGAATACAAGGCTGAAGTAGAGAAGCAAATTGGCGGAGGTGCAAGTATTAAAATCTTACGATCTGATCGTGGAGGAGAATACTTGAGCACTGAATTTAAAGATTATTTAAAGGAGTGTGGTATTGTATCACAACTCACTCCGCCAGGTACACCTCAATGGAATGGAGTTTCAGAGAGGAGAAATCGCACCTTGTTGGACATGGTGCGATCGATGATGAGTCATGCAGATCTTCCAATTAGTTTCTGGGGTTACGCTCTAGAAACAGCGGCTTTCACACTTAACCGTGTTCCTACTAAGAAGGTTCAAAAGACTCCATATGAGATATGGGAGGAGAAACGGTCAAGCATGAGCTTTATGAAAGTTTGGGGATGCAAGGCGTTTGTGAAACGTCAAGTATCTGACAAGCTTGGACCTAAATCTGAAGAGTGCAATTTTGTGGGATACCCTAAAGAAACAAAGGCGTATTATTTTTATAGTCCCTCTGAGCAGAAAGTGTTTATTGCTCGAGATGCTGTTTTCATGGAAAGAGATTTTATTTCCAAAAGAAACAGTGGGAGAACTATAGATCTCGATGAAGATCGAGAACCACAAAATAGCATTGAACCTGAAGTGGAACAAGAGCAGGATAATTATAATGCTCAACAAACACAGGTTGTTCGTAGAACTGGTAGAATTCGCCATGAGCCAGAGAGATATGGATTTCTCTTGACTCAATGTGGTGATTTGATGCTCATAGATGAAGATGAGCCTCTCACATACCAAGATGCTATGATCAGTCCAGACTCTAAGAGATGGCTAGAAGCCACGAAATCCGAGATGGATTCCATGTATGAAAACCAAGTATGGACTTTGGTTGATCCACCTGAAGGGGTAAAACCCATAGGGTGCAAGTGGGTTTTCAAGAAGAAAACTGACATGGATGGAAATGTTCAGACCTATAAAGCAAGGCTGGTTGCAAAAGGTTTCAAACAAATTCATGGTATTGACTATGATGAAACTTTCTCACCAGTGGCTATGGTCAAATCCATAAGGATTTTGCTTGCTATTGCAGCATTCCATGATTATGAAATCTGGCAAATGGATGTCAAAACAGCTTTCCTTAATGGAACCCTTGATGAGGATGTGTACATGACACAACCTGAAGGTTTTGTCGATCCAAGGAATGTTAGCAAGGTATGTAAATTACGTCGATCCATTTATGGATTGAAGCAAGCATCTAGGAGATGGAATATTCGTTTTGATGAAACAGTCAAAGAGTATGGATTTGTTCAAAACGAAGATGAACCTTGTGTTTACAAGAAGGTTAGTGGGAGCCATGTGGCATTCATAGTACTATATGTTGATGACATACTACTAATGGGGAATGACATACCTTTTCTCAAGGGTGTTAAGACTTGGTTAGGGAGCAACTTCTCTATGAAAGACTTAGGAGATGCATCCTACATTCTGGGAATGAGGATCTATAGGGATAGATCTAGAAGGATGATCGGTCTAAGTCAGAGTACATACATCGATAAGGTTTTGCATCGTTTTGGTATGCAAAATGCAAAAAGGGGATATGTCCCCGTATCTCAAGGGATAACGATCTCTAAAGATCAGTGTCCGAAATCATTGGATGACAAGGACCGCATGAGTAAGGTTCCATATGCCTCAGCAATTGGATCCATCATGTATGCAATGGTATGTACTCGCCCAGATGTTTCGTATGCTTTAAGCATGACGAGCAGATACCAATCTAATCCAGGTGAAGGTCACTGGACGGCTGTCAAGAATATTCTAAAGTACTTGAAAAGGACTAAAGATTCATTCTTGGTGTATGGAGGAGAGGAGAAACTGGTTGTAAAAGGTTACACCGATGCAAGTTTCCAAACAGACAGGGATGATACTGTATCACAGTCTGGTTTTGTGTTTTGTCTAAACGGAGGTGCTGTAAGTTGGAAGAGTTCAAAGCAAGAAACAGTAGCTGATTCTACAATGGAGGCTGAGTACATTGCAGCTTGTGAAGCGGCTAAGGAAGCTGTTTGGATTCGAAAATTCATTAATGATTTGGGAGTGGTTCCATCGATCGCAGATCCCATTGATCTATACTGCGATAATAATGGAGCCATTGCACAGGCTAAAGAACCTAGAGCTCACTCCCGAACCAAACACATACTCAGGAGATATCACCTCATTCGAGAGATTAATGAAAGGGGTGACATACACATATGTAAAGTGCACACAAATGATAACATTGCAGACCCACTGACCAAAGGCTTATCGCAGAAGAAGCACGACGGTCACACTAGTTCCATGGGTATTAGATACATGGGTGATTGGCTCTAGTGCAAGTGGGAGATTGTTAGTGTAGGTGCCCTAGAGGCAATACAATGTTTCCTTTAATAAACCTTTATGTCATTTGATTATTCAATAAACGTATTTATTATGACTTTAATTACTGCGATATATTTGTTAGCATAATAAATGTCCTTAGAATCATGATACACGTTATATAGTTTAAGTACATGACTTGAACTTGAGATTATATAATATATCATATTCTTAAATGTCCCTAGTCGAGTATTATTATTATAGGACAATAATAATACATAAATAGACTAGTATGTTGTTTGACAGATAACCATATCTCATTGGTTATAAGTATGGGGATACTAAAGTCAATGCATAGGTACATGTAGGAGTACATGGTACTGGACAGACCCACAGTGAGATTCTTCATGTTTAATAAAGTCATAAGAAAGACTCACAGTGATAATGGTGTAATGATCCTCTGACTTGAGATCATTATATTTCTATACGAGGATTAATATACTCTGACTACATTAAAAGTTACCTTTGACCGGGTGATGATAAAAGTGGACATCGGGTATATCATGAGTCGTATGAGAAATATGAATGATAGATAAAGGATTTAACCCTCCTATAATTAGGAGAGATATTATTGGCCTCTTGATTGAGTGAGACTATAAAATGCATGGCCGTGCTCAAATAATGATTTGTTTTTCCATAGTCTACTCATGGATCAAGTAAACCCGGCTTAAATGTTGAAGAGGATGACTAAACACATGCCTCGAGTTTAATCTATAATATATTTGGTTAAAGGGATTATATTACACGGAAACATTAATCATGAAAGGTTTTATCAAATCACGATTTAATTATTGTTTAATTGGATAGCAATGATGTATTACTAGATACCGCTCATTGTTTATAATTTTATTGGAGAATAAAATTATTGCTAATTAAATAATAGCCTATAGGGTCACACACATAGAGCACCTAGTGGAATAGTTAATTTAAATTATAGATTTAAATTAATTGATGATTATTTGAATTTTATTATATTAATTAAGTGAGACTTAATTAATTAAAATAATATAAATTCGAATTTGAATAATTGTATTTCTGCCAATAATAATTAAGTGTGACTTAGTTATTAATTAAATAATAAAAGCATGTTTTATTATTTAATCCTATGCCTACATGGGTTAGGTTTTGCTGAAAAGGCCCATTAACCAATCATTATAAATAGATAATGATAGGTTAAATGAATGGTACGTTTTATATGATAAAAACCCTAGAGGCAGAGCAAGGAGGCAGAAAAGGCAGTCATTCGAATTCATCAAAGGAGGCTAGTACATCCATCCCGTGATCAAGATCGTGAGACGTTCTTGAAGGTGCTCGTGTGGATACCATAGAGGTGCTTTCGAGAGGAAGACACAAAATCGTGATAGCAAGGATCTCCGTTGAGTTCGTGAAAGTCAGGACAAGAATAGGTATGATTCTGTTTACCATAATCCGTCAAGTCTTATACATGATCCTGCGTTAGGGTTCCGATTTTTTTTTGTTATTTTTACGTTTATCCGCTGCGTTTTATGCCTCGGAACCCAACACATATATGGTCAAATTCTAATTCAAATATCCATAGGAACACAAATATACAAAAATATGAATTTAATATCCATAAAAGACCCATAGTCAAGTTTTAACAAATTCTCATGTACTACCCCTTTTGAGGATTCTTCAAAATCAATATTTTTTTATATCAGCTCCGTTTGAGGTCCGGACTCCAACATATATGGTCAAATTCTAATTCAAATATCCATAGCGACACAAATATACCAAAATATTAATTTAATATCCATAAAAGACCTCGATTCAAGTTTTAGCAAAACCTCGTGTACTACCCCCTTTGAGGATTATTCAAAATCCATCTTTTTTATATCAACTCCGTTTGAGGTCCGGACTCCAACATTTATGGTCAAATTCTAATTCAAATATCCATAGGGACACAAATATACAAAAATATGAATTTAATATCCATAAAAGAGCCATAGTCAAGTTTTAGCAAATTCTCGTGTACTTACCCCCTTTGAGGATTCTTCAAAATCTATATTTTTTTATATCAGCTCCGTTTGAGGTCTGGATTCCAGCATATATGGTCAAATTCTAATTCAAATATCCATAGGGACACAAATATATAAAAATATGAATTTAATATCCATAAAAGACCCATAGTCAAGTTTTAGCAAATTCTCGTGTACTACCCCCTTTGAGGATTATTCAAAATCCATCTTTTTTTATATCAGCTCCGTTTGAGGTCCGGACTCCAACATATATGGTCAAATTCTAATTCAAATATCCATAGGAACACAAATATACAAAAATATGAATTTAATATCCATAAAAGACCCATAGTCAAGTTTTAACAAATTCTCGTGTACTACCCCTTTTGAGGATTCTTCAAAATCAATATTTTTTTATATCAGCTCCGTTTGAGGTCCGGACTCCAACATATATGGTCAAATTCTAATTCAAATATCCATAGCGACACAAATATACCAAAATATTAATTTAATATCCATAAAAGACCTCGATTCAAGTTTTAGCAAAATCTCGTGTACTACCCCCTTTGAGGATTATTCAAAATCCATCTTTTTTATATCAACTCCGTTTGAGGTCCGGACTCCAACATTTATGGTCAAATTCTAATTCAAATATCCATAGGGACACAAATATACAAAAATATGAATTTAATATCCATAAAAGAGCCATAGTCAAGTTTTAGCAAATTCTCGTGTACTTACCCCCTTTGAGGATTCTTCAAAATCTATATTTTTTTATATCAGCTCCGTTTGAGGTCTGGATTCCAGCATATATGGTCAAATTCTAATTCAAATATCCATAGGGACACGAATATATAAAAATATGAATTTAATATCCATAAAAGACCCATAGTCAAGTTTTAGCAAATTCTCGTGTACTACCCCCTTTGAGGATTATTCAAAATCCATCTTTTTTTATATCAGCTCCGTTTGAGGTCCGAACTCCAACATATATGGTCAAATTCTAATTCAAATATCCGTAAGGACACAAATATACCAAAATATTAATTTAATATCCTTAAAAGACCCTGATTCAAGTTTTAGCAAAACCTCATGTACTACCCCCTTTGAGGATTATTCAAAATCCATCTTTTTTTATATCAGCTCCGTTTGAGGTCCAGACACCAGCATATATGGTCAAATTCTAATTCAAATATCCATAGGGACGCAAATATACCAAAATATTAATTTAATATCCATAAAAGACCCCGATTCAAGTTTTAGCAAAACCTCGTGTACTACCCCCTTTGAGGATTATTCAAAATCCATCTTTTTTTATATCAGCTCCGTTTGAGGTCCGGACTCCAGCATATATGGTCAAATTCTAATTCAAATATCCATAGGGACACAAATATACCAAAATATTAATTTAATATCCATAAAAGACCCCGATTCAAGTTTTAGCAAAACCTCGTGTACTACCCCCTTTGAGGATTATTCAAAATCCATCTTTTTTTATATCAGCTCCGTTTGAGGTCCGGACTCCAACATATATGGTCAAATTCTAATTCAAATATCCATAGGAACACAAATATACAAAAATATGAATTTAATATCCATAAAAGACCCATAGTCAAGTTTTAACAAATTCTCGTGTACTACCCCTTTTGAGGATTCTTCAAAATCAATATTTTTTTATATCAGCTCCGTTTGAGGTCCGGACTCCAACATATATGGTCAAATTCTAATTCAAATATCCATAGCGACACAAATATACTAAAATATTAATTTAATATCCATAAAAGACCTCGATTCAAGTTTTAGCAAAACCTCGTGTACTACCCCCTTTGAGGATTATTCAAAATCCATCTTTTTTATATCAACTCCGTTTGAGGTCCGGACTCCAACATTTATGGTCAAATTCTAATTCAAATATCCATAGGGACACAAATATACAAAAATATGAATTTAATATCCATAAAAGAGCCATAGTCAAGTTTTAGCAAATTCTCGTGTACTTACCCCCTTTGAGGATTCTTCAAAATCTATATTTTTTTATATCAGCTCCGTTTGAGGTCTGGATTCCAGCATATATGGTCAAATTCTAATTCAAATATCCATAGGGACACAAATATATAAAAATATGAATTTAATATCCATAAAAGACCCATAGTCAAGTTTTAGCAAATTCTCGTGTACTACCCCCTTTGAGGATTATTCAAAATCCATCTTTTTTTATATCAGCTCCGTTTGAGGTCCGAACTCCAACATATATGGTCAAATTCTAATTCAAATATCCGTAAGGACACAAATATACCAAAATATTAATTTAATATCCTTAAAAGACCCTGATTCAAGTTTTAGCAAAACCTCGTGTACTACCCCCTTTGAGGATTATTCAAAATCCATCTTTTTTATATCAACTCCGTTTGAGGTCCGGACTCCAACATTTATGGTCAAATTCTAATTCAAATATCCATAGGGACACAAATATACAAAAATATGAATTTAATATCCATAAAAGACCCATAGTCAAGTTTTAGCAAATTCTCGTGTACTTACCCCCTTTGAGGATTCTTCAAAATCTATATTTTTTTATATCAGCTACGTTTGAGGTCTGGATTCCAGCATATATGGTCAAATTCTAATTCAAATATCCATAGGGACACAAATATATAAAAATATGAATTGGATATCCATAAAAGACCCATAGTCAAGTTTTAGCAAATTCTCGTGTAATACCCCCTTTTAGGATTATTCAAAATCCATCTTTTTTTATATCAGCTCCGTTTGAGGTCCGAACTCCAACATATATGGTCAAATTCTAATTCAAATATCCATAGGGACACAAATATAACCATAATATGAATTTAATATCCATAAAAGACCAATAGTCAAGTTTTAGCAAATTCTCGTGTACTTACCCCCTTTGAGGATTATTCAAAATCTATATTTTTTTATATCAGCTCCGTTTGAGGTCTGGATTCCAGCATATATGGTCAAATTCTAATTCAAATATCCATAGGGACACAAATATACAAAAATATGAATTTAATATCCATAAAAGAGCCATAGTCAAGTTTTAGCAAATTCTCGTGTACTTACCCCCTTTGAGGATTCTTCAAAATCTATATTTTTTTATATCAGCTCCGTTTGAGGTCTGGATTCCAGCATATATGGTCAAATTCTAATTCAAATATCCATAGGGACACAAATATACAAAAATATGAATTTAATATCCATAAAAGAGCCATAGTCAAGTTTTAGCAAATTCTCGTGTACTTACCCCCTTTGAGGATTCTTCAAAATCTATATTTTTTTATATCAGCTCCGTTTGAGGTCTGGATTCCAGCATATATGGTCAAATTCTAATTCAAATATCCATAGGGACACAAATATATAAAAATATGAATTTAATATCCATAAAAGACCCATAGTCAAGTTTTAGCAAATTCTCGTGTACTACCCCCTTTGAGGATTATTCAAAATCCATCTTTTTTTATATCAGCTCCGTTTGAGGTCCGGACTCCAACATATATGGTCAAATTCTAATTCAAATATCCATAGGAACACAAATATACAAAAATATGAATTTAATATCCATAAAAGACCCATAGTCAAGTTTTAACAAATTCTCATGTACTACCCCTTTTGAGGATTCTTCAAAATCAATATTTTTTTATATCAGCTCCGTTTGAGGTCCGGACTCCAACATATATGGTCAAATTCTAATTCAAATATCCATAGCGACACAAATATACCAAAATATTAATTTAATATCCATAAAATACCTCGATTCAAGTTTTAGCAAAACCTCGTGTACTACCCCCTTTGAGGATTATTCAAAATCCATCTTTTTTATATCAACTCCGTTTGAGGTCCGGACTCCAACATTTATGGTCAAATTCTAATTCAAATATCCATAGGGACACAAATATACAAAAATATGAATTTAATATCCATAAAAGAGCCATAGTCAAGTTTTAGCAAATTCTCGTGTACTTACCCCCTTTGAGGATTCTTCAAAATCTATATTTTTTTATATCAGCTCCGTTTGAGGTCTGGATTCCAGCATATATGGTCAAATTCTAATTCAAATATCCATAGGGACACAAATATATAAAAATATGAATTTAATATCCATAAAAGACCCATAGTCAAGTTTTAGCAAATTCTCGTGTACTACCCCCTTTGAGGATTATTCAAAATCCATCTTTTTTTATATCAGCTCCGTTTGAGGTCCGGACTCCAACATATATGGTCAAATTCTAATTCAAATATCCATAGGAACACAAATATACAAAAATATGAATTTAATATCCATAAAAGACCCATAGTCAAGTTTTAACAAATTCTCGTGTACTACCCCTTTTGAGGATTCTTCAAAATCAATATTTTTTTATATCAGCTCCGTTTGAGGTCCGGACTCCAACATATATGGTCAAATTCTAATTCAAATATCCATAGCGACACAAATATACCAAAATATTAATTTAATATCCATAAAAGACCTCGATTCAAGTTTTAGCAAAATCTCGTGTACTACCCCCTTTGAGGATTATTCAAAATCCATCTTTTTTATATCAACTCCGTTTGAGGTCCGGACTCCAACATTTATGGTCAAATTCTAATTCAAATATCCATAGGGACACAAATATACCAAAATATTAATTTAATATCCATAAAAGACCCCGATTCAAGTTTTAGCAAAACCTCGTGTACTACCCCCTTTGAGGATTATTCAAAATCCATCTTTTTTTATATCAGCTCCGTTTGAGGTCCGGACTCCAGCATATATGGTCAAATTCTAATTCAAATATCCATAGGGACACAAATATACAAAAATATGAATTTAATATCCATAAAAGACCCATAGTCAAGTTTTAGCAAATTCTCGTGTACTTACCCCCTTTGAGGATTCTTCAAAATCTATATTTTTTTATATCAGCTACGTTTGAGGTCTGGATTCCAGCATATATGGTCAAATTCTAATTCAAATATCCATAGGGACACAAATATATAAAAATATGAATTGGATATCCATAAAAGACCCATAGTCAAGTTTTAGCAAATTCTCGTGTAATACCCCCTTTTAGGATTATTCAAAATCCATCTTTTTTTATATCAGCTCCGTTTGAGGTCCGAACTCCAACATATATGGTCAAATTCTAATTCAAATATCCATAGGGACACAAATATAACCATAATATGAATTTAATATCCATAAAAGACCAATAGTCAAGTTTTAGCAAATTCTCGTGTACTTACCCCCTTTGAGGATTATTCAAAATCTATATTTTTTTATATCAGCTCCGTTTGAGGTCTGGATTCCAGCATATATGGTCAAATTCTAATTCAAATATCCATAGGGACACAAATATACAAAAATATGAATTTAATATCCATAAAAGAGCCATAGTCAAGTTTTAGCAAATTCTCGTGTACTTACCACCTTTGAGGATTCTTCAAAATCTATATTTTTTTATATCAGCTCCGTTTGAGGTCTGGATTCCAGCATATATGGTCAAATTCTAATTCAAATATCCATAGGGACACAAATATACAAAAATATGAATTTAATATCCATAAAAGACCCATAGTCAAGTTTTAGCAAATTCTCGTGTACTTACCCCCTTTGAGGATTCTTCAAAATCTATATTTTTTTATATCAGCTCCGTTTGAGGTCTGGATTCCAGCATATATGGTCAAATTCTAATTCAAATATCCATAGGGACACAAATATATAAAAATATGAATTTAATATCCATAAAAGACCCATAGTCAAGTTTTAGCAAATTCTCGTGTACTACCCCCTTTGAGGATTATTCAAAATCCATCTTTTTTTATATCAGCTCCGTTTGAGGTCCGGACTCCAACATATATGGTCAAATTCTAATTCAAATATCCATAGGAACACAAATATACAAAAATATGAATTTAATATCCATAAAAGACCCATAGTCAAGTTTTAACAAATTCTCGTGTACTACCCCTTTTGAGGATTCTTCAAAATCAATATTTTTTTATATCAGCTCCGTTTGAGGTCCGGACTCCAACATATATGGTCAAATTCTAATTCAAATATCCATAGCGACACAAATATACCAAAATATTAATTTAATATCCATAAAAGACCTCGATTCAAGTTTTAGCAAAATCTCGTGTACTACCCCCTTTGAGGATTATTCAAAATCCATCTTTTTTATATCAACTCCGTTTGAGGTCCGGACTCCAACATTTATGGTCAAATTCTAATTCAAATATCCATAGGGACACAAATATACCAAAATATTAATTTAATATCCATAAAAGACCCCGATTCAAGTTTTAGCAAAACCTCGTGTACTACCCCCTTTGAGGATTATTCAAAATCCATCTTTTTTTATATCAGCTCCGTTTGAGGTCTGGATTCCAGCATATATGGTCAAATTCTAATTCAAATATCCATAGGGACACAAATATATAAAAATATGAATTTAATATCCATAAAAGACCCATAGTCAAGTTTTAGCAAATTCTCGTGTACTACCCCCTTTGAGGATTATTCAAAATCCATCTTTTTTTATATCAGCTCCGTTTGAGGTCCGGACTCCAACATATATGGTCAAATTCTAATTCAAATATCCATAGGAACACAAATATACAAAAATATGAATTTAATATCCATAAAAGACCCATAGTCAAGTTTTAACAAATTCTCGTGTACTACCCCTTTTGAGGATTCTTCAAAATCAATATTTTTTTATATCAGCTCCGTTTGAGGTCCGGACTCCAACATATATGGTCAAATTCTAATTCAAATATCCATAGCGACACAAATATACCAAAATATTAATTTAATATCCATAAAAGACCTCGATTCAAGTTTTAGCAAAATCTCGTGTACTACCCCCTTTGAGGATTATTCAAAATCCATCTTTTTTATATCAACTCCGTTTGAGGTCCGGACTCCAACATTTATGGTCAAATTCTAATTCAAATATCCATAGGGACACAAATATACAAAAATATGAATTTAATATCCATAAAAGAGCCATAGTCAAGTTTTAGCAAATTCTCGTGTACTTACCCCCTTTGAGGATTCTTCAAAATCTATATTTTTTTATATCAGCTCCGTTTGAGGTCTGGATTCCAGCATATATGGTCAAATTCTAATTCAAATATCCATAGGGACACGAATATATAAAAATATGAATTTAATATCCATAAAAGACCCATAGTCAAGTTTTAGCAAATTCTCGTGTACTACCCCCTTTGAGGATTATTCAAAATCCATCTTTTTTTATATCAGCTCCGTTTGAGGTCCGAACTCCAACATATATGGTCAAATTCTAATTCAAATATCCGTAAGGACACAAATATACCAAAATATTAATTTAATATCCTTAAAAGACCCTGATTCAAGTTTTAGCAAAACCTCATGTACTACCCCCTTTGAGGATTATTCAAAATCCATCTTTTTTTATATCAGCTCCGTTTGAGGTCCAGACACCAGCATATATGGTCAAATTCTAATTCAAATATCCATAGGGACGCAAATATACCAAAATATTAATTTAATATCCATAAAAGACCCCGATTCAAGTTTTAGCAAAACCTCGTGTACTACCCCCTTTGAGGATTATTCAAAATCCATCTTTTTTTATATCAGCTCCGTTTGAGGTCCGGACTCCAGCATATATGGTCAAATTCTAATTCAAATATCCATAGGGACACAAATATACCAAAATATTAATTTAATATCCATAAAAGACCCCGATTCAAGTTTTAGCAAAACCTCGTGTACTACCCCCTTTGAGGATTATTCAAAATCCATCTTTTTTTATATCAGCTCCGTTTGAGGTCCGGACTCCAACATATATGGTCAAATTCTAATTCAAATATCCATAGGAACACAAATATACAAAAATATGAATTTAATATCCATAAAAGACCCATAGTCAAGTTTTAACAAATTCTCGTGTACTACCCCTTTTGAGGATTCTTCAAAATCAATATTTTTTTATATCAGCTCCGTTTGAGGTCCGGACTCCAACATATATGGTCAAATTCTAATTCAAATATCCATAGCGACACAAATATACTAAAATATTAATTTAATATCCATAAAAGACCTCGATTCAAGTTTTAGCAAAACCTCGTGTACTACCCCCTTTGAGGATTATTCAAAATCCATCTTTTTTATATCAACTCCGTTTGAGGTCCGGACTCCAACATTTATGGTCAAATTCTAATTCAAATATCCATAGGGACACAAATATACAAAAATATGAATTTAATATCCATAAAAGAGCCATAGTCAAGTTTTAGCAAATTCTCGTGTACTTACCCCCTTTGAGGATTCTTCAAAATCTATATTTTTTTATATCAGCTCCGTTTGAGGTCTGGATTCCAGCATATATGGTCAAATTCTAATTCAAATATCCATAGGGACACAAATATATAAAAATATGAATTTAATATCCATAAAATACCCATAGTCAAGTTTTAGCAAATTCTCGTGTACTACCCCCTTTGAGGATTATTCAAAATCCATCTTTTTTTATATCAGCTCCGTTTGAGGTCCGAACTCCAACATATATGGTCAAATTCTAATTCAAATATCCGTAAGGACACAAATATACCAAAATATTAATTTAATATCCTTAAAAGACCCTGATTCAAGTTTTAGCAAAACCTCGTGTACTACCCCCTTTGAGGATTATTCAAAATCCATCTTTTTTTATATCAGCTCCGTTTGAGGTCCAGACACCAGCATATATGGTCAAATTCTAATTCAAATATCCATAGGGACGCAAATATACCAAAATATTAATTTAATATCCATAAAAGACCCCGATTCAAGTTTTAGCAAAACTTCGTGTACTACCCCCTTTGAGGATTATTCAAAATCCATCTTTTTTTATATCAGCTCCGTTTGAGGTCCAGACACCAGCATATATGGTCAAATTCTAATTCAAATATCCATAGGGACGCAAATATACCAAAATATTAATTTAATATCCATAAAAGACCCCGATTCAAGTTTTAGCAAAACCTCGTGTACTACCCCCTTTGAGGATTATTCAAAATCCATCTTTTTTTATATCAGCTCCGTTTGAGGTCCGGACTCCAGCATATATGGTCAAATTCTAATTCAAATATCCATAGGGACACAAATATACCAAAATATTAATTTAATATCCTTAAAAGACCCTGATTCAAGTTTTAGCAAAACCTCATGTACTACCCCCTTTGAGGATTATTCAAAATCCATCTTTTTTTATATCAGCTCCGTTTGAGGTCCGGACACCAGCATATATGGTCAAATTCTAATTCAAATATCCATAGGGACGCAAATATACTAAAATATTAATTTAATATCCGTAAAAGACCCATAGTCAAGTTTTAGCAAATTCTCGTGTACTACCCCCTTTGAGGATTATTCAAAATCCATCTTTTTTTATATCAGCTCCGTTTGAGGTCCGAACTCCAACATATATGGTCAAATTCTAATTCAAATATCCGTAAAGACACAAATATACAAAAATATTAATTTAATATCCATAAAAGAGCCATAGTCAAGTTTTAGCAAATTCTCGTGTACTTACCCCCTTTGAGGATTCTTCAAAATCTATATTTTTTTATATCAGCTCCGTTTGAGGTCTGGATTCCAGCATATATGGTCAAATTCTAATTCAAATATCCATAGGGACACAAATATATAAAAATATGAATTTAATATCCATAAAAGACCCATAGTCAAGTTTTAGCAAATTCTCGTGTACTACCCCCTTTGAGGATTATTCAAAATCCATCTTTTTTTATATCAGCTCCGTTTGAGGTCCGAACTCCAACATATATGGTCAAATTCTAATTCAAATATCCGTAAGGACACAAATATACCAAAATATTAATTTAATATCCTTAAAAGACCCTGATTCAAGTTTTAGCAAAACCTCGTGTACTACCCCCTTTGAGGACTATTCAAAATCCATCTTTTTTTATATCAGCTCCGTTTGAGGTCCAGACACCAGCATATATGGTCAAATTCTAATTCAAATATCCATAGGGACGCAAATATACCAAAATATTAATTTAATATCCATAAAAGACCCCGATTCAAGTTTTAGCAAAACCTCGTGTACTACCCCCTTTGAGGATTATTCAAAATCCATCTTTTTTTATATCAGCTCCGTTTGAGGTCCAGACACCAGCATATATGGTCAAATTCTAATTCAAATATCCATAGGGACGCAAATATACCAAAATATTAATTTAATATCCATAAAAGACCCCGATTCAAGTTTTAGCAAAACCTCGTGTACTACCCCCTTTGAGGATTATTCAAAATCCATCTTTTTTTATATCAGCTCCGTTTGAGGTCCG
Source organism: Oenanthe sinensis (assembly GCA_028671895.1). NCBI lineage: Eukaryota > Viridiplantae > Streptophyta > Magnoliopsida > Apiales > Apiaceae > Oenanthe > Oenanthe sinensis. The sequence continues at coordinate 21,815,309 of JAPMAC010000231.1, forward strand.
GACTCCAGCATATATGGTCAAATTCTAATTCAAATATCCATAGGGACACAAATATACCAAAATATTAATTTAATATCCTTAAAAGACCCTGATTCAAGTTTTAGCAAAACCTCATGTACTACCCCCTTTGAGGATTATTCAAAATCCATCTTTTTTTATATCAGCTCCGTTTGAGGTCCGGACACCAGCATATATGGTCAAATTCTAATTCAAATATCCATAGGGACGCAAATATACTAAAATATTAATTTAATATCCGTAAAAGACCCATAGTCAAGTTTTAGCAAATTCTCGTGTACTACCCCCTTTGAGGATTATTCAAAATCCATCTTTTTTTATATCAGCTCCGTTTGAGGTCCGAACTCCAACATATATGGTCAAATTCTAATTCAAATATCCGTAAAGACACAAATATACCAAAATATTAATTTAATATCCATAAAAGAGCCATAGTCAAGTTTTAGCAAATTCTCGTGTACTTACCCCCTTTGAGGATTCTTCAAAATCTATATTTTTTTATATCAGCTCCGTTTGAGGTCTGGATTCCAGCATATATGGTCAAATTCTAATTCAAATATCCATAGGGACACAAATATATAAAAATATGAATTTAATATCCATAAAAGACCCATAGTCAAGTTTTAGCAAATTCTCGTGTACTACCCCCTTTGAGGATTATTCAAAATCCATCTTTTTTTATATCAGCTCCGTTTGAGGTCCGAACTCCAACATATATGGTCAAATTCTAATTCAAATATCCGTAAGGACACAAATATACCAAAATATTAATTTAATATCCTTAAAAGACCCTGATTCAAGTTTTAGCAAAACCTCATGTACTACCCCCTTTGAGGATTATTCAAAATCCATCTTTTTTTATATCAGCTCCGTTTGAGGTCCGGACACCAGCATATATGGTCAAATTCTAATTCAAATATCCATAGGGACGCAAATATACCAAAATATTAATTTAATATCCGTAAAAGACCCATAGTCAAGTTTTAGCAAATTCTCGTGTACTACCCCCTTTGAGGATTATTCAAAATCCATCTTTTTTTATATCAGCTCCGTTTGAGGTCCGAACTCCAACATATATGGTCAAATTCTAATTCAAATATCCGTAAGGACACAAATATACAAAAATATTAATTTAATATCCTTAAAAGACCCTGATTCAAGTTTTAGCAAAACCTCATGTACTACCCCCTTTGAGGATTATTCAAAATCCATCTTTTTTTATATCAGCTCCGTTTGAGGTCCGGACACCAGCATATATGGTCAAATTCTAATTCAAATATCCATAGGGACGCAAATATACCAAAATATTAATTTAATATCCATAAAAGACCCCGATTCAAGTTTTAGCAAAACCTCGTGTTCTACCCCCTTTGAGGATTATTCAAAATCCATCTTTTTTTATATCAGCTCCGTTTGAGGTCCGGACTCCAGCATATATGGTCAAATTCTAATTCAAATATCCATAGGGACACAAATATACCAAAATATTAATTTAATATCCATAAAAGACCCCGATTCAAGTTTTAGCAAAACCTCGTGTACTACCCCCTTTGAGGATTATTCAAAATCCATCTTTTTTTATATCAGCTCCGTTTGAGGTCCGGACTCCAACATATATGGTCAAATTCTAATTCAAATATCCATAGGAACACAAATATACAAAAATATGAATTTAATATCCATAAAAGACCCATAGTCAAGTTTTAACAAATTCTCGTGTACTACCCCTTTTGAGGATTCTTCAAAATCAATATTTTTTTATATCAGCTCCTTTTGAGGTCCGGACTCCAACATATATGGTCAAATTCTAATTCAAATATCCATAGCGACACAAATATACCAAAATATTAATTTAATATCCATAAAAGACCTCGATTCAAGTTTTAGCAAAACCTCGTGTACTACCCCCTTTGAGGATTATTCAAAATCCATCTTTTTTATATCAACTCCGTTTGAGGTCCGGACTCCAACATTTATGGTCAAATTCTAATTCAAATATCCATAGGGACACAAATATACAAAAATATGAATTTAATATCCATAAAAGAGCCATAGTCAAGTTTTAGCAAATTCTCGTGTACTTACCCCCTTTGAGGATTCTTCAAAATCTATATTTTTTTATATCAGCTCCGTTTGAGGTCTGGATTCCAGCATATATGGTCAAATTCTAATTCAAATATCCATAGGGACACAAATATATAAAAATATGAATTTAATATCCATAAAAGACCCATAGTCAAGTTTTAGCAAATTCTCGTGTACTACCCCCTTTGAGGATTATTCAAAATCCATCTTTTTTTATATCAGCTCCGTTTGAGGTCCGAACTCCAACATATATGGTCAAATTCTAATTCAAATATCCGTAAGGACACAAATATACCAAAATATTAATTTAATATCCTTAAAAGACCCTGATTCAAGTTTTAGCAAAACCTCATGTACTACCCCCTTTGAGGATTATTCAAAATCCATCTTTTTTTATATCAGCTCCGTTTGAGGTCCGGACACCAGCATATATGGTCAAATTCTAATTCAAATATCCATAGGGACGCAAATATACCAAAATATTAATTTAATATCCATAAAAGACCCCGATTCAAGTTTTAGCAAAACCTCGTGTACTACCCCCTTTGAGGATTATTCAAAATCCATCTTTTTTTATATCAGCTCCGTTTGAGTTCCGGACTCCAGCATATATGGTCAAATTCTAATTCAAATATCCATAGGGACACAAATATACAAAAATATGAATTTAATATCCATAAAAGAGCCATAGTCAAGTTTTAGCAAATTCTCGTGTACTTACCCCCTTTGAGGATTCTTCAAAATCTATATTTTTTTATATCAGCTCCGTTTGAGGTCTGGATTCCAGCATATATGGTCAAATTCTAATTCAAATATCCATAGGGACACAAATATATAAAAATATGAATTTAATATCCATAAAAGACCCATAGTCAAGTTTTAGCAAATTCTCGTGTACTACCCCCTTTGAAGATTATTCAAAATCCATCTTTTTTTATATCAGCTCCGTTTGAGGTCCGAACTCCAACATATATGGTCAAATTCTAATTCAAATATCCGTAAGGACACAAATATACCAAAATATTAATTTAATATCCTTAAAAGACCCTGATTCAAGTTTTAGCAAAACCTCATGTACTACCCCCTTTGAGGATTATTCAAAATCCATCTTTTTTTATATCAGCTCCGTTTGAGGTCCGGACACCAGCATATATGGTTAAATTCTAATTCAAATATCCATAGGGACGCAAATATACCAAAATATTAATTTAATATCCGTAAAAGACCCATAGTCAAGTTTTAGCAAATTCTCGTGTACTACCCCCTTTGAGGATTATTCAAAATCCATCTTTTTTTATATCAGCTCCGTTTGAGGTCCGAACTCCAACATATATGGTCAAATTCTAATTCAAATATCCGTAAGGACACAAATATACCAAAATATTAATTTAATATCCTTAAAAGACCCTGATTCAAGTTTTAGCAAAACCTCATGTACTACCCCCTTTGAGGATTATTCAAAATCCATCTTTTTTTATATCAGCTCCGTTTGAGGTCCGGACACCAGCATACATGGTCAAATTCTAATTCAAATATCCATAGGGACGCAAATATACCAAAATATTAATTTAATATCCATAAAAGACCCCGATTCAAGTTTTAGCAAAACCTCGTGTACTACCCCCTTTGAGGATTATTCAAAATCCATCTTTTTTTATATCAGCTCCGTTTGAGTTCCGGACTCCAGCATATATGGTCAAATTCTAATTCAAATATCCATAGGGACACAAATATACAAAAATATGAATTTAATATCCATAAAAGAGCCATAGTCAAGTTTTAGCAAATTCTCGTGTACTTACCCCCTTTGAGGATTCTTCAAAATCTATATTTTTTTATATCAGCTCCGTTTGAGGTCTGGATTCCAGCATATATGGTCAAATTCTAATTCAAATATCCATAGGGACACAAATATATAAAAATATGAATTTAATATCCATAAAAGACCCATAGTCAAGTTTTAGCAAATTCTCGTGTACTACCCCCTTTGAAGATTATTCAAAATCCATCTTTTTTTATATCAGCTCCGTTTGAGGTCCGAACTCCAACATATATGGTCAAATTCTAATTCAAATATCCGTAAGGACACAAATATACCAAAATATTAATTTAATATCCTTAAAAGACCCTGATTCAAGTTTTAGCAAAACCTCATGTACTACCCCCTTTGAGGATTATTCAAAATCCATCTTTTTTTATATCAGCTCCGTTTGAGGTCCGGACACCAGCATATATGGTTAAATTCTAATTCAAATATCCATAGGGACGCAAATATACCAAAATATTAATTTAATATCCGTAAAAGACCCATAGTCAAGTTTTAGCAAATTCTCGTGTACTACCCCCTTTGAGGATTATTCAAAATCCATCTTTTTTTATATCAGCTCCGTTTGAGGTCCGGACTCCAACATATATGGTCAAATTCTAATTCAAATATCCGTAGGAACACAAATATACAAAAATATGAATTTAATATCCATAAAAGACCCATAGTCAAGTTTTAACAAATTCTCGTGTACTACCCCTTTTGAGGATTCTTCAAAATCAATATTTTTTTATATCAGCTCCGTTTGAGGTCCGGACTCCAACATATATGGTCAAATTCTAATTCAAATATCCATAGCGACACAAATATACCAAAATATTAATTTAATATCCATAAAAGACCTCGATTCAAGTTTTAGCAAAACCTCGTGTACTACCCCCTTTGAGGATTATTCAAAATCCATCTTTTTTATATCAACTCCGTTTGAGGTCCGGACTCCAACATTTATGGTCAAATTCTAATTCAAATATCCATAGGGACACAAATATACAAAAATATGAATTTAATATCCATAAAAGAGCCATAGTCAAGTTTTAGCAAATTCTCGTGTACTTACCCCCTTTGAGGATTCTTCAAAATCTATATTTTTTTATATCAGCTCCGTTTGAGGTCTGGATTCCAGCATATATGGTCAAATTCTAATTCAAATATCCATAGGGACACAAATATATAAAAATATGAATTTAATATCCATAAAAGACCCATAGTCAAGTTTTAGCAAATTCTCGTGTACTACCCCCTTTGAGGATTATTCAAAATCCATCTTTTTTTATATCAGCTCCGTTTGAGGTCCGAACTCCAACATATATGGTCAAATTCTAATTCAAATATCCGTAAGGACACAAATATACCAAAATATTAATTTAATATCCTTAAAAGACCCTGATTCAAGTTTTAGCAAAACCTCATGTACTACCCCTTTTGAGGATTATTCAAAATCCATCTTTTTTTATATCAGCTCCGTTTGAGGTCCGGACACCAGCATATATGGTCAAATTCTAATTCAAATATCCATAGGGACGCAAATATACCAAAATATTAATTTAATATCCATAAAAGACCCCGATTCAAGTTTTAGCAAAACCTCGTGTACTACCCCCTTTGAGGATTATTCAAAATCCATCTTTTTTTATATCAGCTCCGTTTGAGTTCCGGACTCCAGCATATATGGTCAAATTCTAATTCAAATATCCATAGGGACACAAATATACAAAAATATGAATTTAATATCCATAAAAGAGCCATAGTCAAGTTTTAGCAAATTCTCGTGTACTTACCCCCTTTGAGGATTCTTCAAAATCTATATTTTTTTATATCAGCTCCGTTTGAGGTCTGGATTCCAGCATATATGGTCAAATTCTAATTCAAATATCCATAGGGACACAAATATATAAAAATATGAATTTAATATCCATAAAAGACCCATAGTCAAGTTTTAGCAAATTCTCGTGTACTACCCCCTTTGAAGATTATTCAAAATCCATCTTTTTTTATATCAGCTCCGTTTGAGGTCCGAACTCCAACATATATGGTCAAATTCTAATTCAAATATCCGTAAGGACACAAATATACCAAAATATTAATTTAATATCCTTAAAAGACCCTGATTCAAATTTTAGCAAAACCTCATGTACTACCCCCTTTGAGGATTATTCAAAATCCATCTTTTTTTATATCAGCTCCGTTTGAGGTCCGGACACCAGCATATATGGTTAAATTCTAATTCAAATATCCATAGGGACGCAAATATACCAAAATATTAATTTAATATCCGTAAAAGACCCATAGTCAAGTTTTAGCAAATTCTCGTGTACTACCCCCTTTGAGGATTATTCAAAATCCATCTTTTTTTATATCAGCTCCGTTTGAGGTCCGAACTCCAACATATATGGTCAAATTCTAATTCAAATATCCGTAAGGACACAAATATACCAAAATATTAATTTAATATCCTTAAAAGACCCTGATTCAAGTTTTAGCAAAACCTCATGTACTACCCCCTTTGAGGATTATTCAAAATCCATCTTTTTTTATATCAGCTCCGTTTGAGGTCCGGACACCAGCATACATGGTCAAATTCTAATTCAAATATCCATAGGGACGCAAATATACCAAAATATTAATTTAATATCCATAAAAGACCCCGATTCAAGTTTTAGCAAAACCTCGTGTACTACCCCCTTTGAGGATTATTCAAAATCCATCTTTTTTTATATCAGCTCCGTTTGAGTTCCGGACTCCAGCATATATGGTCAAATTCTAATTCAAATATCCATAGGGACACAAATATACAAAAATATGAATTTAATATCCATAAAAGAGCCATAGTCAAGTTTTAGCAAATTCTCGTGTACTTACCCCCTTTGAGGATTCTTCAAAATCTATATTTTTTTATATCAGCTCCGTTTGAGGTCTGGATTCCAGCATATATGGTCAAATTCTAATTCAAATATCCATAGGGACACAAATATACAAAAATATGAATTTAATATCCATAAAAGAGCCATAGTCAAGTTTTAGCAAATTCTCGTGTACTTACCCCCTTTGAGGATTCTTCAAAATCTATATTTTTTTATATCAGCTCCGTTTGAGGTCTGGATTCCAGCATATATGGTCAAATTCTAATTCAAATATCCATAGGGACACAAATATATAAAAATATGAATTTAATATCCATAAAAGACCCATAGTCAAGTTTTAGCAAATTCTCGTGTACTACCCCCTTTGAGGATTATTCAAAATCCATCTTTTTTTATATCAGCTCCGTTTGAGGTCCGGACTCCAACATATATGGTCAAATTCTAATTCAAATATCCGTAGGAACACAAATATACAAAAATATGAATTTAATATCCATAAAAGACCCATAGTCAAGTTTTAACAAATTCTCGTGTACTACCCCTTTTGAGGATTCTTCAAAATCAATATTTTTTTATATCAGCTCCGTTTGAGGTCCGGACTCCAACATATATGGTCAAATTCTAATTTAAATATCCATAGCGACACAAATATACCAAAATATTAATTTAATATCCATAAAAGACCTCGATTCAAGTTTTAGCAAAACCTCGTGTACTACCCCCCTTTGAGGATTATTCAAAATCCATCTTTTTTATATCAACTCCGTTTGAGGTCCGGACTCCAACATTTATGGTCAAATTCTAATTCAAATATCCATAGGGACACAAATATACAAAAATATGAATTTAATATCCATAAAAGAGCCATAGTCAAGTTTTAGCAAATTCTCGTGTACTTACCCCCTTTGAGGATTCTTCAAAATCTATATTTTTTTATATCAGCTCCGTTTGAGGTCTGGATTCCAGCATATATGGTCAAATTCTAATTCAAATATCCATAGGGACACAAATATATAAAAATATGAATTTAATATCCATAAAAGACCCATAGTCAAGTTTTAGCAAATTCTCGTGTACTACCCCCTTTGAGGATTATTCAAAATCCATCTTTTTTTATATCAGCTCCGTTTGAGGTCCGAACTCCAACATATATGGTCAAATTCTAATTCAAATATCCGTAAGGACACAAATATACCAAAATATTAATTTAATATCCTTAAAAGACCCTGATTCAAGTTTTAGCAAAACCTCATGTACTACCCCTTTTGAGGATTATTCAAAATCCATCTTTTTTTATATCAGCTCCGTTTGAGGTCCGGACACCAGCATATATGGTCAAATTCTAATTCAAATATCCATAGGGACGCAAATATACCAAAATATTAATTTAATATCCATAAAAGACCCCGATTCAAGTTTTAGCAAAACCTCGTGTACTACCCCCTTTGAGGATTATTCAAAATCCATCTTTTTTTATATCAGCTCCGTTTGAGTTCCGGACTCCAGCATATATGGTCAAATTCTAATTCAAATATCCATAGGGACACAAATATACAAAAATATGAATTTAATATCCATAAAAGAGCCATAGTCAAGTTTTAGCAAATTCTCGTGTACTTACCCCCTTTGAGGATTCTTCAAAATCTATATTTTTTTATATCAGCTCCGTTTGAGGTCTGGATTCCAGCATATATGGTCAAATTCTAATTCAAATATCCATAGGGACACAAATATATAAAAATATGAATTTAATATCCATAAAAGACCCATAGTCAAGTTTTAGCAAATTCTCGTGTACTACCCCCTTTGAAGATTATTCAAAATCCATCTTTTTTTATATCAGCTCCGTTTGAGGTCCGAACTCCAACATATATGGTCAAATTCTAATTCAAATATCCGTAAGGACACAAATATACCAAAATATTAATTTAATATCCTTAAAAGACCCTGATTCAAATTTTAGCAAAACCTCATGTACTACCCCCTTTGAGGATTATTCAAAATCCATCTTTTTTTATATCAGCTCCGTTTGAGGTCCGGACACCAGCATATATGGTTAAATTCTAATTCAAATATCCATAGGGACGCAAATATACCAAAATATTAATTTAATATCCGTAAAAGACCCATAGTCAAGTTTTAGCAAATTCTCGTGTACTACCCCCTTTGAGGATTATTCAAAATCCATCTTTTTTTATATCAGCTCCGTTTGAGGTCCGAACTCCAACATATATGGTCAAATTCTAATTCAAATATCCGTAAGGACACAAATATACCAAAATATTAATTTAATATCCTTAAAAGACCCTGATTCAAGTTTTAGCAAAACCTCATGTACTACCCCCTTTGAGGATTATTCAAAATCCATCTTTTTTTATATCAGCTCCGTTTGAGGTCCGGACACCAGCATACATGGTCAAATTCTAATTCAAATATCCATAGGGACGCAAATATACCAAAATATTAATTTAATATCCATAAAAGACCCCGATTCAAGTTTTAGCAAAACCTCGTGTACTACCCCCTTTGAGGATTATTCAAAATCCATCTTTTTTTATATCAGCTCCGTTTGAGTTCCGGACTCCAGCATATATGGTCAAATTCTAATTCAAATATCCATAGGGACACAAATATACAAAAATATGAATTTAATATCCATAAAAGAGCCATAGTCAAGTTTTAGCAAATTCTCGTGTACTTACCCCCTTTGAGGATTCTTCAAAATCTATATTTTTTTATATCAGCTCCGTTTGAGGTCTGGATTCCAGCATATATGGTCAAATTCTAATTCAAATATCCATAGGGACACAAATATATAAAAATATGAATTTAATATCCATAAAAGACCCATAGTCAAGTTTTAGCAAATTCTCGTGTACTACCCCCTTTGAAGATTATTCAAAATCCATCTTTTTTTATATCAGCTCCGTTTGAGGTCCGAACTCCAACATATATGGTCAAATTCTAATTCAAATATCCGTAAGGACACAAATATACCAAAATATTAATTTAATATCCTTAAAAGACCCTGATTCAAGTTTTAGCAAAACCTCATGTACTACCCCCTTTGAGGATTATTCAAAATCCATCTTTTTTTATATCAGCTCCGTTTGAGGTCCAGACACCAGCATATATGGTCAAATTCTAATTCAAATATCCATAGGGACGCAAATATACCAAAATATTAATTTAATATCCATAAAAGACCCCGATTCAAGTTTTAGCAAAACCTCGTGTACTACCCCCTTTGAGGATTATTCAAAATCCATCTTTTTTTATATCAGCTCCGTTTGAGGTCCGGACTCCAGCATATATGGTCAAATTCTAATTCAAATATCCATAGGGACACAAATATACAAAAATATGAATTTAATATCCATAAAAGAGCCATAGTCAAGTTTTAGCAAATTCTCGTGTACTTACCCCCTTTGAGGATTCTTCAAAATCTATATTTTTTTATATCAGCTCCGTTTGAGGTCTGGATTCCAGCATATATGGTCAAATTCTAATTCAAATATCCATAGGGACACAAATATATAAAAATATGAATTTAATATCCATAAAAGACCCATAGTCAAGTTTTAGCAAATTCTCGTGTACTACCCCCTTTGAAGATTATTCAAAATCCATCTTTTTTTATATCAGCTCCGTTTGAGGTCCGAACTCCAACATATATGGTCAAATTCTAATTCAAATATCCGTAAGGACACAAATATACCAAAATATTAATTTAATATCCTTAAAAGACCCTGATTCAAGTTTTAGCAAAACCTCATGTACTACCCCCTTTGAGGATTATTCAAAATCCATCTTTTTTTATATCAGCTCCGTTTGAGGTCCGGACACCAGCATATATGGTCAAATTCTAATTCAAATATCCATAGGGACGCAAATATACCAAAATATTAATTTAATATCCGTAAAAGACCCATAGTCAAGTTTTAGCAAATTCTCGTGTACTACCCCCTTTGAGGATTATTCAAAATCCATCTTTTTTTATATCAGCTCCGTTTGAGGTCCGAACTCCAACATATATGGTCAAATTCTAATTCAAATATCCGTAAGGACACAAATATACCAAAATATTAATTTAATATCCTTAAAAGACCCTGATTCAAGTTTTAGCAAAACCTCATGTACTACCCCCTTTGAGGATTATTCAAAATCCATCTTTTTTTATATCAGCTCCGTTTGAGGTCCGGACACCAGCATACATGGTCAAATTCTAATTCAAATATCCATAGGGACGCAAATATACCAAAATATTAATTTAATATCCATAAAAGACCCCGATTCAAGTTTTAGCAAAACCTCGTGTACTACCCCCTTTGAGGATTATTCAAAATCCATCTTTTTTTATATCAGCTCCGTTTGAGTTCCGGACTCCAGCATATATGGTCAAATTCTAATTCAAATATCCATAGGGACACAAATATACAAAAATATGAATTTAATATCCATAAAAGAGCCATAGTCAAGTTTTAGCAAATTCTCGTGTACTTACCCCCTTTGAGGATTCTTCAAAATCTATATTTTTTTATATCAGCTCCGTTTGAGGTCTGGATTCCAGCATATATGGTCAAATTCTAATTCAAATATCCATAGGGACACAAATATATAAAAATATGAATTTAATATCCATAAAAGACCCATAGTCAAGTTTTAGCAAATTCTCGTGTACTACCCCCCTTTGAAGATTATTCAAAATCCATCTTTTTTTATATCAGCTCCGTTTGAGGTCCGAACTCCAACATATATGGTCAAATTCTAATTCAAATATCCGTAAGGACACAAATATACCAAAATATTAATTTAATATCCTTAAAAGACCCTGATTCAAGTTTTAGCAAAACCTCATGTACTACCCACTTTGAGGATTATTCAAAATCCATCTTTTTTTATATCAGCTCCGTTTGAGGTCCGGACACCAGCATATATGGTCAAATTCTAATTCAAATATCCATAGGGACGCAAATATACCAAAATATTAATTTAATATCCGTAAAAGACCCATAGTCAAGTTTTAGCAAATTCTCGTGTACTACCCCCTTTGAGGATTCTTCAAAATCAATATTTTTTTATATCAGCTCCGTTTGAGGTCCGAACTCCAACATATATGGTCAAATTCTAATTCAAATATCCGTAAGGACACAAATATACCAAAATATTAATTTAATATCCTTAAAAGACCCTGATTCAAGTTTTAGCAAAACCTCATGTACTACCCCCTTTGAGGATTATTCAAAATCCATCTTTTTTTATATCAGCTCCGTTTGAGGTCCGGACACTAGCATACATGGTCAAATTCTAATTCAAATATCCATAGGGACGCAAATATACCAAAATATTAATTTAATATCCATAAAAGACCCCGATTCAAGTTTTAGCAAAACCTCGTGTACTACCCCCCTTTGAGGATTATTCAAAATCCATCTTTTTTTATATCAGCTCCGTTTGAGTTCCGGACTCCAGCATATATGGTCAAATTCTAATTCAAATATCCATAGGGACACAAATATACAAAAATATGAATTTAATATCCATAAAAGAGCCATAGTCAAGTTTTAGCAAATTCTCGTGTACTTACCCCCTTTGAGGATTCTTCAAAATCTATATTTTTTTATATCAGCTCCGTTTGAGGTCTGGATTCCAGCATATATGGTCAAATTCTAATTCAAATATCCATAGGGACACAAATATATAAAAATATGAATTTAATATCCATAAAAGACCCATAGTCAAGTTTTAGCAAATTCTCGTGTACTACCCCCTTTGAAGATTATTCAAAATCCATCTTTTTTTATATCAGCTCCGTTTGAGGTCCGAACTCCAACATATATGGTCAAATTCTAATTCAAATATCCGTAAGGACACAAATATACCAAAATATTAATTTAATATCCTTAAAAGACCCTGATTCAAGTTTTAGCAAAACCTCATGTACTACCCCCTTTGAGGATTATTCAAAATCCATCTTTTTTTATATCAGCTCCGTTTGAGGTCCGGACACCAGCATATATGGTCAAATTCTAATTCAAATATCCATAGGGACGCAAATATACCAAAATATTAATTTAATATCCGTAAAAGACCCATAGTCAAGTTTTAACAAATTCTCGTGTACTACCCCCTTTGAGGATTCTTCAAAATCAATATTTTTTTATATCAGCTCCGTTTGAGGTCCGAACTCCAACATATATGGTCAAATTCTAATTCAAATATCCGTAAGGACACAAATATACCAAAATATTAATTTAATATCCTTAAAAGACCCTGATTCAAGTTTTAGCAAAACCTCATGTACTACCCCCTTTGAGGATTATTCAAAATCCATCTTTTTTTATATCAGCTCCGTTTGAGGTCCGGACACCAGCATACATGGTCAAATTCTAATTCAAATATCCATAGGGACGCAAATATACCAAAATATTAATTTAATATCCATAAAAGACCCCGATTCAAGTTTTAGCAAAACCTCGTGTACTACCCCCTTTGAGGATTATTCAAAATCCATCTTTTTTTATATCAGCTCCGTTTGAGTTCCGTACTCCAGCATATATGGTCAAATTCTAATTCAAATATCCATAGGAACACAAATATACAAAAATATGAATTTAATATCCATAAAAGACCCATAGTCAAGTTTTAACAAATTCTCGTGTACTACCCCTTTTGAGGATTCTTCAAAATCAATATTTTTTTATATCAGCTCCGTTTGAGGTCCGGACTCCAACATATATGGTCAAATTCTAATTCAAATATCCATAGCGACACAAATATACCAAAATATTAATTTAATATCCATAAAAGACCTCGATTCAAGTTTTAGCAAAACCTCGTGTACTACCCCCTTTGAGGATTATTCAAAATCCATCTTTTTTATATCAACTCCGTTTGAGGTCCGGACTCCAACATTTATGGTCAAATTCTAATTCAAATATCCATAGGGACACAAATATACAAAAATATGAATTTAATATCCATAAAAGAGCCATAGTCAAGTTTTAGCAAATTCTCGTGTACTTACCCCCTTTGAGGATTCTTCAAAATCTATATTTTTTTATATCAGCTCCGTTTGAGGTCTGGATTCCAGCATATATGGTCAAATTCTAATTCAAATATCCATAGGGACACAAATATATAAAAATATGAATTTAATATCCATAAAAGACCCATAGTCAAGTTTTAGCAAGTTCTCGTGTACTACCCCCTTTGAGGATTATTCAAAATCCATCTTTTTTTATATCAGCTCCGTTTGAGGTCCGAACTCCAACATATATGGTCAAATTCTAATTCAAATATCCGTAAGGACACAAATATACCAAAATATTAATTTAATATCCTTAAAAGACCCTGATTCAAGTTTTAGCAAAACCTCATGTACTACCCCCTTTGAGGATTATTCAAAATCCATCTTTTTTTATATCAGCTCCGTTTGAGGTCCGGACACCAGCATATATGGTCAAATTCTAATTCAAATATCCATAGGGACGCAAATATACCAAAATATTAATTTAATATCCGTAAAAGACCCATAGTCAAGTTTTAGCAAATTCTCGTGTACTACCCCCTTTGAGGATTATTCAAAATCCATCTTTTTTTATATCAGCTCCGTTTGAGGTCCGAACTCCAACATATATGGTCAAATTCTAATTCAAATATCCGTAAGGACACAAATATACCAAAATATTAATTTAATATCCTTAAAAGACCCTGATTCAAGTTTTAGCAAAACCTCATGTACTACCCCCTTTGAGGATTATTCAAAATCCATCTTTTTTTATATCAGCTCCGTTTGAGGTCCGGACACCAGCATACATGGTCAAATTCTAATTCAAATATCCATAGGGACGCAAATATACCAAAATATTAATTTAATATCCATAAAAGACCCCGATTCAAGTTTTAGCAAAACCTCGTGTACTACCCCCTTTGAGGATTATTCAAAATCCATCTTTTTTTATATCAGCTCCGTTTGAGTTCCGGACTCCAGCATATATGGTCAAATTCTAATTCAAATATCCATAGGGACACAAATATACAAAAATATGAATTTAATATCCATAAAAGAGCCATAGTCAAGTTTTAGCAAATTCTCGTGTACTTACCCCCTTTGAGGATTCTTCAAAATCTATATTTTTTTATATCAGCTCCGTTTGAGGTCTGGATTCCAGCATATATGGTCAAATTCTAATTCAAATATCCATAGGGACACAAATATATAAAAATATGAATTTAATATCCATAAAAGACCCATAGTCAAGTTTTAGCAAATTCTCGTGTACTACCCCCTTTGAAGATTATTCAAAATCCATCTTTTTTTATATCAGCTCCGTTTGAGGTCCGAACTCCAACATATATGGTCAAATTCTAATTCAAATATCCGTAAGGACACAAATATACCAAAATATTAATTTAATATCCTTAAAAGACCCTGATTCAAGTTTTAGCAAAACCTCATGTACTACCCCCTTTGAGGATTATTCAAAATCCATCTTTTTTTATATCAGCTCCGTTTGAGGTCCGGACACCAGCATATATGGTCAAATTCTAATTCAAATATCCATAGGGACGCAAATATACCAAAATATTAATTTAATATCCGTAAAAGACCCATAGTCAAGTTTTAGCAAATTCTCGTGTACTACCCCCTTTGAGGATTCTTCAAAATCAATATTTTTTTATATCAGCTCCGTTTGAGGTCCGAACTCCAACATATATGGTCAAATTCTAATTCAAATATCCGTAAGGACACAAATATACCAAAATATTAATTTAATATCCTTAAAAGACCCTGATTCAAGTTTTAGCAAAACCTCATGTACTACCCCCTTTGAGGATTATTCAAAATCCATCTTTTTTTATATCAGCTCCGTTTGAGGTCCGGACACCAGCATACATGGTCAAATTCTAATTCAAATATCCATAGGGACGCAAATATACCAAAATATTAATTTAATATCCATAAAAGACCCCGATTCAAGTTTTAGCAAAACCTCGTGTACTACCCCCTTTGAGGATTATTCAAAATCCATCTTTTTTTATATCAGCTCCGTTTGAGTTCCGTACTCCAGCATATATGGTCAAATTCTAATTCAAATATCCATAGGAACACAAATATACAAAAATATGAATTTAATATCCATAAAAGACCCATAGTCAAGTTTTAACAAATTCTCGTGTACTACCCCTTTTGAGGATTCTTCAAAATCAATATTTTTTTATATCAGCTCCGTTTGAGGTCCGGACTCCAACATATATGGTCAAATTCTAATTCAAATATCCATAGCGACACAAATATACCAAAATATTAATTTAATATCCATAAAAGACCTCGATTCAAGTTTTAGCAAAACCTCGTGTACTACCCCCCTTTGAGGATTATTCAAAATCCATCTTTTTTATATCAACTCCGTTTGAGGTCCGGACTCCAACATTTATGGTCAAATTCTAATTCAAATATCCATAGGGACACAAATATACAAAAATATGAATTTAATATCCATAAAAGAGCCATAGTCAAGTTTTAGCAAATTCTCGTGTACTTACCCCCTTTGAGGATTCTTCAAAATCTATATTTTTTTATATCAGCTCCGTTTGAGGTCTGGATTCCAGCATATATGGTCAAATTCTAATTCAAATATCCATAGGGACACAAATATATAAAAATATGAATTTAATATCCATAAAAGACCCATAGTCAAGTTTTAGCAAGTTCTCGTGTACTACCCCCTTTGAGGATTATTCAAAATCCATCTTTTTTTATATCAGCTCCGTTTGAGGTCCGAACTCCAACATATATGGTCAAATTCTAATTCAAATATCCGTAAGGACACAAATATACCAAAATATTAATTTAATATCCTTAAAAGACCCTGATTCAAGTTTTAGCAAAACCTCATGTACTACCCCCTTTGAGGATTATTCAAAATCCATCTTTTTTTATATCAGCTCCGTTTGAGGTCCGGACACCAGCATATATGGTCAAATTCTAATTCAAATATCCATAGGGACGCAAATATACCAAAATATTAATTTAATATCCGTAAAAGACCCATAGTCAAGTTTTAGCAAATTCTCGTGTACTACCCCCTTTGAGGATTATTCAAAATCCATCTTTTTTTATATCAGCTCCGTTTGAGGTCCGAACTCCAACATATATGGTCAAATTCTAATTCAAATATCCGTAAGGACACAAATATACCAAAATATTAATTTAATATCCTTAAAAGACCCTGATTCAAGTTTTAGCAAAACCTCATGTACTACCCCCTTTGAGGATTATTCAAAATCCATCTTTTTTTATATCAGCTCCGTTTGAGGTCCGGACACCAGCATACATGGTCAAATTCTAATTCAAATATCCATAGGGACGCAAATATACCAAAATATTAATTTAATATCCATAAAAGACCCCGATTCAAGTTTTAGCAAAACCTCGTGTACTACCCCCTTTGAGGATTATTCAAAATCCATCTTTTTTTATATCAGCTCCGTTTGAGTTCCGGACTCCAGCATATATGGTCAAATTCTAATTCAAATAACCATAGCGACACAAATATACCAAAATATTAATTTAATATCCATAAAAGACCTCGATTCAAGTTTTAGCAAAACCTCGTATACTACCCCCTTTGAGGATTATTCAAAATCCATCTTTTTTATATCAACTCCGTTTGAGGTCCGGACTCCAACATTTATGGTCAAATTCTAATTCAAATATCCATAGGGACACAAATATACAAAAATGTGAATTTAATATCCATAAAAGACCCATAGTCAAGTTTTAGCAAATTCTCGTGTACTTACCCCCTTTGAGGATTCTTCAAAATCTATATTTTTTTATATCAGCTCCGTTTGAGGTCTGGATTCCAGCATATATGGTCAAATTCTAATTCAAATATCCATAGGGACACAAATATATAAAAATATGAATTTAATATCCATAAAAGACCCATAGTCAAGTTTTAGCAAGTTCTCGTGTACTACCCCCTTTGAGGATTATTCAAAATCCATCTTTTTTTATATCAGCTCCGTTTGAGGTCCGAACTCCAACATATATGGTCAAATTCTAATTCAAATATCCGTAAGGACACAAATATACCAAAATATTAATTTAATATCCTTAAAAGACCCTGATTCAAGTTTTAGCAAAACCTCATGTACTACCCCCTTTGAGGATTATTCAAAATCCATCTTTTTTTATATCAGCTCCGTTTGAGGTCCGGACACCAGCATATATGGTCAAATTCTAATTCAAATATCCATAGGGACGCAAATATACCAAAATATTAATTTAATATCCGTAAAAGACCCATAGTCAAGTTTTAGCAAATTCTCGTGTACTACCCCCTTTGAGGATTATTCAAAATCCATCTTTTTTTATATCAGCTCCGTTTGAGGTCCGAACTCCAACATATATGGTCAAATTCTAATTCAAATATCCGTAAGGACACAAATATACCAAAATATTAATTTAATATCCTTAAAAGACCCTGATTCAAGTTTTAGCAAAACCTCATGTACTACCCCCTTTGAGGATTATTCAAAATCCATCTTTTTTTATATCAGCTCCGTTTGAGGTCCGGACACCAGCATACATGGTCAAATTCTAATTCAAATATCCATAGGGACGCAAATATACCAAAATATTAATTTAATATCCATAAAAGACCCCGATTCAAGTTTTAGCAAAACCTCGTGTACTACCCCCTTTGAGGATTATTCAAAATCCATCTTTTTTTATATCAGCTCCGTTTGAGTTCCGGACTCCAGCATATATGGTCAAATTCTAATTCAAATAACCATAGCGACACAAATATACCAAAATATTAATTTAATATCCATAAAAGACCTCGATTCAAGTTTTAGCAAAACCTCGTATACTACCCCCTTTGAGGATTATTCAAAATCCATCTTTTTTATATCAACTCCGTTTGAGGTCCGGACTCCAACATTTATGGTCAAATTCTAATTCAAATATCCATAGGGACACAAATATACAAAAATGTGAATTTAATATCCATAAAAGACCCATAGTCAAGTTTTAGCAAATTCTCGTGTACTTACCCCCTTTGAGGATTCTTCAAAATCTATATTTTTTTATATCAGCTCCGTTTGAGGTCTGGATTCCAGCATATATGGTCAAATTCTAATTCAAATATCCATAGGGACACAAATATATAAAAATATGAATTTAATATCCATAAAAGACCCATAGTCAAGTTTTAGCAAGTTCTCGTGTACTACCCCCTTTGAGGATTATTCAAAATCCATCTTTTTTTATATCAGCTCCGTTTGAGGTCCGAACTCCAACATATATGGTCAAATTCTAATTCAAATATCCGTAAGGACACAAATATACCAAAATATTAATTTAATATCCTTAAAAGACCCTGATTCAAGTTTTAGCAAAACCTCATGTACTACCCCCTTTGAGGATTATTCAAAATCCATCTTTTTTTATATCAGCTCCGTTTGAGGTCCGGACACCAGCATATATGGTCAAATTCTAATTCAAATATCCATAGGGACGCAAATATACCAAAATATTAATTTAATATCCGTAAAAGACCCATAGTCAAGTTTTAGCAAATTCTCGTGTACTACCCCCTTTGAGGATTATTCAAAATCCATCTTTTTTTATATCAGCTCCGTTTGAGGTCCGAACTCCAACATATATGGTCAAATTCTAATTCAAATATCCGTAAGGACACAAATATACCAAAATATTAATTTAATATCCTTAAAAGACCCTGATTCAAGTTTTAGCAAAACCTCATGTACTACCCCCTTTGAGGATTATTCAAAATCCATCTTTTTTTATATCAGCTCCGTTTGAGGTCCGGACACCAGCATACATGGTCAAATTCTAATTCAAATATCCATAGGGACGCAAATATACCAAAATATTAATTTAATATCCATAAAAGACCCCGATTCAAGTTTTAGCAAAACCTCGTGTACTACCCCCTTTGAGGATTATTCAAAATCCATCTTTTTTTATATCAGCTCCGTTTGAGTTCCGGACTCCAGCATATATGGTCAAATTCTAATTCAAATATCCATAGGGACACAAATATACAAAAATATGAATTTAATATCCATAAAAGAGCCATAGTCAAGTTTTAGCAAATTCTCGTGTACTTACCCCCTTTGAGGATTCTTCAAAATCTATATTTTTTTATATCAGCTCCGTTTGAGGTCTGGATTCCAGCATATATGGTCAAATTCTAATTCAAATATCCATAGGGACACAAATATATAAAAATATGAATTTAATATCCATAAAAGACCCATAGTCAAGTTTTAGCAAATTCTCGTGTACTACCCCCTTTGAAGATTATTCAAAATCCATCTTTTTTTATATCAGCTCCGTTTGAGGTCCGAACTCCAACATATATGGTCAAATTCTAATTCAAATATCCGTAAGGACACAAATATACCAAAATATTAATTTAATATCCTTAAAAGACCCTGATTCAAGTTTTAGCAAAACCTCATGTACTACCCCCTTTGAGGATTATTCAAAATCCATCTTTTTTTATATCAGCTCCGTTTGAGGTCTGGACACCAGCATATATGGTCAAATTCTAATTCAAATATCCATAGGGACGCAAATATACCAAAATATTAATTTAATATCCGTAAAAGACCCATAGTCAAGTTTTAGCAAATTCTCGTGTACTACCCCCTTTGAGGATTATTCAAAATCCATCTTTTTTTATATCAGCTCCGTTTGAGGTCCGAACTCCAACATATATGGTCAAATTCTAATTCAAATATCCATAGGGACGCAAATATACCAAAATATTAATTTAATATCCATAAAAGACCCCGATTCAAGTTTTAGCAAAACCTCGTGTACTACCCCCTTTGAGGATTATTCAAAATCCATCTTTTTTATATCAGCTCCGTTTGAGGTCCGGACTCCAACATATATGGTCAAATTCTAATTCAAATATCCATAGGAACACAAATATACAAAAATATGAATTTAATATCCATAAAAGACCCATAGTCAAGTTTTAACAAATTCTCGTGTACTACCCCTTTTGTGGATTCTTCAAAATCAATATTTTTTTATATCAGCTCCGTTTGAGGTCCGGACTCCAACATATATGGTCAAATTCTAATTCAAATAACCATAGCGACACAAATATACCAAAATATTAATTTAATATCCATAAAAGACCTCGATTCAAGTTTTAGCAAAACCTCGTATACTACCCCCTTTGAGGATTATTCAAAATCCATCTTTTTTATATCAACTCCGTTTGAGGTCCGGACTCCAACATTTATGGTCAAATTCTAATTCAAATATCCATAGGGACACAAATATACAAAAATGTGAATTTAATATCCATAAAAGAGCCATAGTCAAGTTTTAGCAAATTCTCGTGTACTTACCCCCTTTGAAGATTCTTTAAAATCTATATTTTTTTATATCAGCTCCGGTTGAGGTCTGGATTCCAGCATATATGGTCAAATTCTAATTCAAATATCCATAGGGACACAAATATATAAAAATATGAATTTAATATCCATAAAAGACCCATAGTCAAGTTTTAGCAAATTCTCGTGTACTACCCCCTTTGAGGATTATTCAAAATCCATCTTTTTTTATATCAGCTCCGTTTGAGGTCCGAACTCCAACATATATGGTCAAATTCTAATTCAAATATCCGTAGGGACACAAATATACCAAAATATTAATTTAATATCCTTAAAAGACCCCGATTCAAGTTTTAGCAAAACCTCGTGTACTACCCCCTTTGAGGATTATTCAAAATCCATCTTTTTTTATATCAACTCTGTTTGAGGTCCGGATTCCAGCATATATGGTCAAATTCTAATTCAAATATCCATAGGGACGCAAATATACCAAAATATTAATTTAATATCCATAAAAGACCCCGATTCAAGTTTTAGCAAAACCTCGTGTACTACCCCCTTTGAGGATTATTCAAAATCCATCTTTTTTTATATCAGCTCCGTTTGAGGTCCGGACTCCAGCATATATGGTCAAATTCTAATTCAAATATCCATAGGGACGCAAATATACCAAAATATTAATTTAATATCCATAAAAGACCCCGATTCAAGTTTTAGAAAAACCTCGTGTACTACCCCCTTTGAGGATTATTCAAAATCCATCTTTTTTTATATCAGCTCCGTTTGAGGTCCGGACTCCAACATTTATGGTCAAATTCTAATTCAAATATCCATAGGGACACAAATATACAAAAATATGAATTTAATATCCATAAAAGAGCCATAGTCAAGTTTTAGCAAATTCTCGTGTACTTACCCCCTTTGAAGATTCTTCAAAATCTATATTTTTTTATATCAGCTCCGGTTGAGGTCTGGATTCCAGCATATATGGTCAAATTCTAATTCAAATATCCATAGGGACACAAATATATAAAAATATGAATTTAATATCCATAAAAGACCCATAGTCAAGTTTTAGCAAATTCTCGTGTACTACCCCCTTTGAGGATTATTCAAAATCCATCTTTTTTTATATCAGCTCCGTTTGAGGTCCGAACTCCAACATATATGGTCAAATTCTAATTCAAATATCCGTAGGGACACAAATATACCAAAATATTAATTTAATATCCATAAAAGACCCCGATTCAAGTTTTAGCAAAACCTCGTGTACTACCCCCTTTGAGGATTATTCAAAATCCATCTTTTTTTATATCAACTCTGTTTGAGGTCCGGATTCCAGCATATATGGTCAAATTCTAATTCAAATATCCATAGGGACGCAAATATACCAAAATATTAATTTAATATCCATAAAAGACCCCGATTCAAGTTTTAGCAAAACCTCGTGTACTACCCCCTTTGAGGATTATTCAAAATCCATCTTTTTTTATATCAGCTCCGTTTGAGGTCTTGACTCCAGCATATATGGTCAAATTCTAATTCAAATATCCATAGGGACGCAAATATACCAAAATATTAATTTAATATCCATAAAAGACCCCGATTCAAGTTTTAGAAAAACCTCGTGTACTACCCCCTTTGAGGATTATTCAAAATTCATCTTTTTTTATATCAGCTCCGTTTGAGGTCCGGACTCCAACATATATGGTCAAATTCTAATTCAAATATCCATAGGAACACAAATATACAAAAATATGAATTTAATATCCATAAAAGACCCATAGTCAAGTTTTAACAAATTCTCGTGTACTACCCCTTTTGTGGATTCTTCAAAATCAATATTTTTTTATATCAGCTCCGTTTGAGGTCCGGACTCCAACATATATGGTCAAATTCTAATTCAAATAACCATAGCGACACAAATATACCAAAATATTAATTTAATATCCATAAAAGACCTCGATTCAAGTTTTAGCAAAACCTCGTATACTACCCCCTTTGAGGATTATTCAAAATCCATCTTTTTTATATCAACTCCGTTTGAGGTCCGGACTCCAACATTTATGGTCAAATTCTAATTCAAATATCCATAGGGACACAAATATACAAAAATATGAATTTAATATCCATAAAAGAGCCATAGTCAAGTTTTAGCAAATTCTCGTGTACTTACCCCCTTTGAAGATTCTTCAAAATCTATATTTTTTTATATCAGCTCCGGTTGAGGTCTGGATTCCAGCATATATGGTCAAATTCTAATTCAAATATCCATAGGGACACAAATATATAAAAATATGAATTTAATATCCATAAAAGACCCATAGTCAAGTTTTAGCAAATTCTCGTGTACTACCCCCTTTGAGGATTATTCAAAATCCATCTTTTTTTATATCAGCTCCGTTTGAGGTCCGAACTCCAACATATATGGTCAAATTCTAATTCAAATATCCGTAGGGACACAAATATACCAAAATATTAATTTAATATCCTTAAAAGACCCCGATTCAAGTTTTAGCAAAACCTCGTGTACTACCCCCTTTGAGGATTATTCAAAATCCATCTTTTTTTATATCAACTCTGTTTGAGGTCCGGATTCCAGCATATATGGTCAAATTCTAATTCAAATATCCATAGGGACGCAAATATACCAAAATATTAATTTAATATCCATAAAAGACCCCGATTCAAGTTTTAGCAAAACCTCGTGTACTACCCCCTTTGAGGATTATTCAAAATCCATCTTTTTTTATATCAGCTCCGTTTGAGGTCCGGACTCCAGCATATATGGTCAAATTCTAATTCAAATATCCATAGGGACGCAAATATACCAAAATATTAATTTAATATCCATAAAAGACCCCGATTCAAGTTTTAGAAAAACCTCGTGTACTACCCCCTTTGAGGATTATTCAAAATCCATCTTTTTTTATATCAGCTCCGTTTGAGGTCCGGACTCCAACATTTATGGTCAAATTCTAATTCAAATATCCATAGGGACACAAATATACAAAAATATGAATTTAATATCCATAAAAGAGCCATAGTCAAGTTTTAGCAAATTCTCGTGTACTTACCCCCTTTGAAGATTCTTCAAAATCTATATTTTTTTATATCAGCTCCGGTTGAGGTCTGGATTCCAGCATATATGGTCAAATTCTAATTCAAATATCCATAGGGACACAAATATATAAAAATATGAATTTAATATCCATAAAAGACCCATAGTCAAGTTTTAGCAAATTCTCGTGTACTACCCCCTTTGAGGATTATTCAAAATCCATCTTTTTTTATATCAGCTCCGTTTGAGGTCCGAACTCCAACATATATGGTCAAATTCTAATTCAAATATCCGTAGGGACACAAATATACCAAAATATTAATTTAATATCCTTAAAAGACCCCGATTCAAGTTTTAGCAAAACCTCGTGTACTACCCCCTTTGAGGATTATTCAAAATCCATCTTTTTTTATATCAACTCTGTTTGAGGTCCGGATTCCAGCATATATGGTCAAATTCTAATTCAAATATCCATAGGGACGCAAATATACCAAAATATTAATTTAATATCCATAAAAGACCCCGATTCAAGTTTTAGCAAAACCTCGTGTACTACCCCCTTTGAGGATTATTCAAAATCCATCTTTTTTTATATCAGCTCCGTTTGAGGTCCGGACTCCAGCATATATGGTCAAATTCTAATTCAAATATCCATAGGGACGCAAATATACCAAAATATTAATTTAATATCCATAAAAGACCCCGATTCAAGTTTTAGAAAAACCTCGTGTACTACCCCCTTTGAGGATTATTCAAAATCCATCTTTTTTTATATCAGCTCCGTTTGAGGTCCGGACTCCAACATATATGGTCAAATTCTAATTCAAATATCCATAGGAACACAAATATACAAAAATATGAATTTAATATCCATAAAAGACCCATAGTCAAGTTTTAACAAATTCTCGTGTACTACCCCTTTTGTGGATTCTTCAAAATCAATATTTTTTTATATCAGCTCCGTTTGAGGTCCGGACTCCAACATATATGGTCAAATTCTAATTCAAATATCCATAGCGACACAAATATACCAAAATATTAATTTAATATCCATAAAAGACCTCGATTCAAGTTTTAGCAAAACCTCGTGTACTACCCCCTTTGAGGATTATTCAAAATCCATCTTTTTTATATCAACTCCGTTTGAGGTCCGGACTCTAACATTTATGGTCAAATTCTAATTCAAATATCCAATGGGACACAAATATACAAAAATATGAATTTAATATCCATAAAAGACCCCGATTCAAGTTTTAGCAAAACCTCGTGTACTACCCCCTTTGAGGATTATTCAAAATCCATCTTTTTTATATCAACTCCGTTTGAGGTCCGGACTCCAACATTTATGGTCAAATTCTAATTCAAATATCCATAGGGACGCAAATATACCAAAATATTAATTTAATATCCATAAAAGACCCCGATTCAAGTTTTAGCAAAACCTCGTGTACTACCCCCTTTGAGGATTATTCAAAATCCATCTTTTTTTATATTAGCTCCGTTTGAGGTCCGAACTCCAATATATATGGTCAAATTGTAATTCAAATATCCATTAGGACGCAAATATAACCATAATATGAATTTAATATCCATATAAGACCCATTGTCAAGTTTTAGCAAATTCTCATGTTCTACCCCCTTTGAGGATTCATCAAAATCTATCTTTTTTTATATCAGCTCCGTTTGAGGTCCGGACTCCAACATACATGGTCAAATTCTAATTCAAATATCCATAGGAACACAAATATACAAAAATATGAATTTAATATCCATAAAAGACCCATAGTCAAGTTTTAACAAATTCTCGTGTACTACCCCTTTTGAGGATTCTTCAAAATCAATATTTTTTTATATCAGCTCCGTTTGAGGTCCGGACTCCAACATATATAGTCAAATTCTAATTCAAATATCCATAGCGACACAAATATACCAAAATATTAATTTAATATCCATAAAAGACCTCGATTCAAGTTTTAGCAAAACCTCGTGTACTACCCCCTTTGAGGATTATTCAAAATCCATCTTTTTTATATCAACTCCGTTTGAGGTCCGGACTCCAACATTTATGGTCAAATTCTAATTCAAATATCCATAGGGACACAAATATACAAAAATATGAATTTAATATCCATAAAAGACCCATAGTCAAGTTTTAGCAAATTCTCGTGTACTTACCCCCTTTGAGGATTCTTCAAAATCTATATTTTTTTATATCAGCTACGTTTGAGGTCTGGATTCCAGCATATATGGTCAAATTCTAATTCAAATATCCATAGGGACACAAATATATAAAAATATGAATTGGATATCCATAAAAGACCCATAGTCAAGTTTTAGCAAATTCTCGTGTAATACCCCCTTTTAGGATTATTCAAAATCCATCTTTTTTTATATCAGCTCCGTTTGAGGTCCGAACTCCAACATATATGGTCAAATTCTAATTCAAATATCCATAGGGACACAAATATAACCATAATATGAATTTAATATCCATAAAAGACCAATAGTCAAGTTTGAGCAAATTCTCGTGTACTACCCCCTTTGAGGATTATTCAAAATCCATCTTTTTTTATATCAGCTCCGTTTGAGGTCCGAACTCCAACATATATGGTCAAATTCTAATTCAAATATCCATAGGGACACAAATATACCAAAATATTAATTTAATATCCTTAAAAGACCCCGATTCAAGTTTTAGCAAAACCTCGTGTACTACCCCCTTTGAGGATTATTCAAAATCCATCTTTTTTTATATCAGCTCCGTTTGAGGTCCGAACTCCAACATATATGGTCAAATTCTAATTCAAATATCCATAGGGACACAAATATAACCATAATATGAATTTAATATCCATAAAAGACCAATAGTCAAGTTTTAGCAAATTCTCGTGTACTACCCCCTTTGAGGATTATTCAAAATCCATCTTTTTTTATATCAGCTCCGTTTGAGGTCCGGACTCCAGCATATATGGTCAAATTCTAATTCAAATATCCATAGGGACACAAATATACCAAAATATTAATTAATATCCATAAAAGACCCCGATTCAAGTTTTAGCAAAACCTCGTGTACGACCCCCTTTGAGGATTATTCAAAATCCATCTTTTTTTATATCAGCTCCGTTTGAGGTCCGCACTCCAACATATATGGTCAAATTCTAATTCAAATATCCATTGGGACACAAATATAACCATAATATGAATTTAATATCCATATAAGACCCATAGACAAGTTTTAGCAAATTCTCATGTTCTACCTCCTTTGAGGATTCATCAAAATCTATATTTTTTTATATCAGCTCCGTTTGAGGTCCGGATTCCAGCATATATGGTCAAATTCTAATTCAAATATCCTTAGGGACGCAAATATACCAAAATATTAATTTAATATCCATAAAAGACCCCGATTCAAGTTTTAGCAAAACCTCGTGTACTACCCCCTTTGAGGATTATTCAAAATCCATCTTTTTTTATATCAGCTCCGTTTGAGGTCCGGACTCCAGCATATATGGTCAAATTCTAATTCAAATATCCATAGGGACGCAAATATACTAAAATATTAATTTAATATCCATAAAAGACCCCGATTCAAGTTTTAGAAAAACCTCGTGTACTACCCCCTTTGAGGATTATTCAAAATCCATCTTTTTTTATATCAGCTCCGTTTGAGGTCCGTGTTAGTGTAGGTGCCCTAGAGGCAATACAATTTTTCCTTTTAATAAACATTTATGTCATTTGATTATTCAATAAACGTATTTATTATGACTTTTATTACTGCGATATATTTGTTAGCATAATAAATGTCCTTAGAATCATGATACTCGTTATATAGTTTAAGTACATGACTTGAACTTGAGATTATATAATATATCATATTCTTAAAGGTTCCCTAGTCGAGTATTATTATGATAGGACAATAATAATACATAAATAGACTAGTATGTTGTTTGACAGATAACCACATCTCATTGGTTATAAGTATGGGGATACTAAAGTCAATACATAGGTACATGTAGGGGTACATGGTACTGGACAGACCCACAGTGAGATTCTTCATGTTTAATTAAGTCATAAGAAAGACTCACAGTGATAATGGTGTAATGATCCTCTGACTTGAGATCATTATATTTCTATACGAGGATTGATATACTTTGACTACATTAAAAGTTACCTTTGACCGGGTGATGATAAAAGTGGACATCGGGTATATCATGAGTCATATGAGAAATATGAATGATAGATAAAGGATTTAACCCTCCTATAATTAGGAGAGATATTATTGGCCTCTTGATTGAGTGAGACTATAAAATGCATGGCCGTGCTCAAATAATGATTTGTTTTTCATAGTCTACTCATGGATCAAGTAAACCCGGATTAAATGTTGAAGAGGATGACTAAATACATGCCTCGAGTTTAATCTATAATATATATGGTTAAAGGGATTATATTACACGGAAACATTAATCACGAAAGGTTTTATCGAATCACGATTTAATTATTGTTTAATTAGGTAGCAATGATGTATTACTAGATACCGCTCATTGTTTATAATTTTATTGGAGAATAAAATTATTGCTAATTAAATAATAGCCTATAGGGTCACACACATAGAGCACCTAGAGGAATAGTTAATTTAAATTATAGATTTAAATTAATTGATGATTAATTCAAATTTATTATATTAATTAAGTGAGACTTAATTAATTGAAATAAATTCGAATTTGAAGAATTGTATTTCTGCCAATAATAATTAAGTGTGACTTAATTATTAATTAAATAATAGAAGCATGTTTTATTATTTAATCCTATGCCTACATGGGTTAGGTTTTTGCTAAAAAGGCCCATTAACCAATCATTATAAATAGATAATGATAGGTTAAATGGCTTGGACGTTTTTGCATAAACCCTAGCAGAAGAGGCAGCATAGGAAGAGGCAGAGAGAATTCGAAACCTATCAAAGGAGGCTAGTACTTCCGTTCCGTGTTCAAGATCGTGAGACGTTCTTGAAGGTGCTCGTGTGGATACCATAGAGGTGCTTTCGAGAGGAAGACACAAATCGTG
Source organism: Oenanthe sinensis (assembly GCA_028671895.1). Lineage (NCBI taxonomy): Eukaryota > Viridiplantae > Streptophyta > Magnoliopsida > Apiales > Apiaceae > Oenanthe > Oenanthe sinensis. Next base: position 21,844,614 of record JAPMAC010000231.1, read on the forward strand.
ATAGCAAGGATCTCCGTTGAGTTTGTGGCATTCAAAATCTTAATAGGTATGATTCGATTATCACCATAATCCGTCAATTCTTATACATGATCCTGCGTTTGGGTTCCGAAAATTTTCGTTATATTTACGTTTATCCGCTGCGTTTTATGCCTCGGAACCCAAAAATGGCATCAGAGCTACGTGTATAAGGGACTGATTTGGTTACGTGTTAACTGTATTTGATGCAAATATGCCTGTTTTGGTGACTGCCATGCCACTGCCATGCTACTGCTTTGTTACTGCCATGCTTCTGCCATGCTATGTTCTTCATGTATATTCGAATTGTAATATGTGATGATGATACTAGCATGTTAATGATTTGTCATGACTGATTTATATGCCATATTGCGATTTGTATATTATGCATGAGGGTCAGTTTGTATAGTGATATAAACTGGTGGACAGATTATGTTGGACATGATCTGTTAACTGGGATATGATAAGTATGTATATGATACATGCTTCTGAAACTGTATAAGATGCAGTGGGAAAAAGGGCCAACAGATATGATCTGTAGTTCAGAAATTGATGATTTCTGAATAGGACTGGTCTTCGAAAATAAAAAAAAAAATTCTGATTTCGAGCTGACCTGGCAGCTCGACCCCAGCCGGGGGCTGCCGCCCCCAGACCCCGCCTGGGGCTGCCGCCCCAGACCCCGCCCAGGGGCTGCCGCCCCGGACCCCCGCCCAGGGGCTGCCGCCCCCGGACCCCCGCAATATTTTATTTTGTGTACTTGAGCATGGTGCTGGTTATGGCCCTTAGACCCCTAGATTAATGGTTTTTGGTTTTGGTTTTATAAATACGACTTGCATGTCGTTTTCTTCATTCTTGTAATTGTTTAACCTCGAATGTAACTCGAGTTTTCTTATGTAAGTACATTAGCTTAGGTTGTATTCAATTATTCCATGTAATGTACTTGAAGACTGAAAGATGATCCAAGAAGAGGAGCAGGCACTAGTGGATACAACAAGAATGAAGACATGTAATTGTATTTATATTTTACCACCATAGATTGACTTTGATCCTTTCATTAGCTCGAAAGGATCACATAGGAAAGGGGCCATAACCAAGCACGTTTACATACTGCACTTTACATATTGATGTATGAATGATGCATGCTTTAATTAGATTAATCATGTATGTATGTATGTATGTATGTATTAGATACGACACCCATGCCATGCTTGTTTAAACAAGATAAAATCTGTAACGACTCAAGATAAAATCTGTAACGATTCAAGATTTTAAAATCAACAAACGATCATGAGATTCTTGTGTTTATGAAATATGGTTTTTTAAAACACGGAATTGAATATGGATTTTGATATCTATAATTGGGATTTTCTGACAAAAACGGATATGCGTATTCGTAAGGCTGATGGGTTTTAAGTGTGACCACTGGTATCCTCCATCTACCTGGGAAATGAACAATTTAAGATGTCAATTTGAAATATTTAGTTCAAGGAAAAATTGAGGATCTCTTCATGATGTGATCATGATCGTCGTAAAATTTTCTAAACCCCTTAACAAAATATTAAGTTTTAATCGGATGCTTTCCAATGAATGAACACTCATCGAATCCTAGATCGATTAGGGGAAAGACTGTCAGTGGCAGGGGACTCCTGTCTATCGTGGTGAGATGCGACGAATATAAACGGTTATATTCGGCCGTTGTATCATTGGGTCAAACTTAACTGAGTCGTCATAATAAGGTGAAAGTAAACGGTTATATTCAACCATTATGAACTTAGAAGCATAGAGTTTGGTTAAAAATCTATTAGATAGATAAGATCAATCGTTGCTCACCAAACTATCCAAGAATTATATATGATATAATTGACAAATGTTGTCTACCTAAATAATCATTCTTAAGGACTTCCAGTGGTTGACTTGAGACATGACGAAATATGGATCTTGGCTCACTAGAAAGGATTATGGGATATACTTTCCAAATTAATAGTAAGGGCTATTGATTTGATAAAAATAGTGGGAGATATATTATGAATGTATCATAATCATTTGAACATAATAAATAACTCAGACAATCTAATGTTTAATTTTGTGCTTTTATCATTGTAGATACCAAGTAATGACAAACAACACAAACACACTATCCGTACGATCTGTCCTTGAGAAGGATAAGCTGACAGGAGGAAACAACTTCCTAGACTGGCAGAGGAATTTGAGGATTGTCCTCAGGCAGGAGCGCAAGCTTCATGTCATTGATATTCCTCCGGCAGGTCCCCTTCCTGAGGGCGCTACTGTTGAGGAACGAGCGGCCCACACAAAGGATGAGAATGATGCAACTGATGTTGCGTGTCTTATGTTAGCAACTATGAGTGCTGAGCTTCAAAGACAGCATGTGCATATGGATGCATATACTATCAATGAGCACTTGCAAAGCATGTTTGCAAGCCAAACTCGTCAAGAAAGGTTCAACACGAGCAAGTCACTCTTTAACTGCAAACAAGGGGCAAATGAACCAGTTGGCCCACATGTTCTGAAGATGATTGGTTACATTGAGTATCTTGATACTTTGGGTTTCCCGATTGGTCCGGAAACTGGTATTGACCTAATCTTGAATTCTTTGAACAACAAATTCACTCAGTTTGTTATGAACTACAATATGAATGAGTTTGACAAAACACCTACTGAATTGTTGGCTATGTTGAGAACATATGAGACCAACATGAAGACGGCTGAACCTGCTCCCATACTGATGGTGGGCAATAAAGGTAAGGCCAAAGGGAAAGGCAAGTGGAAGGGTAAGAAGAAGACAGGTTCTGATTCTACACCCAAGCCAAAGTCAGGTCCTAAACAGGCTTTAAAGCCTAAAGGTGGGGTCGCTAAGGGTGAATGTCACTACTGTAAGAAAACTGGTCACTGGAAGAGAAACTGTTCAGTTTACTTGGAGGATCTGAAGAAGAAGAGGGCTGAGCAAGCTTCTAATTCAGGTATATATGTTATAGAAGTCAATCTGTCTATTTCTACATCTTGGGTATTGGATACCAGATGTGCTTCTCACATTTGTATAAATGTGCAGGAAATGCAGAGAAGTAGGACATTGGCTAAAGGAGAAATGGACCTACGAGTTGGCAACGGAGCAAGAGTTGCTGCTTTAGCTGTAGGAACCTATTATTTATCTTTGCCCTCTGGGCTAGTTTTAGAACTGGAGAATTGTTATTACGTGCCTGCGATTCGCAGAAACATTATTTCTGTTTCTTGTTTGGACAAGAAAGGTTTTTCGTTTACAATAAAGGACAACAGTTGCTCTTTTGCTTTGAATGATTTAACCTATGGTGTTGCGCGTTTGTTTAATGGTTTATATGTTCTTGACTTAGATAATCCTGTCTGTAATATAGAAAACAAACGACTTAAAGTTAATGACTCAAATCAAACATACCTCTGGCATTGTCGTCTAGGCCATATAAATGAGAAACGCATATCCAAATTACATAAGGATGGATATTTGGATAAGTTTGATTTTGAATCATACCAAGAATGCGAATCTTGTTTGCTTGGTAAAATGACTAAAGCCCCTTTCACTGGTAAGGGTCAAAGGGCCACTGAACGTTTGGAGCTAATACATAGTGATGTATGTGGCCCAATGCGTGTGATGGCTAGAGGAGGCTACTACTACTTCATAACATTTACTGATGATTTCAGTAGATATGGATATGTATATCTTATGAAGAATAAATCCGATTCTTTTGAAAAGTTCAAAGAATACAAGGCTGAAGTAGAGAAGCAAATTGGCGGAGGTGCAAGTATTAAAATCTTACGATCTGATCGTGGAGGAGAATACTTGAGCACTGAATTTAAAGATTATTTAAAGGAGTGTGGTATTGTATCACAACTCACTCCGCCAGGTACACCTCAATGGAATGGAGTTTCAGAGAGGAGAAATCGCACCTTGTTGGACATGGTGCGATCGATGATGAGTCATGCAGATCTTCCAATTAGTTTCTGGGGTTATGCTCTAGAAACAGCGGCTTTCACACTTAACCGTGTTCCTACTAAGAAGGTTCAAAAGACTCCATATGAGATATGGGAGAAGAAACGGTCAGGCATGAGCTTTATGAAAGTTTGGGGATGCAAGGCATTTGTGAAGCGTCAAGTATCTGACAAGCTTGGACCTAAATCTGAAGAGTGCAATTTTGTGGGATACCCTAAAGAAACAAAGGCGTATTATTTCTATAGTCCTTCTGAGCAAAAAGTGTTTATTGCTCGAGATGCTGTCTTCATGGAAAGGGATTTTGTTTCCAAAAGAAACAGTGGGAGAACTATAGACCTCGATGAAGATCGAGAACCACAAAATAGCATTGAACCTGAAGTGGAACAAGAGCAGGATAATAATAACGCTCAACAAACACAGGTTGTTCGTAGAACTGGTAGAATTCGCCATGAGCCCGAGAGATATGGATTTCTTTTGACTCAATGTGGTGATTTGATGCTCATAGATGAAGATGAGCCTCTCACATACCAAGATGCTATGAGCAGTCCAGAATCTAAGAGATGGCTAGAAGCCATGAAATCCGAGATGGAATCCATATATGAAAACCAAGTATGGACTTTGGTTGATCCACCTGAAGGGGTGAAACCCATAGGGTGCAAATGGGTTTTCAAGAAGAAAACTGACATGGATGGAAATGTTCAGACCTATAAAGCAAGGCTAGTTGCAAAAGGTTTCAAGCAAATTCATGGTATTGACTATGATGAAACCTTCTCACCAGTGGCTATGGTCAAATCCATAAGGATTTTGCTTGCTATTGCAGCATTCCATGATTATGAAATCTGGCAAATGGATGTCAAAACAGCCTTCCTTAATGGAAGCCTTGAAGAAGATGTGGATGTGTACATGACACAACCTGAAGGTTTTGTTAGTCCAGGGAATGTTAGCAAGATATGTAAATTACGTCGATCCATTTATGGATTAAAGCAAGCCTCTAGGAGATGGAACATCCGTTTTGATGAAACTATCAAAGAGTATGGATTTGTTCAAAACGAGGATGAACCTTGTGTTTACAAGAAGGTTAGTGGGAGCCATGTGGCATTCATAATACTATATGTTGATGACATACTACTAATGGGGAATGACATACCTTCTCTCAAGGCTGTTAAGATTTGGTTAGGGAGTAATTTCTCTATGAAAGACTTAGGAGATGCATCCTACATTCTAGGAATGAGGATCTATAGGGATAGATCTAGAAGGATGATCGGTCTAAGTCAGAGTACATACATCGATAAGGTTTTGCACCGTTTTGGTATGCAAAATGCAAAAAGGGGATATGTCCCCGTATCTCAAGGGATAACGATCTCTAAAGATCAGTGTCCGAAATCATTGGATGACAAGGACCGCATGAGTAAGGTTCCATATGCCTCAGCAATTGGATCCATCATGTATGCGATGGTATGTACTCGCCCAGATGTTTCGTATGCTTTAAGCATGACGAGCAGATACCAATCTAATCCAGGTGAAGGTCACTGGACGGCTGTCAAGAATATTCTAAAGTACTTGAAAAGGACTAAAGATTCATTCTTGGTGTATGGAGGAGAGGAGAAACTAGTAGTAAAAGGTTACACCGATGCAAGTTTCCAAACAGACAGGGATGATACTGTATCACAGTCTGGTTTTGTGTTTTGTCTAAACGGAGGTGCTGTAAGTTGGAAGAGTTCAAAACAAGAAACAGTAGCTGATTCTACAATGGAGGCTGAGTACATTGCAGCTTGTGAAGCGGCTAAGGAAGCAGTTTGGATTCGAAAATTCATTACTGAATTGGGAGTGGTTCCATCAATCGCAGATCCCATTGATCTATACTGCGATAATAATGGAGCCATTGCACAAGCTAAAGAACCTAGAGCTCACTCCCGAACCAAACATATACTCAGGAGATATCACCTCATTCGAGAGATTAATGAGAGGGGTGACCTACACATATGTAAAGTGCACACAAATGATAACATTGCAGACCCACTGACCAAAGGCTTGTCGCAGCAGAAGCACGACGGTCACACTAGTTCCATGGGTATTAGATACATGGGTGATTGGCTCTAGTGCAAGTGGGAGATTGTTAGTGTAGGTGCCCTAGAGGCAATACAATTTTTCCTTTTAATAAACATTTATGTCATTTGATTATTCAATAAACGTATTTATTATGACTTTAATTACTGCGATATATTTGTTAGCATAATAAATGTCCTTAGAATCATGATACTCGTTATATAGTTTAAGTACATGACTTGAACTTGAGATTATATAATATATCATATTCTTAAAGGTTCCCTAGTCGAGTATTATTATGATAGGACAATAATAATACATAAATAGACTAGTATGTTGTTTGACAGATAACCACATCTCATTGGTTATAAGTATGGGGATACTAAAGTCAATACATAGGTACATGTAGGGGTACATGGTACTGGACAGACCCACAGTGAGATTCTTCATGTTTAATTAAGTCATAAGAAAGACTCACAGTGATAATGGTGTAATGATCCTCTGACTTGAGATCATTATATTTCTATACGAGGATTGATATACTTTGACTACATTAAAAGTTACCTTTGACCGGGTGATGATAAAAGTGGACATCGGGTATATCATGAGTCATATGAGAAATATGAATGATAGATAAAGGATTTAACCCTCCTATAATTAGGAGAGATATTATTGGCCTCTTGATTGAGTGAGACTATAAAATGCATGGCCGTGCTCAAATAATGATTTGTTTTTCATAGTCTACTCATGGATCAAGTAAACCCGGATTAAATGTTGAAGAGGATGACTAAATACATGCCTCGAGTTTAATCTATAATATATATGGTTAAAGGGATTATATTACACGGAAACATTAATCACGAAAGGTTTTATCGAATCACGATTTAATTATTGTTTAATTAGGTAGCAATGATGTATTACTAGATACCGCTCATTGTTTATAATTTTATTGGAGAATAAAATTATTGCTAATTAAATAATAGCCTATAGGGTCACACACATAGAGCACCTAGAGGAATAGTTAATTTAAATTATAGATTTAAATTAATTGATGATTAATTCAAATTTATTATATTAATTAAGTGAGACTTAATTAATTGAAATAAATTCGAATTTGAAGAATTGTATTTCTGCCAATAATAATTAAGTGTGACTTAATTATTAATTAAATAATAGAAGCATGTTTTATTATTTAATCCTATGCCTACATGGGTTAGGTTTTTGCTAAAAAGGCCCATTAACCAATCATTATAAATAGATAATGATAGGTTAAATGGCTTGGACGTTTTTGCATAAACCCTAGCAGAAGAGGCAGCATAGGAAGAGGCAGAGAGAATTCGAAACCTATCAAAGGAGGCTAGTACTTCCGTTCCGTGTTCAAGATCGTGAGACGTTCTTGAAGGTGCTCGTGTGGATACCATAGAGGTGCTTTCGAGAGGAAGACACAAATCGTGATAGCAAGGATCTCCGTTGAGTTCGTGGCATTCAAAATCTTAATAGGTATGATTCGATTATCACCATAATCCGTCAATTCTTATACATGATCCTGCGTTTGGGTTCCGAAAATTTTCGTTATATTTACGTTTATCCGCTGCGTTTTATGCCTCGGAACCCAACAGTCCGGACTCCAACATATATGGTCAAATTCTAATTCAAATATCCATAGGAACACAAATATACAAAAATATGAATTTAATATCCATAAAAGACCCATAGTCAAGTTTTAACAAATTCTCGTGTACTACCCCTTTTGTGGTTTCTTCAAAATCAATATTTTTTTATATCAGCTCCGTTTGAGGTCCGGACTCCAACATATATGGTCAAATTCTAATTCAAATATCCATAGCGACACAAATATACCAAAATATTAATTTAATATCCATAAAAGACCTCGATTCAAGTTTTAGCAAAACCTCGTGTACTACCCCCTTTGAGGATTATTCAAAATCCATCTTTTTTATATCAACTCCGTTTGAGGTCCGGACTCTAACATTTATGGTCAAATTCTAATTCAAATATCCAATGGGACACAAATATACAAAAATATGAATTTAATATCCATAAAAGACCCCGATTCAAGTTTTAGCAAAACCTCGTGTACTACCCCCTTTGAGGATTATTCAAAATCCATCTTTTTTATATCAACTCCGTTTGAGGTCCGGACTCCAACATTTATGGTCAAATTCTAATTCAAATATCCATAGGGACGCAAATATACCAAAATATTAATTTAATATCCATAAAAGACCCCGATTCAAGTTTTAGCAAAACCTCGTGTACTACCCCCTTTGAGGATTATTCAAAATCCATCTTTTTTTATATTAGCTCCGTTTGAGGTCCGAACTCCAATATATATGGTCAAATTGTAATTCAAATATCCATTAGGACGCAAATATAACCATAATATGAATTTAATATCCATATAAGACCCATTGTCAAGTTTTAGCAAATTCTCATGTTCTACCCCCTTTGAGGATTCATCAAAATCTATATTTTTTTATATCAGCTCCGTTTGAGGTCCGGATTCCAGCTTATATGGTCAAATTCTAATTCAAATATCCATAGGGACACAAATATACCAAAATATTAATTTAATATCCATAAAAGACCCCGATTCAAGTTTTAGCAAAACCTCGTGTACTACCCCCTTTGAGGATTATTCAAAATCCATTTTTTTTATATCAGCTCCGTTTGAGGTCCGGACTCCATCATATATGGTCAAATTCTAATTCAAATATCCATAGGGACACAAATATACCAAAATATTAATTTAATATCTATAAAAGACCCCGATTCAAGTTTTAGCAAAACCTCGTGTACTACCCTCTTTGAGGATTATTCAAAATCTATCTTTTTTTATATCAGCTCCGTTTGAGGTCCGGACTCCAACATACATGGTCAAATTCTAATTCAAATATCCATAGGAACACAAATATACAAAAATATGAATTTAATATCCATAAAAGACCCATAGTCAAGTTTTAACAAATTCTCGTGTACTACCCCTTTTGAGGATTCTTCAAAATCAATATTTTTTATATCAGCTCCGTTTGAGGTCCGGACTCCAACATATATAGTCAAATTCTAATTCAAATATCCATAGCGACACAAATATACCAAAATATTAATTTAATATCCATAAAAGACCTCGATTCAAGTTTTAGCAAAACCTCGTGTACTACCCCCTTTGAGGATTATTCAAAATCCATCTTTTTTATATCAACTCAGTTTGAGGTCCGGACTCCAACATTTATGGTCAAATTCTAATTCAAATATCCATAGGGACACAAATATACAAAAATATGAATTTAATATCCATAAAAGACCCATAGTCAAGTTTTAGCAAATTCTCGTGTACTTACCCCCTTTGAGGATTCTTCAAAATCTATATTTTTTTATATCAGCTACGTTTGAGGTCTGGATTCCAGCATATATGGTCAAATTCTAATTCAAATATCCATAGGGACACAAATATATAAAAATATGAATTGGATATCCATAAAAGACCCATAGTCAAGTTTTAGCAAATTCTCGTGTAATACCCCCTTTTAGGATTATTCAAAATCCATCTTTTTTTATATCAGCTCCGTTTGAGGTCCGAACTCCAACATATATGGTCAAATTCTAATTCAAATATCCATAGGGACACAAATATAACCATAATATGAATTTAATATCCATAAAAGACCAATAGTCAAGTTTGAGCAAATTCTCGTGTACTACCCCCTTTGAGGATTATTCAAAATCCATCTTTTTTTATATCAGCTCCGTTTGAGGTCCGAACTCCAACATATATGGTCAAATTCTAATTCAAATATCCATAGGGACACAAATATACCAAAATATTAATTTAATATCCTTAAAAGACCCCGATTCAAGTTTTAGCAAAACCTCGTGTACTACCCCCTTTGAGGATTATTCAAAATCCATCTTTTTTTATATCAGCTCCGTTTGAGGTCCGAACTCCAACATATATGGTCAAATTCTAATTCAAATATCCATAGGGACACAAATATAACCATAATATGAATTTAATATCCGTAAAAGACCAATAGTCAAGTTTTAGCAAATTCTCGTGTACTACCCCCTTTGAGGATTATTCAAAATCCATCTTTTTTTATATCAGCTCCGTTTGAGGTCCGGACTCCAGCATATATGGTCAAATTCTAATTCAAATATCCATAGGGACACAAATATACCAAAATATTAATTAATATCCATAAAAGACCCCGATTCAAGTTTTAGCAAAACCTCGTGTAGGACCCCCTTTGAGGATTATTCAAAATCCATCTTTTTTTATATCAGCTCCGTTTGAGGTCCGCACTCCAACATATATGGTCAAATTCTAATTCAAATATCCATTGGGACACAAATATAACCATAATATGAATTTAATATCCATATAAGACCCATAGACAAGTTTTAGCAAATTCTCATGTTCTACCTCCTTTGAGGATTCATCAAAATCTATATTTTTTTATATCAGCTCCGTTTGAGGTCCGGATTCCAGCATATATGGTCAAATTCTAATTCAAATATCCATAGGGATACAAATATACCAAAATATTAATTTAATATCCATAAAAGACCCCGATTCAAGTTTTGGCAAAACCTCGTGTACTACCCCCTTTGAGGATTATTCAAAATCCATCTTTTTTTATATCAGCTCCGTTTGAGGTCCAGACTCCAACATATATGGTCAAATTCTAATTCAAATATCCATAGGAACACAAATATACAAAAATATGAATTTAATATCCATAAAAGACCCATAGTCAAGTTTTAACAAATTCTCGTGTACTACCCCCTTTGAGGATTCTTCAAAATCAATATTTTTTTATATCAGCTCCGTTTGAGGTCCGGACTCCAACATATATAGTCAAATTCTAATTCAAATATCCATAGGGACACAAATATACCAAAACATTAATTTAATATCCATAAAAGACCTCGATTCAAGTTTTAGCAAAACCTCGTGTACTACCCCCTTTGAGGATTATTCAAAATCCATCTTTTTTATATCAACTCCGTTTGAGGTCCGGACTCCAACATTTATGGTCAAATTCTAATTCAAATATCCATAGGGACACAAATATACAAAAATATGAATTTAATATCCATAAAAGACCCATAGTCAAGTTTTAGCAAATTCTCGTGTACTTACCCCCTTTGAGGATTCTTCAAAATCTATATTTTTTTATATCAGCTCCGTTTGAGGTCCGAACTCCAACATATATGGTCAAATTCTAATTCAAATATCCACAGGGACACAAATATAACCATAATATGAATTTAATATCCATAAAAGACCCATAGTCAAGTTTTAGCAAATTCTCGTGTACTACCCCCTTTGAGGATTATTCAAAATCCATCTTTTTTTATATCAGCTCCGTTTGAGGTCCGAACTCCAACATATATGGTCAAATTCTAATTCAAATATCCATAGGGACACAAATATACCAAAATATTAATTTAATATCCTTAAAAGACCCCGATTCAAGTTTTAGCAAAACCTCGTGTACTACCCCCTTTGAGGATTATTCAAAATCCATCTTTTTTTATATCAGCTCCGTTTGAGGTCCGTACTCCAGCATATATGGTCAAATTCTAATTCAAATATCCATAGGGACACAAATATACCAAAATATTAATTAATATCCATAAAAGACCCCGATTCAAGTTTTAGCAAAACCTCGTGTACGACCCCCTTTGAGGATTATTCAAAATCCATCTTTTTTTATATCAGCTCCGTTTGAGGTCCGAACTCCAACATATATGGTCAAATTCTAATTCAAATATCCATTGGGACACAAATATAACCATAATATGAATTTAATATCCATATAAGACCCATAGACAAGTTTTAGCAAATTCTCATGTTCTACCTCCTTTGAGGATTCATCAAAATCTATATTTTTTTATATCAGCTCCGTTTGAGGTCCGGATTCCAGCATATATGGTCAAATTCTAATTCAAATATCCATAGGGATACAAATATACCAAAATATTAATTTAATATCAATAAAAGACCCCGATTCAAGTTTTAGCAAAACCTCGTGTACTACCCCCTTTGAGGATTATTCAAAATCCATCTTTTTTTATATCAGCTCCGTTTGAGGTCCGGACTCCAGCATATATGGTCAAATTCTAATTCAAATATCCATAGGGACACAAATATACAAAAATATGAATTTAATATCCATAAAAGACCCATAGTCAAGTTTTAGCAAATTCTCGTGTACTTACCCCCTTTGAGGATTCTTCAAAATCTATATTTTTTTATATCAGCTCCGTTTGAGGTCTGGATTCCAGCATATATGGTCAAATTCTAATTCAAATATCCATAGGGACACAAATATATAAAAATATGAATTTAATATCCATAAAAGACCCATAGTCAAGTTTTAGCAAATTCTCGTGTAATACCCCCTTTGAGGATTATTCAAAATCCATCTTTTTTTATATCAGCTCCGTTTGAGGTCCGAACTCCAACATATATGGTCAAATTCTAATTCAAATATCCATAGGGACACAAATATAACCATAATATGAATTTAATATCCAAAAAAGACCAATAGTCAAGTTTGAGCAAATTCTCGTGTACTACCCCCTTTGAGGATTATTCAAAATCCATCTTTTTTTATATCAGCTCCGTTTGAGGTCCGAACTCCAACATATATGGTCAAATTCTAATTCAAATATCCATAGGGACACAAATATACCAAAATATTAATTTAATATCCTTAAAAGACCCCGATTCAAGTTTTAGCAAAACCTCGTGTACTACCCCCTTTGAGGATTATTCAAAATCCATCTTTTTTTATATCAGCTCCGTTTGAGGTCCGAACTCCAACATATATGGTCAAATTCTAATTCAAATATCCATAGGGACACAAATATAACCATAATATGAATTTAATATCCATAAAAGACCAATAGTCAAGTTTTAGCAAATTCTCGTGTACTACCCCCTTTGAGGATTATTCAAAATCCATCTTTTTTTATATCAGCTCCGTTTGAGGTCCGGACTCCAGCATATATGGTCAAATTCTAATTCAAATATCCATAGGGACACAAATATACCAAAATATTAATTAATATCCATAAAAGACCCCGATTCAAGTTTTAGCAAAACCTCGTGTACTACCCCCTTTGAGGATTATTCAAAATCCATCTTTTTTTATATCAGCTCCGTTTGAGGTCCAGACTCCAACATATATGGTCAAATTCTAATTCAAATATCCATAGGAACACAAATATACAAAAATATGAATTTAATATCCATAAAAGACCCATAGTCAAGTTTTAACAAATTCTCGTGTACTACCCCCTTTGAGGATTCTTCAAAATCAATATTTTTTTATATCAGCTCCGTTTGAGGTCCGGACTCCAACATATATAGTCAAATTCTAATTCAAATATCCATAGGGACACAAATATACCAAAACATTAATTTAATATCCATAAAAGACCTCGATTCAAGTTTTAGCAAAACCTCGTGTACTACCCCCTTTGAGGATTATTCAAAATCCATCTTTTTTATATCAACTCCGTTTGAGGTCCGGACTCCAACATTTATGGTCAAATTCTAATTCAAATATCCATAGGGACACAAATATACAAAAATATGAATTTAATATCCATAAAAGACCCATAGTCAAGTTTTAGCAAATTCTCGTGTACTTACCCCCTTTGAGGATTCTTCAAAATCTATATTTTTTTATATCAGCTCCGTTTGAGGTCCGAACTCCAACATATATGGTCAAATTCTAATTCAAATATCCACAGGGACACAAATATAACCATAATATGAATTTAATATCCATAAAAGACCCATAGTCAAGTTTTAGCAAATTCTCGTGTACTACCCCCTTTGAGGATTATTCAAAATCCATCTTTTTTTATATCAGCTCCGTTTGAGGTCCGAACTCCAACATATATGGTCAAATTCTAATTCAAATATCCATAGGGACACAAATATACCAAAATATTAATTTAATATCCTTAAAAGACCCCGATTCAAGTTTTAGCAAAACCTCGTGTACTACCCCCTTTGTGGATTATTCAAAATCCATCTTTTTTTATATCAGCTCCGTTTGAGGTCCGGACTCCAGCATATATGGTCAAATTCTAATTCAAATATCCATAGGGACACAAATATACCAAAATATTAATTAATATCCATAAAAGACCCCGATTCAAGTTTTAGCAAAACCTCGTGTACGACCCCCTTTGAGGATTATTCAAAATCCATCTTTTTTTATATCAGCTCCGTTTGAGGTCCGAACTCCAACATATATGGTCAAATTCTAATTCAAATATCCATTGGGACACAAATATAACCATAATATGAATTTAATATCCATATAAGACCCATAGACAAGTTTTAGCAAATTCTCATGTTCTACCTCCTTTGAGGATTCATCAAAATCTATATTTTTTTATATCAGCTCCGTTTGAGGTCCGGATTCCAGCATATATGGTCAAATTCTAATTCAAATATCCATAGGGATACAAATATACCAAAATATTAATTTAATATCAATAAAAGACCCCGATTCAAGTTTTAGCAAAACCTCGTGTACTACCCCCTTTGAGGATTATTCAAAATCCATCTTTTTTTATATCAGCTCCGTTTGAGTTCCGGACTCCAGCATATATGGTCAAATTCTAATTCAAATATCCATAGGGACACAAATATACAAAAATATGAATTTAATATCCATAAAAGACGCATAGTCAAGTTTTAGCAAATTCTCGTGTACTTACCCCCTTTGAGGATTCTTCAAAATCTATATTTTTTTATATCAGCTACGTTTGAGGTCTGGATTCCAGCATATATGGTCAAATTCTAATTCAAATATCCATAGGGACACAAATATATAAAAATATGAATTGGATATCCATAAAAGACCCATAGTCAAGTTTTAGCAAATTCTCGTGTAATACCCCCTTTTAGGATTATTCAAAATCCATCTTTTTTTATATCAGCTCCGTTTGAGGTCCGAACTCCAACATATATGGTCAAATTCTAATTCAAATATACATAGGGACACAAATATAACCATAATATGAATTTAATATCCATAAAAGACCAATAGTCAAGTTTGAGCAAATTCTCGTGTACTACCCCCTTTGAGGATTATTCAAAATCCATCTTTTTTTATATCAGCTCCGTTTGAGGTCCGAACTCCAACATATATGGTCAAATTCTAATTCAAATATCCATAGGGACACAAATATACCAAAATATTAATTTAATATCCTTAAAAGACCCCGATTCAAGTTTTAGCAAAACCTCGTGTACTACCCCCTTTGAGGATTATTCAAAATCCATCTTTTTTTATATCAGCTCCGTTTGAGGTCCGAACTCCAACATATATGGTCAAATTCTAATTCAAATATCCATAGGGACACAAATATAACCATAATATGAATTTAATATCCATAAAAGACCAATAGTCAAGTTTTAGCAAATTCTCGTGTACTACCCCCTTTGAGGATTATTCAAAATCCATCTTTTTTTATATCAGCTCCGTTTGAGGTCCGGACTCCAGCATATATGGTCAAATTCTAATTCAAATATCCATAGGGACACAAATATACCAAAATATTAATTAATATCCATAAAAGACCCCGATTCAAGTGTTAGCAAAACCTCGTGTAGGACCCCCTTTGAGGATTATTCAAAATCCATTTTTTTTATATCAGCTCCGTTTGAGGTCCGAACTCCAACATATATGGTCAAATTCTAATTCAAATATCCATAGGGACACAAATATACAAAAATATGAATTTAATATCCATAAAAGACGCATAGTCAAGTTTTAGCAAATTCTCGTGTACTTACCCCCTTTGAGGATTCTTCAAAATCTATATTTTTTTATATCAGCTACGTTTGAGGTCTGGATTCCAGCATATATGGTCAAATTCTAATTCAAATATCCATAGGGACACAAATATATAAAAATATGAATTGGATATCCATAAAAGACCCATAGTCAAGTTTTAGCAAATTCTCGTGTAATACCCCCTTTTAGGATTATTCAAAATCCATCTTTTTTTATATCAGCTCCGTTTGAGGTCCGAACTCCAACATATATGGTCAAATTCTAATTCAAATATACATAGGGACACAAATATAACCATAATATGAATTTAATATCCATAAAAGACCAATAGTCAAGTTTGAGCAAATTCTCGTGTACTACCCCCCTTTGAGGATTATTCAAAATCCATCTTTTTTTATATCAGCTCCGTTTGAGGTCCGAACTCCAACATATATGGTCAAATTCTAATTCAAATATCCATAGGGACACAAATATACCAAAATATTAATTTAATATCCTTAAAAGACCCCGATTCAAGTTTTAGCAAAACCTCGTGTACTACCCCCTTTGAGGATTATTCAAAATCCATCTTTTTTTATATCAGCTCCGTTTGAGGTCCGAACTCCAACATATATGGTCAAATTCTAATTCAAATATCCATAGGGACACAAATATAACCATAATATGAATTTAATATCCATAAAAGACCAATAGTCAAGTTTTAGCAAATTCTCGTGTACTACCCCCTTTGAGGATTATTCAAAATCCATCTTTTTTTATATCAGCTCCGTTTGAGGTCCGGACTCCAGCATATATGGTCAAATTCTAATTCAAATATCCATAGGGACACAAATATACCAAAATATTAATTAATATCCATAAAAGACCCCGATTCAAGTGTTAGCAAAACCTCGTGTAGGACCCCCTTTGAGGATTATTCAAAATCCATCTTTTTTTATATCAGCTCCGTTTGAGGTCCGCACTCCAACATATATGGTCAAATTCTAATTCAAATATCCATTGGGACACAAATATAACCATAATATGAATTTAATATCCATATAAGACCCATAGACAAGTTTTAGCAAATTCTCATGTTCTACCTCCTTTGAGGATTCATCAAAATCTATATTTTTTTATATCAGCTCCGTTTGAGGTCCGGATTCCAGCATATATGGTCAAATTCTAATTCAAATATCCATAGGGATACAAATATACCAAAATATTAATTTAATATCCATAAAAGACCCCGATTCAAGTTTTGGCAAAACCTCGTGTACTACCCCCTTTGAGGATTATTCAAAATCCATCTTTTTTTATATCAGCTCCGTTTGAGGTCCAGACTCCAACATATATGGTCAAATTCTAATTCAAATATCCATAGGAACACAAATATACAAAAATATGAATTTAATATCCATAAAAGACCCATAGTCAAGTTTTAACAAATTCTCGTGTACTACCCCCTTTGAGGATTCTTCAAAATCAATATTTTTTTATATCAGCTCCGTTTGAGGTCCGGACTCCAACATATATAGTCAAATTCTAATTCAAATATCCATAGGGACACAAATATACCAAAACATTAATTTAATATCCATAAAAGACCTCGATTCAAGTTTTAGCAAAACCTCGTGTACTACCCCCTTTGAGGATTATTCAAAATCCATCTTTTTTATATCAACTCCGTTTGAGGTCCGGACTCCAACATTTATGGTCAAATTCTAATTCAAATATCCATAGGGACACAAATATACAAAAATATGAATTTAATATCCATAAAAGACCCATAGTCAAGTTTTAGCAAATTCTCGTGTACTTACCCCCTTTGAGGATTCTTCAAAATCTATATTTTTTTATATCAGCTCCGTTTGAGGTCCGAACTCCAACATATATGGTCAAATTCTAATTCAAATATCCACAGGGACACAAATATAACCATAATATGAATTTAATATCCATAAAAGACCCATAGTCAAGTTTTAGCAAATTCTCGTGTACTACCCCCTTTGAGGATTATTCAAAATCCATCTTTTTTTATATCAGCTCCGTTTGAGGTCCGAACTCCAACATATATGGTCAAATTCTAATTCAAATATCCATAGGGACACAAATATACCAAAATATTAATTTAATATCCTTAAAAGACCCCGATTCAAGTTTTAGCAAAACCTCGTGTACTACCCCCTTTGAGGATTATTCAAAATCCATCTTTTTTTATATCAGCTCCGTTTGAGGTCCGGACTCCAGCATATATGGTCAAATTCTAATTCAAATATCCATAGGGACACAAATATACCAAAATATTAATTAATATCCATAAAAGACCCCGATTCAAGTTTTAGCAAAACCTCGTGTACGACCCCCTTTGAGGATTATTCAAAATCCATCTTTTTTTATATCAGCTCCGTTTGAGGTCCGAACTCCAACATATATGGTCAAATTCTAATTCAAATATCCATTGGGACACAAATATAACCATAATATGAATTTAATATCCATATAAGACCCATAGACAAGTTTTAGCAAATTCTCATGTTCTACCTCCTTTGAGGATTCATCAAAATCTATATTTTTTTATATCAGCTCCGTTTGAGGTCCGGATTCCAGCATATATGGTCAAATTCTAATTCAAATATCCATAGGGATACAAATATACCAAAATATTAATTTAATATCAATAAAAGACCCCGATTCAAGTTTTAGCAAAACCTCGTGTACTACCCCCTTTGAGGATTATTCAAAATCCATCTTTTTTTATATCAGCTCCGTTTGAGGTCCGGACTCCAGCATATATGGTCAAATTCTAATTCAAATATCCATAGGGACACAAATATACAAAAATATGAATTTAATATCCATAAAAGACCCATAGTCAAGTTTTAGCAAATTCTCGTGTACTTACCCCCTTTGAGGATTCTTCAAAATCTATATTTTTTTATATCAGCTCCGTTTGAGGTCTGGATTCCAGCATATATGGTCAAATTCTAATTCAAATATCCATAGGGACACAAATATATAAAAATATGAATTTAATATCCATAAAAGACCCATAGTCAAGTTTTAGCAAATTCTCGTGTAATACCCCCTTTGAGGATTATTCAAAATCCATCTTTTTTTATATCAGCTCCGTTTGAGGTCCGAACTCCAACATATATGGTCAAATTCTAATTCAAATATCCATAGGGACACAAATATAACCATAATATGAATTTAATATCCAAAAAAGACCAATAGTCAAGTTTGAGCAAATTCTCGTGTACTACCCCCTTTGAGGATTATTCAAAATCCATCTTTTTTTATATCAGCTCCGTTTGAGGTCCGAACTCCAACATATATGGTCAAATTCTAATTCAAATATCCATAGGGACACAAATATACCAAAATATTAATTTAATATCCTTAAAAGACCCCGATTCAAGTTTTAGCAAAACCTCGTGTACTACCCCCTTTGAGGATTATTCAAAATCCATCTTTTTTTATATCAGCTCCGTTTGAGGTCCAGACTCCAACATATATGGTCAAATTCTAATTCAAATATCCATTGGGACACAAATATATCCATAATATGAATTTAAAATCCATATAAGACCCATAGACAAGTTTTAGCAAATTCTCATGTTCTACCTCCTTTGAGGATTCATCAAAATCTATATTTTTTTATATCAGCTCCGTTTGAGGTCCGGATTCCAGCATATATGGTCAAATTCTAATTCAAATATCCATAGGGATACAAATATACCAAAATATTAATTTAATATCCATAAAAGACCCCGATTCAAGTTTTGGCAAAACCTCGTGTACTACCCCCTTTGAGGATTATTCAAAATCCATCTTTTTTTATATCAGCTCCGTTTGAGGTCCAGACTCCAACATATATGGTCAAATTCTAATTCAAATATCCATAGGAACACAAATATACAAAAATATGAATTTAATATCCATAAAAGACCCATAGTCAAGTTTTAACAAATTCTCGTGTACTACCCCCTTTGAGGATTCTTCAAAATCAATATTTTTTTATATCAGCTCCGTTTGAGGTCCGGATTCCAGCATATATGGTCAAATTCTAATTCAAATATCCATAGGGATACAAATATACCAAAATATTAATTTAATATCCATAAAAGACCCCGATTCAAGTTTTGGCAAAACCTCGTGTACTACCCCCTTTGAGGATTATTCAAAATCCATCTTTTTTTATATCAGCTCCGTTTGAGGTCCGGACTCCAGCATATATGGTCAAATTCTAATTCAAATATCCATAGGGACACAAATATACAAAAATATGAATTTAATATCCATAAAAGACCCATAGTCAAGTTTTAGCAAATTCTCGTGTACTTACCCCCTTTGAGGATTCTTCAAAATCTATATTTTTTTTATATCAGCTCCGTTTGAGATCTGGATTCCAGCATATATGGTCAAATTCTAATTCAAATATCCATAGGGACACAAATATATAAAAATATGAATTTAATATCCATAAAAGACCCATAGTCAAGTTTTAGCAAATTCTCGTGTAATACCCCCTTTGAGGATTATTCAAAATCCATTTTTTTTATATCAGCTCCGTTTGAGGTCCGAACTCCAACATATATGGTCAAATTCTAATTCAAATATCCATAGGGACACAAATATAACCATAATATGAATTTAATATCCATAAAAGACCAATAGTCAAGTTTTAGCAAATTCTCGTGTACTACCCCCTTTGAGGATTATTCAAAATCCATCTTTTTTTATATCAGCTCCGTTTGAGGTCCGGACTCCAGCATATATGGTCAAATTCTAATTCAAATATCCATAGGGACACAAATATACCAAAATATTAATTAATATCCATAAAAGACCCCGATTCAAGTTTTAGCAAAACCTCGTGTACGACCCCCTTTGAGGATTATTCAAAATCCATCTTTTTTTATATCAGCTCCGTTTGAGGTCCGCACTCCAACATATATGGTCAAATTCTAATTCAAATATCCATTGGGACACAAATATAACCATAATATGAATTTAATAACCATATAAGACCCATAGACAAGTTTTAGCAAATTCTCATGTTCTACCCCCTTTGAGGATTCATCAAAATCTATATTTTTTTATATCAGCTCCGTTTGAAGTCCGGATTCCAGCATATATGGTCAAATTCTAATTCAAATATCCATAGGGACACAAATATATAAAAATATGAATTTAATATCCATAAAAGACCCATAGTCAAGTTTTAGCAAATTCTCGTGTAATACCCCCTTTGAGGATTATTCAAAATCCATCTTTTTTTATATCAGCTCCGTTTGAGGTCCGAACTCCAACATATATGGTCAAATTCTAATTCAAATATCCATAGGGACACAAATATAACCATAATATGAATTTAATATCCAAAAAAGACCAATAGTCAAGTTTGAGCAAATTCTCGTGTACTACCCCCCTTTGAGGATTATTCAAAATCCATCTTTTTTTATATCAGCTCCGTTTGAGGTCCGAACTCCAACATATATGGTCAAATTCTAATTCAAATATCCATAGGGACACAAATATACCAAAATATTAATTTAATATCCTTAAAAGACCCCGATTCAAGTTTTAGCAAAACCTCGTGTACTACCCCCTTTGAGGATTATTCAAAATCCATCTTTTTTTATATCAGCTCCGTTTGAGGTCCGAACTCCAACATATATGGTCAAATTCTAATTCAAATATCCATAGGGACACAAATATAACCATAATATGAATTTAATATCCATAAAAGACCAATAGTCAAGTTTTAGCAAATTCTCGTGTACTACCCCCTTTGAGGATTATTCAAAATCCATCTTTTTTTATATCAGCTCCGTTTGAGGTCCGGACTCCAGCATATATGGTCAAATTCTAATTCAAATATCCATAGGGACACAAATATACCAAAATATTAATTAATATCCATAAAAGACCCCGATTCAAGTTTTAGCAAAACCTCGTGTACTACCCCCTTTGAGGATTATTCAAAATCCATCTTTTTTTATATCAGCTCCGTTTGAGGTCCAGACTCCAACATATATGGTCAAATTCTAATTCAAATATCCATAGGAACACAAATATACAAAAATATGAATTTAATATCCATAAAAGACCCATAGTCAAGTTTTAACAAATTCTTGTGTACTACCCCATTTGAGGATTCTTCAAAATCAATATTTTTTTATATCAGCTCCGTTTGAGGTCCGGACTCCAACATATATAGTCAAATTCTAATTCAAATATCCATAGGGACACAAATATACCAAAACATTAATTTAATATCCATAAAAGACCTCGATTCAAGTTTTAGCAAAACCTCGTGTACTACCCCCTTTGAGGATTATTCAAAATCCATCTTTTTTTATATCAGCTCCGTTTGAGGTCCGCACTCCAACATATATGGTCAAATTCTAATTCAAATATCCATTGGGACACAAATATATCCATAATATGAATTTAAAATCCATATAAGACCCATAGACAAGTTTTAGCAAATTCTCATGTTCTACCTCCTTTGAGGATTCATCAAAATCTATATTTTTTTATATCAGCTCCGTTTGAGGTCCGGATTCCAGCATATATGGTCAAATTCTAATTCAAATATCCATAGGGATACAAATATACCAAAATATTAATTTAATATCCATAAAAGACCCCGATTCAAGTTTTGGCAAAACCTCGTGTACTACCCCCTTTGAGGATTATTCAAAATCCATCTTTTTTTATATCAGCTCCGTTTGAGGTCCAGACTCCAACATATATGGTCAAATTCTAATTCAAATATCCATAGGAACACAAATATACAAAAATATGAATTTAATATCCATAAAAGACCCATAGTCAAGTTTTAACAAATTCTTGTGTACTACCCCATTTGAGGATTCTTCAAAATCAATATTTTTTTATATCAGCTCCGTTTGAGGTCCGGACTCCAACATATATAGTCAAATTCTAATTCAAATATCCATAGGGACACAAATATACCAAAACATTAATTTAATATCCATAAAAGACCTCGATTCAAGTTTTAGCAAAACCTCGTGTACTACCCCCTTTGAGGATTATTCAAAATCCATCTTTTTTATATCAACTCCGTTTGAGGTCCGGACTCCAACATTTATGGTCAAATTCTAATTCAAATATCCATAGGGACACAAATATACAAAAATATGAATTTAATATCCATAAAAGACCCATAGTCAAGTTTTAGCAAATTCTCGTGTACTTACCCCCTTTGAGGATTCTTCAAAATCTATATTTTTTTATATCAGCTCCGTTTGAGGTCCGAACTCCAACATATATGGTCAAATTCTAATTCAAATATCCACAGGGACACAAATATAACCATAATATGAATTTAATATCCATAAAAGACCCATAGTCAAGTTTTAGCGAATTCTCGTGTACTACCCCCTTTGAGGATTATTCAAAATCCATCTTTTTTTATATCAGCTCCGTTTGAGGTCCGAACTCCAACATATATGGTCAAATTCTAATTCAAATATCCATAGGGACACAAATATACCAAAATATTAATTTAATATCCTTAAAAGACCCCGATTCAAGTTTTAGCAAAACCTCGTGTACTACCCCCTTTGAGGATTATTCAAAATCCATCTTTTTTTATATCAGCTCCGTTTGAGGTCCGGACTCCAGGCATATATGGTCAAATTCTAATTCAAATATCCATAGGGACACAAATATACCAAAATATTAATTAATATCCATAAAAGACCCCGATTCAAGTTTTAGCAAAACCTCGTGTACGACCCCCTTTGAGGATTATTCAAAATCCATCTTTTTTATATCAGCTCCGTTTGAGGTCCGAACTCCAACATATATGGTCAAATTCTAATTCAAATATCCATTGGGACACAAATATAACCATAATATGAATTTAATATCCATATAAGACCCATAGACAAGTTTTAGCAAATTCTCATGTTCTACCTCCTTTGAGGATTCATCAAAATCTATATTTTTTAATATCAGCTCCGTTTGAGGTCCGGATTCCAGCATATATGGTCAAATTCTAATTCAAATATCCATAGGGATACAAATATACCAAAATATTAATTTAATATCCATAAAAGACCCCGATTCAAGTTTTGGCAAAACCTCGTGTACTACCCCCTTTGAGGATTATTCAAAATCCATCTTTTTTTATATCAGCTCCGTTTGAGGTCCGGACTCCAGCATATATGGTCAAATTCTAATTCAAATATCCATAGGGACACAAATATACAAAAATATGAATTTAATATCCATAAAAGACCCATAGTCAAGTTTTAGCAAATTCTCGTGTACTTACCCCCTTTGAGGATTCTTCAAAATCTATATTTTTTTTATATCAGCTCCGTTTGAGATCTGGATTCCAGCATATATGGTCAAATTCTAATTCAAATATCCATAGGGACACAAATATATAAAAATATGAATTTAATATCCATAAAAGACCCATAGTCAAGTTTTAGCAAATTCTCGTGTAATACCCCCCTTTGAGGATTATTCAAAATCCATTTTTTTTATATCAGCTCCGTTTGAGGTCCGAACTCCAACATATATGGTCAAATTCTAATTCAAATATCCATAGGGACACAAATATAACCATAATATGAATTTAATATCCATAAAAGACCAATAGTCAAGTTTTAGCAAATTCTCGTGTACTACCCCCTTTGAGGATTATTCAAAATCCATCTTTTTTTATATCAGCTCCGTTTGAGGTCCGGACTCCAGCATATATGGTCAAATTCTAATTCAAATATCCATAGGGACACAAATATACCAAAATATTAATTAATATCCATAAAAGACCCCGATTCAAGTTTTAGCAAAACCTCGTGTACGACCCCCTTTGAGGATTATTCAAAATCCATCTTTTTTTATATCAGCTCCGTTTGAGGTCCGCACTCCAACATATATGGTCAAATTCTAATTCAAATATCCATTGGGACACAAATATAACCATAATATGAATTTAATATCCATATAAGACCCATAGACAAGTTTTAGCAAATTCTCATGTTCTACCCCCTTTGAGGATTCATCAAAATCTATATTTTTTTATATCAGCTCCGTTTGAAGTCCGGATTCCAGCATATATGGTCAAATTCTAATTCAAATATCCATAGGTATACAAATATACCAAAATATTAATTTAATATCCATAAAAGACCCCGATTCAAGTTTTAGCAAAACCTCGTGTACTACCCCCTTTGAGGATTATTCAAAATCCATCTTTTTTTATATCAGCTCCGTTTGAGGTCCGAACTCCAACATATATGGTCAAATTCTAATTCAAATATCCATAGGGACACAAATATACCAAAATATTAATTTAATATCCTTAAAAGACCCCGATTCAAGTTTTAGCAAAACCTCGTGTACTACCCCCCTTTGAGGATTATTCAAAATCCATCTTTTTTTATATCAGCTCCGTTTGAGGTCCGGACTCCAGCATATATGGTCAAATTCTAATTCAAATATCCATAGGGACACAAATATACCAAAATATTAATTAATATCCATAAAAGACCCCGATTCAAGTTTTAGCAAAACCTCGTGTACGACCCCCTTTGAGGATTATTCAAAATCCATCTTTTTTTATATCAGCTCCGTTTGAGGTCCGAACTCCAACATATATGGTCAAATTCTAATTCAAATATCCATTGGGACACAAATATAACCATAATATGAATTTAATATCCATATAAGACCCATAGACAAGTTTTAGCAAATTCTCATGTTCTACCTCCTTTGAGGATTCATCAAAATCTATATTTTTTTATATCAGCTCCGTTTGAGGTCCGGATTCCAGCATATATGGTCAAATTCTAATTCAAATATCCATAGGGATACAAATATACCAAAATATTAATTTAATATCCATAAAAGACCCCGATTCAAGTTTTGGCAAAACCTCGTGTACTACCCCCCTTTGAGGATTAGTCAAAATCCATCTTTTTTTATATCAGCTCCGTTTGAGGTCCGGACTCCAGCATATATGGTCAAATTCTAATTCAAATATCCATAGGGACACAAATATACAAAAATATGAATTTAATATCCATAAAAGACCCATAGTCAAGTTTTAGCAAATTCTCGTGTACTTACCCCCTTTGAGGATTCTTCAAAATCTATATTTTTTTATATCAGCTCCGTTTGAGGTCTGGATTCCAGCATATATGGTCAAATTCTAATTCAAATATCCATAGGGACACAAATATATAAAAATATGAATTTAATATCCATAAAAGACCCATAGTCAAGTTTTAGCAAATTCTCGTGTAATACCCCCTTTGAGGATTATTCAAAATCCATCTTTTTTTATATCAGCTCCGTTTGAGGTCCGAACTCCAACATATATGGTCAAATTCTAATTCAAATATCCATAGGGACACAAATATAAACCATAATATGAATTTAATATCCATAAAAGACCAATAGTCAAGTTTTAGCAAATTCTCGTGTACTACCCCCTTTGAGGATTATTCAAAATCCATCTTTTTTTATATCAGCTCCGTTTGAGGTCCGAACTCCAACATATATGGTCAAATTCTAATTCAAATATCCATAGGGACACAAATATACCAAAATATTAATTTAATATCCTTAAAAGACCCCGATTCAGGTTTTAGCAAAACCTCGTGTACTACCCCCCTTTGAGGATTATTCAAAATCCATCTTTTTTTATATCAGCTCCGTTTGAGGTCCGAACTCCAACATATATGGTCAAATTCTAATTCAAATATCCATTGGGACACAAATATAACCATAATATGAATTTAATAACCATATAAGACCCATAGACAAGTTTTAGCAAATTCTCATGTTCTACCCCCTTTGAGGATTCATCAAAATCTATATTTTTTTATATCAGCTCCGTTTGAGGTCCGGATTCCAGCATATATGGTCAAATTCTAATTCAAATATCCATAGGTATACAAATATACCAAAATATTAATTTAATATCCATAAAAGACCCCGATTCAAGTTTTAGCAAAACCTCGTGTACTACCCCCTTTGAGGATTATTCAAAATCCATCTTTTTTTATATCAGCTCCGTTTGAGGTCCGAACTCCAACATATATGGTCAAATTCTAATTCAAATATCCATTGGGACACAAATATAACCATAATATGAATTTAATATCCATAAAAGACCAATAGTCAAGTTTTAGCAAATTCTCGTGTACTACCCCCTTTGAGGATTATTCAAAATCCATCTTTTTTTATATCAGCTCCGTTTGAGGTCCGGACTCCAGCATATATGGTCAAATTCTAATTCAAATATCCATAGGGACACAAATATACCAAAATATTAATTAATATCCATAAAAGACCCCGATTCAAGTTTTAGCAAAACCTCGTGTACGACCCCCTTTGAGGATTATTCAAAATCCATCTTTTTTTATTTCAGCTCCGTTTGAGGTCCGCACTCCAACATATATGGTCAAATTCTAATTCAAATATCCATTGGGACACAAATATAACCATAATATGAATTTAATATCCATATAAGACCCATAGACAAGTTTTAGCAAATTCTCATGTTCTACCTCCTTTGAGGATTCATCAAAATCTATATTTTTTTATATCAGCTCCGTTTGAGGTCCGGATTCCAGCATATATGGTCAAATTCTAATTCAAATATCCATAGGGATACAAATATACCAAAATATTAATTTAATATCCATAAAAGACCCCGATTCAAGTTTTAGCAAAACCTCGTGTACTACCCCCTTTGAG
The DNA here is from genome assembly GCA_028671895.1 of Oenanthe sinensis. Taxonomy (NCBI): domain Eukaryota; kingdom Viridiplantae; phylum Streptophyta; class Magnoliopsida; order Apiales; family Apiaceae; genus Oenanthe; species Oenanthe sinensis. Next base: position 21,872,238 of record JAPMAC010000231.1, read on the forward strand.
GATTATTCAAAATCCATCTTTTTTTATATCAGCTCCGTTTGAGGTCCGGACTCCAGCATATATGGTCAAATTCTAATTCAAATATCCATAGGGACACAAATATACAAAAATATGAATTTAATATCCATAAAAGACCCATAGTCAAGTTTTAGCAAATTCTCGTGTACTTACCCCCTTTGAGGATTCTTCAAAATCTATATTTTTTTATATCAGCTCCGTTTGAGGTCTGGATTCCAGCATATATGGTCAAATTCTAATTCAAATATCCATAGGGACACAAATATATAAAAATATGAATTTAATATCCATAAAAGACCCATAGTCAAGTTTTAGCAAATTCTCGTATATTACCCCCTTTGAGGATTATTCAAAATCCATCTTTTTTTATATCAGCTCCGTTTGAGGTCCGAACTCCAACATATATGGTCAAATTCTAATTCAAATATCCATAGGGACACAAATATACCAAAATATTAATTTAATATCCTTAAAAGACCCCGATTCAGGTTTTAGCAAAACCTCGTGTACTACCCCCTTTGAAGATTATTCAAAATCCATCTTTTTTTATATCAGCTCCGTTTGAGGTCCGAACTCCAACATATATGGTCAAATTCTAATTCAAATATCCATTGGGACACAAATATAACCATAATATGAATTTAATAACCATATAAGACCCATAGACAAGTTTTAGCAAATTCTCATGTTCTACCCCCTTTGAGGATTCATCAAAATCTATATTTTTTTATATCAGCTCCGTTTGAGGTCCGGATTCCAGCATATATGGTCAAATTCTAATTCAAATATCCATAGGTATACAAATATACCAAAATATTAATTTAATATCCATAAAAGACCCCGATTCAAGTTTTAGCAAAACCTCGTGTACTACCCCCTTTGAGGATTATTCAAAATCCATCTTTTTTTATATCAGCTCCGTTTGAGGTCCGAACTCCAACATATATGGTCAAATTCTAATTCAAATATCCATTGGGACACAAATATAACCATAATATGAATTTAATATCCATAAAAGACCAATAGTCAAGTTTTAGCAAATTCTCGTGTACTACCCCCTTTGAGGATTATTCAAAATCCATCTTTTTTTATATCAGCTCCGTTTGAGGTCCGGACACCAGCATATATGGTCAAATTCTAATTCAAATATCCATAGGGACACAAATATACCAAAATATTAATTAATATCCATAAAAGACCCCGATTCAAGTTTTAGCAAAACCTCGTGTACGACCCCCTTTGAGGATTATTCAAAATCCATCTTTTTTTATATCATCTCCGTTTGAGGTCCGCACTCCAACATATATGGTCAAATTCTAATTCAAATATCCATTGGGACACAAATATAACCATAATATGAATTTAATATCCATATAAGACCCATAGACAAGTTTTAGCAAATTCTCATGTTCTACCTCCTTTGAGGATTCATCAAAATCTATATTTTTTTATATCAGCTCCGTTTGAGGTCCGGATTCCAGCATATATGGTCAAATTCTAATTCAAATATCCATAGGGATACAAATATACCAAAATATTAATTTAATATCCATAAAAGACCCCGATTCAAGTTTTAGCAAAACCTCGTGTACTACCCCCTTTGAGGATTATTCAAAATCCATCTTTTTTTATATCAGCTCCGTTTGAGGTCCGGACTCCAGCATATATGGTCAAATTCTAATTCAAATATCCATAGGGACACAAATATACAAAAATATGAATTTAATATCCATAAAAGACCCATAGTCAAGTTTTAGCAAATTCTCGTGTACTTACCCCCTTTGAGGATTCTTCAAAATCTATATTTTTTTATATCAGCTCCGTTTGAGGTCTGGATTCCAGCATATATGGTCAAATTCTAATTCAAATATCCATAGGGACACAAATATATAAAAATATGAATTTAATATCCATAAAAGACCCATAATCAAGTTTTAGCAAATTCTCGTATAATACCCCCTTTGAGGATTATTCAAAATCCATCTTTTTTTATATCAGCTCCGTTTGAGGTCCGTACTCCAACATATATGGTCAAATTCTAATTCAAATATCCAGAGGGACACAAATATACCAAAATATTAATTTAATATCCTTAAAAGACCCCGATTCAGGTTTTAGCAAAACCTCGTGTACTACCCCCTTTGAAGATTATTCAAAATCCATCTTTTTTTATATCAGCTCCGTTTGAGGTCCGAACTCCAACATATATGGTCAAATTCTAATTCAAATATCCATTGGGACACAAATATAACCATAATATGAATTTAATAACCATATAAGACCCATAGACAAGTTTTAGCAAATTCTCATGTTCTACCCCCTTTGAGGATTCATCAAAATCTATATTTTTTTATATCAGCTCCGTTTGAGGTCCGGATTCCAGCATATATGGTCAAATTCTAATTCAAATATCCATAGGTATACAAATATACCAAAATATTAATTTAATATCCATAAAAGACCCCGATTCAAGTTTTAGCAAAACCTCGTGTACTACCCCCTTTGAGGATTATTCAAAATCCATCTTTTTTTATATCAGCTCCGTTTGAGGTCCGAACTCCAACATATATGGTCAAATTCTAATTCAAATATCCATTGGGACACAAATATAACCATAATATGAATTTAATATCCATAAAAGACCAATAGTCAAGTTTTAGCAAATTCTCGTGTACTACCCCCTTTGAGGATTATTCAAAATCCATCTTTTTTTATATCAGCTCCGTTTGAGGTCCGGACACCAGCATATATGGTCAAATTCTAATTCAAATATCCATAGGGACACAAATATACCAAAATATTAATTAATATCCATAAAAGACCCCGATTCAAGTTTTAGCAAAACCTCGTGTACGACCCCCTTTGAGGATTATTCAAAATCCATCTTTTTTTATATCATCTCCGTTTGAGGTCCGCACTCCAACATATATGGTCAAATTCTAATTCAAATATCCATTGGGACACAAATATAACCATAATATGAATTTAATATCCATATAAGACCCATAGACAAGTTTTAGCAAATTCTCATGTTCTACCTCCTTTGAGGATTCATCAAAATCTATATTTTTTTATATCAGCTCCGTTTGAGGTCCGGATTCCAGCATATATGGTCAAATTCTAATTCAAATATCCATAGGGATACAAATATACCAAAATATTAATTTAATATCCATAAAAGACCCCGATTCAAGTTTTAGCAAAACCTCGTGTACTACCCCCTTTGAGGATTATTCAAAATCCATCTTTTTTTATATCAGCTCCGTTTGAGGTCCGGACTCCAGCATATATGGTCAAATTCTAATTCAAATATCCATAGGGACACAAATATACAAAAATATGAATTTAATATCCATAAAAGACCCATAGTCAAGTTTTAGCAAATTCTCGTGTACTTACCCCCTTTGAGGATTCTTCAAAATCTATATTTTTTTATATCAGCTCCGTTTGAGGTCTGGATTCCAGCATATATGGTCAAATTCTAATTCAAATATCCATAGGGACACAAATATATAAAAATATGAATTTAATATCCATAAAAGACCCATAATCAAGTTTTAGCAAATTCTCGTATAATACCCCCTTTGAGGATTATTCAAAATCCATCTTTTTTTATATCAGCTCCGTTTGAGGTCCGAACTCCAACATATATGGTCAAATTCTAATTCAAATATCCATTGGGACACAAATATAACCATAATATGAATTTAATATCCATAAAAGACCAATAGTCAAGTTTTAGCAAATTCTCGTGTACTACCCCCTTTGAGGATTATTCAAAATCCATCTTTTTTTATATCAGCTCCGTTTGAGGTCCGGACACCAGCATATATGGTCAAATTCTAATTCAAATATCCATAGGGACACAAATATACCAAAATATTAATTAATATCCATAAAAGACCCCGATTCAAGTTTTAGCAAAACCTCGTGTACGACCCCCTTTGAGGATTATTCAAAATCCATCTTTTTTTATATCATCTCCGTTTGAGGTCCGCACTCCAACATATATGGTCAAATTCTAATTCAAATATCCATTGGGACACAAATATAACCATAATATGAATTTAATATCCATATAAGACCCATAGACAAGTTTTAGCAAATTCTCATGTTCTACCTCCTTTGAGGATTCATCAAAATCTATATTTTTTTATATCAGCTCCGTTTGAGGTCCGGATTCCAGCATATATGGTCAAATTCTAATTCAAATATCCATAGGGATACAAATATACCAAAATATTAATTTAATATCCATAAAAGACCCCGATTCAAGTTTTAGCAAAACCTCGTGTACTACCCCCTTTGAGGATTATTCAAAATCCATCTTTTTTTATATCAGCTCCGTTTGAGGTCCGGACTCCAGCATATATGGTCAAATTCTAATTCAAATATCCATAGGGACACAAATATACAAAAATATGAATTTAATATCCATAAAAGACCCATAGTCAAGTTTTAGCAAATTCTCGTGTACTTACCCCCTTTGAGGATTCTTCAAAATCTATATTTTTTTATATCAGCTCCGTTTGAGGTCTGGATTCCAGCATATATGGTCAAATTCTAATTCAAATATCCATAGGGACACAAATATATAAAAATATGAATTTAATATCCATAAAAGACCCATAGTCAAGTTTTAGCAAATTCTCGTGTACTACCCCCTTTGAGGATTATTCAAAATCCATCTTTTTTTATATCAGCTCCGTTTGAGGTCCGGACTCCAGCATATATGGTCAAATTCTAATTCAAATATCCATAGGGACACAAATATAACCATAATATGAATTTAATATCCATAAAAGACCAATAGTCAAGTTTTAGCAAATTCTCGTGTACTACCCCCTTTGAGGATTATTCAAAATCCATCTTTTTTTATATCAGCTCCGTTTGAGGTCCGGACTCCACCATATATGGTCAAATTCTAATTCAAATATCCATAGGGACACAAATATACAAAAATATGAATTTAATATCCATAAAAGACCCATAGTCAAGTTTTAGCAAATTCTCGTGTACTTACCCCCTTTGGGGATTCTTCAAAATCTATATTTTTTTATATCAGCTCCGTTTGAGGTCTGGATTCCAGCATATATGGTCAAATTCTAATTCAAATATCCATAGGGACACAAATATATAAAAATATGAATTTAATATCCATAAAAGACCCATAGTCAAGTTTTAGCAAATTCTCGTATAATACCCCCTTTGAGGATTATTCAAAATCCATCTTTTTTTATATCAGCTCCGTTTGAGGTCCGAACTCCAACATATATGGTCAAATTCTAATTCAAATATCCATAGGGACACAAATATACCAAAATATTAATTTAATATCCTTAAAAGACCCCGATTCAGGTTTTAGCAAAACCTCGTGTACTACCCCCTTTGAAGATTATTCAAAATCCATCTTTTTTTATATCAGCTCCGTTTGAGGTTCGAACTCCAACATATATGGTCAAATTCTAATTCAAATATCCATTGGGACACAAATATAACCATAATATGAATTTAATAACCATATAAGACCCATAGACAAGTTTTAGCAAATTCTCATGTTCTACCCCCTTTGAGGATTCATCAAAATCTATATTTTTTTATATCAGCTCCGTTTGAGGTCCGGATTCCAGCATATATGGTCAAATTCTAATTCAAATATCCATAGGTATACAAATATACCAAAATATTAATTTAATATCCATAAAAGACCCCGATTCAAGTTTTAGCAAAACCTCGTGTACTACCCCCTTTGAGGATTATTCAAAATCCATCTTTTTTTATATCAGCTCCGTTTGAGGTCCGAACTCCAACATATATGGTCAAATTCTAATTCAAATATCCATTGGGACACAAATATAACCATAATATGAATTTAATATCCATAAAAGACCAATAGTCAAGTTTTAGCAAATTCTCGTGTACTACCCCCTTTGAGGATTATTCAAAATCCATCTTTTTTTATATCAGCTCCGTTTGAGGTCCGGACACCAGCATATATGGTCAAATTCTAATTCAAATATCCATAGGGACACAAATATACCAAAATATTAATTAATATCCATAAAAGACCCCGATTCAAGTTTTAGCAAAACCTCGTGTACGACCCCCTTTGAGGATTATTCAAAATCCATCTTTTTTTATATCATCTCCGTTTGAGGTCCGCACTCCAACATATATGGTCAAATCCTAATTCAAATATCCATTGGGACACAAATATAACCATAATATGAATTTAATATCCATATAAGACCCATAGACAAGTTTTAGCAAATTCTCATGTTCTACCTCCTTTGAGGATTCATCAAAATCTATATTTTTTTATATCAGCTCCGTTTGAGGTCCGGATTCCAGCATATATGGTCAAATTCTAATTCAAATATCCATAGGGATACAAATATACCAAAATATTAATTTAATATCCATAAAAGACCCCGATTCAAGTTTTAGCAAAACCTCGTGTACTACCCCCTTTGAGGATTATTCAAAATCCATCTTTTTTTATATCAGCTCCGTTTGAGGTCCGGACTCCAGCATATATGGTCAAATTCTAATTCAAATATCCATAGGGACACAAATATACAAAAATATGAATTTAATATCCATAAAAGACCCATAGTCAAGTTTTAGCAAATTCTCGTGTACTTACCCCCTTTGAGGATTCTTCAAAATCTATATTTTTTTATATCAGCTCCGTTTGAGGTCTGGATTCCAGCATATATGGTCAAATTCTAATTCAAATATCCATAGGGACACAAATATATAAAAATATGAATTTAATATCCATAAAAGACCCATAGTCAAGTTTTAGCAAATTCTCGTGTACTACCCCCTTTGAGGATTATTCAAAATCCATCTTTTTTTTATATCAGCTCCGTTTGAGGCCCGGACTCCAGCATATATGGTCAAATTCTAATTCAAATATCCATAGGGACACAAATATAACCATAATATGAATTTAATATCCATAAAAGACCAATAGTCAAGTTTTAGCAAATTCTCGTGTACTACCCCCTTTGAGGATTATTCAAAATCCATCTTTTTTTATATCAGCTCCGTTTGAGGTCCGGACTCCAGCATATATGGTCAAATTCTAATTCAAATATCCATAGGGACACAAATATAACCATAATATGAATTTAATATCCATAAAAGACCAATAGTCAAGTTTTAGCAAATTCTCGTGTACTACCCCCTTTGAGGATTCATCAAAATCTATATTTTTTTATATCAGCTCCGTTTGAGGTCCGGATTCCAGCATATATGGTCAAATTCTAATTCAAATATCCATAGGGATACAAATATACCAAAATATTAATTTAATATCCATAAAAGACCCCGATTCAAGTTTTAGCAAAACCTCGTGTACTACCCCCTTTGAGGATTATTCAAAATCCATCTTTTTTTATATCAGCTCCGTTTGAGGTCCGGACTCCAGCATATATGGTCAAATTCTAATTCAAATATCCATAGGGACACAAATATACAAAAATATGAATTTAATATCCATAAAAGACCCATAGTCAAGTTTTAGCAAATTCTCGTGTACTTACCCCCTTTGAGGATTCTTCAAAATCTATATTTTTTTATATCAGCTCCGTTTGAGGTCTGGATTCCAGCATATATGGTCAAATTCTAATTCAAATATCCATAGGGACACAAATATATAAAAATATGAATTTAATATCCATAAAAGACCCATAGTCAAGTTTTAGCAAATTCTCGTGTACTACCCCCTTTGAGGATTATTCAAAATCCATCTTTTTTTATATCAGCTCCGTTTGAGGTCCGGACTCCAGCATATATGGTCAAATTCTAATTCAAATATCCATAGGGACACAAATATAACCATAATATGAATTTAATATCCATAAAAGACCAATAGTCAAGTTTTAGCAAATTCTCGTGTACTACCCCCTTTGAGGATTATTCAAAATCCATCTTTTTTTATATCAGCTCCGTTTGAGGTCCGAACTCCAACATATATGGTCAAATTCTAATTCAAATATCCATAGGGACACAAATATACCAAAATATTAATTTAATATCTTTAAAAGACCCCGATTCAAGTTTTAGCAAAACCTCGTGTACTACCCCCTTTGAGGATTATTCAAAATCCATCTTTTTTTATATCAGCTCCGTTTAAGGTCCGGACTCCAGCATATATGGTCAAATTCTAATTCAAATATCCATAGGGACACAAATATACAAAAATATGAATTTAATATCCATAAAAAACCCATAGTCAAGTTTTAGCAAATTCTCGTGTACTTACCCCCTTTGAGGATTCTTCAAAATCTATATTTTTTTATATCAGCTCCGTTTGAGGTCTGGATTCCAGCATATATGGTCAAATTCTAATTCAAATATCCATAGGGACACAAATATATAAAAATATGAATTTAATATCCATAAAAGACCCATAGTCAAGTTTTAGCAAATTCTCGTGTACTACCCCCTTTGAGGATTATTCAAAATCCATCTTTTTTTATATCAGCTCCGTTTGAGGTCCGGACTCCAGCATATATGGTCAAATTCTAATTCAAATATCCATAGGGACACAAATATAACCATAATATGAATTTAATATCCATAAAAGACCAATAGTCAAGTTTTAGCAAATTCTCGTGTACTACCCCCTTTGAGGATTATTCAAAATCCATCTTTTTTTATATCAGCTCCGTTTGAGGTCCGGACTCCAGCATATATGGTCAAATTCTAATTCAAATATCCATAGGGACACAAATATAACCATAATATGAATTTAATATCCATAAAAGACCAATAGTCAAGTTTTAGCAAATTCTCGTGTACTACCCCCTTTGAGGATTATTCAAAATCCATCTTTTTTTATATCAGCTCCGTTTGAGGTCCGGACTCCACCATATATGGTCAAATTCTAATTCAAATATCCATAGGGACACAAATATACAAAAATATGAATTTAATATCCATAAAAGACCCATAGTCAAGTTTTAGCAAATTCTCGTGTACTTACCCCCTTTGGGGATTCTTCAAAATCTATATTTTTTTATATCAGCTCCGTTTGAGGTCCGGACTCCAGCATATATGGTCAAATTCTAATTCAAATATCCATAGGGACACAAATATAACCATAATATGAATTTAATATCCATAAAAGACCAATAGTCAAGTTTTAGCAAATTCTCGTGTACTACCCCCTTTGAGGATTATTCAAAATCCATCTTTTTTTATATCAGCTCCGTTTGAGGTCCGGACTCCAGCATATATGGTCAAATTCTAATTCAAATATCCATAGGGACACAAATATAACCATAATATGAATTTAATATCCATAAAAGACCAATAGTCAAGTTTTAGCAAATTCTCGTGTACTACCCCCTTTGAGGATTATTCAAAATCCATCTTTTTTTATATCAGCTCCGTTTGAGGTCCGGACTCCACCATATATGGTCAAATTCTAATTCAAATATCCATAGGGACACAAATATACAAAAATATGAATTTAATATCCATAAAAGACCCATAGTCAAGTTTTAGCAAATTCTCGTGTACTTACCCCCTTTGGGGATTCTTCAAAATCTATATTTTTTTATATCAGCTCTGTTTGAGGTCTGGATTCCAGCATATATGGTCAAATTCTAATTCAAATATCCATAGGGACACAAATATATAAAAATATGAATTTAATATCCATAAAAGACCCATAGTCAAGTTTTAGCAAATTCTCGTATAATACCCCCTTTGAGGATTATTCAAAATCCATCTTTTTTTATATCAGCTCCGTTTGAGGTCCGAACTCCAACATATATGGTCAAATTCTAATTCAAATATCCATTGGGACACAAATATAACCATAATATGAATTTAATAACCATATAAGACCCATAGACAAGTTTTAGCAAATTCTCATGTTCTACCCCCTTTGAGGATTCATCAAAATCTATATTTTTTTATATCAGCTCCGTTTGAGGTCCGGATTCCAGCATATATGGTCAAATTCTAATTCAAATATCCATAGGTATACAAATATACCAAAATATTAATTTAATATCCATAAAAGACCCCGATTCAAGTTTTAGCAAAACCTCGTGTACTACCCCCTTTGAGGATTATTCAAAATCCATCTTTTTTTATATCAGCTCCGTTTGAGGTCCGAACTCCAACATATATGGTCAAATTCTAATTCAAATATCCATTGGGACACAAATATAACCATAATATGAATTTAATATCCATAAAAGTCCAATAGTCAAGTTTTAGCAAATTCTCGTGTACTACCCCCTTTGAGGATTATTCAAAATCCATCTTTTTTTATATCAGCTCCGTTTGAGGTCCGGACACCAGCATATATGGTCAAATTCTAATTCAAATATCCATAGGGACACAAATATACCAAAATATTAATTAATATCCATAAAAGACCCCGATTCAAGTTTTAGCAAAACCTCGTGTACGACCCCCTTTGAGGATTATTCAAAATCCATCTTTTTTTATATCATCTCCGTTTGAGGTCCGCACTCCAACATATATGGTCAAATTCTAATTCAAATATCCATTGGGACACAAATATAACCATAATATGAATTTAATATCCATATAAGACCCATAGACAAGTTTTAGCAAATTCTCATGTTCTACCTCCTTTGAGGATTCATCAAAATCTATATTTTTTTATATCAGCTCCGTTTGAGGTCCGGATTCCAGCATATATGGTCAAATTCTAATTCAAATATCCATAGGGATACAAATATACCAAAATATTAATTTAATATCCATAAAAGACCCCGATTCAAGTTTTAGCAAAACCTCGTGTACTACCCCCTTTGAGGATTATTCAAAATCCATCTTTTTTTATATCAGCTCCGTTTGAGGTCCGGACTCCAGCATATATGGTCAAATTCTAATTCAAATATCCATAGGGACACAAATATACAAAAATATGAATTTAATATCCATAAAAGACCCATAGTCAAGTTTTAGCAAATTCTCGTGTACTTACCCCCTTTGAGGATTCTTCAAAATCTATATTTTTTTATATCAGCTCCGTTTGAGGTCTGGATTCCAGCATATATGGTCAAATTCTAATTCAAATATCCATAGGGACACAAATATATAAAAATATGAATTTAATATCCATAAAAGACCCATAGTCAAGTTTTAGCAAATTCTCGTGTACTACCCCCTTTGAGGATTATTCAAAATCCATCTTTTTTTATATCAGCTCCGTTTGAGGTCCGGACTCCAGCATATATGGTCAAATTCTAATTCAAATATCCATAGGGACACAAATATAACCATAATATGAATTTAATATCCATAAAAGACCAATAGTCAAGTTTTAGCAAATTCTCGTGTACTACCCCCTTTGAGGATTATTCAAAATCCATCTTTTTTTATATCAGCTCCGTTTGAGGTCCGGACTCCAGCATATATGGTCAAATTCTAATTCAAATATCCATAGGGACACAAATATAACCATAATATGAATTTAATATCCATAAAAGACCAATAGTCAAGTTTTAGCAAATTCTCGTGTACTACCCCCTTTGAGGATTCATCAAAATCTATATTTTTTTATATCAGCTCCGTTTGAGGTCCGAACTCCAACATATATGGTCAAATTCTAATTCAAATATCCATTGGGACACAAATATAACCATAATATGAATTTAATAACCATATAAGACCCATAGACAAGTTTTAGCAAATTCTCATGTTCTACCCCCTTTGAGGATTCATCAAAATCTATATTTTTTTATATCAGCTCCGTTTGAGGTCCGGATTCCAGCATATATGGTCAAATTCTAATTCAAATATCCATAGGTATACAAATATACCAAAATATTAATTTAATATCCATAAAAGACCCCGATTCAAGTTTTAGCAAAACCTCGTGTACTACCCCCTTTGAGGATTATTCAAAATCCATCTTTTTTTATATCAGCTCCGTTTGAGGTCCGGACTCCAGCATATATGGTCAAATTCTCATTCAAATATCCATAGGGACACAAATATACCAAAATATTTATTTAATATCCATAAAAGACCCCGATTCAAGTTTTAGCAAAACCTCGTGTACGACCCCCTTTGAGTATTATTCAAAATCCATCTTTTTTTATATCAGCTCCGTTTGAGGTCTGAACTCCAACATATATGGTCAAATTCTAATTCAAATATCCATTGGGACACAAATATAACCATAATATGAATTTAATATCCATATAAGACCCATAGACAAGTTTTAGCAAATTCTCATGTTCTACCCCCTTTGAGGATTCATCAAAATCTATATTTTTTTATATCAGCTCCGTTTGAGGTCCGGATTCCAGCATATATGGTCAAATTCTAATTCAAATATCCATAGGGATACAAATATACCAAAATATTAATTTAATATCCATAAAAGACCCCGATTCAAGTTTTAGCAAAACCTAGTGTACAACCCCCTTTGAGGATTATTCAAAATTCATCTTTTTTTATATCAGCTCCGTTTGAGGTCCGGACTCCGGCATATATGGTCAAATTCTAATTCAAATATCCATAGGGACACAAATATACCAAAATATTTATTTAATATCCATAAAAGACCCCGATTCAAGTTTTAGCAAAACCTCGTGTACTACCCCCTTTGAGGATTATTCAAAATCCATCTTTTTTTATATCAGCTCCGTTTGAGGTCCGGATTCCAGCATATATGGTCAAATTCTAATTCAAATATCCATAGGGATACAAATATACCAAAATATTAATTTAATATCCATAAAAGACCCCGATTCAAGTTTTAGCAAAACCTCGTGTACTACCCCGTTTGAGGATTATTCAAAATCCATCTTTTTTTATATCAGCTCCGTTTGAGGTCCGGACTCCAGCATATATGGTCAAATTCTAATTCAAATATCCATAGGGACACAAATATACCAAAATATTTATTTAATATCCATAAAAGACCCCGATTCAAGTTTTAGCAAAACCTCGTGTACTACCCCCTTTGAGGATTATTCAAAATCCATCTTTTTTTATATCAGCTCTGTTTGAGGTCCGGACTCCAACATATATGGTCAAATTCTAATTCAAATATCCATTGGGACACAAATATAACCATAATATGAATTTAATATCCATATAAGACCCATAGACAAGTTTTAGCAAATTCTCCTGTTCTACCCCCTTTGAGGATTCATCAAAATCTATATTTTTTTATATCAGCTCCGTTTGAGGTCCGGATTCCAGCATATATGGTCAAATTCTAATTCAAATATCCATAGGGATACAAATATACCAAAATATTAATTTAATATCCATAAAAGACCCCGATTCAAGTTTTAGCAAAACCTCGTGTACTACCCCCTTTGAGGATTATTCAAAATCCATCTTTTTTTATATCAGCTCCGTTTGAGGTCCGGACTCCAGCATATATGGTCAAATTCTAATTCAAATATCCATAGGGACACAAATATACCAAAATATTAATTAATATCCATAAAAGACCCCGATTCAAGTTTTAGCAAAACCTCGTGTACGACCCCCTTTGAGGATTATTCAAAATCAATCTTTTTTTATATCAGCTCCGTTTGAGGTCCGGACTCCAACATATATGGTCAAATTCTAATTCAAATATCCATTGGGACACAAATATAACCATAATATGAATTTAATATCCATATAAGACCCATAGACAAGTTTTAGCAAATTCTCATGTTCTACCCCCTTTGAGGATTCATCAAAATCTATATTTTTTTATATCAGCTCCGTTTGAGGTCCGGATTCCAGCATATATGGTCAAATTCTAATTCAAATATCCATAGGGATACAAATATACCAAAATATTAATTTAATATCCATAAAAGACCCCGATTCAAGTTTTAGCAAAACCTCGTGTACTACCCCCTTTGAGGATTATTCAAAATCCATCTTTTTTATATCAACTCCGTTTGAGGTCCGGACTCCAGCATATATGGTCAAATTCTAATTCAAATATCCATAGGGACACAAATATACAAAAATATGAATTTAATATCCATAAAAGACCCATAGTCAAGTTTTAGCAAATTCTCGTGTACTTACCCCCTTTGAGGATTCTTCAAAATCTATATTTTTTTATATCAGCTCCGTTTGAGGTCTGGATTCCAGCATATATGGTCAAATTCTAATTCAAATATCCATAGGGACACAAATATATAAAAATATGAATTTAATATCCATAAAAGACCCATAGTCAAGTTTTAGCAAATTCTCGTGTAATACCCCCTTTGAGGATTATTCAAAATCCATCTTTTTTTATATCAGCTCCGTTTGAGGTCCGAACTCCAACATATATGGTCAAATTCTAATTCAAATATCCATAGGGACACAAATATAACCATAATATGAATTTAATATCCATAAAAGACCAATAGTCAAGTTTTAGCAAATTCTCGTGTACTACCCCCTTTGAGGATTATTCAAAATCCATCTTTTTTTATATCAGCTCCGTTTGAGGTCCGAACTCCAACATATATGGTCAAATTCTAATTCAAATATCCATTGGGACACAAATATAACCATAATATGAATTTAATAACCATATAAGACCCATAGACAAGTTTTAGCAAATTCTCATGTTCTACCCCCTTTGAGGATTCATCAAAATCTATATTTTTTTATATCAGCTCCGTTTGAGGTCCGGATTCCAGCATATATGGTCAAATTCTAATTCAAATATCCATAGGTATACAAATATACCAAAATATTAATTTAATATCCATAAAAGACCCCGATTCAAGTTTTAGCAAAACCTCGTGTACTACCCCCTTTGAGGATTATTCAAAATCCATCTTTTTTTATATCAGCTCCGTTTGAGGTCCGGACTCCAGCATATATGGTCAAATTCTCATTCAAATATCCATAGGGACACAAATATACCAAAATATTTATTTAATATCCATAAAAGACCCCGATTCAAGTTTTAGCAAAACCTCGTGTACGACCCCCTTTGAGGATTATTCAAAATCCATCTTTTTTTATATCAGCTCCGTTTGAGGTCTGAACTCCAACATATATGGTCAAATTCTAATTCAAATATCCATTGGGACACAAATATAACCATAATATGAATTTAATATCCATATAAGACCCATAGACAAGTTTTAGCAAATTCTCATGTTCTACCCCCTTTGAGGATTCATCAAAATCTATATTTTTTTATATCAGCTCCGTTTGAGGTCCGGATTCCAGCATATATGGTCAAATTCTAATTCAAATATCCATAGGGATACAAATATACCAAAATATTAATTTAATATCCATAAAAGACCCCGATTCAAGTTTTAGCAAAACCTAGTGTACAACCCCCTTTGAGGATTATTCAAAATTCATCTTTTTTTATATCAGCTCCGTTTGAGGTCCGGACTCCAGCATATATGGTCAAATTCTAATTCAAATATCCATAGGGACACAAATATACCAAAATATTTATTTAATATCCATAAAAGACCCCGATTCAAGTTTTAGCAAAACCTCGTGTACTACCCCCTTTGAGGATTATTCAAAATCCATCTTTTTTTATATCAGCTCCGTTTGAGGTCCGGATTCCAGCATATATGGTCAAATTCTAATTCAAATATCCATAGGGATACAAATATACCAAAATATTAATTTAATATCCATAAAAGACCCCGATTCAAGTTTTAGCAAAACCTCGTGTACTACCCCGTTTGAGGATTATTCAAAATCCATCTTTTTTTATATCAGCTCCGTTTGAGGTCCGGACTCCAGCATATATGGTCAAATTCTAATTCAAATATCCATAGGGACACAAATATACCAAAATATTTATTTAATATCCATAAAAGACCCCGATTCAAGTTTTAGCAAAACCTCGTGTACTACCCCCTTTGAGGATTATTCAAAATCCATCTTTTTTTATATCAGCTCCGTTTGAGGTCCAAACTCCAACATATATGGTCAAATTCTAATTCAAATATCCATTGGGACACAAATATAACCATAATATGAATTTAATATCCATATAAGACCCATAGACAAGTTTTAGCAAATTCTCCTGTTCTACCCCCTTTGAGGATTCATCAAAATCTATATTTTTTTATATCAGCTCCGTTTGAGGTCCGGATTCCAGCATATATGGTCAAATTCTAATTCAAATATCCATAGGGATACAAATATACCAAAATATTAATTTAATATCCATAAAAGACCCCGATTCAAGTTTTAGCAAAACCTCGTGTACTACCCCCTTTGAGGATTATTCAAAATCCATCTTTTTTTATATCAGCTCCGTTTGAGGTCCGGACTCCAACATATATGGTCAAATTCTAATTCAAATATCCATAGGAACACAAATATACAAAAATATGAATTTAATATCCATAAAAGACCCATAGTCAAGTTTTAACAAATTCTCGTGTACTACCCCCTTTGAGGATTCTTCAAAATCAATATTTTTTTATATCAGCTCCGTTTGAGGTCCGGACTCCAACATATATAGTCAAATTCTAATTCAAATATCCATAGGGACACAAATATACCAAAACATTAATTTAATATCCATAAAAGACCTCGATTCAAGTTTTAGCAAAACCTCGTGTACTACCCCCTTTGAGGATTATTCAAAATCCATCTTTTTTTATATCAGCTCCGTTTGAGGTCCGGACTCCAGCATATATGGTCAAATTCTAATTCAAATATCCATAGGGACACAAATATACCAAAATATTAATTAATATCCATAAAAGACCCCGATTCAAGTTTTAGCAAAACCTCGTGTACGACCCCCTTTGAGGATTATTCAAAATCAATCTTTTTTTATATCAGCTCCGTTTGAGGTCCGGACTCCAACATATATGGTCAAATTCTAATTCAAATATCTATTGGGACACAAATATAACCATAATATGAATTTAATATCCATATAAGACCCATAGACAAGTTTTAGCAAATTCTCATGTTCTACCCCCTTTGAGGATTCATCAAAATCTATATTTTTTTATATCAGCTCCGTTTGAGGTCCGGATTCCAGCATATATGGTCAAATTCTAATTCAAATATCCATAGGGATACAAATATACCAAAATATTAATTTAATATCCATAAAAGACCCCGATTCAAGTTTTAGCAAAACCTCGTGTACTACCCCCTTTGAGGATTATTCAAAATCCATCTTTTTTATATCAACTCCGTTTGAGGTCCGGACTCCAGCATATATGGTCAAATTCTAATTCAAATATCCATAGGGACACAAATATACAAAAATATGAATTTAATATCCATAAAAGACCCATAGTCAAGTTTTAGCAAATTCTCGTGTACTTACCCCCTTTGAGGATTCTTCAAAATCTATATTTTTTTATATCAGCTCCGTTTGAGGTCTGGATTCCAGCATATATGGTCAAATTCTAATTCAAATATCCATAGGGACACAAATATATAAAAATATGAATTTAATATCCATAAAAGACCCATAGTCAAGTTTTAGCAAATTCTCGTGTAATACCCCCTTTGAGGATTATTCAAAATCCATCTTTTTTTATATCAGCTCCGTTTGAGGTCCGAACTCCAACATATATGGTCAAATTCTAATTCAAATATCCATAGGGACACAAATATAACCATAATATGAATTTAATATCCATAAAAGACCAATAGTCAAGTTTTAGCAAATTCTCGTGTACTACCCCCCTTTGAGGATTATTCAAAATCCATCTTTTTTTATATCAGCTCCGTTTGAGGTCCGAACTCCAACATATATGGTCAAATTCTAATTCAAATATCCATAGGGACACAAATATACCCAAATATTAATTTAATATCCTTAAAAGACCCCGATTCAAGTTTTAGCAAAACCTCGTGTACTACCCCCTTTGAGGATTATTCAAAATCCATCTTTTTTTATATCAACTCCGTTTGAGGTCCGAACTCCAACATATATGGTCAAATTCTAATTCAAATATCCATTGGGACACAAATATAACCATAATATGAATTTAATATCCATATAAGACCCATAGACAAGTTTTAGCAAATTCTCATGTTCTACCCCCTTTGAGGATTCATCAAAATCTATATTTTTTTATATCAGCTCCGTTTGAGGTCCGGATTCCAGCATATATGGTCAAATTCTAATTCAAATATCCATAGGGATACAAATATACCAAAATATTAATTTAATATCCATAAAAGACCCCGATTCAAGTTTTAGCAAAACCTCGTGTACTACCCCCTTTGAGGATTATTCAAAATCCATCTTTTTTTATATCAGCTCCGTTTGAGGTCCGGACTCCAGCATATATGGTCAAATTCTAATTCAAATATCCATAGGGACACAAATATACCAAAATATTTATTTAATATCCATAAAAGACCCCGATTCAAGTTTTAGCAAAACCTCGTGTACTACCCCCTTTGAGGATTATACAAAATCCATCTTTTTTTATATCAGCTCCGTTTGAGGTCCGAACTCCAACATATATGGTCAAATTCTAATTCAAATATCCATTGGGACACAAATATAACCATAATATGAATTTAATATCCATATAAGACCCATAGACAAGTTTTAGCAAATTCTCCTGTTCTACCCCCTTTGAGGATTCATCAAAATCTATATTTTTTTATATCAGCTCCGTTTGAGGTCCGGATTCCAGCATATATGGTCAAATTCTAATTCAAATATCCATAGGGATACAAATATACCAAAATATTAATTTAATATCCATAAAAGACCCCGATTCAAGTTTTAGCAAAACCTCGTGTACTACCCCCTTTGAGGATTATTCAAAATCCATCTTTTTTTATATCAGCTCCGTTTGAGGTCCGGACTCCAACATATATGGTCAAATTCTAATTCAAATATCCATAGGAACACAAATATACAAAAATATGAATTTAATATCCATAAAAGACCCATAGTCAAGTTTTAACAAATTCTCGTGTACTACCCCCTTTGAGGATTCTTCAAAATCAATATTTTTTTATATCAGCTCCGTTTGAGGTCCGGACTCCAACATATATAGTCAAATTCTAATTCAAATATCCATAGGGACACAAATATACCAAAACATTAATTTAATATCCATAAAAGACCTCGATTCAAGTTTTAGCAAAACCTCGTGTACTACCCCCTTTGAGGATTATTCAAAATCCATCTTTTTTTATATCAGCTCCGTTTGAGGTCCGGACTCCAGCATATATGGTCAAATTCTAATTCAAATATCCATAGGGACACAAATATACCAAAATATTAATTAATATCCATAAAAGACCCCGATTCAAGTTTTAGCAAAACCTCGTGTACGACCCCCTTTGAGGATTATTCAAAATCAATCTTTTTTTATATCAGCTCCGTTTGAGGTCCGGACTCCAACATATATGGTCAAATTCTAATTCAAATATCTATTGGGACACAAATATAACCATAATATGAATTTAATATCCATATAAGACCCATAGACAAGTTTTAGCAAATTCTCATGTTCTACCCCCTTTGAGGATTCATCAAAATCTATATTTTTTTATATCAGCTCCGTTTGAGGTCCGGATTCCAGCATATATGGTCAAATTCTAATTCAAATATCCATAGGGATACAAATATACCAAAATATTAATTTAATATCCATAAAAGACCCCGATTCAAGTTTTAGCAAAACCTCGTGTACTACCCCCTTTGAGGATTATTCAAAATCCATCTTTTTTATATCAACTCCGTTTGAGGTCCGGACTCCAGTATATATGGTCAAATTCTAATTCAAATATCCATAGGGACACAAATATACAAAAATATGAATTTAATATCCATAAAAGACCCATAGTCAAGTTTTAGCAAATTCTCGTGTACTTACCCCCTTTGAGGATTCTTCAAAATCTATATTTTTTTATATCAGCTCCGTTTGAGGTCTGGATTCCAGCATATATGGTCAAATTCTAATTCAAATATCCATAGGGACACAAATATATAAAAATATGAATTTAATATCCATAAAAGACCCATAGTCAAGTTTTAGCAAATTCTCGTGTAATACCCCCTTTGAGGATTATTCAAAATCCATCTTTTTTTATATCAGCTCCGTTTGAGGTCCGAACTCCAACATATATGGTCAAATTCTAATTCAAATATCCATAGGGACACAAATATAACCATAATATGAATTTAATATCCATAAAAGACCAATAGTCAAGTTTTAGCAAATTCTCGTGTACTACCCCCTTTGAGGATTATTCAAAATCCATCTTTTTTTATATCAGCTCCGTTTGAGGTCCGAACTCCAACATATATGGTCAAATTCTAATTCAAATATCCATAGGGACACAAATATACCCAAATATTAATTTAATATCCTTAAAAGACCCCGATTCAAGTTTTAGCAAAACCTCGTGTACTACCCCCTTTGAGGATTATTCAAAATCCATCTTTTTTTATATCAACTCCGTTTGAGGTCCGAACTCCAACATATATGGTCAAATTCTAATTCAAATATCCATTGGGACACAAATATAACAATAATATGAATTTAATATCCATATAAGACCCATAGACAAGTTTTAGCAAATTCTCATGTTCTACCCCCTTTGAGGATTCATCAAAATCTATATTTTTTTATATCAGCTCCGTTTGAGGTCCGGATTCCAGCATATATGGTCAAATTCTAATTCAAATATCCATAGGGATACAAATATACCAAAATATTAATTTAATATCCATAAAAGACCCCGATTCAAGTTTTAGCAAAACCTCGTGTACTACCCCCTTTGAGGATTATTCAAAATCCATCTTTTTTTATATCAGCTCCGTTTGAGGTCCGGACTCCAGCATATATGGTCAAATTCTAATTCAAATATCCATAGGGACACAAATATACCAAAATATTTATTTAATATCCATAAAAGACCCCGATTCAAGTTTTAGCAAAACCTCGTGTACTACCCCCTTTGAGGATTATTCAAAATCCATCTTTTTTTATATCAGCTCCGTTTGAGGTCCGAACTCCAACATATATGGTCAAATTCTAATTCAAATATCCATTGGGACACAAATATAACCATAATATGAATTTAATATCCATATAAGACCCATAGACAAGTTTTAGCAAATTCTCCTGTTCTACCCCCTTTGAGGATTCATCAAAATCTATATTTTTTTATATCAGCTCCGTTTGAGGTCCGGAATCCAGCATATATGGTCAAATTCTAATTCAAATATCCATAGGGATACAAATATACCAAAATATTAATTTAATATCCATAAAAGACCCCGATTCAAGTTTTAGCAAAACCTCGTGTACTACCCCCTTTGAGGATTATTCAAAATCCATCTTTTTTATATCAACTCCGTTTGAGGTCCGGACTCCAGCATATATGGTCAAATTCTAATTCAAATATCCATAGGGACACAAATATACAAAAATATGAATTTAATATCCATAAAAGACCCATAGTCAAGTTTTAGCAAATTCTCGTGTACTTACCCCCTTTGAGGATTCTTCAAAATCTATATTTTTTTATATCAGCTCCGTTTGAGGTCTGGATTCCAGCATATATGGTCAAATTCTAATTCAAATATCCATAGGGACACAAATATATAAAAATATGAATTTAATATCCATAAAAGACCCATAGTCAAGTTTTAGCAAATTCTCGTGTAATACCCCCTTTGAGGATTATTCAAAATCCATCTTTTTTTATATCAGCTCCGTTTGAGGTCCGAACTCCAACATATATGGTCAAATTCTAATTCAAATATCCATAGGGACACAAATATAACCATAATATGAATTTAATATCCATAAAAGACCAATAGTCAAGTTTTAGCAAATTCTCGTGTACTACCCCCTTTGAGGATTATTCAAAATCCATCTTTTTTTATATCAGCTCCGTTTGAGGTCCGAACTCCAACATATATGGTCAAATTCTAATTCAAATATCCATAGGGACACAAATATACCCAAATATTAATTTAATATCCTTAAAAGACCCCGATTCAAGTTTTAGCAAAACCTCGTGTACTACCCCCTTTGAGGATTATTCAAAATCCATCTTTTTTTATATCAACTCCGTTTGAGGTCCGAACTCCAACATATATGGTCAAATTCTAATTCAAATATCCATTGGGACACAAATATAACCATAATATGAATTTAATATCCATATAAGACCCATAGACAAGTTTTAGCAAATTCTCATGTTCTACCCCCTTTGAGGATTCATCAAAATCTATATTTTTTTATATCAGCTCCGTTTGAGGTCCGGATTCCAGCATATATGGTCAAATTCTAATTCAAATATCCATAGGGATACAAATATACCAAAATATTAATTTAATATCCATAAAAGACCCCGATTCAAGTTTTAGCAAAACCTCGTGTACTACCCCCTTTGAGGATTATTCAAAATCCATCTTTTTTTATATCAGCTCCGTTTGAGGTCCGGACTCCAGCATATATGGTCAAATTCTAATTCAAATATCCATAGGGACACAAATATACCAAAATATTTATTTAATATCCATAAAAGACCCCGATTCAAGTTTTAGCAAAACCTCGTGTACGACCCCCTTTGAGGATTATTCAAAATCCATCTTTTTTTATATCAGCTCCGTTTGAGGTCTGAACTGTTAGTGTAGGTGCCCTAGAGGCAATACAATTTTTCCTTTTAATAAACATTTATGTCATTTGATTATTCAATAAACGTATTTATTATGACTTTAATTACTGCGATATATTTGTTAGCATAATAAATGTCCTTAGAATCATGATACTCGTTATATAGTTTAAGTACATGACTTGAACTTGAGATTATATAATATATCATATTCTTAAAGGTTCCCTAGTCGAGTATTATTATGATAGGACAATAATAATACATAAATAGACTAGTATGTTGTTTGACAGATAACCACATCTCATTGGTTATAAGTATGGGGATACTAAAGTCAATACATAGGTACATGTAGGGGTACATGGTACTGGACAGACCCACAGTGAGATTCTTCATGTTTAATTAAGTCATAAGAAAGACTCACAGTGATAATGGTGTAATGATCATCTGACTTGAGATCATTATATTTCTGTACGAGGATTGATATACTTTGACTACATTAAAAGTTACCTTTGACCGGGTGATGATAAAAGTGGACATCGGGTATATCATGAGTCGTATGAGAAATATGAATGATAGATAAAGGATTTAACCTTCCTATAATTAGGAGAGATATTATTGGCCTCTTGATTGAGTGAGACTATAAAATGCATGGCCGTGCTCAAATAATGATTTGTTTTTCATAGTCTACTCATGGATCAAGTAAACCCGGATTAAATGTTGAAGAGGATGACTAAATACATGCCTCGAGTTTAATCTATAATATATATGGTTAAAGGGATTATATTACACGGAAACATTAATCACGAAAGGTTTTATCGAATCACGATTTAATTATTGTTTAATTAGGTAGCAATGATGTATTACTAGATACCGCTCATTGTTTATAATTTTATTGGAGAATAAAATTATTGCTAATTAAATAATAGCCTATAGGGTCACACACATAGAGCACCTAGAGGAATAGTTAATTTAAATTATAGATTTAAATTAATTGATGATTAATTCGAATTTATTATATTAATTAAGTGAGACTTAATTAATTGAAATAAATTCGAATTTGAAGAATTATATTTCTGCCAATAATAATTAAGTGTGACTTAATTATTAATTAAATAATAGAAGCATGTTTTATTATATAATCCTATGCCTACATGGGTTAGGTTTTTGCTAAAAAGGCCCATTAACCAATCATTATAAATAGATAATGATAGGTTAAATGGCTTGCACGTTTTTGTAAAAAAAAAACCCCTAGCAGAAGAGGCAGCATAGGAAGAGGCAGAGAGAATTCGAAACCTATCAAAGGAGGCTAGTACTTCCGTTCCGTGTTCAAGATCGTGAGACGTTCTTGAAGGTGCTCGTGTGGATACCATAGAGGTGCTTTCGAGAGGAAGACACAAATCGTGATAGCAAGGATCTCCGTTGAGTTCGTGGCATTCAAAATCTTAATAGGTATGATTCGATTATCACCATAATCCGTCAATTCTTATACATGATCCTGCGTTTGGGTTCCGAAAATTTTCGTTATATTTACGTTTATCCGCTGCGTTTTATGCCTCGGAACCCAACACGAACTCCAACATATATGGTTAAATTCTAATTCAAATATCCATTGGGACACAAATATAACCATAATATGAATTTAATATCCATATAAGACCCATAGACAAGTTTTAGTAAATTCTCATGTTCTACCCCCTATGAGGATTCATCAAAATCTATATTTTTTTATATCAGCTCCGTTTGAGGTCCGGATTCCAGCATATATGGTCAAATTCTAATTCAAATATCCATAGGGATACAAATATACCAAAATATTAATTTAATATCCATAAAAGACCCCGATTCAAGTTTTAGCAAAACCTAGTGTACTACCCCCTTTGAGGATTATTCAAAATCCACTTTTTTTTATATCAGCTCCGTTTGAGGTCCGGACTCCAGCATATATGGTCAAATTCTAATTCAAATATCCATAGGGACACAAATATACCAAACTATTTATTTAATATCCATAAAAGACCCCGATTCAAGTTTTAGCAAAACCTCGTGTACTACCCCCTTTGAGGATTATTCAAAATCCATCTTTTTTTATATCAGCTCCGTTTGAGGTCCGGATTCCAGCATATATGGTCAAATTCTAATTCAAATATCCATAGGGATACAAATATACCAAAATATTAATTTAATATCCATAAAAGACCCCGATTCAAGTTTTAGCAAAACCTCGTGTACTACCCCGTTTGAGGATTATTCAAAATCCATCTTTTTTTATATCAGCTCCGTTTGAGGTCCGGACTCCAGCATATATGGTCAAATTCTAATTCAAATATCCATAGGGACACAAATATACCAAAATATTTATTTAATATCCATAAAAGACCCCGATTCAAGTTTTAGCAAAACCTCGTGTACTACCCCCTTTGAGGATTCTTCAAAATCTATATTTTTTTATATCAGCTCCGTTTGAGGTCTGGATTCCAGCATATATGGTCAAATTCTAATTCAAATATCCATAGGGACACAAATATATAAAAATATGAATTTAATATCCATAAAAGACCCATAGTCAAGTTTTAGCAAATTCTCGTGTAATACCCCCTTTGAGGATTATTCAAAATCCATCTTTTTTTATATCAGCTCCGTTTGAGGTCCGGATTCCAGCATATATGGTCAAATTCTAATTCAAATATCCATAGGGATACAAATATACCAAAATATTAATTTAATATCCATAAAAGACCCCGATTCAAGTTTTAGCAAAACCTCGTGTACTACCCCCTTTGAGGATTATTCAAAATCCATCTTTTTTTATATCAGCTCCGTTTGAGGTCCGGACTCCAGCATATATGGTCAAATTCTAATTCAAATATCCATAGGGACACAAATATACCAAAATATTTATTTAATATCCATAAAAGACCCCGATTCAAGTTTTAGCAAAACCTCGTGTACGACCCCCTTTGAGGATTATTCAAAATCCATCTTTTTTTATATCAGCTCCGTTTGAGGTCTGGATTCCAGCATATATGGTCAAATTCTAATTCAAATATCCATAGGGACACAAATATATAAAAATATGAATTTAATATCCATAAAAGACCCATAGTCAAGTTTTAGCAAATTCTCGTGTAATACCCCCTTTGAGGATTATTCAAAATCCATCTTTTTTTATATCAGCTCCGTTTGAGGTCTGGATTCCAGCATATATGGTCAAATTCTAATTCAAATATCCATAGGGACACAAATATATAAAAATATGAATTTAATATCCATAAAAGACCCATAGTCAAGTTTTAGCAAATTCTCGTGTAATACCCCCTTTGAGGATTATTCAAAATCCATCTTTTTTTATATCAGCTCCGTTTGAGGTCCGGATTCCAGCATATATGGTCAAATTCTAATTCAAATATCCATAGGGATACAAATATACCAAAATATTAATTTAATATCCATAAAAGACCCCGATTCAAGTTTTAGCAAAACCTCGTGTACTACCCCCTTTGAGGATTATTCAAAATCCATCTTTTTTTATATCAGCTCCGTTTGAGGTCCGGACTCCAGCATATATGGTCAAATTCTAATTCAAATATCCATAGGGACACAAATATACCAAAATATTTATTTAATATCCATAAAAGACCCCGATTCAAGTTTTAGCAAAACCTCGTGTACGACCCCCTTTGAGGATTATTCAAAATCCATCTTTTTTTATATCAGCTCCGTTTGAGGTCCGAACTCCAACATATATGGTCAAATTCTAATTCAAATATCCATTGGGACACAAATATAACCATAATATGAATTTAATATCCATATAAGACCCATAGACAAGTTTTAGCAAATTCTCATGTTCTACCCCCTTTGAGGATTCATTAAAATCTATATTTTTTTATATCAGCTCCGTTTGAGGTCCGGATTCCAGCATATATGGTCAAATTCTAATTCAAATATCCATAGGGATACAAATATACCAAAATATTAATTTAATATCCATAAAAGACCCCGATTCAAGTTTTAGCAAAACCTAGTGTACTACCCCCTTTGAGGATTATTCAAAATCCACTTTTTTTTATATCAGCTCCGTTTGAGGTCCGGACTCCAGCATATATGGTCAAATTCTAATTCAAATATCCATAGGGACACAAATATACCAAACTATTTATTTAATATCCATAAAAGACCCCGATTCAAGTTTTAGCAAAACCTCGTGTACTACCCCCTTTGAGGATTATTCAAAATCCATCTTTTTTTATATCAGCTCCGTTTGAGGTCCGGACTCCAGCATATATGGTCAAATTCTAATTCAAATATCCATAGGGATACAAATATACCAAAATATTAATTTAATATCCATAAAAGACCCCGATTCAAGTTTTAGCAAAACCTCGTGTACTACCCCGTTTGAGGATTATTCAAAATCCATCTTTTTTTATATCAGCTCCGTTTGAGGTCCGGACTCCAGCATATATGGTCAAATTCTAATTCAAATATCCATAGGGACACAAATATACCAAAATATTTATTTAATATCCATAAAAGACCCCGATTCAAGTTTTAGCAAAACCTCGTGTACTACCTTCAAAATCCATCTTTTTTTATATCAGCTCCGTTTGAGGTCCGAACTCCAACATATATGGTCAAATTCTAATTCAAATATCCATTGGGACACAAATATAACCATAATATGAATTTAATATCCATATAAGACCCATAGACAAGTTTTAGCAAATTCTCCTGTTCTACCCCCCTTTGAGGATTCATCAAAATCTATATTTTTTTATATCAGCTCCGTTTGAGGTCCGGACTCCAACATATATAGTCAAATTCTAATTCAAATATCCATAGGGATACAAATATACCAAAATATTAATTTAATATCCATAAAAGACCCCGATTCAAGTTTTAGCAAAACCTCGTGTACTACCCCCTTTGAGGATTATTCAAAATCCATCTTTTTTTATATCAACTCCGTTTGAGGTCCGGACTCCAGCATATATGGTCAAATTCTAATTCAAATATCCATAGGGACACAAATATACAAAAATATGAATTTAATATCCATAAAAGACCCATAGTCAAGTTTTAGCAAATTCTCGTGTACTTACCCCCTTTGAGGATTCTTCAAAATCTATATTTTTTTATATCAGCTCCGTTTGAGGTCTGGATTCCAGCATATATGGTCAAATTCTAATTCAAATATCCATAGGGACACAAATATATAAAAATATGAATTTAATATCCATAAAAGACCCATAGTCAAGTTTTAGCAAATTCTCGTGTAATACCCCCTTTGAGGATTATTCAAAATCCATCTTTTTTTATATCAGCTCCGTTTGAGGTCCGAACTCCAACATATATGGTCAAATTCTAATTCAAATATCCATAGGGACACAAATATAACCATAATATGAATTTAATATCCATAAAAGACCAATAGTCAAGTTTTAGCAAATTCTCGTGTACTACCCCCTTTGAGGATTATTCAAAATCCATCTTTTTTTATATCAGCTCCGTTTGAGGTCCGAACTCCAACATATATGGTCAAATTCTAATTCAAATATCCATAGGGACACAAATATACCAAAATATTAATTTAATATCCTTAAAAGACCCCGATTCAAGTTTTAGCAAAACCTCGTGTACTACCCCCTTTGAGGATTATTCAAAATCCATCTTTTTTTATATCAGCTCCGTTTGAGGTCCGAACTCCAACATATATGGTCAAATTCTAATTCAAATATCCATTGAGACACAAATATAACCATAATATGAATTTAATATCCATATAAGACCCATAGACAAGTTTTAGCAAATTCTCATGTTCTACCCCCTTTGAGGATTCATCAAAATCTATATTTTTTTATATCAGCTCCGTTTGAGGTCCGGATTCCAGCATATATGGTCAAATTCTAATTCAAATATCCATAGGGATACAAATATACCAAAATATTAATTTAATATCCATAAAAGACCCCGATTCAAGTTTTAGCAAAACCTCGTGTACTACCCCATTTGAGGATTATTCAAAATCCATCTTTTTTTATATCAGCTCCGTTTGAGGTCCGGACTCCAGCATATATGGTCAAATTCTAATTCAAATATCCATAGGGACACAAATATACCAAAATATTTATTTAATATCCATAAAAGACCCCGATTCAAGTTTTAGCAAAACCTCGTGTACGACCCCCTTTGAGGATTATTCAAAATCCATCTTTTTTTATAACAGCTCCGTTTGAGGTCCGAACTCCAACATATATGGTCAAATTCTAATTCAAATATCCATTGGGACACAAATATAACCATAATATGAATTTAATATCCATATAAGACCCATAGACAAGTTTTAGCAAATTCTCATGTTCTACCCCCTTTGAGGATTCATCAAAATCTATATTTTTTTATATCAGCTCCGTTTGAGGTCCGGATTCCAGCATATATGGTCAAATTCTAATTCAAATATCCATAGGGATACAAATATACCAAAATATTAATTTAATATCCATAAAAGACCCCGATTCAAGTTTTAGCAAAACCTAGTGTACTACCCCCTTTGAGGATTATTCAAAATCCACTTTTTTTATATCAGCTCCGTTTGAGGTCCGGACTCCAGCATATATGGTCAAATTCTAATTCAAATATCCATAGGGACACAAATATACCAAACTATTTATTTAATATCCATAAAAGACCCCGATTCAAGTTTTAGCAAAACCTCGTGTACTACCCCTTTGAGGATTATTCAAAATCCATCTTTTTTTATATCAGCTCCGTTTGAGGTCCGGATTCCAGCATATATGGTCAAATTCTAATTCAAATATCCATAGGGACGCAAATATAACAAAATATTAATTTAATATCCATAAAAGACCCCGATTCAAGTTTTAGCAAAACCTCGTGTACTACCCCCTTTGAGGGTTATTCAAAATCCATCTTTTTTTATATCAGCTCCGTTTGAGGTCCGGATTCCAGCATATATGGTCAAATTCTAATTCAAATATCCATAGGGATACAAATATACCAAAATATTAATTTAATATCCATAAAAGACCCCGATTCAAGTTTTAGCAAAACCTCGTGTACTACCCCGTTTGAGGATTATTCAAAATCCATCTTTTTTTATATCAGCTCCGTTTGAGGTCCGGACTCCAGCATATATGGTCAAATTCTAATTCAAATATCCATAGGGACACAAATATACCAAAATATTTATTTAATATCCATAAAAGACCCCGATTCAAGTTTTAGCAAAACCTCGTGTACTACCTTCAAAATCCATCTTTTTTTATATCAGCTCCGTTTGAGGTCCGAACTCCAACATATATGGTCAAATTCTAATTCAAATATCCATTGAGACACAAATATAACCATAATATGAATTTAATATCCATATAAGACCCATAGACAAGTTTTAGCAAATTCTCCTGTTCTACCCCCTTTGAGGATTCATCAAAATCTATATTTTTTTATATCAGCTCCGTTTGAGGTCCGGACTCCAACATATATAGTCAAATTCTAATTCAAATATCCGTAGGGATACAAATATACCAAAATATTAATTTAATATCCAAAAAAGACCCCGATTCAAGTTTTAGCAAAACCTCGTGTACTACCCCATTTGAGGATTATTCAAAATCCATCTTTTTTTATATCAGCTCCGTTTGAGGTCCGGACTCCAGCATATATGGTCAAATTCTAATTCAAATATCCATAGGGACACAAATATACCAAAATATTTATTTAATATCCATAAAAGACCCCGATTCAAGTTTTAGCAAAACCTCGTGTACGACCCCCTTTGAGGATTATTCAAAATCCATCTTTTTTTATAACAGCTCCGTTTGAGGTCCGAACTCCAACATATATGGTCAAATTCTAATTCAAATATCCATTGGGACACAAATATAACCATAATATGAATTTAATATCCATATAAGACCCATAGACAAGTTTTAGCAAATTCTCATGTTCTACCCCCTTTGAGGATTCATCAAAATCTATATTTTTTTATATCAGCTCCGTTTGAGGTCCGGATTCCAGCATATATGGTCAAATTCTAATTCAAATATCCATAGGGATACAAATATACCAAAATATTAATTTAATATCCATAAAAGACCCCGATTCAAGTTTTAGCAAAACCTAGTGTACTACCCCCTTTGAGGATTATTCAAAATCCACTTTTTTTATATCAGCTCCGTTTGAGGTCCGGACTCCAGCATATATGGTCAAATTCTAATTCAAATATCCATAGGGACACAAATATACCAAACTATTTATTTAATATCCATAAAAGACCCCGATTCAAGTTTTAGCAAAACCTCGTGTACTACCCCTTTGAGGATTATTCAAAATCCATCTTTTTTTATATCAGCTCCGTTTGAGGTCCGGATTCCAGCATATATGGTCAAATTCTAATTCAAATATCCATAGGGACGCAAATATAACAAAATATTAATTTAATATCCATAAAAGACCCCGATTCAAGTTTTAGCAAAACCTCGTGTACTACCCCCTTTGAGGGTTATTCAAAATCCATCTTTTTTTATATCAGCTCCGTTTGAGGTCCGGATTCCAGCATATATGGTCAAATTCTAATTCAAATATCCATAGGGATACAAATATACCAAAATATTAATTTAATATCCATAAAAGACCCCGATTCAAGTTTTAGCAAAACCTCGTGTACTACCCCGTTTGAGGATTATTCAAAATCCATCTTTTTTTATATCAGCTCCGTTTGAGGTCCGGACTCCAGCATATATGGTCAAATTCTAATTCAAATATCCATAGGGACAC
Source organism: Oenanthe sinensis (assembly GCA_028671895.1). Lineage (NCBI taxonomy): Eukaryota > Viridiplantae > Streptophyta > Magnoliopsida > Apiales > Apiaceae > Oenanthe > Oenanthe sinensis. The sequence goes on from JAPMAC010000231.1 coordinate 21,903,621, forward strand.
AAATATACCAAAATATTTATTTAATATCCATAAAAGACCCCGATTCAAGTTTTAGCAAAACCTCGTGTACTACCTTCAAAATCCATCTTTTTTTATATCAGCTCCGTTTGAGGTCCGAACTCCAACATATATGGTCAAATTCTAATTCAAATATCCATTGAGACACAAATATAACCATAATATGAATTTAATATCCATATAAGACCCATAGACAAGTTTTAGCAAATTCTCCTGTTCTACCCCCTTTGAGGATTCATCAAAATCTATATTTTTTTATATCAGCTCCGTTTGAGGTCCGGACTCCAACATATATAGTCAAATTCTAATTCAAATATCCGTAGGGATACAAATATACCAAAATATTAATTTAATATCCATAAAAGACCCCGATTCAAGTTTTAGCAAAACCTCGTGTACTACCCCGTTTGAGGATTATTCAAAATCCATCTTTTTTTATATCAGCTCCGTTTGAGGTCCGGACTCCAGCATATATGGTCAAATTCTAATTCAAATATCCATAGGGACACAAATATACCAAAATATTTATTTAATATCCATAAAAGACCCCGATTCAAGTTTTAGCAAAACCTCGTGTACGACCCCCTTTGAGGATTATTCAAAATCCATCTTTTTTTATATCAGCTCCGTTTGAGGTCCGAACTCCAACATATATGGTCAAATTCTAATTCAAATATCCATTGGGACACAAATATAACCATAATATGAATTTAATATCCATATAAGACCCATAGACAAGTTTTAGCAAATTCTCATGTTCTACCCCCTTTGAGGATTCATCAAAATCTATATTTTTTTATATCAGCTCCGTTTGAGGTCCGGATTCCAGCATATATGGTCAAATTCTAATTCAAATATCCATAGGGATACAAATATACCAAAATATTAATTTAATATCCATAAAAGACCCCGATTCAAGTTTTAGCAAAACCTAGTGTACTACCCCCTTTGAGGATTATTCAAAATCCACTTTTTTTTATATCAGCTCCGTTTGAGGTCCGGACTCCAGCATATATGGTCAAATTCTAATTCAAATATCCATAGGGACACAAATATACCAAACTATTTATTTAATATCCATAAAAGACCCCGATTCAAGTTTTAGCAAAACCTCGTGTACTACCCCTTTGAGGATTATTCAAAATCCATCTTTTTTTATATCAGCTCCGTTTGAGGTCCGGATTCCAGCATATATGGTCAAATTCTAATTCAAATATCCATAGGGACGCAAATATAACAAAATATTAATTTAATATCCATAAAAGACCCCGATTCAAGTTTTAGCAAAACCTCGTGTACTACCCCCTTTGAGGGTTATTCAAAATCCATCTTTTTTTATATCAGCTCCGTTTGAGGTCCGGATTCCAGCATATATGGTCAAATTCTAATTCAAATATCCATAGGGATACAAATATACCAAAATATTAATTTAATATCCATAAAAGACCCCGATTCAAGTTTTAGCAAAACCTCGTGTACTACCCCGTTTGAGGATTATTCAAAATCCATCTTTTTTTATATCAGCTCCGTTTGAGGTCCGGACTCCAGCATATATGGTCAAATTCTAATTCAAATATCCATAGGGACACAAATATACCAAAATATTTATTTAATATCCATAAAAGACCCCGATTCAAGTTTTAGCAAAACCTCGTGTACTACCTTCAAAATCCATCTTTTTTTATATCAGCTCCGTTTGAGGTCCGAACTCCAACATATATGGTCAAATTCTAATTCAAATATCCATTGAGACACAAATATAACCATAATATGAATTTAATATCCATATAAGACCCATAGACAAGTTTTAGCAAATTCTCCTGTTCTACCCCCTCTGAGGATTCATCAAAATCTATATTTTTTTATATCAGCTCCGTTTGAGGTCCGGACTCCAACATATATAGTCAAATTCTAATTCAAATATCCGTAGGGATACAAATATACCAAAATATTAATTTAATATCCATAAAAGACCCCGATTCAAGTTTTAGCAAAACCTCGTGTACTACCCCCTTTGAGGGTTATTCAAAATCCATCTTTTTTTATATCAGCTCCGTTTGAGGTCCGGATTCCAGCATATATGGTCAAATTCTAATTCAAATATCCATAGGGATACAAATATACCAAAATATTAATTTAATATCCATAAAAGACCCCGATTCAAGTTTTAGCAAAACCTCGTGTACTACCCCGTTTGAGGATTATTCAAAATCCATCTTTTTTTATATCAGCTCCGTTTGAGGTCCGGACTCCAGCATATATGGTCAAATTCTAATTCAAATATCCATAGGGACACAAATATACCAAAATATTTATTTAATATCCATAAAAGACCCCGATTCAAGTTTTAGCAAAACCTCGTGTACTACCTTCAAAATCCATCTTTTTTTATATCAGCTCCGTTTGAGGTCCGAACTCCAACATATATGGTCAAATTCTAATTCAAATATCCATTGAGACACAAATATAACCATAATATGAATTTAATATCCATATAAGACCCATAGACAAGTTTTAGCAAATTCTCCTGTTCTACCCCCTTTGAGGATTCATCAAAATCTATATTTTTTTATATCAGCTCCGTTTGAGGTCCGGACTCCAACATATATAGTCAAATTCTAATTCAAATATCCGTAGGGATACAAATATACCAAAATATTAATTTAATATCCATAAAAGACCCCGATTCAAGTTTTAGCAAAACCTCGTGTACTACCCCCTTTGAGGATTATTCAAAATCCTTTTTTTTTTTATATCAACTCCGTTTGAGGTCCGGACTCCAGCATATATGGTCAAATTCTAATTCAAATATCCATAGGGACACAAATATACAAAAATATGAATTTAATATCCATAAAAGACCCATAGTCAAGTTTTAGCAAATTCTCGTGTACTTACCCCCTTTGAGGATTCTTCAAAATCTATATTTTTTTATATCAGCTCCGTTTGAGGTCTGGATTCCAGCATATATGGTCAAATTCTAATTCAAATATCCATAGGGACACAAATATATAAAAATATGAATTTAATATCCATAAAAGACCCATAGTCAAGTTTTAGCAAATTCTCGTGTAATACCCCCTTTGAGGATTATTCAAAATCCATCTTTTTTTATATCAGCTCCGTTTGAGGTCCGAACTCCAACATATATGGTCAAATTCTAATTCAAATATCCATAGGGACACAAATATAACCATAATATGAATTTAATATCCATAAAAGACCAATAGTCAAGTTTTAGCAAATTCTCGTGTACTACCCCCTTTGAGGATTATTCAAAATCCATCTTTTTTTATATGAGCTCCGTTTGAGGTCCGAACTCCAACATATATGGTCAAATTCTAATTCAAATATCTATAGGGACACAAATATACCAAAATATTAATTTAATATCCTTAAAAGACCCCGATTCAAGGTTTAGCAAAACCTCGTGTACTACCCCCCTTTGAGGATTATTCAAAATCCATCTTTTTTTATATCAGCTCCGTTTGAGGTCCGAACTCCAACATATATGGTCAAATTCTAATTCAAATATCCATTGGGACACAAATATAACCATAATATGAATTTAATATCCATATAAGACCCATAGACAAGTTTTAGCAAATTCTCATGTTCTACCCCCTTTGAGGATTCATCAAAATCTATATTTTTTTATATCAGCTCCGTTTGAGGTCCGGATTCCAGCATATATGGTCAAATTCTAATTCAAATATCCATAGGGATACAAATATACCAAAATATTAATTTAATATCCATAAAAGACCCCGATTCAAGTTTTAGCAAAACCTCGTGTACTACCCCCTTTGAGGATTATTCAAAATCCATCTTTTTTTATATCAGCTCCGTTTGAGGTCCGGACTCCAGCATATATGGTCAAATTCTAATTCAAATATCCATAGGGACACAAATATACCAAAATATTTATTTAATATCCATAAAAGACCCCGATTCAAGTTTTAGCAAAACCTCGTGTATGACCCCCTTTGAGGATTATTCAAAATCCATCTTTTTTTATATCAGCTCCGTTTGAGGTCCGAACTCCAACATATATGGTCAAATTCTAATTCAAATATCCATTGGGACACAAATATAACCATAATATGAATTTAATATCCATATAAGACCCATAGACAAGTTTTAGCAAATTCTCATGTTCTACCCCCTTTGAGGATTCATCAAAATCTATATTTTTTTATATCAGCTCCGTTTGAGGTCCGGATTCCAGCATATATGGTCAAATTCTAATTCAAATATCCATAGGGATACAAATATACCAAAATATTAATTTAATATCCATAAAAGACCCCGATTCAAGTTTTAGCAAAACCTAGTGTACTACCCCCTTTGAGGATTATTCAAAATCCACTTTTTTTTATATAAGCTCCGTTTGAGGTCCGGACTCCAGCATATATGGTCAAATTCTAATTCAAATATCCATAGGGACACAAATATACCAAACTATTTATTTAATATCCATAAAAGACCCCGATTCAAGTTTTAGCAAAACCTCGTGTACTACCCCCTTTGAGGATTATTCAAAATCCATCTTTTTTTATATCAGCTCCGTTTGAGGTCCGGATTCCAGCATATATGGTCAAATTCTAATTCAAATATCCATAGGGATACAAATATACCAAAATATTAATTTAATATCCATAAAAGACCCCGATTCAAGTTTTAGCAAAACCTCGTGTACTACCCCGTTTGAGGATTATTCAAAATCCATCTTTTTTTATATCAGCTCCGTTTGAGGTCCGGACTCCAGCATATATGGTCAAATTCTAATTCAAATATCCATAGGGACACAAATATAACCATAATATGAATTTAATATCCATAAAAGACCAATAGTCAAGTTTTAGCAAATTCTCGTGTACTACCCCCTTTGAGGATTATTCAAAATCCATCTTTTTTTATATCAGCTCCGTTTGAGGTCCGAACTCCAACATATATGGTCAAATTCTAATTCAAATATCCATAGGGACACAAATATACCAAAATATTAATTTAATATCCTTAAAAGACCCCGATTCAAGTTTTAGCAAAACCTCGTGTACTACCCCCTTTGAGGATTATTCAAAATCCATCTTTTTTTATATCAGCTCCGTTTGAGGTCCGAACTCCAACATATATGGTCAAATTCTAATTCAAATATCCATTGAGACACAAATATAACCATAATATTAATTTAATATCCATATAAGACCCATAGACAAGTTTTAGCAAATTCTCGTGTACTACCCCCTTTGAGGATTATTTAAAATCCATCTTTTTTTATATCAGCTCCGTTTGAGGTCCGGATTCCAGCATATATGGTCAAATTCTAATTCAAATATCCATAGGGATACAAATATACCAAAATATTAATTTAATATCCATAAAAGACCCCGATTCAAGTTTTAGCAAAACCTAGTGTACTACCCCCTTTGAGGATTATTCAAAATCCACTTTTTTTTATATCAGCTCCGTTTGAGGTCCGGACTCCAGCATATATGGTCAAATTCTAATTCAAATATCCATAGGGACACAAATATAACCATAATATGAATTTAATATCCATAAAAGACCAATAGTCAAGTTTTAGCAAATTCTCGTGTACTACCCCCTTTGAGGATTATTCAAAATCCATCTTTTTTTATATCAGCTCCGTTTGAGGTCCGAACTCCAACATATATGGTCAAATTCTAATTCAAATATCCATAGGGACACAAATATACCAAAATATTAATTTAATATCCTTAAAAGACCCCGATTCAAGTTTTAGCAAAACCTCGTGTACTACCCCCTTTGAGGATTATTCAAAATCCATCTTTTTTTATATCAGCTCCGTTTGAGGTCCGGACTCCAGCATATATGGTCAAATTCTAATTCAAATATCCATAGGGACACAAATATAACCATAATATGAATTTAATATCCATAAAAGACCAATAGTCAAGTTTTAGCAAATTCTCGTGTACTACCCCCTTTGAGGATTATTTAAAATCTATATTTTTTTATATCAGCTCCGTTTGAGGTCCGGATTCCAGCATATATGGTCAAATTCTAATTCAAATATCCATAGGGATACAAATATACCAAAATATTAATTTAATATCCATAAAAGACCCCGATTCAAGTTTTAGCAAAACCTCGTGTACTACCCCTTTGAGGATTATTCAAAATCCATCTTTTTTTATATCAGCTCCGTTTGAGGTCCGGATTCCAGCATATATGGTCAAATTCTAATTCAAATATCCATAGGGACACAAATATACCAAACTATTTATTTAATATCCATAAAAGACCCCGATTCAAGTTTTAGCAAAACCTCGTGTACTACCCCTTTGAGGATTATTCAAAATCCATCTTTTTTTATATCAGCTCCGTTTGAGGTCCGGATTCCAGCATATATGGTCAAATTCTAATTCAAATATCCATAGGGACGCAAATATAACAAAATATTAATTTAATATCCATAAAAGACCCCGATTCAAGTTTTAGCAAAACCTCGTGTACTACCCCCTTTGAGGGTTATTCAAAATCCATCTTTTTTTATATCAGCTCCGTTTGAGGTCCGGATTCCAGCATATATGGTCAAATTCTAATTCAAATATCCATAGGGATACAAATATACCAAAATATTAATTTAATATCCATAAAAGACCCCGATTCAAGTTTTAGCAAAACCTCGTGTACTACCCCGTTTGAGGATTATTCAAAATCCATCTTTTTTTATATCAGCTCCGTTTGAGGTCCGGACTCCAGCATATATGGTCAAATTCTAATTCAAATATCCATAGGGACACAAATATACCAAAATATTTATTTAATATCCATAAAAGACCCCGATTCAAGTTTTAGCAAAACCTCGTGTACTACCTTCAAAATCCATCTTTTTTTATATCAGCTCCGTTTGAGGTCCGAACTCCAACATATATGGTCAAATTCTAATTCAAATATCCATTGAGACACAAATATAACCATAATATGAATTTAATATCCATATAAGACCCATAGACAAGTTTTAGCAAATTCTCCTGTTCTACCCCCTTTGAGGATTCATCAAAATCTATATTTTTTTATATCAGCTCCGTTTGAGGTCCGGACTCCAACATATATAGTCAAATTCTAATTCAAATATCCGTAGGGATACAAATATACCAAAATATTAATTTAATATCCATAAAAGACCCCGATTCAAGTTTTAGCAAAACCTCGTGTACTACCCCGTTTGAGGATTATTCAAAATCCATCTTTTTTTATATCAGCTCCGTTTGAGGTCCGGACTCCAGCATATATGGTCAAATTCTAATTCAAATATCCATAGGGACACAAATATAGCAGAATATTTATTTAATATCCATAAAAGACCCCGATTCAAGTTTTAGCAAAACCTCGTGTACGACCCCCTTTGAGGATTATTCAAAATCCATCTTTTTTTATATCAGCTCCGTTTGAGGTCCGAACTCCAACATATATGGTCAAATTCTAATTCAAATATCCATTGGGACACAAATATAACCATAATATGAATTTAATATCCATATAAGACCCATAGACAAGTTTTAGCAAATTCTCATGTTCTACCCCCTTTGAGGATTCATCAAAATCTATATTTTTTTATATCAGCTCCGTTTGAGGTCCGGATTCCAGCATATATGGTCAAATTCTAATTCAAATATCCATAGGGATACAAATATACCAAAATATTAATTTAATATCCATAAAAGACCCCGATTCAAGTTTTAGCAAAACCTAGTGTACTACCCCCTTTGAGGATTATTCAAAATCCACTTTTTTTTATATCAGCTCCGTTTGAGGTCCGGACTCCAGCATATATGGTCAAATTCTAATTCAAATATCCATAGGGACACAAATATACCAAACTATTTATTTAATATCCATAAAAGACCCCGATTCAAGTTTTAGCAAAACCTCGTGTACTACCCCTTTGAGGATTATTCAAAATCCATCTTTTTTTATATCAGCTCCGTTTGAGGTCCGGATTCCAGCATATATGGTCAAATTCTAATTCAAATATCCATAGGGACGCAAATATAACAAAATATTAATTTAATATCCATAAAAGACCCCGATTCAAGTTTTAGCAAAACCTCGTGTACTACCCCCTTTGAGGGTTATTCAAAATCCATCTTTTTTTATATCAGCTCTGTTTGAGGTCCGGATTCCAGCATATATGGTCAAATTCTAATTCAAATATCCATAGGGATACAAATATACCAAAATATTAATTTAATATCCATAAAAGACCCCGATTCAAGTTTTAGCAAAACCTCGTGTACTACCCCGTTTGAGGATTATTCAAAATCCATCTTTTTTTATATCAGCTCCGTTTGAGGTCCGGACTCCAGCATATATGGTCAAATTCTAATTCAAATATCCATAGGGACACAAATATACCAAAATATTTATTTAATATCCATAAAAGACCCCGATTCAAGTTTTAGCAAAACCTCGTGTACTACCTTCAAAATCCATCTTTTTTTATATCAGCTCCGTTTGAGGTCCGAACTCCAACATATATGGTCAAATTCTAATTCAAATATCCATTGAGACACAAATATAACCATAATATGAATTTAATATCCATATAAGACCCATAGACAAGTTTTAGCAAATTCTCCTGTTCTACCCCCTTTGAGGATTCATCAAAATCTATATTTTTTTATATCAGCTCCGTTTGAGGTCCGGACTCCAACATATATAGTCAAATTCTAATTCAAATATCCGTAGGGATACAAATATACCAAAATATTAATTTAATATCCATAAAAGACCCCGATTCAAGTTTTAGCAAAACCTCGTGTACTACCCCCTTTGAGGATTATTCAAAATCCATCTTTTTTTATATCAACTCCGTTTGAGGTCCGGACTCCAGCATATATGGTCAAATTCTAATTCAAATATCCATAGGGACACAAATATACAAAAATATGAATTTAATATCCATAAAAGACCCATAGTCAAGTTTTAGCAAATTCTCGTGTACTTACCCCCTTTGAGGATTCTTCAAAATCTATATTTTTTTATATCAGCTCCGTTTGAGGTCTGGATTCCAGCATATATGGTCAAATTCTAATTCAAATATCCATAGGGACACAAATATATAAAAATATGAATTTAATATCCATAAAAGACCCATAGTCAAGTTTTAGCAAATTCTCGTGTAATACCCCCTTTGAGGATTATTCAAAATCCATCTTTTTTTATATCAGCTCCGTTTGAGGTCCGAACTCCAACATATATGGTCAAATTCTAATTCAAATATCCATAGGGACACAAATATAACCATAATATGAATTTAATATCCATAAAAGACCAATAGTCAAGTTTTAGCAAATTCTCGTGTACTACCCCCTTTGAGGATTATTCAAAATCCATCTTTTTTTATATCAGCTCCGTTTGAGGTCCGAACTCCAACATATATGGTCAAATTCTAATTCAAATATCCATAGGGACACAAATATACCAAAATATTAATTTAATATCCTTAAAAGACCCCGATTCAAGTTTTAGCAAAACCTCGTGTACTACCCCCTTTGAGGATTATTCAAAATCCATCTTTTTTTATATCAGCTCCGTTTGAGGTCCGAACTCCAACATATATGGTCAAATTCTAATTCAAATATCCATTGAGACACAAATATAACCATAATATGAATTTAATATCCATATAAGACCCATAGACAAGTTTTAGCAAATTCTCATGTTCTACCCCCTTTGAGGATTCATCAAAATCTATATTTTTTTATATCAGCTCCGTTTGAGGTCCGGACTCCAGCATATATGGTCAAATTCTAATTCAAATATCCATAGGGACACAAATATAACCATAATATGAATTTAATATCCATAAAAGACCAATAGTCAAGTTTTAGCAAATTCTCGTGTACTACCCCCTTTGAGGATTATTCAAAATCCATCTTTTTTTATATCAGCTCCGTTTGAGGTCCGAACTCCAACATATATGGTCAAATTCTAATTCAAATATCCATAGGGACACAAATATACCAAAATATTAATTTAATATCCTTAAAAGACCCCGATTCAAGTTTTAGCAAAACCTCGTGTACTACCCCCTTTGAGGATTATTCAAAATCCATCTTTTTTTATATCAGCTCCGTTTGAGGTCCGAACTCCAACATATATGGTCAAATTCTAATTCAAATATCCATTGAGACACAAATATAACCATAATATGAATTTAATATCCATATAAGACCCATAGACAAGTTTTAGCAAATTCTCATGTTCTACCCCCTTTGAGGATTCATCAAAATCTATATTTTTTTATATCAGCTCCATTTGAGGTCCGGATTCCAGCATATATGGTCAAATTCTAATTCAAATATCCATAGGGATACAAATATACCAAAATATTAATTTAATATCCATAAAAGACCCCGATTCAAGTTTTAGCAAAACCTAGTGTACTACCCCCTTTGAGGATTATTCAAAATCCACTTTTTTTTATATCAGCTCCGTTTGAGGTCCGGACTCCAGCATATATGGTCAAATTCTAATTCAAATATCCATAGGGACACAAATATAACCATAATATGAATTTAATATCCATAAAAGACCAATAGTCAAGTTTTAGCAAATTCTCGTGTACTACCCCCTTTGAGGATTATTCAAAATCCATCTTTTTTTATATCAGCTCCGTTTGAGGTCCGAACTCCAACATATATGGTCAAATTCTAATTCAAATATCCATAGGGACACAAATATACCAAAATATTAATTTAATATCCTTAAAAGACCCCGATTCAAGTTTTAGCAAAACCTCGTGTACTACCCCCTTTGAGGATTATTCAAAATCCATCTTTTTTTATATCAGCTCCGTTTGAGGTCCGAACTCCAACATATATGGTCAAATTCTAATTCAAATATCCATTGAGACACAAATATAACCATAATATGAATTTAATATCCATATAAGACCCATAGACAAGTTTTAGCAAATTCTCATGTTCTACCCCCTTTGAGGATTCATCAAAATCTATATTTTTTTATATCAGCTCCGTTTGAGGTCCGGATTCCAGCATATATGGTCAAATTCTAATTCAAATATCCATAGGGATACAAATATACCAAAATATTAATTTAATATCCATAAAAGACCCCGATTCAAGTTTTAGCAAAACCTCGTGTACTACCCCGTTTGAGGATTATTCAAAATCCATCTTTTTTTTTATCAGCTCCGTTTGAGGTCCGGACTCCAGCATATATGGTCAAATTCTAATTCAAATATCCATAGGGACACAAATATACCAAAATATTTATTTAATATCCATAAAAGACCCCGATTCAAGTTTTAGCAAAACCTCGTGTACGACCCCCTTTGAGGATTATTCAAAATCCATCTTTTTTTATATCAGCTCCGTTTGAGGTCCGAACTCCAACATATATGGTCAAATTCTAATTCAAATATCCATTGGGACACAAATATAACCATAATATGAATTTAATATCCATATAAGACCCATAGACAAGTTTTAGCAAATTCTCATGTTCTACCCCCTTTGAGGATTCATCAAAATCTATATTTTTTTATATCAGCTCCGTTTGAGGTCCGGATTCCAGCATATATGGTCAAATTCTAATTCAAATATCCATAGGGATACAAATATACCAAAATATTAATTTAATATCCATAAAAGACCCCGATTCAAGTTTTAGCAAAACCTAGTGTACTACCCCCTTTGAGGATTATTCAAAATCCACTTTTTTTTATATCAGCTCCGTTTGAGGTCCGGACTCCAGCATATATGGTCAAATTCTAATTCAAATATCCATAGGGACACAAATATACCAAACTATTTATTTAATATCCATAAAAGACCCCGATTCAAGTTTTAGCAAAACCTCGTGTACTACCCCTTTGAGGATTATTCAAAATCCATCTTTTTTTATATCAGCTCTGTTTGAGGTCCGGATTCCAGCATATATGGTCAAATTCTAATTCAAATATCCATAGGGACGCAAATATAACAAAATATTAATTTAATATCCATAAAAGACCCGATTCAAGTTTTAGCAAAACCTCGTGTACTACCCCCTTTGAGGGTTATTCAAATCCATCTTTTTTTATATCAGCTCCGTTTGAGGTCCGGATTCCAGCATATATGGTCAAATTCTAATTCAAATATCCATAGGGATACAAATATACCAAAATATTAATTTAATATCCATAAAAGACCCCGATTCAAGTTTTAGCAAAACCTCGTGTACTACCCCGTTTGAGGATTATTCAAAATCCATCTTTTTTTATATCAGCTCCGTTTGAGGTCCGGACTCCAGCATATATGGTCAAATTCTAATTCAAATATCCATAGGGACACAAATATACCAAAATATTTATTTAATATCCATAAAAGACCCCGATTCAAGTTTTAGCAAAACCTCGTGTACTACCTTCAAAATCCATCTTTTTTTATATCAGCTCCGTTTGAGGTCCGAACTCCAACATATATGGTCAAATTCTAATTCAAATATCCATTGAGACACAAATATAACCATAATATGAATTTAATATCCATATAAGACCCATAGACAAGTTTTAGCAAATTCTCCTGTTCTACCCCCTTTGAGGATTCATCAAAATCTATATTTTTTTATATCAGCTCCGTTTGAGGTCCGGACTCCAACATATATAGTCAAATTCTAATTCAAATATCCGTAGGGATACAAATATACCAAAATATTAATTTAATATCCATAAAAGACCCCGATTCAAGTTTTAGCAAACCTCGTGTACTACCCCCTTTGAGGGTTATTCAAAATCCATCTTTTTTTATATCAGCTCCGTTTGAGGTCCGGATTCCAGCATATATGGTCAAATTCTAATTCAAATATCCATAGGGATACAAATATACCAAAATATTAATTTAATATCCATAAAAGACCCCGATTCAAGTTTTAGCAAAACCTCGTGTACTACCCCGTTTGAGGATTATTCAAAATCCATCTTTTTTTATATCAGCTCCGTTTGAGGTCCGGACTCCAGCATATATGGTCAAATTCTAATTCAAATATCCATAGGGACACAAATATACCAAAATATTTATTTAATATCCATAAAAGACCCCGATTCAAGTTTTAGCAAAACCTCGTGTACTACCTTCAAAATCCATCTTTTTTTATATCAGCTCCGTTTGAGGTCCGAACTCCAACATATATGGTCAAATTCTAATTCAAATATCCATTGAGACACAAATATAACCATAATATGAATTTAATATCCATATAAGACCCATAGACAAGTTTTAGCAAATTCTCCTGTTCTACCCCCTTTGAGGATTCATCAAAATCTATATTTTTTTATATCAGCTCCGTTTGAGGTCCGGACTCCAACATATATAGTCAAATTCTAATTCAAATATCCGTAGGGATACAAATATACCAAAATATTAATTTAATATCCATAAAAGACCCCGATTCAAGTTTTAGCAAAACCTCGTGTACTACCCCCCTTTGAGGGTTATTCAAAATCCATCTTTTTTTATATCAGCTCCGTTTGAGGTATTCCAGCATATATGGTCAAATTCTAATTCAAATATCCATAGGGATACAAATATACCAAAATATTAATTTAATATCCATAAAAGACCCCGATTCAAGTTTTAGCAAAACCTCGTGTACTACCCCGTTTGAGGATTATTCAAAATCCATCTTTTTTTATATCAGCTCCGTTTGAGGTCCGGACTCCAGCATATATGGTCAAATTCTAATTCAAATATCCATAGGGGACACAAATATACCAAAATATTTATTTAATATCCATAAAAGACCCCGATTCAAGTTTTAGCAAAACCTCGTGTACTACCTTCAAAATCCATCTTTTTTTATATCAGCTCCGTTTGAGGTCCGAACTCCAACATATATGGTCAAATTCTAATTCAAATATCCATTGAGACACAAATATAACCATAATATGAATTTAATATCCATATAAGACCCATAGACAAGTTTTAGCAAATTCTCCTGTTCTACCCCCTTTGAGGATTCATCAAAATCTATATTTTTTTATATCAGCTCCGTTTGAGGTCCGGACTCCAACATATATAGTCAAATTCTAATTCAAATATCCGTAGGGATACAAATATACCAAAATATTAATTTAATATCCATAAAAGACCCCGATTCAAGTTTTAGCAAAACCTCGTGTACTACCCCCTTTGAGGGTTATTCAAAATCCATCTTTTTTTATATCAGCTCCGTTTGAGGTCCGGATTCCAGCATATATGGTCAAATTCTAATTCAAATATCCATAGGGATACAAATATACCAAAATATTAATTTAATATCCATAAAAGACCCCGATTCAAGTTTTAGCAAAACCTCGTGTACTACCCCGTTTGAGGATTATTCAAAATCCATCTTTTTTTATATCAGCTCCGTTTGAGGTCCGGACTCCAGCATATATGGTCAAATTCTAATTCAAATATCCATAGGGACACAAATATACCAAAATATTTATTTAATATCCATAAAAGACCCCGATTCAAGTTTTAGCAAAACCTCGTGTACTACCTTCAAAATCCATCTTTTTTTATATCAGCTCCGTTTGAGGTCCGAACTCCAACATATATGGTCAAATTCTAATTCAAATATCCATTGAGACACAAATATAACCATAATATGAATTTAATATCCATATAAGACCCATAGACAAGTTTTAGCAAATTCTCCTGTTCTACCCCCTTTGAGGATTCATCAAAATCTATATTTTTTTATATCAGCTCCGTTTGAGGTCCGGACTCCAACATATATAGTCAAATTCTAATTCAAATATCCGTAGGGATACAAATATACAAAAATATTAATTTAATATCCATAAAAGACCCCGATTCAAGTTTTAGCAAAACCTCGTGTACTACCCCCTTTGAGGATTATTCAAAATCCTTTTTTTTTTATATCAACTCCGTTTGAGGTCCGGACTCCAGCATATATGGTCAAATTCTAATTCAAATATCCTTAGGGACACAAATATACAAAAATATGAATTTAATATCCATAAAAGACCATAGTCAAGTTTTAGCAAATTCTCGTGTACTTACCCCCTTTGAGGATTCTTCAAAATCTATATTTTTTTATATCAGCTCCGTTTGAGGTCTGGATTCCAGCATATATGGTCAAATTCTAATTCAAATATCCATAGGGACACAAATATATAAAAATATGAATTTAATATCCATAAAAGACCCATAGTCAAGTTTTAGCAAATTCTCGTGTAATACCCCCTTTGAGGATTATTCAAAATCCATCTTTTTTTATATCAGCTCCGTTGAGGTCCGAACTCCAACATATATGGTCAAATTCTAATTCAAATATCCATAGGGACACAAATATAACCATAATATGAATTTAATATCCATAAAAGACCATAGTCAAGTTTTAGCAAATTCCTCGTGTACTACCCCCTTTGAGGATTATTCAAAATCCATCTTTTTTTATATGAGCTCCGTTTGAGGTCCGAACTCCAACATATATGGTCAAATTCTAATTCAAATATCTATAGGGACACAAATATACCAAAATATTAATTTAATATCCTTAAAAGACCCCGATTCAAGGTTTAGCAAAACCTCGTGTACTACCCCCTTTGAGGATTATTCAAAATCCATCTTTTTTTATATCAGCTCCGTTTGAGGTCCGAACTCCAACATATATGGTCAAATTCTAATTCAAATATCCATTGGGACACAAATATAACCATAATATGAATTTAATATCCATATAAGACCCATAGACAAGTTTTAGCAAATTCTCATGTTCTACCCCCTTTGAGGATTCATCAAAATCTATATTTTTTTATATCAGCTCCGTTTGAGGTCCGGATTCCAGCATATATGGTCAAATTCTAATTCAAATATCCATAGGGATACAAATATACCAAAATATTAATTTAATATCCATAAAAGACCCCGATTCAAGTTTTAGCAAAACCTCGTGTACTACCCCCTTTGAGGATTATTCAAAATCCATCTTTTTTTATATCAGCTCCGTTTGAGGTCCGGACTCCAGCATATATGGTCAAATTCTAATTCAAATATCCATAGGGACACAAATATACCAAAATATTTATTTAATATCCATAAAAGACCCCGATTCAAGTTTTAGCAAAACCTCGTGTATGACCCCCTTTGAGGATTATTCAAAATCCATCTTTTTTTATATCAGCTCCGTTTGAGGTCCGAACTCCAACATATATGGTCAAATTCTAATTCAAATATCCATTGGGACACAAATATAACCATAATATGAATTTAATATCCATATAAGACCCATAGACAAGTTTTAGCAAATTCTCATGTTCTACCCCCTTTGAGGATTCATCAAAATCTATATTTTTTTATATCAGCTCCGTTTGAGGTCCGGATTCCAGCATATATGGTCAAATTCTAATTCAAATATCCATAGGGATACAAATATACCAAAATATTAATTTAATATCCATAAAAGACCCCGATTCAAGTTTTAGCAAAACCTAGTGTACTACCCCCTTTGAGGATTATTCAAAATCCACTTTTTTTTATATAAGCTCCGTTTGAGGTCCGGACTCCAGCATATATGGTCAAATTCTAATTCAAATATCCATAGGGACACAAATATACCAAACTATTTATTTAATATCCATAAAAGACCCCGATTCAAGTTTTAGCAAAACCTCGTGTACTACCCCCTTTGAGGATTATTCAAAATCCATCTTTTTTTATATCAGCTCCGTTTGAGGTCCGGATTCCAGCATATATGGTCAAATTCTAATTCAAATATCCATAGGGATACAAATATACCAAAATATTAATTTAATATCCATAAAAGACCCCGATTCAAGTTTTAGCAAAACCTCGTGTACTACCCCGTTTGAGGATTATTCAAAATCCATCTTTTTTTATATCAGCTCCGTTTGAGGTCCGGACTCCAGCATATATGGTCAAATTCTAATTCAAATATCCATAGGGACACAAATATAACCATAATATGAATTTAATATCCATAAAAGACCAATAGTCAAGTTTTAGCAAATTCTCGTGTACTACCCCCTTTGAGGATTATTCAAAATCCATCTTTTTTTATATCAGCTCCGTTTGAGGTCCGAACTCCAACATATATGGTCAAATTCTAATTCAAATATCCATAGGGACACAAATATACCAAAATATTAATTTAATATCCTTAAAAGACCCCGATTCAAGTTTTAGCAAAACCTCGTGTACTACCCCCTTTGAGGATTATTCAAAATCCATCTTTTTTTATATCAGCTCCGTTTGAGGTCCGAACTCCAACATATATGGTCAAATTCTAATTCAAATATCCATTGAGACACAAATATAACCATAATATGAATTTAATATCCATATAAGACCCATAGACAAGTTTTAGCAAATTCTCATGTTCTACCCCCTTTGAGGATTCATCAAAATCTATATTTTTTTATATCAGCTCCGTTTGAGGTCCGGATTCCAGCATATATGGTCAAATTCTAATTCAAATATCCATAGGGATACAAATATACCAAAATATTAATTTAATATCCATAAAAGACCCCGATTCAAGTTTTAGCAAAACCTCGTGTACTACCCCCTTTGAGGATTATTCAAAATCCATCTTTTTTTATATCAGCTCCGTTTGAGGTCCGGACTCCAGCATATATGGTCAAATTCTAATTCAAATATCCATAGGGACACAAATATACCAAAATATTTATTTAATATCCATAAAAGACCCCGATTCAAGTTTTAGCAAAACCTCGTGTATGACCCCCTTTGAGGATTATTCAAAATCCATCTTTTTTTATATCAGCTCCGTTTGAGGTCCGAACTCCAACATATATGGTCAAATTCTAATTCAAATATCCATTGGGACACAAATATAACCATAATATGAATTTAATATCCATATAAGACCCATAGACAAGTTTTAGCAAATTCTCATGTTCTACCCCCTTTGAGGATTCATCAAAATCTATATTTTTTTATATCAGCTCCGTTTGAGGTCCGGATTCCAGCATATATGGTCAAATTCTAATTCAAATATCCATAGGGATACAAATATACCAAAATATTAATTTAATATCCATAAAAGACCCCGATTCAAGTTTTAGCAAAACCTAGTGTACTACCCCCTTTGAGGATTATTCAAAATCCACTTTTTTTTATATAAGCTCCGTTTGAGGTCCGGACTCCAGCATATATGGTCAAATTCTAATTCAAATATCCATAGGGACACAAATATACCAAACTATTTATTTAATATCCATAAAAGACCCCGATTCAAGTTTTAGCAAAACCTCGTGTACTACCCCCTTTGAGGATTATTCAAAATCCATCTTTTTTTATATCAGCTCCGTTTGAGGTCCGGATTCCAGCATATATGGTCAAATTCTAATTCAAATATCCATAGGGATACAAATATACCAAAATATTAATTTAATATCCATAAAAGACCCCGATTCAAGTTTTAGCAAAACCTCGTGTACTACCCCGTTTGAGGATTATTCAAAATCCATCTTTTTTTATATCAGCTCCGTTTGAGGTCCGGACTCCAGCATATATGGTCAAATTCTAATTCAAATATCCATAGGGACACAAATATAACCATAATATGAATTTAATATCCATAAAAGACCAATAGTCAAGTTTTAGCAAATTCTCGTGTACTACCCCCTTTGAGGATTATTCAAAATCCATCTTTTTTTATATCAGCTCCGTTTGAGGTCCGAACTCCAACATATATGGTCAAATTCTAATTCAAATATCCATAGGGACACAAATATACCAAAATATTAATTTAATATCCTTAAAAGACCCCGATTCAAGTTTTAGCAAAACCTCGTGTACTACCCCCTTTGAGGATTATTCAAAATCCATCTTTTTTTATATCAGCTCCGTTTGAGGTCCGAACTCCAACATATATGGTCAAATTCTAATTCAAATATCCATTGAGACACAAATATAACCATAATATGAATTTAATATCCATATAAGACCCATAGACAAGTTTTAGCAAATTCTCATGTTCTACCCCCTTTGAGGATTCATCAAAATCTATATTTTTTTATATCAGCTCCGTTTGAGGTCCGGATTCCAGCATATATGGTCAAATTCTAATTCAAATATCCATAGGGATACAAATATACCAAAATATTAATTTAATATCCATAAAAGACCCCGATTCAAGTTTTAGCAAAACCTCGTGTACTACCCCGTTTGAGGATTATTCAAAATCCATCTTTTTTTATATCAGCTCCGTTTGAGGTCCGGACTCCAGCATATATGGTCAAATTCTAATTCAAATATCCATAGGGACACAAATATACCAAAATATTTATTTAATATCCATAAAAGACCCCGATTCAAGTTTTAGCAAAACCTCGTGTACGACCCCCTTTGAGGATTATTCAAAATCCATCTTTTTTTATATCAGCTCCGTTTGAGGTCCGAACTCCAACATATATGGTCAAATTCTAATTCAAATATCCATTGGGACACAAATATAACCATAATATGAATTTAATATCCATATAAGACCCATAGACAAGTTTTAGCAAATTCTCATGTTCTACCCCCTTTGAGGATTCATCAAAATCTATATTTTTTTATATCAGCTCCGTTTGAGGTCCGGATTCCAGCATATATGGTCAAATTCTAATTCAAATATCCATAGGGATACAAATATACCAAAATATTAATTTAATATCCATAAAAGACCCCGATTCAAGTTTTAGCAAAACCTAGTGTACTACCCCCTTTGAGGATTATTCAAAATCCACTTTTTTTTATATCAGCTCCGTTTGAGGTCCGGACTCCAGCATATATGGTCAAATTCTAATTCAAATATCCATAGGGACACAAATATACCAAACTATTTATTTAATATCCATAAAAGACCCCGATTCAAGTTTTAGCAAAACCTCGTGTACTACCCCTTTGAGGATTATTCAAAATCCATCTTTTTTTATATCAGCTCCGTTTGAGGTCCGGATTCCAGCATATATGGTCAAATTCTAATTCAAATATCCATAGGGACGCAAATATAACAAAATATTAATTTAATATCCATAAAAGACCCCGATTCAAGTTTTAGCAAAACCTCGTGTACGACCCCCTTTGAGGATTATTCAAAATCCATCTTTTTTTATATCAGCTCCGTTTGAGGTCCGAACTCCAACATATATGGTCAAATTCTAATTCAAATATCCATTGGGACACAAATATAACCATAATATGAATTTAATATCCATATAAGACCCATAGACAAGTTTTAGCAAATTCTCATGTTCTACCCCCTTTGAGGATTCATCAAAATCTATATTTTTTTATATCAGCTCCGTTTGAGGTCCGGATTCCAGCATATATGGTCAAATTCTAATTCAAATATCCATAGGGATACAAATATACCAAAATATTAATTTAATATCCATAAAAGACCCCGATTCAAGTTTTAGCAAAACCTAGTGTACTACCCCCTTTGAGGATTATTCAAAATCCACTTTTTTTTATATCAGCTCCGTTTGAGGTCCGGACTCCAGCATATATGGTCAAATTCTAATTCAAATATCCATAGGGACACAAATATACCAAACTATTTATTTAATATCCATAAAAGACCCCGATTCAAGTTTTAGCAAAACCTCGTGTACTACCCCTTTGAGGATTATTCAAAATCCATCTTTTTTTATATCAGCTCCGTTTGAGGTCCGGATTCCAGCATATATGGTCAAATTCTAATTCAAATATCCATAGGGACGCAAATATAACAAAATATTAATTTAATATCCATAAAAGACCCCGATTCAAGTTTTAGCAAAACCTCGTGTACTACCCCCTTTGAGGGTTATTCAAAATCCATCTTTTTTTATATCAGCTCCGTTTGAGGTCCGGATTCCAGCATATATGGTCAAATTCTAATTCAAATATCCATAGGGATACAAATATACCAAAATATTAATTTAATATCCATAAAAGACCCCGATTCAAGTTTTAGCAAAACCTCGTGTACTACCCCGTTTGAGGATTATTCAAAATCCATCTTTTTTTATATCAGCTCCGTTTGAGGTCCGGACTCCAGCATATATGGTCAAATTCTAATTCAAATATCCATAGGGACACAAATATACCAAAATATTTATTTAATATCCATAAAAGACCCCGATTCAAGTTTTAGCAAAACCTCGTGTACTACCTTCAAAATCCATCTTTTTTTATATCAGCTCCGTTTGAGGTCCGAACTCCAACATATATGGTCAAATTCTAATTCAAATATCCATTGAGACACAAATATAACCATAATATGAATTTAATATCCATATAAGACCCATAGACAAGTTTTAGCAAATTCTCCTGTTCTACCCCCTTTGAGGATTCATCAAAATCTATATTTTTTTATATCAGCTCCGTTTGAGGTCCGGACTCCAACATATATAGTCAAATTCTAATTCAAATATCCGTAGGGATACAAATATACCAAAATATTAATTTAATATCCATAAAAGACCCCGATCAAGTTTTAGCAAAACCTCGTGTACTACCCCCTTTGAGGGTTATTCAAAATCCATCTTTTTTTATATCAGCTCCGTTTGAGGTCCGGATTCCAGCATATATGGTCAAATTCTAATTCAAATATCCATAGGGATACAAATATACCAAAATATTAATTTAATATCCATAAAAGACCCCGATTCAAGTTTTAGCAAAACCTCGTGTACTACCCCGTTTGAGGATTATTCAAAATCCATCTTTTTTTATATCAGCTCCGTTTGAGGTCCGGACTCCAGCATATATGGTCAAATTCTAATTCAAATATCCATAGGGACACAAATATACCAAAATATTTATTTAATATCCATAAAAGACCCCGATTCAAGTTTTAGCAAAACCTCGTGTACTACCTTCAAAATCCATCTTTTTTTATATCAGCTCCGTTTGAGGTCCGAACTCCAACATATATGGTCAAATTCTAATTCAAATATCCATTGAGACACAAATATAACCATAATATGAATTTAATATCCATATAAGACCCATGGACAAGTTTTAGCAAATTCTCCTGTTCTACCCCCTTTGAGGATTCATCAAAATCTATATTTTTTTATATCAGCTCCGTTTGAGGTCCGGACTCCAACATATATAGTCAAATTCTAATTCAAATATCCGTAGGGATACAAATATACCAAAATATTAATTTAATATCCATAAAAGACCCCGATTCAAGTTTTAGCAAAACCTCGTGTACTACCCCCTTTGAGGATTATTCAAAATCCTTTTTTTTTTATATCAACTCCGTTTGAGGTCCGGACTCCAGCATATATGATCAAATTCTAATTCAAATATCCATAGGGACACAAATATACAAAAATATGAATTTAATATCCATAAAAGACCCATAGTCAAGTTTTAGCAAATTCTCGTGTACTTACCCCCTTTGAGGATTCTTCAAAATCTATATTTTTTTATATCAGCTCCGTTTGAGGTCTGGATTCCAGCATATATGGTCAAATTCTAATTCAAATATCCATAGGGACACAAATATATAAAAATATGAATTTAATATCCATAAAAGACCCATAGTCAAGTTTTAGCAAATTCTCGTGTAATACCCCCTTTGAGGATTATTCAAAATCCATCTTTTTTTATATCAGCTCCGTTTGAGGTCCGAACTCCAACATATATGGTCAAATTCTAATTCAAATATCCATAGGGACACAAATATAACCATAATATGAATTTAATATCCATAAAAGACCAATAGTCAAGTTTTAGCAAATTCTCGTGTACTACCCCCTTTGAGGATTATTCAAAATCCATCTTTTTTTATATCAGCTCCGTTTGAGGTCCGAACTCCAACATATATGGTCAAATTCTAATTCAAATATCTATAGGGACACAAATATACCAAAATATTAATTTAATATCCTTAAAAGACCCCGATTCAAGGTTTAGCAAAACCTCGTGTACTACCCCCTTTGAGGATTATTCAAAATCCATCTTTTTTTATATCAGCTCCGTTTGAGGTCCGAACTCCAACATATATGGTCAAATTCTAATTCAAATATCCATTGGGACATAAATATAACCATAATATGAATTTAATATCCATATAAGACCCATAGACAAGTTTTAGCAAATTCTCATGTTCTACCCCCTTTGAGGATTCATCAAAATCTATATTTTTTTATATCAGCTCCGTTTGAGGTCCGGATTCCAGCATATATGGTCAAATTCTAATTCAAATATCCATAGGGATACAAATATACCAAAATATTAATTTAATATCCATAAAAGACCCCGATTCAAGTTTTAGCAAAACCTCGTGTACTACCCCGTTTGAGGATTATTCAAAATCCATCTTTTTTTATATCAGATCCGTTTGAGGTCCGGACTCCAGCATATATGGTCAAATTCTAATTCAAATATCCATAGGGACACAAATATACCAAAATATTTATTTAATATCCATAAAAGACCCCGATTCAAGTTTTAGCAAAACCTCGTGTACTACCTTCAAAATCCATCTTTTTTTATATCAGCTCCGTTTGAGGTCCGAACTCCAACATATATGGTCAAATTCTAATTCAAATATCCATTGAGACACAAATATAACCATAATATGAATTTAATATCCATATAAGACCCATGGACAAGTTTTAGCAAATTCTCCTGTTCTACCCCCTTTGAGGATTCATCAAAATCTATATTTTTTTATATCAGCTCCGTTTGAGGTCCGGACTCCAACATATATAGTCAAATTCTAATTCAAATATCCGTAGGGATACAAATATACCAAAATATTAATTTAATATCCATAAAAGACCCCGATTCAAGTTTTAGCAAAACCTCGTGTACTACCCCCTTTGAGGATTATTCAAAATCCTTTTTTTTTATATCAACTCCGTTTGAGGTCCGGACTCCAGCATATATGATCAAATTCTAATTCAAATATCCATAGGGACACAAATATACAAAAATATGAATTTAATATCCATAAAAGACCCATAGTCAAGTTTTAGCAAATTCTCGTGTACTTACCCCCTTTGAGGATTCTTCAAAATCTATATTTTTTTATATCAGCTCCGTTTGAGGTCTGGATTCCAGCATATATGGTCAAATTCTAATTCAAATATCCATAGGGACACAAATATATAAAAATATGAATTTAATATCCATAAAAGACCCATAGTCAAGTTTTAGCAAATTCTCGTGTAATACCCCCTTTGAGGATTATTCAAAATCCATCTTTTTTTATATCAGCTCCGTTTGAGGTCCGAACTCCAACATATATGGTCAAATTCTAATTCAAATATCCATAGGGACACAAATATAACCATAATATGAATTTAATATCCATAAAAGACCAATAGTCAAGTTTTAGCAAATTCTCGTGTACTACCCCCTTTGAGGATTATTCAAAATCCATCTTTTTTTATATCAGCTCCGTTTGACGTCCGAACTCCAACATATATGGTCAAATTCTAATTCAAATATCTATAGGGACACAAATATACCAAAATATTAATTTAATATCCTTAAAAGACCCCGATTCAAGGTTTAGCAAAACCTCGTGTACTACCCCCTTTGAGGATTATTCAAAATCCATCTTTTTTTATATCAGCTCCGTTTGAGGTCCGAACTCCAACATATATGGTCAAATTCTAATTCAAATATCCATTGGGACATAAATATAACCATAATATGAATTTAATATCCATATAAGACCCATAGACAAGTTTTAGCAAATTCTCATGTTCTACCCCCTTTGAGGATTCATCAAAATCTATATTTTTTTATATCAGCTCCGTTTGAGGTCCGGATTCCAGCATATATGGTCAAATTCTAATTCAAATATCCATAGGGATACAAATATACCAAAATATTAATTTAATATCCATAAAAGACCCCGATTCAAGTTTTAGCAAAACCTCGTGTACTACCCCCTTTGAGGATTATTCAAAATCCATCTTTTTTTATATCAGCTCCGTTTGAGGTCCGGACTCCAGCATATATGGTCAAATTCTAATTCAAATATCCATAGGGACACAAATATACCAAAATATTTATTTAATATCCATAAAAGACCCCGATTCAAGTTTTAGCAAAACCTCGTGTATGACCCCCTTTGAGGATTATTCAAAATCCATCTTTTTTTATATCAGCTCCGTTTGAGGTCCGAACTCCAACATATATGGTCAAATTCTAATTCAAATATCCATTGGGACACAAATATAACCATAATATGAATTTAATATCCATATAAGACCCATAGACAAGTTTTAGCAAATTCTCATGTTCTACCCCCTTTGAGGATTCATCAAAATCTATATTTTTTTATATCAGCTCCGTTTGAGGTCCGGATTCCAGCATATATGGTCAAATTCTAATTCAAATATCCATAGGGATACAAATATACCAAAATATTAATTTAATATCCATAAAAGACCCCGATTCAAGTTTTAGCAAAACCTAGTGTACTACCCCCTTTGAGGATTATTCAAAATCCACTTTTTTTTATATAAGCTCCTTTTGAGGTCCGGACTCCAGCATATATGGTCAAATTCTAATTCAAATATCCATAGGGACACAAATATACCAAACTATTTATTTAATATCCATAAAAGACCCCGATTCAAGTTTTAGCAAAACCTCGTGTACTACCCCCTTTGAGGATTATTCAAAATCCATCTTTTTTTATATCAGCTCCGTTTGAGGTCCGGATTCCAGCATATATGGTCAAATTCTAATTCAAATATCCATAGGGATACAAATATACCAAAATATTAATTTAATATCCATAAAAGACCCCGATTCAAGTTTTAGCAAAACCTCGTGTACTACCCCGTTTGAGGATTATTCAAAATCCATCTTTTTTTATATCAGCTCCGTTTGAGGTCCGGACTCCAGCATATATGGTCAAATTCTAATTCAAATATCCATAGGGATACAAATATACCAAAATATTAATTTAATATCCATAAAAGACCCCGATTCAAGTTTTAGCAAAACCTCGTGTACTACCCCGTTTGAGGATTATTCAAAATCCATCTTTTTTTATATCACCTCCGTTTGAGGTCCGTACTCCAGCATATATGGTCAAATTCTAATTCAAATATCCATAGGGACACAAATATACCAAACTATTTATTTAATATCCATAAAAGACCCCGATTCAAGTTTTAGCAAAACCTCGTGTACTACCCCCTTTGAGGATTATTCAAAATCCATCTTTTTTTATATCAGCTCCGTTTGAGGTCCGGATTCCAGCATATATGGTCAAATTCTAATTCAAATATCCATAGGGATACAAATATACCAAAATATTAATTTAATATCCATAAAAGACCCCGATTCAAGTTTTAGCAAAACCTCGTGTACTACCCCGTTTGAGGATTATTCAAAATCCATCTTTTTTTATATCAGCTCCGTTTGAGGTCCGGACTCCAGCATATATGGTCAAATTCTAATTCAAATATCCATAGGGACACAAATATACCAAAATATTTATTTAATATCCATAAAAGACCCCGATTCAAGTTTTAGCAAAACCTCGTGTACTACCCCCTTTGAGGATTATTCAAACTCCATCTTTTTTTATATCAGCTCCGTTTGAGGTCCGGATTCCAGCATATATGGTCAAATTCTAATTCAAATATCCATAGGGATACAAATATACCAAAATATTAATTTAATATCCATAAAAGACCCCGATTCAAGTTTTAGCAAAACCTCGTGTACTACCCCGTTTGAGGATTATTCAAAATCCATCTTTTTTTATATCAGCTCCGTTTGAGGTCCGGACTCCAGCATATATGGTCAAATTCTAATTCAAATATCCATAGGGACACAAATATACCAAAATATTTATTTAATATACATAAAAGACCCCGATTCAAGTTTTAGCAAAACCTCGTGTACTACCTTCAAAATCCATCTTTTTTTATATCAGCTCCGTTTGAGGTCCGAACTCCAACATATATGGTCAAATTCTAATTCAAATATCCATTGGGACACAAATATAACCATAATATGAATTTAATATCCATATAAGACCCATAGACAAGTTTTAGCAAATTCTCCTGTTCTACCCCCTTTGAGGATTCATCAAAATCTATATTTTTTTATATCAGCTCCGTTTGAGGTCCGGATTCCAGCATATATGGTCAAATTCTAATTCAAATATCCATAGGGATACAAATATACCAAAATATTAATTTAATATCCATAAAAGACCCCGATTCAAGTTTTAGCAAAACCTCGTGTACTACCCCCTTTGAGGATTATTCAAAATCCATCTTTTTTTATATCAGCTCCGTTTGAGGTCCGGACTCCAACATATATGGTCAAATTCTAATTCAAATATCCATAGGAACACAAATATACAAAAATATGAATTTAATATCCATAAAAGACCCATAGTCAAGTTTTAACAAATTCTCGTGTACTACCCCCTTTGAGGATTCCTCAAAATCAATATTTTTTTATATCAGCTCCGTTTGAGGTCCGGACTCCAACATATATAGTCAAATTCTAATTCAAATATCCATAGGGACACAAATATACCAAAATATTAATTTAATATCCATAAAAGACCTCGATTCAAGTTTTAGCAAAACTTCGTGTACGGCCTTTGAGGATTATTCAAAATCCATCTTTTTTATATCAACTCCGTTTGAGGTCCGGACTCCAACATTTATGGTCAAATTCTAATTCAAATATCCATAGGGACACAAATATACAAAAATATGAATTTAATATCCATAAAAGACTCATAGTCAAGTTTTAGCAAATTCTCGTGTACTTACCCCCTTTGAGGATTCTTCAAAATCTATATTTTTTTATATCAGCTCCGTATGAGGTCTAGATTCCAGCATATATGGTCAAATTCTAATTCAAATATCCATAGAGACACAAATATATAAAAATATGAATTTAATATCCATAAAAGACCCATAGTCAAGTTTTAGCAAATTCTCGTGTAATACCCCCTTTGAGGATTATTCAAAATCCCTCTTTTTTTATATCAGCTCCGTTTGAGGTCCGAACTCCAACATATATGGTCAAATTCTAATTCAAATATCCATAGGGACACAAATATAACCATAATATGAATTTAATATCCATAAAAGACCCATAGTCAAGTTTTAGCAAATTCTCGTGTACTACCCCCTTTGAGGATTATTCAAAATCCATCTTTTTTTATATCAGCTCCGTTTGAGGTCCGAACTCCAACATATATGGTCAAATTCTAATTCAAATATCCATTGGGACACAAATATAACCATAATATGAATTTAATATCCATATAAGACCCATAGACAAGTTTTAGCAAATTCTCATGTTCTACCCCCTTTGAGGATTCATCAAAATCTATATTTTTTTATATCAGCTCCGTTTGAGGTCCGGATTCCAGCATATATGGTCAAATTCTAATTCAAATATCCATAGGGATACAAATATACCAAAATATTAATTTAATATCCATAAAAGACCCCGATTCAAGTTTTAGCAAAACCTAGTGTACTACCCCCTTTGAGGATTATTCAAAATCCACTTTTTTTTATATCAGCTCCGTTTGAGGTCCGGACTCCAGCATATATGGTCAAATTCTAATTCAAATATCCATAGGGACACAAATATACCAAACTATTTATTTAATATCCATAAAAGACCCCGATTCAAGTTTTAGCAAAACCTCGTGTACTACCCCTTTGAGGATTATTCAAAATCCATCTTTTTTTATATCAGCTCCGTTTGAGGTCCGAATTCCAGCATATATGGTCAAATTCTAATTCAAATATCCATAGGGACGCAAATATAACAAAATATTAATTTAATATCCATAAAAGACCCCGATTCAAGTTTTAGCAAAACCTCGTGTACTACCCCCTTTGAGGGTTATTCAAAATCCATCTTTTTTTATATCAGCTTCGTTTGAGGTCCGGACTCCAGCATATTGTTAGTGTAGGTGCCCTAGAGGCAATACAATTTTTCCTTTTAATAAACATTTATGTCATTTGATTATTCAATAAACGTATTTATTATGACTTTAATTACTGCGATATATTTGTTAGCATAATAAATGTCCTTAGAATCATGATACTCGTTATATAGTTTAAGTACATGACTTGAACTTGAGATTATATAATATATCATATTCTTAAAGGTTCCCTAGTCGAGTATTATTATGATAGGACAATAATAATACATAAATAGACTAGTATGTTGTTTGACAGATAACCACATCTCATTGGTTATAAGTATGGGGATACTAAAGTCAATACATAGGTACATGTAGGGGTACATGGTACTGGACAGACCCACAGTGAGATTCTTCATGTTTAATTAAGTCATAAGAAAGACTCACAGTGATAATGGTGTAATGATCCTCTGACTTGAGATCATTATATTTCTATACGAGGATTGATATACTTTGACTACATTAAAAGTTACCTTTGACCGGGTGATGATAAAAGTGGACATCGGGTATATCATGAGTCGTATGAGAAATATGAATGATAGATAAAGGATTTAACCCTCCTATAATTAGGAGAGATATTATTGGCCTCTTGATTGAGTGAGACTATAAAATGCATGGCCGTGCTCAAATAATGATTTGTTTTTCATAGTCTACTCATGGATCAAGTAAACCCGGATTAAATGTTGAAGAGGATGACTAAATACATGCCTCGAGTTTAATCTATAATATATATGGTTAAAGGGATTATATTACACGGAAACATTAATCACGAAAGGTTTTATCGAATCACGATTTAATTATTGTTTAATTAGGTAGCAATGATGTATTACTAGATACCGCTCATTGTTTATAATTTTATTGGAGAATAAAATTATTGCTAATTAAATAATAGCCTATAGGGTCACACACGTAGAGCACCTAGAGGAATAGTTAATTTAAATTATAGATTTAAATTAATTGATGATTAATTCGAATTTATTATATTAATTAAGTGAGACTTAATTAATTCGAATTTGAAGAATTATATTTCTGCCAATAATAATTAAATATGACTTAATTATTAATTAAATAATAGAAGCATGTTTTATTATTTAATCCTATGCCTACATGGGTTAGGTTTTTGCTAAAAAAGCCCATTAACCAATCATTATAAATAGATAATGATAGGTTAAATGGCTTGCACGTTTTTGTAAAAACCCTAGCAGAAGAGGCAGCATAGGAAGAGGCAGAGAGAATTCGAAACCTATCAAAGGAGGCTAGTACTTCCGTTCCGTGTTCAAGATCGTGAGACGTTCTTGAAGGTGCTCGTGTGGATACCATAGAGGTGCTTTCGAGAGGAAGACACAAATCGTGATAGCAAGGATCTCCGTTGAGTTCGTGGCATTCAAAATCTTAATAGGTATGATTCGATTATCACCATAATCCGTCAATTCTTATACATGATCCTGCGTTTGGGTTCCGAAAATTTTCGTTATATTTACGTTTATCCGCTGCGTTTTATGCCTCGGAACCCAACACATATATGGTCAAATTCTAATTCAAATATCCATAGGGATACAAATATACCAAAATATTAATTTAATATCCATAAAAGACCCCGATTCAAGTTTTAGCAAAACCTCGTGTACTACCCCGTTTGAGGATTATTCAAAATCCATCTTTTTTTATATCAGCTTCGTTTGAGGTCCGGACTCCAGCATATATGGTCAAATTCTAATTCAAATATCCATAGGGACACAAATATACCAAAATATTTATTTAATATCCATAAAAGACCCCGATTCAAGTTTTAGCAAAACCTCGTGTACTACCCCCTTTGAGGATTATTCAAAATCCATCTTTTTTTATATCAGCTCCGTTTGAGGTCCGGATTCCAGCATATATGGTCAAATTCTAATTCAAATATCCATAGGGATAAAAATATACCAAAATATTAATTTAATATCCATAAAAGACCCCGATTCAAGTTTTAACAAAACCTCGTGTACTACCCCGTTTGAGGATTATTCAAAATCCATCTTTTTTATATCAGCTCCGTTTGAGGTCCGGACTCCAGCATATATGGTCAAATTCTAATTCAAATATCCATAGGGACACAAATATACCAAAATATTTATTTAATATCCATAAAAGACCCCGATTCAAGTTTTAGCAAAACCTCGTGTACTACCTTCAAAATCCATCTTTTTTTATATCAGCTCCGTTTGAGGTCCGAACTCCAACATATATGGTCAAATTCTAATTCAAATATCCATTGGGACACAAATATAACCATAATATGAATTTAATATCCATATAAGACCCATAGACAAGTTTTAGCAAATTCTCCTGTTCTACCCCCTTTGAGGATTCATCAAAATCTATATTTTTTTATATCAGCTCCGTTTGAGGTCCGGACTCCAACATATATAGTCAAATTCTAATTCAAATATCCATAGGGATACAAATATACCAAAATATTAATTTAATATCCATAAAAGACCCCGATTCAAGTTTTAGCAAAACCTCGTGTACTACCCCCTTTGAGGATTATTCAAAATCCATCTTTTTTTATATCAACTCCGTTTGAGGTCCGGACTACAGCATATATGGTCAAATTCTAATTCAAATATCCATAGGGACACAAATATACAAAAATATGAATTTAATATCCATAAAAGACCCATAGTCAAGTTTTAGCAAATTCTCGTGTACTTACCCCCTTTGAGGATTCTTCAAAATCTATATTTTTTTATATCAGCTCCGTTTGAGGTCTGGATTCCAGCATATATGGTCAAATTCTAATTCAAATATCCATAGGGACACAAATATATAAAAATATGAATTTAATATCCATAAAAGACCCATAGTCAAGTTTTAGCAAATTCTCGTGTAATACCCCCTTTGAGGATTATTCAAAATCCATCTTTTTTTATATCAGCTCCGTTTGAGGTCCGAACTCCAACATATATGGTCAAATTCTAATTCAAATATCCATAGGGACACAAATATACCAAAATATTTATTTAATATCCTTAAAAGACCCCGATTCAAGTTTTAGCAAAACCTCGTGTACTACCCCCTTTGAGGATTATTCAAAATCCATCTTTTTTTATATCAGCTCCGTTTGAGGTCCGAACTCCAACATATATGGTCAAATTCTAATTCAAATATCCATTGGAACACAAATATAACCATAATATGAATTTAATATCCATATAAGACCCATAGACAAGTTTTAGCAAATTCTCATGTTCTACCCCCTTTGAGGATTCATCAAAATCTATATTTTTTTATATCAGCTCCGTTTGAGGTCCGGATTCCAGCATATATGGTCAAATTCTAATTCAAATATCCATAGGGATACAAATATACCAAAATATTAATTTAATATCCATAAAAGACCCCGATTCAAGTTTTAGCAAAACCTCGTGTACTACCCCCTTTGAGGATTATTCAAAATCCATCTTTTTTTATATCAGCTCCGTTTGAGGTCCGGACTCCAGCATATATGGTCAAATTCTAATTCAAATATCCATAGGGACACAAATATACCAAAATATTTATTTAATATCCATAAAAGACCCTGATTCAAGTTTTAGCAAAACCTCGTGTACGACCCCCTTTGAGGATTATTCAAAATCCATCTTTTTTTATATCAGCTCCGTTTGAGGTCCGAACTCCAACATATATGGTCAAATTCTAATTCAAATATCCATTGGGACACAAATATAACCATAATATGAATTTAATATCCATATAAGACCCATAGACAAGTTTTAGCAAATTCTCATGTTCTACCACCTTTGAGGATTCATCAAAATCTATATTTTTTTATATCAGCTCCGTTTGAGGTCCGGATTCCAGCATATATGGTCAAATTCTAATTCAAATATCCATAGGGATACAAATAAACCAAAATATTAATTTAATATCCATAAAAGACCCCGATTCAAGTTTTAGCAAAACCTAGTGTACTACCCCCCTTTGAGGATTATTCAAAATCCATTTTTTTTTTATATCAGCTCCGTTTGAGGTCCGGACTCCAGCATATATGGTCAAATTCTAATTCAAATATCCATAGGGACACAAATATACCAAACTATTTATTTAATATCCATAAAAGACCCCGATTCAAGTTTTAGCAAAACCTCGTGTACTACCCCCTTTGAGGATTATTCAAAATCCATCTTTTTTTATATCAGCTCCGTTTGAGGTCCGGATTCCAGCATATATGGTCAAATTCTAATTCAAATATCCATAGGGATACAAATATACCAAAATATTAATTTAATATCCATAAAAGACCCCGATTCAAGTTTTAGCAAAACCTCGTGTACTACCCCGTTTGAGGATTATTCAAAATCCATCTTTTTTTATATCAGCTCCGTTTGAGGTCCGGACTCCAGCATATATGGTCAAATTCTAATTCAAATATCCATAGGGACACAAATATACCAAAATATTTATTTAATATCCATAAAAGACCCCGATTCAAGTTTTAGCAAAACCTCGTGTACTACCTTCAAAATCCATCTTTTTTTATATCAGCTCCGTTTGAGGTCCGAACTCCAACATATATGGTCAAATTCTAATTCAAATATCCATTGGGACACAAATATAACCATAATATGAATTTAATATCCATATAAGACCCATAGACAAGTTTTAGCAAATTCTCCTGTTCTACCCCCTTTGAGGATTCATCAAAATCTATATTTTTTTATATCAGCTCCGTTTGAGGTCCGGACTCCAACATATATAGTCAAATTCTAATTCAAATATCCATAGGGATACAAATATACCAAAATATTAATTTAATATCCATAAAAGACCCCGATTCAAGTTTTAGCAAAACCTCGTGTACTACCCCCTTTGAGGGTTATTCAAAATCCATCTTTTTTTATATCAACTCCGTTTGAGGTCCGGACTCCAGCATATATGGTCAAATTCTAATTCAAATATCCATAGGGACACAAATATACCAAACTATTTATTTAATATCCATAAAAGACCCCGATTCAAGTTTTAGCAAAACCTCGTGTACTACCCCCTTTGAGGATTATTCAAAATCCATCTTTTTTTATATCAACTCCGTTTGAGGTCCGGATTCCAGCATATATGGTCAAATTCTAATTCAAATATCCATAGGGATACAAATATACCAAAATATTAATTTAATATCCATAAAAGACCCCGATTCAAGTTTTAGCAAAACCTCGTGTACTACCCCGTTTGAGGATTATTCAAAATCCATCTTTTTTTATATCAGCTCCGTTTGAGGTCCGGACTCCAGCATATATGGTCAAATTCTAATTCAAATATCCATAGGGACACAAATATACCAAAATATTTATTTAATATCCATAAAAGACCCCGATTCAAGTTTTAGCAAAACCTCGTGTACTACCTTCAAAATCCATCTTTTTTTATATCAGCTCCGTTTGAGGTCCGAACTCCAACATATATGGTCAAATTCTAATTCAAATATCCATTGGGACACAAATATAACCATAATATGAATTTAATATCCATATAAGACCCATAGACAAGTTTTAGCAAATTCTCCTGTTCTACCCCCTTTGAGGATTCATCAAAATCTATATTTTTTTATATCAGCTCCGTTTGAGGTCCGGACTCCAACATATATAGTCAAATTCTAATTCAAATATCCATAGGGATACAAATATACCAAAATATTAATTTAATATCCATAAAAGACCCCGATTCAAGTTTTAGCAAAACCTCGTGTACTACCCCCTTTGAGGGTTATTCAAAATCCATCTTTTTTTATATCAACTCCGTTTGAGGTCCGGACTCCAGCATATATGGTCAAATTCTAATTCAAATATCCATAGGGACACAAATATACAAAAATATGAATTTAATATCCATAAAAGACCCATAGTCAAGTTTTAGCAAATTCTCGTGTACTTACCCCCTTTGAGGATTCTTCAAAATCTATATTTTTTTATATCAGCTCCGTTTGAGGTCTGGATTCCAGCATATATGGTCAAATTCTAATTCAAATATCCATAGGGACACAAATATATAAAAAAATGAATTTAATATCCATAAAAGACCCATAGTCAAGTTTTAGCAAATTCTCGTGTAATACCCCCTTTGAGGATTATTCAAAATCCATCTTTTTTTATATCAGCTCCGTTTGAGGTCCGAACTCCAACATATATGGTCAAATTCTAATTCAAATATCCATAGGGACACAAATATACCAAAATATTTATTTAATATCCTTAAAAGACCCCGATTCAAGTTTTAGCAAAACCTCGTGTACTACCCCCTTTGAGGATTATTCAAAATCCATCTTTTTTTATATCAGCTCCGTTTGAGGTCCGAACTCCAACATATATGGTCAAATTCTAATTCAAATATCCATTGGGACACAAATATAACCATAATATGAATTTAATATCCATATAAGACCCATAGACAAGTTTTAGCAAATTCTCATGTTCTACCCCCTTTGAGGATTCATCAAAATCTATATTTTTTTATATCAGCTCCGTTTGAGGTCCGGATTCCAGCATATATGGTCAAATTCTAATTCAAATATCCATAGGGATACAAATATACCAAAATATTAATTTAATATCCATAAAAGACCCCGATTCAAGTTTTAGCAAAACCTCGTGTACTACCCCCTTTGAGGATTATTCAAAATCCATCTTTTTTTATATCAGCTCCGTTTGAGGTCCGGACTCCAGCATATATGGTCAAATTCTAATTCAAATATCCATAGGGACACAAATATACCAAAATATTTATTTAATATCCATAAAAGACCCCGATTCAAGTTTTAGCAAAACCTCGTGTACGACCCCCTTTGAGGATTATTCAAAATCCATCTTTTTTTATATCAGCTCCGTTTGAGGTCCGAACTCCAACATATATGGTCAAATTCTAATTCAAATATCCATTGGGAACAAATATAACCATAATATGAATTTAATATCCATATAAGACCCATAGACAAGTTTTAGCAAATTCTCATGTTCTACCCCCTTTGAGGATTCATCAAAATCTATATTTTTTTATATCAGCTCCGTTTGAGGTCCGGACTCCAGCATATATGGTCAAATTCTAATTCAAATATCCATAGGGACACAAATATACCAAAATATTTATTTAATATCCATAAAAGACCCCGATTCAAGTTTTAGCAAAACCTCGTGTACGACCCCCTTTGAGGATTATTCAAAATCCATCTTTTTTTATATCAGCTCCGTTTGAGGTCCGAACTCCAACATATATGGTCAAATTCTAATTCAAATATCCATTGGGACACAAATATAACCATAATATGAATTTAATATCCATATAAGACCCATAGACAAGTTTTAGCAAATTCTCATGTTCTACCACCTTTGAGGATTCATCAAAATCTATATTTTTTTATATCAGCTCCGTTTGAGGTCCGGATTCCAGCATATATGGTCAAATTCTAATTCAAATATCCATAGGGATACAAATATACCAAAATATTAATTTAATATCCTTAAAAGACCCCGATTCAAGTTTTAGCAAAACCTCGTGTACTACCCCCTTTGAGGATTATTCAAAATCCATCTTTTTTTATATCAGCTCCGTTTGAGGTCCGAACTCCAACATATATGGTCAAATTCTAATTCAAATATCCATTGGGACACAAATATAACCATAATATGAATTTAATATCCATATAAGACCCATAGACAAGTTTTAGCAAATTCTCATGTTCTACCCCCTTTGGGGATTCATCAAAATCTATATTTTTTTATATCAGCTCCGTTTGAGGTCCGGATTCCAGCATATATGGTCAAATTCTAATTCAAATATCCATAGGGATACAAATATACCAAAATATTAATTTAATATCCATAAAAGACCCCGATTCAAGTTTTAGCAAAACCTCGTGTACTACCCCCTTTGAGGATTATTCAAAATCCATCTTTTTTTATATCAGCTCCGTTTGAGGTCCGGACTCCAGCATATATGGTCAAATTCTAATTCAAATATCCATAGGGACACAAATATACCAAAATATTTATTTAATATCCATAAAAGACCCCGATTCAAGTTTTAGCAAAACCTCGTGTACGACCCCCTTTGAGGATTATTCAAAATCCATCTTTTTTTATATCAGCTCCGTTTGAGGTCCGAACTCCAACATATATGGTCAAATTCTAATTCAAATATCCATTGGGAACAAATATAACCATAATATGAATTTAATATCCATATAAGACCCATAGACAAGTTTTAGCAAATTCTCATGTTCTACCCCCTTTGAGGATTCATCAAAATCTATATTTTTTTATATCAGCTCCGTTTGAGGTCCGGATTCCAGCATATATGGTCAAATTCTAATTCAAATATCCATAGGGATACAAATATACCAAAATATTAATTTAATATCCATAAAAGACCCCGATTCAAGTTTTAGCAAAACCTCGTGTACTACCCCCTTTGAGGATTATTCAAAATCCATCTTTTTTTATATCAGCTCCGTTTGAGGTCCGAACTCCAACATATATGGTCAAATTCTAATTCAAATATCCATTGGGACACAAATATAACCATAATATGAATTTAATATCCATATAAGACCCATAGACAAGTTTTAGCAAATTCTCATGTTCTACCACCTTTGAGGATTCATCAAAATCTATATTTTTTTATATCAGCTCCGTTTGAGGTCCGGATTCCAGCATATATGGTCAAATTCTAATTCAAATATCCATAGGGATACAAATATACCAAAATATTAATTTAATATCCTTAAAAGACCCCGATTCAAGTTTTAGCAAAACCTCGTGTACTACCCCCTTTGAGGATTATTCAAAATCCATCTTTTTTTATATCAGCTCCGTTTGAGGTCCGAACTCCAACATATATGGTCAAATTCTAATTCAAATATCCATTGGGACACAAATATAACCATAATATGAATTTAATATCCATATAAGACCCATAGACAAGTTTTAGCAAATTCTCATGTTCTACCCCCTTTGGGGATTCATCAAAATCTATATTTTTTTATATCAGCTCCGTTTGAGGTCCGGATTCCAGCATATATGGTCAAATTCTAATTCAAATATCCATAGGGATACAAATATACCAAAATATTAATTTAATATCCATAAAAGACCCCGATTCAAGTTTTAGCAAAACCTCGTGTACTACCCCCTTTGAGGATTATTCAAAATCCATCTTTTTTTATATCAGCTCCGTTTGAGGTCCGGACTCCAGCATATATGGTCAAATTCTAATTCAAATATCCATAGGGACACAAAAATACCAAAATATTTATTTAATATCCATAAAAGACCCCGATTCAAGTTTTAGCAAAACCTCGTGTACTACCCCCTTTGAGGATTATTCAAAATCCATCTTTTTTTATATCAGCTCCGTTTGAGGTCCGGATTCCAGCATATATGGTCAAATTCTAATTCAAATATCCATAGGGATACAAATATACCAAAATATTAATTTAATATCCATAAAAGACCCCGATTCAAGTTTTAGCAAAACCTCGTGTACTACCCCGTTTGAGGATTATTCAAAATCCATCTTTTTTTATATCAGCTCCGTTTGAGGTCCGGACTCCAGCATATATGGTCAAATTCTAATTCAAATATCCATAGGGACACAAATATACCAAAATATTTATTTAATATCCATAAAAGACCCCGATTCAAGTTTTAGCAAAACCTCGTGTACTACCTTCAAAATCTATCTTT
Source organism: Oenanthe sinensis (assembly GCA_028671895.1). Taxonomy (NCBI): domain Eukaryota; kingdom Viridiplantae; phylum Streptophyta; class Magnoliopsida; order Apiales; family Apiaceae; genus Oenanthe; species Oenanthe sinensis. The sequence goes on from JAPMAC010000231.1 coordinate 21,942,338, forward strand.
TTTTATATCAGCTCCGTTTGAGGTCCGAACTCCAACATATATGGTCAAATTCTAATTCAAATATCCATTGGGACACAAATATAACCATAATATGAATTTAATATCCATATAAGACCCATAGACAAGTTTTAGCAAATTCTCCTGTTCTACCCCCTTTGAGGATTCATCAAAATCTATATTTTTTTATATCAGCTCCGTTTGAGGTCCGGATTCCAGCATATATGGTCAAATTCTAATTCAAATATCCATAGGGATACAAATATACCAAAATATTAATTTAATATCCATAAAAGACCCCGATTCAAGTTTTAGCAAAACCTCGTGTACTATCCCCTTTGAGGATTATTCAAAATCCATCTTTTTTTATATCAGCTCCGTTTGAGGTCCGGACTCCAACATATATGGTCAAATTCTAATTCAAATATCCATAGGAACACAAATATACAAAAATATGAATTTAATATCCATAAAAGACCCATAGTCAAGTTTTAACAAATTCTCGTGTACTACCCCCTTTGAGGATTCTTCAAAATCAATATTTTTTTATATCAGCTCCGTTTGAGGTCCGGACTCCAACATATATAGTCAAATTCTAATTCAAATATCCATAGGGACACAAATATACCAAAATATTAATTTAATATCCATAAAAGACCTCGATTCAAGTTTTAGCAAAACTTCGTGTACGGCCTTTGAGGATTATTCAAAATCCATCTTTTTTATATCAACTCCGTTTGAGGTCCGGACTCCAACATTTATGGTCAAATTCTAATTCAAATATCCATAGGGACACAAATATACAAAAATATGAATTTAATATCCATAAAAGACTCATAGTCAAGTTTTAGCAAATTCTCGTGTACTTACCCCCTTTGAGGATTCTTCAAAATCTATATTTTTTTATATCAGCTCCGTATGAGGTCTAGATTCCAGCATATATGGTCAAATTCTAATTCAAATATCCATAGGGACACAAATATATAAAAATATGAATTTAATATCCATAAAAGACCCATAGTCAAGTTTTAGCAAATTCTCGTGTAATACCCCCTTTGAGGATTATTCAAAATCCCTCTTTTTTTATATCAGCTCCGTTTGAGGTCCGAACTCCAACATATATGGTCAAATTCTAATTCAAATATACATAGGGACACAAATATACCAAAATATTAATTTAATATCCTTAAAAGACCCCGATTCAAGTTTTAGCAAAACCTCGTGTACTACCCCCTTTGAGGATTATTCAAAATCCATCTTTTTTTATATCACCTCCGTTTGAGGTCCGTACTCCAGCATATATGGTCAAATTCTAATTCAAATATCCATAGGGACACAAATATACCAAAATATTAATTAATATCCATAAAAGACCCCGATTCAAGTTTTAGCAAAACCTCGTGTACTACCCCCTTTGAGGATTATTCAAAATCCATCTTTTTTTATATCAGCTCCGTTTGAGGTCCGGACTCCAGCATATATGGACAAATTCTAATTCAAATATCCATAGGAACACAAATATACAAAAATATGAATTTAATATCCATAAAAGACCCATAGTCAAGTTTTAACAAATTCTCGTGTACTACCCCTTTTGAGGATTCTTCAAAATCAATATTTTTTTATATCAGCTCCGTTTGAGGTCCGGACTCCAACATATATAGTCAAATTCTAATTCAAATATCCATAGGGACACAAATATACCAAAATATTAATTTAATATCCATAAAAGACGTCGATTCAAGTTTTAGCAAAACCTCGTGTACTACCCCCTTTGAGGATTATTCAAAATCCATCTTTTTTATATCAACTCCGTTTGAGGTCCGGACTCCAACATTTATGGTCAAATTCTAATTCAAATATCCATAGGGACACAAATATACAAAAATATGAATTTAATATCCATAAAAGACCCATAGTCAAGTTTTAGCAAATTCTCGTGTACTTACCCCCTTTGAGGATTCTTCAAAATCTATATTTTTTTATATCAGCTCCGTTTGAGGTCTGGATTCCAGCATATATGGTCAAATTCTAATTCAAATATCCATAGGGGCACAAATATATAAAAATATGAATTTAATATCCATAAAAGGCCCATAGTCAAGTTTTAGCAAATTCTCGTGTAATACCCCCTTTGAGGATTATTCAAAATCCCTCTTTTTTTATATCAGCTCCGTTTGAGGTCCGAACTCCAACATATATGGTCAAATTCTAATTCAAATATCCATAGGGACACAAATATAACCATAATATGAATTTAATATCCATAAAAGACCCATAGTCAAGTTTTAGCAAATTCTCGTGTACTACCCCCTTTGAGGATTATTCAAAATCCATCTTTTTTTATATCAGCTCCGTTTGAGGTACGAACTCCAACATATATGGTCAAATTCTAATTCAAATATCCATAGGGACACAAATATACCAAAATATTAATTTAATATCCTTAAAAGACCCCGATTCAAGTTTTAGCAAAACCTCGTGTACTACCCCCTTTGAGGATTATTCAAAATCCATCTTTTTTTATATCAGCTCCGTTTGAGGTCCGGACTCCAGCATATATGGTCAAATTCTAATTCAAATATCCATAGGGACACAAATATACCAAAATATTAATTAATATCCATAAAAGACCCCGATTCAAGTTTTAGCAAAACCTCGTGTACTACCCCCTTTGAGGATTATTCAAAATCCATCTTTTTTTATATCAGCTCCGTTTGAGGTCCGAACTCCAACATATATGGTCAAATTCTAATTCAAATATCCATAGGGACACAAATATAACCATAATATGAATTTAATATCCATATAAGACCCATAGACAAGTTTTAGCAAATTCTCCTGTTCTACCCGCTTTGAGGATTCATCAAAATCTATATTTTTTTATATCAGCTCCGTTTGAGGTCCGGATTCCAGCATATATGGTCAAATTCTAATTCAAATATCCATAGGGATACAAATATACCAAAATATTAATTTAATATCCTTAAAAGACCCCGATTCAAGTTTTAGCAAAACCTCGTGTACTACCCCCTTTGAGGATTATTCAAAATCCATCTTTTTTTTATATCAGCTCCGTTTGAGGTCCAGACTCCAGCATATATGGACAAATTCTAATTCAAATATCCATAGGAACACAAATATACAAAAATATGAATTTAATATCCATAAAAGACCCATAGTCAAGTTTTAACAAATTCTCGTGTACTACCCCTTTTGAGGATTCTTCAAAATCAATATTTTTTTATATCAGCTCCGTTTGAGGTCCGGACTCCAACATATATAGTCAAATTCTAATTCAAATATCCATAGGGACACAAATATACCAAAATATTAATTTAATATCCATAAAAGACGTCGATTCAAGTTTTAGCAAAACCTCGTGTACTACCCCCTTTGAGGATTATTCAAAATCCATCTTTTTTATATCAACTCCGTTTGAGGTCCGGACTCCAACATTTATGGTCAAATTCTAATTCAAATATCCATAGGGACACAAATATACAAAAATATGAATTTAATATCCATAAAAGACCCATAGTCAAGTTTTAGCAAATTCTCGTGTACTTACCCCCTTTGAGGATTCTTCAAAATCTATATTTTTTTATATCAGCTCCGTTTGAGGTCTGGATTCCAGCATATATGGTCAAATTCTAATTCAAATATCCATAGGGGCACAAATATATAAAAATATGAATTTAATATCCATAAAAGGCCCATAGTCAAGTTTTAGCAAATTCTCGTGTAATACCCCCTTTGAGGATTATTCAAAATCCCTCTTTTTTTATATCAGCTCCGTTTGAGGTCCGAACTCCAACATATATGGTCAAATTCTAATTCAAATATCCATAGGGACACAAATATAACCATAATATGAATTTAATATCCATAAAAGACCCATAGTCAAGTTTTAGCAAATTCTCGTGTACTACCCCCTTTGAGGATTATTCAAAATCCATCTTTTTTTATATCAGCTCCGTTTGAGGTACGAACTCCAACATATATGGTCAAATTCTAATTCAAATATCCATAGGGACACAAATATACCAAAATATTAATTTAATATCCTTAAAAGACCCCGATTCAAGTTTTAGCAAAACCTCGTGTACTACCCCCTTTGAGGATTATTCAAAATCCATCTTTTTTTATATCAGCTCCGTTTGAGGTCCGGACTCCAGCATATATGGTCAAATTCTAATTCAAATATCCATAGGGACACAAATATACCAAAATATTAATTAATATCCATAAAAGACCCCGATTCAAGTTTTAGCAAAACCTCGTGTACTACCCCCTTTGAGGATTATTCAAAATCCATCTTTTTTTATATCAGCTCCGTTTGAGGTCCGAACTCCAACATATATGGTCAAATTCTAATTCAAATATCCATAGGGACACAAATATAACCATAATATGAATTTAATATCCATATAAGACCCATAGACAAGTTTTAGCAAATTCTCCTGTTCTACCCGCTTTGAGGATTCATCAAAATCTATATTTTTTTATATCAGCTCCGTTTGAGGTCCGGATTCCAGCATATATGGTCAAATTCTAATTCAAATATCCATAGGGATACAAATATACCAAAATATTAATTTAATATCCTTAAAAGACCCCGATTCAAGTTTTAGCAAAACCTCGTGTACTACCCCCTTTGAGGATTATTCAAAATCCATCTTTTTTTATATCAGCTCCGTTTGAGGTCCGGACTCCAGCATATATGGACAAATTCTAATTCAAATATCCATAGGAACACAAATATACAAAAATATGAATTTAATATCCATAAAAGACCCATAGTCAAGTTTTAACAAATTCTCGTGTACTACCCCTTTTGAGGATTCTTCAAAATCAATATTTTTTTATATCAGCTCCGTTTGAGGTCCGGACTCCAACATATATAGTCAAATTCTAATTCAAATATCCATAGGGACACAAATATACCAAAATATTAATTTAATATCCATAAAAGACGTCGATTCAAGTTTTAGCAAAACCTCGTGTACTACCCCCTTTGAGGATTATTCAAAATCCATCTTTTTTTATATCAGCTCCGTTTGAGGTCCGGACTCCAGCATATATGGTCAAATTCTAATTCAAATATCCATAGGGACACAAATATACCAAAATATTAATTTAATATCCTTAAAAGACACCGATTCAAGTTTTAGCAAAACCTCGTGTACTACCCTCTTTGAGGATTATTCAAAATCCATCTTTTTTTATATCACCTCCGTTTGAGGTCCGTACTCCAGCATATATGGTCAAATTCTAATTCAAATATCCATAGGGACACAAATATACCAAAATATTAATTAATATCCATAAAAGACCCCGATTCAAGTTTTAGCAAAACCTCGTGTACTACCCCCTTTGAGGATTATTCAAAATCCATCTTTTTTTATATCAGCTCCGTTTGAGGTCCGGACTCCAGCATATATGGACAAATTCTAATTCAAATATCCATAGGAACACAAATATACAAAAATATGAATTTAATATCCATAAAAGACCCATAGTCAAGTTTTAACAAATTCTCGTGTACTACCCCTTTTGAGGATTCTTCAAAATCAATATTTTTTTATATCAGCTCCGTTTGAGGTCCGGACTCCAACATATATAGTCAAATTCTAATTCAAATATCCATAGGGACACAAATATACCAAAATATTAATTTAATATCCATAAAAGACGTCGATTCAAGTTTTAGCAAAACCTCGTGTACTACCCCCTTTGAGGATTATTCAAAATCCATCTTTTTTATATCAACTCCGTTTGAGGTCCGGACTCCAACATTTATGGTCAAATTCTAATTCAAATATCCATAGGGACACAAATATACAAAAATATGAATTTAATATCCATAAAAGACCCATAGTCAAGTTTTAGCAAATTCTCGTGTACTTACCCCCTTTGAGGATTCTTCAAAATCTATATTTTTTTATATCAGCTCCGTTTGAGGTCTGGATTCCAGCATATATGGTCAAATTCTAATTCAAATATCCATAGGGACACAAATATACAAAAATATGAATTTAATATCCATAAAAGACCCATAGTCAAGTTTTAACAAATTCTCGTGTACTACCCCTTTTGAGGATTCTTCAAAATCAATATTTTTTTATATCAGCTCCGTTTGAGGTCCGGACTCCAACATATACAGTCAAATTCTAATTCAAATATCCATAGGGACACAAATATACCAAAATATTAATTAATATCCATAAAAGACCCCGATTCAAGTTTTAGCAAAACCTCGTGTACTACCCCCTTTGAGGATTATTCAAAATCCATCTTTTTTTATATCAGCTCCGTTTGAGGTCCGGACTCCAGCATATATGGACAAATTCTAATTCAAATATCCATAGGAACACAAATATACAAAAATATGAATTTAATATCCATAAAAGACCCATAGTCAAGTTTTAACAAATTCTCGTGTACTACCCCTTTTGAGGATTCTTCAAAATCAATATTTTTTTATATCAGCTCCGTTTGAGGTCCGGACTCCAACATATATAGTCAAATTCTAATTCAAATATCCATAGGGACACAAATATACCAAAATATTAATTTAATATCCATAAAAGACGTCGATTCAAGTTTTAGCAAAACCTCGTGTACTACCCCCTTTGAGGATTATTCAAAATCCATCTTTTTTATATCAACTCCGTTTGAGGTCCGGACTCCAACATTTATGGTCAAATTCTAATTCAAATATCCATAGGGACACAAATATACAAAAATATGAATTTAATATCCATAAAAGACCCATAGTCAAGTTTTAGCAAATTCTCGTGTACTTACCCCCTTTGAGGATTCTTCAAAATCTATATTTTTTTATATCAGCTCCGTTTGAGGTCTGGATTCCAGCATATATGGTCAAATTCTAATTCAAATATCCATAGGGACACAAATATATAAAAATATGAATTTAATATCCATAAAAGACCCATAGTCAAGTTTTAGCAAATTCTCGTGTAATACCCCCTTTGAGGATTATTCAAAATCCCTCTTTTTTTATATCAGCTCCGTTTGAGGTCCGAACTCCAACATATATGGTCAAATTCTAATTCAAATATCCATAGGGACACAAATATAACCATAATATGAATTTAATATCCATAAAAGACCCATAGTCAAGTTTTAGCAAATTCTCGTGTACTACCCCCTTTGAGGATTATTCAAAATCCATCTTTTTTTATATCAGCTCCGTTTGAGGTACGAACTCCAACATATATGGTCAAATTCTAATTCAAATATCCATAGGGACACAAATATACCAAAATATTAATTTAATATCCTTAAAAGACCCCGATTCAAGTTTTAGCAAAACCTCGTGTACTACCCCCTTTGAGGATTATTCAAAATCCATCTTTTTTTATATCAGCTCCGTTTGAGGTCCGGACTCCAGCATATATGGTCAAATTCTAATTCAAATATCCATAGGGATACAAATATACCAAAATATTAATTAATATCCATAAAAGACCCCGATTCAAGTTTTAGCAAAACCTCGTGTACTACCCCCTTTGAGGATTATTCAAAATCCATCTTTTTTTATATCAGCTCCGTTTGAGGTCCGAACTCCAACATATATGGTCAAATTCTAATTCAAATATCCATAGGGACACAAATATAACCATAATATGAATTTAATATCCATATAAGACCCATAGACAAGTTTTAGCAAATTCTCCTGTTCTACCCGCTTTGAGGATTCATCAAAATCTATATTTTTTTATATCAGCTCCGTTTGAGGTCCGGACTCCAACATTTATGGTCAAATTCTAATTCAAATATCCATAGGGACACAAATATACCAAAATATTAATTTAATATCCTTAAAAGACACCGATTCAAGTTTTAGCAAAACCTCGTGTACTACCCCCTTTGAGGATTATTCAAAATCCATCTTTTTTTATATCACCTCCGTTTGAGGTCCGTACTCCAGCATATATGGTCAAATTCTAATTCAAATATCCATAGGGACACAAATATACCAAAATATTAATTAATATCCATAAAAGACCCCGATTCAAGTTTTAGCAAAACCTCGTGTACTACCCCCTTTGAGGATTATTCAAAATCCATCTTTTTTTATATCAGCTCCGTTTGAGGTCCGGACTCCAGCATATATGGACAAATTCTAATTCAAATATCCATAGGAACACAAATATACAAAAATATGAATTTAATATCCATAAAAGACCCATAGTCAAGTTTTAACAAATTCTCGTGTACTACCCCTTTTGAGGATTCTTCAAAATCAATATTTTTTTATATCAGCTCCGTTTGAGGTCCGGACTCCAACATATATAGTCAAATTCTAATTCAAATATCCATAGGGACACAAATATACCAAAATATTAATTTAATATCCATAAAAGACGTCGATTCAAGTTTTAGCAAAACCTCGTGTACTACCCCCTTTGAGGATTATTCAAAATCCATCTTTTTTATATCAACTCCGTTTGAGGTCCGGACTCCAACATTTATGGTCAAATTCTAATTCAAATATCCATAGGGACACAAATATACAAAAATATGAATTTAATATCCATAAAAGACCCATAGTCAAGTTTTAGCAAATTCTCGTGTACTTACCCCCTTTGAGGATTCTTCAAAATCTATATTTTTTTATATCAGCTCCGTTTGAGGTCTGGATTCCAGCATATATGGTCAAATTCTAATTCAAATATCCATAGGGACACAAATATATAAAAATATGAATTTAATATCCATAAAAGACCCATAGTCAAGTTTTAGCAAATTCTCGTGTAATACCCCCTTTGAGGATTATTCAAAATCCCTCTTTTTTTATATCAGCTCCGTTTGAGGTCCGAACTCCAACATATATGGTCAAATTCTAATTCAAATATCCATAGGGACACAAATATAACCATAATATGAATTTAATATCCATAAAAGACCCATAGTCAAGTTTTAGCAAATTCTCGTGTACTACCCCCTTTGAGGATTATTCAAAATCCATCTTTTTTTATATCAGCTCCGTTTGAGGTCTGGACTCCAGCATATATGGTCAAATTCTAATTCAAATATCCATAGGGACACAAATATACCAAAATATTAATTAATATCCATAAAAGACCCCGATTCAAGTTTTAGCAAAACCTCGTGTACTACCCCCTTTGAGGATTATTCAAAATCCATCTTTTTTTATATCAGCTCCGTTTGAGGTCCGAACTCGAACATATATGTTCAAATTCTAATTCAAATATCCATAGGGACACAAATATAACCATAATATGAATTTAATATCCATATAAGACCCATAGACAAGTTTTAGCAAATTCTCCTGTTCTACCCGCTTTGAGGATTCATCAAAATCTATATTTTTTTATATCAGCTCCGTTTGAGGTCCGGATTCCAGCATATATGGTCAAATTCTAATTCAAATATCCATAGGGATACAAATATACCAAAATATTAATTTAATATCCTTAAAAGACGTCGATTCAAGTTTTAGCAAAACCTCGTGTACTACCCCCTTTGAGGATTATTCAAAATCCATCTTTTTTATATCAACTCCGTTTGAGGTCCGGACTCCAACATTTATGGTCAAATTCTAATTCAAATATCCATAGGGACACAAATATACAAAAATATGAATTTAATATCCATAAAAGACCCATAGTCAAGTTTTAGCAAATTCTCGTGTACTTACCCCCTTTGAGGATTCTTCAAAATCTATATTTTTTTATATCAGCTCCGTTTGAGGTCTGGATTCCAGCATATATGGTCAAATTCTAATTCAAATATCCATAGGGACACAAATATATAAAAATATGAATTTAATATCCATAAAAGACCCATAGTCAAGTTTTAGCAAATTCTCGTGTAATACCCCCTTTGAGGATTATTCAAAATCCCTCTTTTTTTATATCAGCTCCGTTTGAGGTCCGAACTCCAACATATATGGTCAAATTCTAATTCAAATATCCATAGGGACACAAATATAACCATAATATGAATTTAATATCCATAAAAGACCCATAGTCAAGTTTTAGCAAATTCTCGTGTACTACCCCCTTTGAGGATTATTCAAAATCCATCTTTTTTTATATCAGCTCCGTTTGAGGTACGAACTCCAACATATATGGTCAAATTCTAATTCAAATATCCACAGGGACACAAATATACCAAAATATTAATTTAATATCCTTAAAAGACCCCGATTCAAGTTTTAGCAAAACCTCGTGTACTACCCCCTTTGAGGATTATTCAAAATCCATCTTTTTTTATATCAGCTCCGTTTGAGGTCCGGACTCCAGCATATATGGTCAAATTCTAATTCAAATATCCATAGGGACACAAATATACCAAAATATTAATTAATATCCATAAAAGACCCCGATTCAAGTTTTAGCAAAACCTCGTGTACTACCCCCTTTGAGGATTATTCAAAATCCATCTTTTTTTATATCAGCTCCGTTTGAGGTCCGAACTCCAACATATATGGTCAAATTCTAATTCAAATATCCATAGGGACACAAATATAACCATAATATGAATTTAATATCCATATAAGACCCATAGACAAGTTTTAGCAAATTCTCCTGTTCTACCCGCTTTGAGGATTCATCAAAATCTATATTTTTTTATATCAGCTCCGTTTGAGGTCCGGATTCCAGCATATATGGTCAAATTCTAATTCAAATATCCATAGGGATACAAATATACCAAAATATTAATTTAATATCCTTAAAAGACCCCGATTCAAGTTTTAGCAAAACCTCGTGTACTACCCCCTTTGAGGATTATTCAAAATCCATCTTTTTTTATATCAGCTCCGTTTGAGGTCCGGACTCCAGCATATATGGACAAATTCTAATTCAAATATCCATAGGAACACAAATATACAAAAATATGAATTTAATATCCATAAAAGACCCATAGTCAAGTTTTAACAAATTCTCGTGTACTACCCCTTTTGAGGATTCTTCAAAATCAATATTTTTTTATATCAGCTCCGTTTGAGGTCCGGACTCCAACATATATAGTCAAATTCTAATTCAAATATCCATAGGGACACAAATATACCAAAATATTAATTTAATATCCATAAAAGACGTCGATTCAAGTTTTAGCAAAACCTCGTGTACTACCCCCTTTGAGGATTATTCAAAATCCATCTTTTTTTATATCAGCTCCGTTTGAGGTCCGGACTCCAGCATATATGGTCAAATTCTAATTCAAATATCCATAGGGACACAAATATACCAAAATATTAATTTAATATCCTTAAAAGACCCCGATTCAAGTTTTAGCAAAATCTCGTGTACTACCCCCTTTGAGGATTATTCAAAATCCATCTTTTTTTATATCACCTCCGTTTGAGGTCCGTACTCCAGCATATATGGTCAAATTCTAATTCAAATATCCATAGGGACACAAATATACCAAAATATTAATTAATATCCATAAAAGACCCCGATTCAAGTTTTAGCAAAACCTCGTGTACTACCCCCTTTGAGGATTATTCAAAATCCATCTTTTTTTATATCAGCTCCGTTTGAGGTCCGAACTCCAACATATATGGTCAAATTCTAATTCAAATATCCATAGGGACACAAATATAACCATAATATGAATTTAATATCCATATAAGACCCATAGACAAGTTTTAGCAAATTCTCCTGTTCTACCCGCTTTGAGGATTCATCAAAATCTATATTTTTTTATATCAGCTCCGTTTGAGGTCCGGATTCCAGCATATATGGTCAAATTCTAATTCAAATATCCATAGGGATACAAATATACCAAAATATTAATTTAATATCCTTAAAAGACCCCGATTCAAGTTTTAGCAAAACCTCGTGTACTACCCCCTTTGAGGATTATTCAAAATCCATCTTTTTTTATATCAGCTCCGTTTGAGGTCCGGACTCCAACATATATGGTCAAATTCTAATTCAAATATCCATAGGAACACAAATATACAAAAATATGAATTTAATATCCATAAAAGACCCATAGTCAAGTTTTAAAAAATTCTCGTGTACTACCCCCTTTGAGGATTCTTCAAAATCAATATTTTTTTATATCAGCTCCGTTTGAGGTCCGGACTCCAACATATATAGTCAAATTCTAATTCAAATATCCATAGGGACACAAATATACCAAAACATTAATTTAATATCCATAAAAGACCTCGATTCAAGTTTTAGCAAAACCTCGTGTACGGCCTTTGAGGATTATTCAAAATCCATCTTTTTTATATCAACTCCGTTTGAGGTCCGGACTCCAACATTTATGGTCAAATTCTAATTCAAATATCCATAGGGACACAAATATACAAAAATATGAATTTAATATCCATAAAAGACTCATAGTCAAGTTTTAGCAAATTCTCGTGTACTTACCCCCTTTGAGGATTCTTCAAAATCTATATTTCTTTATATCAGCTCCGTTTGAGGTCTAGATTCCAGCATATATGGTCAAATTCTAATTCAAATATCCATAGGGACACAAATATATAAAAATATGAATTTAATATCCATAAAAGACCCATAGTCAAGTTTTAACAAATTCTCGTGTACTACCCCTTTTGAGGATTCTTCAAAATCAATATTTTTTTATATCAGCTCCGTTTGGGGTCCGGACTTCAACATATATAGTCAAATTCTAATTCAAATATCCATAGGGACACAAATATACCAAAATATTAATTTAATATCCATAAAAGACGTCGATTCAAGTTTTAGCAAAACCTCGTGTACTACCCCCTTTGAGGATTATTCAAAATCCATCTTTTTTATATCAACTCCGTTTGAGGTCCGGACTCCAACATTTATGGTCAAATTCTAATTCAAATATCCATAGGGACACAAATATACAAAAATATGAATTTAATATCCATAAAAGACCCATAGTCAAGTTTTAGTAAATTCTCGTGTACTTACCCCCTTTGAGGATTCTTCAAAATCTATATTTTTTTATATCAGCTCCGTTTGAGGTCTGGATTCCAGCATATATGGTCAAATTCTAATTCAAATATCCATAGGGACACAAATATATAAAAATATGAATTTAATATCCATAAAAGACCCATAGTCAAGTTTTAGCAAATTCTCGTGTAATACCCCCTTTGAGGATTATTCAAAATCCCTCTTTTTTTATATCAGCTCCGTTTGAGGTCCTAACTCCAACATATATGGTCAAATTCTAATTCAAATATCCATAGGGACACAAATATAACCATAATATGAATTTAATATCCATAAAAGACCCATAGTCAAGTTTTAGCAAATTCTCGTGTACTACCCCCTTTGAGGATTATTCAAAATCCATCTTTTTTTTATATCAGCTCCGTTTGAGGTACGAACTCCAACATATATGGTCAAATTCTAATTCAAATATCCATAGGGACACAAATATACCAAAATATTAATTTAATATCCTTAAAAGACCCCGATTCAAGTTTTAGCAAAACCTCGTGTACTACCCCCTTTGAGGATTATTCAAAATCCATCTTTTTTTATATCAGCTCCGTTTGAGGTCCGGACTCCAGCATATATGGTCAAATTCTAATTCAAATATCCATAGGGACACAAATATACCAAAATATTAATTAATATCCATAAAAGACCCCGATTCAAGTTTTAGCAAAACCTCGTGTACTACCCCCTTTGAGGATTATTCAAAATCCATCTTTTTTTATATCAGCTCCGTTTGAGGTCCGAACTCCAACATATATGGTCAAATTCTAATTCAAATATCCATAGGGACACAAATATAACCATAATATGAATTTAATATCCATATAAGACCCATAGACAAGTTTTAGCAAATTCTCCTGTTCTACCCGCTTTGAGGATTCATCAAAATCTATATTTTTTTATATCAGCTCCGTTTGAGGTCCGGATTCCAGCATATATGGTCAAATTCTAATTCAAATATCCATAGGGATACAAATATACCAAAATATTAATTTAATATCCTTAAAAGACCCCGATTCAAGTTTTAGCAAAACCTCGTGTACTACCCCCTTTGAGGATTATTCAAAATCCATCTTTTTTTATATCAGCTCCGTTTGAGGTCCGGACTCCAGCATATATGGACAAATTCTAATTCAAATATCCATAGGAACACAAATATACAAAAATATGAATTTAATATCCATAAAAGATCCATAGTCAAGTTTTAACAAATTCTCGTGTACTACCCCTTTTGAGGATTCTTCAAAATCAATATTTTTTTATATCAGCTCCGTTTGAGGTCCGGACTCCAACATATATGGACAAATTCTAATTCAAATATCCATAGGAACACAAATATACAAAAATATGAATTTAATATCCATAAAAGACCCATAGTCAAGTTTTAACAAATTCTCGTGTACTACCCCTTTTGAGGATTCTTCAAAATCAATATTTTTTTATATCAGCTCCGTTTGAGGTCCGGACTCCAACATATATAGTCAAATTCTAATTCAAATATCCATAGGGACACAAATATACCAAAATATTAATTTAATATCCATAAAAGACGTCGATTCAAGTTTTAGCAAAACCTCGTGTACTACCCCCTTTGAGGATTATTCAAAATCCATCTTTTTTTATATCAGCTCCGTTTGAGGTCCGGACTCCAGCATATGTGGTCAAATTCTAATTCAAATATCCATAGGGACACAAATATACCAAAATATTAATTTAATATCCTTAAAAGACCCCGATTCAAGTTTTAGCAAAACCTCGTGTACTACCCCCTTTGAGGATTATTCAAAATCCATCTTTTTTTATATCACCTCCGTTTGAGGTCCGTACTCCAGCATATATGGTCAAATTCTAATTCAAATATCCATAGGGACACAAATATACCAAAATATTAATTAATATCCATAAAAGACCCCGATTCAAGTTTTAGCAAAACCTCGTGTACTACCCCCTTTGAGGATTATTCAAAATCCATCTTTTTTTTATATCAGCTCCGTTTGAGGTCCGGACTCCAGCATATATGGACAAATTCTAATTCAAATATCCATAGGAACACAAATATACAAAAATATGAATTTAATATCCATAAAAGACCCATAGTCAAGTTTTAACAAATTCTCGTGTACTACCCCTTTTGAGGATTCTTCAAAATCAATATTTTTTTATATCAGCTCCGTTTGAGGTCCGGACTCCAACATATATAGTCAAATTCTAATTCAAATATCCATAGGGACACAAATATACCAAAATATTAATTTAATATCCATAAAAGACGTCGATTCAAGTTTTAGCAAAACCTCGTGTACGGTACCCTTTGAGGATTATTCAAAATCCATCTTTTTTTATATCAGCTCCGTTTGAGGTCCGGACTCCAGCATATATGGTCAAATTCTAATTCAAATATCCATAGGGACACAAATATACCAAAATATTAATTTAATATCCTTAAAAGACCCCGATTCAAGTTTTAGCAAAATCTCGTGTACTACCCCCTTTGAGGATTATTCAAAATCCATCTTTTTTTATATCACCTCCGTTTGAGGTCCGTACTCCAGCATATATGGTCAAATTCTAATTCAAATATCCATAGGGACACAAATATACCAAAATATTAATTAATATCCATAAAAGACCCCGATTCAAGTTTTAGCAAAACCTCGTGTACTACCCCCTTTGAGGATTATTCAAAATCCATCTTTTTTTATATCAGCTCCGTTTGAGGTCCGAACTCCAACATATATGGTCAAATTCTAATTCAAATATCCATAGGGACACAAATATAACAAAATATGAATTTAATATCCATAAAAGACCCATAGTCAAGTTTTAGCAAATTCTCGTGTACTACCCCCTTTGAGGATTATTCAAAATCCATCTTTTTTTATATCAGCTCCGTTTGAGGTCCGGACTCCAGCATATATGGTCAAATTCTAATTCAAATATCCATAGGGACACAAATATACCAAAATATTAATTAATATCCATAAAAGACCCCGATTCAAGTTTTAGCAAAACCTCGTGTACTACCCCCTTTGAGGATTATTCAAAATCCATCTTTTTTTATATCAGCTCCGTTTGAGGTCCGAACTCCAACATATATGGTCAAATTCTAATTCAAATATCCATAGGGACACAAATATAACCATAATATGAATTTAATATCCATATAAGACCCATAGACAAGTTTTAGCAAATTCTCCTGTTCTACCCGCTTTGAGGATTCATCAAAATCTATATTTTTTTATATCAGCTCCGTTTGAGGTCCGGATTCCAGCATATATGGTCAAATTCTAATTCAAATATCCATAGGGATACAAATATACCAAAATATTAATTTAATATCCTTAAAAGACCCCGATTCAAGTTTTAGCAAAACCTCGTGTACTACCCCCTTTGAGGATTATTCAAAATCCATCTTTTTTTATATCAGCTCCGTTTGAGGTCCGGACTCCAGCATATATGGACAAATTCTAATTCAAATATCCATAGGAACACAAATATACAAAAATATGAATTTAATATCCATAAAAGACCCATAGTCAAGTTTTAACAAATTCTCGTGTACTACCCCTTTTGAGGATTCTTCAAAATCAATATTTTTTTATATCAGCTCCGTTTGAGGTCCGGACTCCAACATATATAGTCAAATTCTAATTCAAATATCCATAGGGACACAAATATACCAAAATATTAATTTAATATCCATAAAAGACGTCGATTCAAGTTTTAGCAAAACCTCGTGTACTACCCCCTTTGAGGATTATTCAAAATCCATCTTTTTTTATATCAGCTCCGTTTGAGGTCCGGACTCCAGCATATATGGTCAAATTCTAATTCAAATATCCATAGGGACACAAATATACCAAAATATTAATTTAATATCCTTAAAAGACCCCGATTCAAGTTTTAGCAAAACCTCGTGTACTACCCCCTTTGAGGATTATTCAAAATCCATCTTTTTTTATATCACCTCCGTTTGAGGTCCGTACTCCAGCATATATGGTCAAATTCTAATTCAAATATCCATAGGGACACAAATATACCAAAATATTAATTAATATCCATAAAAGACCCCGATTCAAGTTTTAGCAAAACCTCGTGTACTACCCCCTTTGAGGATTATTCAAAATCCATCTTTTTTTTATATCAGCTCCGTTTGAGGTCCGGACTCCAGCATATATGGACAAATTCTAATTCAAATATCCATAGGAACACAAATATACAAAAATATGAATTTAATATCCATAAAAGACCCATAGTCAAGTTTTAACAAATTCTCGTGTACTACCCCTTTTGAGGATTCTTCAAAATCAATATTTTTTTATATCAGCTCCGTTTGAGGTCCGGACTCCAACATATATAGTCAAATTCTAATTCAAATATCCATAGGGACACAAATATACCAAAATATTAATTTAATATCCATAAAAGACGTCGATTCAAGTTTTAGCAAAACCTCGTGTACTACCCCCTTTGAGGATTATTCAAAATCCATCTTTTTTATATCAACTCCGTTTGAGGTCCGGACTCCAACATTTATGGTCAAATTCTAATTCAAATATCCATAGGGACACAAATATACAAAAATATGAATTTAATATCCATAAAAGACCCATAGTCAAGTTTTAGCAAATTCTCGTGTACTTACCCCCTTTGAGGATTCTTCAAAATCTATATTTTTTTATATCAGCTCCGTTTGAGGTCTGGATTCCAGCATATATGGTCAAATTCTAATTCAAATATCCATAGGGACACAAATATATAAAAATATGAATTTAATATCCATAAAAGACCCATAGTCAAGTTTTAGCAAATTCTCGTGTAATACCCCCTTTGAGGATTATTCAAAATCCCTCTTTTTTTATATCAGCTCCGTTTGAGGTCCGAACTCCAACATATATGGTCAAATTCTAATTCAAATATCCATAGGGACACAAATATAACCATAATATGAATTTAATATCCATAAAAGACCCATAGTCAAGTTTTAGCAAATTCTCGTGTACTACCCCCTTTGAGGATTATTCAAAATCCATCTTTTTTTATATCAGCTCCGTTTGAGGTACGAACTCCAACATATATGGTCAAATTCTAATTCAAATATCCATAGGGACACAAATATACCGAAATATTAATTTAATATCCTTAAAAGACCCCGATTCAAGTTTTAGCAAAACCTCGTGTACTACCCCCTTTGAGGATTATTCAAAATCCATCTTTTTTTATATCAGCTCCGTTTGAGGTCCGGACTCCAGCATATATGGTCAAATTCTAATTCAAATATCCATAGGGACACAAATATACCAAAATATTAATTAATATCCATAAAAGACCCCGATTCAAGTTTTAGCAAAACCTCGTGTACTACCCCCTTTGAGGATTATTCAAAATCCATCTTTTTTTATATCATTTCCGTTTGAGGTCCGAACTCCAACATATATGGTCAAATTCTAATTCAAATATCCATAGGGACACAAATATAACCATAATATGAATTTAATATCCATATAAGACCCATAGACAAGTTTTAGCAAATTCTCCTGTTCTACCCGCTTTGAGGATTCATCAAAATCTATATTTTTTTATATCAGCTCCGTTTGAGGTCCGGATTCCAGCATATATGGTCAAATTCTAATTCAAATATCCATAGGGATACAAATATACCAAAATATTAATTTAATATCCTTAAAAGACCCCGATTCAAGTTTTAGCAAAACCTCGTGTACTACCCCCTTTGAGGATTATTCAAAATCCATCTTTTTTTATATCAGCTCCGTTTGAGGTCCGGACTCCAGCATATATGGACAAATTCTAATTCAAATATCCATAGGAACACAAATATACAAAAATATGAATTTAATATCCATAAAAGACCCATAGTCAAGTTTTAACAAATTCTCGTGTACTACCCCTTTTGAGGATTCTTCAAAATCAATATTTTTTTATATCAGCTCCGTTTGAGGTCCGGACTCCAACATATATAGTCAAATTCTAATTCAAATATCCATAGGGACACAAATATACCAAAATATTAATTTAATATCCATAAAAGACGTCGATTCAAGTTTTAGCAAAACCTCGTGTACTACCCCCTTTGAGGATTATTCAAAATCCATCTTTTTTTATATCAGCTCCGTTTGAGGTCCGGACTCCAGCATATATGGTCAAATTCTAATTCAAATATCCATAGGGACACAAATATACCAAAATATTAATTTAATATCCTTAAAAGACCCCGATTCAAGTTTTAGCAAAACCTCGTGTACTACCCCCTTTGAGGATTATTCAAAATCCATCTTTTTTTATATCACCTCCGTTTGAGGTCCGTACTCCAGCATATATGGTCAAATTCTAATTCAAATATCCATAGGGACACAAATATACCAAAATATTAATTAATATCCATAAAAGACCCCGATTCAAGTTTTAGCAAAACCTCGTGTACTACCCCCTTTGAGGATTATTCAAAATCCATCTTTTTTTATATCAGCTCCGTTTGAGGTCCGAACTCCAACATATATGGTCAAATTCTAATTCAAATATCCATAGGGACACAAATATAACCATAATATGAATTTAATATCCATATAAGACCCATAGACAAGTTTTAGCAAATTCTCCTGTTCTACCCGCTTTGAGGATTCATCAAAATCTATATTTTTTTATATCAGCTCCGTTTGAGGTCCGGATTCCAGCATATATGGTCAAATTCTAATTCAAATATCCATAGGGATACAAATATACCAAAATATTAATTTAATATCCTTAAAAGACCCCGATTCAAGTTTTAGCAAAACCTCGTGTACTACCCCCTTTGAGGATTATTCAAAATCCATCTTTTTTTATATCAGCTCCGTTTGAGGTCCGGACTCCAGCATATATGGACAAATTCTAATTCAAATATCCATAGGAACACAAATATACAAAAATATGAATTTAATATCCATATAAGACCCATAGTCAAGTTTTAACAAATTCTCGTGTACTACCCCTTTTGAGGATTCTTCAAAATCAATATTTTTTTATATCAGCTCCGTTTGAGGTCCGGACTCCAACATATATAGTCAAATTCTAATTCAAATATCCATAGGGACACAAATATACCAAAATATTAATTTAATATCCATAAAAGACGTCGATTCAAGTTTTAGCAAAACCTCGTGTACTACCCCCTTTGAGGATTATTCAAAATCCATCTTTTTTTATATCAGCTCCGTTTGAGGTCCGGACTCCAGCATATATGGTCAAATTCTAATTCAAATATCCATAGGGACACAAATATACCAAAATATTAATTTAATATCCTTAAAAGACCCCGATTCAAGTTTTAGCAAAACCTCGTGTACTACCCCCTTTGAGGATTATTCAAAATCCATCTTTTTTTATATCACCTCCGTTTGAGGTCCGTACTCCAGCATATATGGTCAAATTCTAATTCAAATATCCATAGGGACACAAATATACCAAAATATTAATTAATATCCATAAAAGACCCCGATTCAAGTTTTAGCAAAACCTCGTGTACTACCCCCTTTGAGGATTATTCAAAATCCATCTTTTTTTTATATCAGCTCCGTTTGAGGTCCAGACTCCAGCATATATGGACAAATTCTAATTCAAATATCCATAGGAACACAAATATACACAAATATGAATTTAATATCCATAAAAGACCCATAGTCAAGTTTTAACAAATTCTCGTGTACTACCCCTTTTGAGGATTCTTCAAAATCAATATTTTTTTATATCAGCTCCGTTTGAGGTCCGGACTCCAACATATATAGTCAAATTCTAATTCAAATATCCATAGGGACACAAATATACCAAAATATTAATTTAATATCCATAAAAGACGTCGATTCAAGTTTTAGCAAAACCTCGTGTACTACCCCCTTTGAGGATTATTCAAAATCCATCTTTTTTATATCAACTCCGTTTGAGGTCCGGACTCCAACATTTATGGTCAAATTCTAATTCAAATATCCATAGGGACACAAATATACAAAAATATGAATTTAATATCCATAAAAGACCCATAGTCAAGTTTTAGCAAATTCTCGTGTACTTACCCCCTTTGAGGATTCTTCAAAATCTATATTTTTTTATATCAGCTCCGTTTGAGGTCTGGATTCCAGCATATATGGTCAAATTCTAATTCAAATATCCATAGGGACACAAATATATAAAAATATGAATTTAATATCCATAAAAGACCCATAGTCAAGTTTTAGCAAATTCTCGTGTAATACCCCCTTTGAGGATTATTCAAAATCCCTCTTTTTTTATATCAGCTCCGTTTGAGGTCCGAACTCCAACATATATGGTCAAATTCTAATTCAAATATCCATAGGGACACAAATATAACCATAATATGAATTTAATATCCATAAAAGACCCATAGTCAAGTTTTAGCAAATTCTCGTGTACTACCCCCTTTGAGGATTATTCAAAATCCATCTTTTTTTATATCAGCTCCGTTTGAGGTACGAACTCCAACATATATGGTCAAATTCTAATTCAAATATCCATAGGGATACAAATATACCAAAATATTAATTTAATATCCTTAAAAGACCCCGATTCAAGTTTTAGCAAAACCTCGTGTACTACCCCCTTTGAGGATTATTCAAAATCCATCTTTTTTTATATCAGCTCCGTTTGAGGTCCGGACTCCAGCATATATGGTCAAATTCTAATTCAAATATCCATAGGGACACAAATATACCAAAATATTAATTAATATCCATAAAAGACCCCGATTCAAGTTTTAGCAAAACCTCGTGTACTACCCCCTTTGAGGATTATTCAAAATCCATCTTTTTTTATATCATTTCCGTTTGAGGTCCGAACTCCAACATATATGGTCAAATTCTAATTCAAATATCCATAGGGACACAAATATAACCATAATATGAATTTAATATCCATATAAGACCCATAGACAAGTTTTAGCAAATTCTCCTGCTCTACCCGCTTTGAGGATTCATCAAAATCTATATTTTTTTATATCAGCTCCGTTTGAGGTCCGGATTCCAGCATATATGGTCAAATTCTAATTCAAATATCCATAGGGATACAAATATACCAAAATATTAATTTAATATCCTTAAAAGACCCCGATTCAAGTTTTAGCAAAACCTCGTGTACTACCCCCTTTGAGGATTATTCAAAATCCATCTTTTTTTATATCAGCTCCGTTTGAGGTCCGGACTCCAGCATATATGGACAAATTCTAATTCAAATATCCATAGGAACACAAATATACAAAAATATGAATTTAATATCCATAAAAGACCCATAGTCAAGTTTTAACAAATTCTCGTGTACTACCCCTTTTGAGGATTCTTCAAAATCAATATTTTTTTATATCATCTCCGTTTGAGGTCCGGACTCCAACATATATAGTCAAATTCTAATTCAAATATCCATAGGGACACAAATATACCAAAATATTAATTTAATATCCATAAAAGACGTCGATTCAAGTTTTAGCAAAACCTCGTGTACTACCCCCTTTGAGGATTATTCAAAATCCATCTTTTTTTATATCAGCTCCGTTTGAGGTCCGGACTCCAGCATATATGGTCAAATTCTAATTCAAATATCCATAGGGACACAAATATACCAAAATATTAATTTAATATCCTTAAAAGACCCCGATTCAAGTTTTAGCAAAACCTCGTGTACTACCCCCTTTGAGGATTATTCAAAATCCATCTTTTTTTATATCAGCTCCGTTTGAGGTCCGGACTCCAACATATATGGTCAAATTCTAATTCAAATATCCATAGGAACACAAATATACAAAAATATGAATTTAATATCCATAAAAGACCCATAGTCAAGTTTTAAAAAAATCTCGTGTACTACCCCCTTTGAGGATTCTTCAAAATCAATATTTTTTTATATCAGCTCCGTTTGAGGTCCGGACTCCAACATATATAGTCAAATTCTAATTCAAATATCCATAGGGACACAAATATACCAAAACATTAATTTAATATCCATAAAAGACCTCGATTCAAGTTTTAGCAAAACCTCGTGTACGGCCTTTGAGGATTATTCAAAATCCATCTTTTTTATATCAACTCCGTTTGAGGTCCGGACTCCAACATTTATGGTCAAATTCTAATTCAAATATCCATAGGGACACAAATATACAAAAATATGAATTTAATATCCATAAAAGACTCATAGTCAAGTTTTAGCAAATTCTCGTGTACTTACCCCCTTTGAGGATTCTTCAAAATCTATATTTTTTTATATCAGCTCCGTTTGAGGTCTAGATTCCAGCATATATGGTCAAATTCTAATTCAAATATCCATAGGGACACAAATATATAAAAATATGAATTTAATATCCATAAAAGACCCATAGTCAAGTTTTAGCAAATTCTCGTGTAATACCCCCTTTGAGGATTATTCAAAATCCCTCTTTTTTTATATCAGCTCCGTTTGAGGTCCGAACTCCAACATATATGGTCAAATTCTAATTCAAATATCCATAGGGACACAAATATAACCATAATATGAATTTAATATCCATAAAAGACCCATAGTCAAGTTTGAGCAAATTCTCGTGTACTACCCCCTTTGATGATTATTCAAAATCCATCTTTTTTTATATCAGCTCCGTTTGAGGTCCGAACTCCAACATATATGGTCAAATTCTAATTCAAATATCCATAGGGACACAAATATACCAAAATATTAATTTAATATCCTTAAAAGACCCCGATTCAAGTTTTAGCAAAACCTCGTGTACTACCCCCTTTGAGGATTATTCAAAATCCATCTTTTTTTATATCAGCTCCGTTTGAGGTCCGGACTCCAGCATATATGGTCAAATTCTAATTCAAATATCCATAGGGACACAAATATACCAAAATATTAATTAATATCCATAAAAGACCCCGATTCAAGTTTTAGCAAAACCTCGTGTACTACCCCCTTTGAGGATTATTCAAAATCCATCTTTTTTTATATCAGCTCCGTTTGAGGTCCGGACTCCAGCATATATGGACAAATTCTAATTCAAATATCCATAGGAACACAAATATATAAAAATATGAATTTAATATCCATAAAAGACCCATAGTCAAGTTTTAACAAATTCTCGTGTACTACCCCCTTTGAGGATTCTTCAAAATCAATATTTTTTTATATCAGCTCCGTTTGAGGTCCGGACTCCAACATATATAGTCAAATTCTAATTCAAATATCCATAGGGACACAAATATACCAAAATATTAATTTAATATCCATAAAAGACGTCGATTCAAGTTTTAGCAAAACCTCGTGTACTACCCCCTTTGAGGATTATTCAAAATCCATCTTTTTTATATCAACTCCGTTTGAGGTCCGGACTCCAACATTTATGGTCAAATTCTAATTCAAATATCCATAGGGACACAAATATACAAAAATATGAATTTAATATCCATAAAAGACCCATAGTCAAGTTTTAGCAAATTCTCGTGTACTTACCCCCTTTGAGGATTCTTCAAAATCTATATTTTTTTATATCAGCTCTGTTTGAGGTCTGGATTCCAGCATATATGGTCAAATTCTAATTCAAATATCCATAGGGACACAAATATATAAAAATATGAATTTAATATCCATAAAAGACCCATAGTCAAGTTTTAACAAATTCTCGTGTACTACCCCCTTTGAGGATTCTTCAAAATCAATATTTTTTTATATCAGCTCCGTTTGAGGTCCGGACTCCAACATATATAGTCAAATTCTAATTCAAATATCCATAGGGACACAAATATACCAAAACATTAATTTAATATCCATAAAAGACCTCGATTCAAGTTTTAGCAAAACCTCGTGTACTACCCCCTTTGAGGATTATTCAAAATCCATCTTTTTTTATATCAGCTCCGTTTGAGGTCCGGACTCCAGCATATATGGTCAAATTCTAATTCAAATATCCATAGGGACACAAATATACCAAAATATTAATTAATATCCATAAAAGACCCCGATTCAAGTTTTAGCAAAACCTCGTGTACTACCCCCTTTGAGGATTATTCAAAATCCATCTTTTTTTATATCAGCTCCGTTTAAGGTCCGAACTCCAACATATATGGTCAAATTCTAATTCAAATATCCATAGGGACACAAATATAACCATAATATGAATTTAATATCCATATAATACCCATAGACAAGTTTTAGCAAATTCTCCTGTTCTACCCCCTTTGAGGATTCATCAAAATCTATATTTTTTTATATCAGCTCCGTTTGAGGTCCGGATTCCAGCATATATGGTCAAATTCTAATTCAAATATCCATAGTGATACAAATATACCAAAATATTAATTTAATATCCATAAAAGACCCCGATTCAAGTTTTAGCAAAACCTCGTGTACTACCCCCTTTGAGGATTATTCAAAATCCATCTTTTTTTATATCAGCTCCGTTTGAGGTCCGGACTCCACAATATATGGTCAAATTCTAATTCAAATATCCATAGGAACACAAATATACAAAAATATGAATTTAATATCCATAAAAGACCCATAGTCAAGTTTTAACAAATTCTCGTGTACTACCCCTTTTGAGGATTCTTCAAAATCAATATTTTTTTATATCATCTCCGTTTGAGGTCCGGACTCCAACATATATAGTCAAATTCTAATTCAAATATCCATAGGGACACAAATATACCAAAATATTAATTTAATATCCATAAAAGACGTCGATTCAAGTTTTAGCAAAACCTCGTGTACTACCCCCTTTGAGGATTATTCAAAATCCATCTTTTTTTATATCAGCTCCGTTTGAGGTCCGGACTCCAGCATATATGGTCAAATTCTAATTCAAATATCCATAGGGACACAAATATACCAAAATATTAATTTAATATCCTTAAAAGACCCCGATTCAAGTTTTAGCAAAACCTCGTGTACTACCCCCTTTGAGGATTATTCAAAATCCATCTTTTTTTATATCACCTCCGTTTGAGGTCCGTACTCCAGCATATATGGTCAAATTCTAATTCAAATATCCATAGGGACACAAATATACCAAAATATTAATTAATATCCATAAAAGACCCCGATTCAAGTTTTAGCAAAACCTCGTGTACTACCCCCTTTGAGGATTATTCAAAATCCATCTTTTTTTATATCAGCTCCGTGTGAGGTCCGAACTCCAACATATATGGTCAAATTCTAATTCAAATATCCATAGGGACACAAATATAACCATAATATGAATTTAATATCCATATAAGACCCATAGACAAGTTTTAGCAAATTCTCCTGTTCTACCCGCTTTGAGGATTCATCAAAATCTATATTTTTTTATATCAGCTCCGTTTGAGGTCCGGATTCCAGCATATATGGTCAAATTCTAATTCAAATATCCATAGGGATACAAATATACCAAAATATTAATTTAATATCCTTAAAAGACCCCGATTCAAGTTTTAGCAAAACCTCGTGTACTACCCCCTTTGAGGAGTATTCAAAATCCATCTTTTTTTATATCAGCTCCGTTTGAGGTCCGGACTCCAACATATATGGTCAATTTCTAATTCAAATATCCATAGGAACACAAATATACAAAAATATGAATTTAATATCCATAAAAGACCCATAGTCAAGTTTTAAAAAAATCTCGTGTACTACCCCCTTTGAGGATTCTTCAAAATCAATATTTTTTTATATCAGCTCCGTTTGAGGTCCGGACTCCAACATATATAGTCAAATTCTAATTCAAATATCCATAGGGACACAAATATACCAAAACATTAATTTAATATCCATAAAAGACCTCGATTCAAGTTTTAGCAAAACCTCGTGTACGGCCTTTGAGGATTATTCAAAATCCATCTTTTTTATATCAACTCCGTTTGAGGTCCGGACTCCAACATTTATGGTCAAATTCTAATTCAAATATCCATAGGGACACAAATATACAAAAATATGAATTTAATATCCATAAAAGACTCATAGTCAAGTTTTAGCAAATTCTCGTGTACTTACCCCCTTTGAGGATTCTTCAAAATCTATATTTTTTTATATCAGCTCCGTTTGAGGTCTAGATTCCAGCATATATGGTCAAATTCTAATTCAAATATCCATAGGGACACAAATATATAAAAATATGAATTTAATATCCATAAAAGACCCATAGTCAAGTTTTAGCAAATTCTCGTGTAATACCCCCTTTGAGGATTATTCAAAATCCCTCTTTTTTTATATCAGCTCCGTTTGAGGTCCGAACTCCAACATATATGGTCAAATTCTAATTCAAATATCCATAGGGACACAAATATAACCATAATATGAATTTAATATCCATAAAAGACCCATAGTCAAGTTTGAGCAAATTCTCGTGTACTACCCCCTTTGATGATTATTCAAAATCCATCTTTTTTTATATCAGCTCCGTTTGAGGTCCGAACTCCAACATATATGGTCAAATTCTAATTCAAATATCCATAGGGACACAAATATACCAAAATATTAATTTAATATCCTTAAAAGACCCCGATTCAAGTTTTAGCAAAACCTCGTGTACTACCCCCTTTGAGGATTAT